>JANAVB010009400.1:7958064-8025564 GCA_029216955.1 Iris pallida | reverse complement strand
TTACACCTATTTGGAAGGCCGATCTTGGTCGAACCGTTGAGAAACCTAGGAAACCAATTAACAACAGTCCTAGACAACCTATGGGGCGCTGAAACCCAGTCTACGGAAATCGAAATCATTGACTACGCGTCGAGAAATCGGATCCCGAAGTTTTGGAAAAACCTGTTTTGAATAATAGAAAAATTTAGAAAAACCTTCGATACGACGTGCGTCCCGCCAGTCCGGACGACGTGGTCATGAACTGAAAGCTTCGAAAGGTGCGTAACGGCTTTGTGGACGTGTAGACTTTGACGGAATTCAAATTGGTTGCGTGTACGCGACGAATTTGATCCGTATCCATCAAAATTTACCGTATCGGCCTCTGTGCAAATTTCCCAACTACTTTGTGCACGTTCGTCATATCGAGGCAAAACTTGCGCCAAGACGCTCTGGCTTTTTGCCTCCAGAAATCGTTCTCCACTCTCAGCCTGGATTTAAGAAGGGCTCTGGCGAGGTTGAGGGAGGCGCAGGCCTCAGGGGAGCAGGTGATGACGAAAGAGGACTCCGTGCGAGTGACGTCGTCCTCCGCATCCCTGATAGCTTGGAAGATGTCGCCATAGGCCTCTCTGCTCCAGGACGAGAGAGCATTACGAGTGGCTTTGAGCTTGACCGCCATCCTGGCCAAAGGGTCGCTAGCCGAGACGGAATTCCAAGCAGAAGCAACGATATTCTGGAATTGGGGGTGATGGCGCCAAAAGTCAAGGAAGCGGAAAGCTTTCTTGTTGCTGGTGTGAATGTTGCTGATTTGGACAAGAAGAGGGGAGTGGTCCGATTCAGTGGAATTCAGATGAGAGGGGTTAGTAATCAAGCCCATGTCGGCCCAGCAATCATTTATCATTGCCCGGTCTAAACGGGAGTACTGTCGGCGATGTCCGTCCTGCATGTTGCACCAGGTGAACATGTTTTCGTGGAAAGGGATTGGGGTAAGGTTCCCGTGGAAGGTGAAGTTGTTAAAGTCATCCATCGCTGGCTGGGGAGGAGGGCGACCGCCAGACTTCTCCTTTTTGCTAGACACCGTGTTAAAATTGCCAATGCAAAGCCACGAGAGCCCATGGGGAAGAACCTCCAGAAGGTCTGCCCAGAGCAATCTGCGCTCGGGGATGTTACTACTACCATGGACAGCGGAGAGGACGGCACGGGACTTGAGGTCCGGGTGTTCGACCCAACAAGTAAGGGCCTGGGGCGAGTCGTGGATGATGCCAAATTTGAAGTCTTGAGTGAGTAGGATCCAGATGTCATGACCACCGGCGATGGCCTGCGGGAACCCTAACTTGAGTTGAGTGGCTTTGATTCTTTTTGGAGGGATTTTTGGTTCGATGATGATGAAGAGGTTTATGCGGTGAGTCTTTTTGAGGCTGAGGATTCTGTTTATCGTCGGTTTGTTACCCAGCCCCCTCACATTCCAGGAGATGATATTAAGCATCGGAAGAGGGAAGGGGATGGGGGTGAATGTGCTTCGTAGTTGACCTGGTAGTCCTTGTCGACATCTGCTTTTTATTGTTTTTGTTCTTCTTGGAAGAGGTATTTTTGGTAAGTGGGCTGGAGGGCCCGTTGTTTCCGGTATCTTTGTTAGTCCGTCCCTGATCGCTGCTTCCACCGTCAGAGACGGTGATAGGTGGATCGTTGTCTTGTTCTTCCAGGGCGCATAAGGGGTTGCCTCGATCCAGAAAGCCTGCTTCCTTGGCTTGCCAAAATCTGCCGGTTAAAGTGTGGTTGAAAGAGGTTTGAGCATCCTTTGGTTGGGTGGGAGAATGTCGGCGGGGCTCAGAGACTGCCCTGGGGAAATCTGCGTCAGGAGACTGATGTTCCTCTAACTGCTCTGCGCTGTTCGTGGACGAGTCCTCTCCAAGTTGATGGGGGCGGTTGGCGGGTTGTTGGGTAGAGTGGGAGTTCTCGTGGTATTGTGGTGGGGTGATCTCGGGCAGGTTGGGGGGTTGGGGGATGAGGGCGCTTTCGGTGCATGGATGGTTTGTGTGACCGCTGGTTTCTAGGGAATTTTGTTGCCTAGTGGTGGTGGGAGGGGGTTCGCTGGATTCATTGTTGGCGTCATCGGGATTAGATCCTGAGAGGAGTTCAAACGAATTATGGAGGGAGAGGATGGAGGGAGTGAATGGGACGATAGCGGAGCTGGTCGTGGCGGTTGTATGAGGGTGGTAGCTAGATCGGGCCTCTATCTGAGGGAGGGTGTCGGTATTGGATTGATGGATGATGATGTCGGGGGGTCTTGGGGCATTCGATGCACGTGGTGTGCGTGGGGTTTTCTTCTTTAGTTCGGGGTGGGCGCGAAAGCAATGCTGGATTAGGTGTCCGCTCATCTGGCAGTGTTTGCAAAATGTGATGTTGTTGTCGTAAACCAACGGTTGTCTATGAGTTTGCTGTCCGAGCCCGATCTCTATTAGTTTGGGGGGATCGTTCGTGAGGTCTAGCTCCACACATATCTTCACGTAGTTGCACTTTGATAGGTTGCTGGTTTCTTCAGCGATGGCTACCAGGGTCCCGAAAGAGCTTGCAATCCGTTTGAGAGCAGCTGCGAGAAAACAGACCAGAGGAAGGTTGGGAAGGGTGATCCATGTCGAAATGATTGTTGAGTCAATTTTTGTGTTGAATTCGGGGGACCATTTGACCACTTTAGCAACCTGCGTGCCCATTCTGGCAGTACCCTTGGTCCGGACTATCGTGTAGTCCGAGTCGGATGAGAGGTGTAATAACATATGCTTGGGGTCGAGCGGAGCGACCCGGTAGGCTGCGGAGAGTCCCCACTTCGCAACTGCCTCCGAGGCGATGGAGATCTTCGGACAGCCGGATCCGAATTTGAGCACGAAAGACTTAGAAAAGGAAGAGGATAGGGAGGATATCTCCGACGCAGTGAAGGGGATCCGGATGGGATCTCCGTCGGTATAGGACGGGAACTCTAAATCCGGAAGCAGGATCTCCGCCAGCGCCGCCGAGAAACGCCTACCACGATCGGGCCTAAGAACCTCGGCGCAGCTGGGGAAGTTCGGGGGGGGTGGCGCCGGGAGGAGCATCGGAGAGAGGATGATGTGGGGGATGAATACCGACGGGAGTCGACTTCTGGAGTCGCAAAGGAGAGGGAGAGGATGGCAAAGCTAGGAGCGTTGGAGGGTCAATGGGGGTGGCACCGGGATGCGCCAGCTCAGGAGAGCTGAGCCCGGTAGGGTCCCGACGGGGAGAAGAGCCTGGTTACGCCAACTCGGGAGCAGCCCCGGAAAGCGCACTCCCGGTAAGGGGATCTGGATGAGAGGGCGCCGATGGTGCGCTAGGATTGCGCACGCAGGAATCTTGTGCCAGATTGGCGCAAAGCGGGACAGCAAACCTAGCTGTGCCCAACACAGAAGAGAAATCTGGAACGGTCCGTGTCCCAAGGTGCGCACGTGACACCCCTCGTCCGTGTGAACGACTGGACTGCGCCTCAGCAGGACAGGCATGGGAAAAAGGTCTCCGGTGGATTGCGCCAACCGGTTGACCGTGCTCGGGCTGCCAGAGGACTGCGCCAACTGGTGGACTGCGCCTAAGAGCGGCACGCCCTCCAAAGCGGGCTCGCGGACCGAAATGCGGTGGACTGCGCCAGAGGGAGGCGCACCCTCCAAAGCCAGCTCGCTGACCGAAGTGGCCACGTGCCCCCCCTTCCGAGGCTAGCAGGATGTTTGACTGAGGCGTCACGCCCGAGGAGATCTGGGAGGGGGCCTGAGGAGGGGCAGGGGTCGCTCTGCTTCGGGCGTCGGACGCCGGACGCGCGACTGGGGCAGGGACCGGGCCCACCGATGGGACGAGAAGAGGGGTCGCTGACGTTGGCAATAGCCACCGCTGCTTTGGAGCGCTCCACGAGGCGAAGCTGTGCTGCAGTCCATCTGGAGGACGGAACCGGAGGGGGGTGGGCGAGAAGAGGCGGCGTGATCTGTGGGTGAGGGTGGCGGAGGCCCGGCCGGGCGCGTCTCTGGAGACGGCGACGGCCGGAGGAGGAGAACAGGATCTGGCATATATATATATATATATATATATATATATATATATATATATATATATATATATATCTCTCGACGGATTACCGAGTAGCCCCCCTTGATCCCAGACATATCCTCCTCCACCTCTCATCCGACTGCGACCACAGGACAGTGTGGTCCAAGGGTACTTGCAGGATCGATTCCTACCAAATGAAGATCATCAAATGGTCTCCAGGCTTTAACACCAAAGTTGACTCTGCGAAGGTCGCCGCCTGGGTGACCCTGCCCAACTTACCCCTCATAAGCTTCGTTCCGGCGGCACTCAGGCGTATTGCCAATTCCTTCGGGACATATGTGGCAACGACGCCTGAGACCAGCAACCTCACCAAGGCCCACTATGCCAAAATCTGCGTGGAACTCGATCTCACCTCAGAGCCTCCCAATTTCATTACCATCGAGCTGGGCAACCAGACCCACACCCAACAAATCCTATACGACAACCACATTATGTTCTACAACCACTGTTATTTAAGAGGTCACCAACCAAAGTACTGCCATCGTCTTCACCCAGAACTCAAGAAGAAGTCCGCCCGGACAGTCAACGAGCATACTGAGGGGAAGACTCCCAAGCCACCCCTTCTACCTCTTCCGAACTCGCACCCCCGATTTGGTTCCAGCGACGACAAGTCGGACCAGAGTGAATCCCCTAGCAAAGCCCTGATCTCCTTCATCACCCAACATATCGCTCTCACCAACCAATTCGACATTCTAGAGTTGGAAGACACGAAAGCATCATCGGAGAATGCCTGCCCACTATCAGTTCAAGCCCTATCCGTGATAGTGCCTAACCCCCCTACCTCGGTTCGCGAAGAAGCGATCATTGAGACCAGCAATGAAGATCAACAACACACCAACGAGGACCCTGTGGAAGAATCCCTAGCTATTCTTCCCAGCAATGCTGATCAACTATCCCCCAGCGGCAACCAGATTGAAGAAACCCTAGCTATCCTCGGGCCAGACCAAGCCAGGAGAGGTCTACAGGTTCAAGTCGTCGGTTTCCATCTCCAGCTAGCTATTCGTCTGAATGGAAGCGCTAACGACTCTCTAGCCATTCCCCCCGAAGACCCCACCCTAGACTCCGGTGGGGAATGGATAGGCCCCCCTCAGTTCCGCTTGAGCAAGCCACCAGTGACTTCCCTACATCGGTCGGGGCAGAAGTGCCCACATCGAGCAGTAAACAAGCCAAGACAGGAACTGCCGAAACAACAATCATCCAAACTAGATCCGCCGCCAAACGGAACAAAAAACCACCCCACAATTCCATTAATGCTTAACATCCTATCCTGGAACGTCCGTGGACTAGCGAACAAACCCACATTAAGGAGAATTTCCAGTCTCCAAAAAATCCACAAAATCGACATCCTCATTATCATAGAACCCAAAATTCCTCCCAAAAGATTAAAATCTATTCAGTTGCAGCTGGGTCTTCCCACGGCTATTGCAGGAAGACACGATATTTGGATCCTCTGCATGAAGGACGTCAACTTAGGAGTCATCCAGGACTCCTGGCAAGCACTCTCCTGCTGGGTAGAACACCCCAAACTTCCAGAGCGCGCCATCCTTTCAGCGGTTCACGGCAGCTGTGACATTGCTGAGCGTAAACATCTCTGGAATGATCTTCTTGACATCTATCTCCACAACACCAACTCCCCCTGGCTTTGCATCGGGGACTTCAACGCGATCATCTGCAGAGAAGAGAAAATCGGAGGCCGCCCCCCCATATCTGCAATACAAGACTTCAATAACTTCATCTTCAACGCTTATCTCGTCCCCCTCCAATTCAACGGCAACGCTTCCACCTGGTGCAACATGCAGGAAGGAGAGCGGCGTCAATACTTTCGACTGGACAGAGCCCTCACGAACGCACTCTGGCACGGTATGGGAATTAATACCAAACTGTCCTACCTCAACTCCTCCGAATCAGACCACGCCCCTCTATTGGTTGAAATAAAAAACAATTCCAATCCCTCCAAAAAGAACTTTCAATTCCTCGATTTCTGGACCGATCACCCCCAATTTTTGGGCATCATGGCGGAAGCTTGGAACCGTGACGTCTCTCCCAACCCCCTCATTCGGGTGAGCAACAAGCTCAAAGCAACGAGGAAAGCGCTAGCTAATTGGAGCAAATGTGCCTACGGGGACATTTTTCAAGCCGTTAGGACTGCCGAGGACGATGTCACCCGTGCCGAAACCTTATTCGCTGTGGACCGATCCCCCACGGCCAGAAAAGCCCTGAACCTCACTAAAGCTATGCTCAAATTTAGGCTCAAAGTGGAGACCGACTTCTGGAAGCAGAAAGCGAAGTTGAAATGGGACAGCGAAGGGGACAAAAACTCAAAATATTTCCATGCCTGCGTCAACGGCCGTAGACACAAACCAGCTATTCACCATATCGTTGACGAGTACGGGAACATAATCTCCGACAATAAGAACATCCAAGCGGCCGCAGCGGATTTCTTCTCCAAATTATTCTCCAAAGAGACGGTTCACAAAGATAGACCTTTCCTGGACCAAATCCCTACTCTCATTACTGACACCGACAACGCCCAGTTGGAGCATCCCCTGACTATTCAGGAAGTGAAAGAAGCGGTGTGGTCCCTGAACGAGCACAGTGCCCCCGGCCCGGACGGCTTCTCGGGTGGCTTCTTTCGCACCTGCTGGGATATTATCAAACAGGACATCACCGATGCGGCTATAGCATTCCTAGAGGGAGCAACTTACCCCAAAGCTATCTCCAGCGCCAAGCTGATCCTTATCCCAAAAAAAGATAATCCAGAATCCTTCCGCGACTTTCGCCCCATCAGTCTCTTCACTTTTACCGACAAAATAATCTCCAAGATCATAGCCACCATAATGGCAGGCATGCTCCCCAAAATTATCTTCGAGGAACAAAGCGGCTTTGTTCTTGGGAGGAACATCCAAGACAATATTATACTGGCACAAGAGTTAATCACCTGCATGAAGTTCCTTGCAAGAGGGGGCAACATCGCCGTCAAAATTGACATAGAGAAAGCTTATGACAGACTGGATTGGCAATTTATGATCTGGATCTTCAGGGCATTCGGATTCTCGGAAAATTGGACCAACATAGTATGGAGATCCATCAGTAACTCATGGTTCTCCACTGTCATCAACGGCCAATCCGAGGGGTTCTTCAAAGCCAGTCGTGGAGTGAGACAAGGCGACCTTCTATCTTCTACTGTCTTCATCATTGCCACAGATGCCCTGAGCAGAAACCTCAACAACATGGTTAATACTTCGAACTTCCAGCACTTTCACACATCAAGCGGATGCCCTATTATCACCCATCTGGCCTTTGCCGACGATTTACTCATCTTCTCTTCCGGGAACATCGGAGCGATGGAGGTGGTCCACAACACTCTGCAGAGGTACTCTAGATGCTCCGGACAGAAGATCAATCATTCCAAGAGCATCATCTACGCCCACCACAGCATCAAAAGAGAGCAAGCCATCAGCCTATCCAACTTAACATCCTTCTCTGTTGCTCACCCTCCATTCAACTATCTGGGCTGCCCCATGGTGTACGACAAATCAAACGCAGGTATCTTTGAGAACCTTATCACAAGAATTAGGATCAAACTGGAGGGGTGGCATAATGCCACTCTATTCCCGAGCGGCAAGATGATCCTCATCAAACACGTGCTCACCTCAATCCCCATCCATACTCTGGCGGCTTGTTCACCGCCCAAGAAGGTTATCTCTTCGATCGAGCAGATCTTCTGCAACTTCT
The DNA here is from genome assembly GCA_029216955.1 of Iris pallida. Taxonomy (NCBI): domain Eukaryota; kingdom Viridiplantae; phylum Streptophyta; class Magnoliopsida; order Asparagales; family Iridaceae; genus Iris; species Iris pallida. The sequence continues at coordinate 8,017,752 of JANAVB010009400.1, read as the reverse complement.
TCTGGGGCCACAACAAAGGTCAAGACAAACACCACTGGGCGAGCTGGGAAGCCATGGCTCATCCTATTGAGGAAGGAGGGCTGGGATTCACCAAACTCACTCACATCGTTAAATCTTTCTCGATAAAATTGTGGTTGAAGCTACGTACGAGCAAGAACTTATGGACCAGGTTCATGAAGGCCAGGTTCTTCAAACATATTTACCCATCAGCAGCCATATCCAATAGCAGATCCTCAGCGGCTTGGCGTCGTATCCTATCCGGACGCGACCTCGCCGAGCCGACGAAGAGACTCCATCTGGGAGGCGGCGAGTCGGATCCCTTCCTGGAGACATGGATTGGGGACAGCTTGATCCCGAGACTTATAGCGACCCCCAAGAAAAGTACGATCAGAGACTTGTGGAACCCTACTACCAACGATTGGAATTGGGACAAGATCCGCGATTGGTCCGGTAACGAAACGGTAGACAGCATCTTCTTGACATCTTTTTTTTTATTATATATATATATATATATATATATATTTTTTATTATATATATATAACTATTTATATATATATATATATATATATATATATATATATATATATATATATATATATATATATATATCCTATCCGGACGCGACCTCGCCGAGCCGACGAAGAGACTCCATCTGGGAGGCGGCGAGTCGGATCCCTTCCTGGAGACATGGATTGGGGACAGCTTGATCCCGAGACTTATAGCGACCCCCAAGAAAAGTACGATCAGAGACTTGTGGAACCCTACTACCAACGATTGGAATTGGGACAAGATCCGCGATTGGTCCGGTAACGAAACGGTAGACAGCATCTTCTTGACATCTTTTTTTTTTATTATATATATATATATATATATATAAGGCCAAAATCTCGCGAGATTTACTAAATCTCGTAAGATGGCAAACTTTGCCAGACCCAACCAAACCACAGACCCGACCTATATATGGAAATGAAGAGAAAGCGAGATAGGAAGAGAAATAAAAACCTAAACCCCAACTCTAATACTTTGCCAACCCCCTCACATCCTTGCCCAGCACCCCCCCCACCGCGTGCGTGCCCACAGTCGTCTGGACACTGCCGGAGGTCAACGGGTATGCGGAGACAACACCACACGCACAACAGCCCTGATATTGCAACACCGCGACCCAACGAGTTATGTCATTTCAGTTCAATGTTCCTCCACATATACTAGATTATTTTAGACTCCGTAAACTCCTATGAACAGCCTACATAACCCTCAACGAACCCTGCTAATTAGTTTATATCAAACTGATTAAGAATCGACGAGAAATTGAAACAAAATCAGGATAAAAACCAGATTTTTGAAAAGTATGAGAGAATTAAAATTGCATGTTGCACGTATATATATATATATATAAAATATATATATATAGATATTTTATATTTTTTTATTTATGTATATATATGTATATATATCACTCTTTATTGTATATATCACTCTTATTTTATATATATATAAAATATATATTTTTATATATATATATATATATATATATATATATATATATATATATATATATATATATATATCGCGAGATTTACTAAATCTCGTAAGATGGCAAACTTTGCCAGACCCAACCAAACCAGAGACCCGACCTATATATGGAAATGAAGAGAAAGCGAGATAGGAAGAGAAATAAAAACCTAAACCCCAACTCTAATACTTTGCCAACCCCCTCACATCCTTGCCCAGCACCCTCCCACCGCGTGCGTGCCCACAGTTGTCTGGATACTGCCGGAGGTCAACGGGTATGCGGAGACAACACCACACGCACAACAGCATTAATATTGCAACACCGCGACCCAACGAGTTATGTCATTTCAGTGCAATGTTCCTCCATATATACTAGATCATTTCGGACTCCGTAAACTCCTATGAACAGCCTACATAACCCTCAACGAACCCTGCTAATTAGTTTATATCAAACTGATTAAGAATCGACGAGAAATTGAAACAAAATCAGGATAAAAAACAAATTTTGAAAAGTAGGAGAGAATTGAAATTGCATGTTGCACAGTTTTTGAAGGCTATTTTTAGCCAATCCAACGATAGTTTCATAAATCTATTTAAATAGATTTATAGACATCCTATAGCAGATTAAAACCCCATCTTTAGTTCTACTTTTTGTTCATTATGCTAAAACAGATTCAAAAACTAGTGAAAAATAGTTTTCAAAAACAGTAAATTTCAATAATTTTTATCTATACGGCGTGTGCCCCAACATATCGGGCAACGTGGTCACAACCCATGAGCATCGAAAGATGTGTATGGATATTGTCGACGAAACTTGATTTCGTTGTGCATGCGCTATGAAATCGAAAAGTATCCGTCGAGATACCCTGTATTGGCCCCTTTGCAAACTAGCCCATTACTTCATGCACATTCGTCCTCTCGAGACGAAACTTGTGCCACCAGGGCCATGCCATTTTTTTGGTCCTTTGTGCCAAGTTTGGTCTGATTTTGAGAAGGTCGACCGGAACGCTAATTTGACGGGCTCGTAACCCGATCTAACGAACAAATTTGTGCACGACCCACCAGAATCCAACTTTGGACATACGGTTGGGTTCGTATCGTCAAATCAGGCATGTATATATAGTTTAATGACTTTAGAGATCGTAGGTACTAGCATGCTTTTTGGTGCAAAGAGGGTCCAATGGCGGACATCGTTTTGACCCGAAATCACGATTTTGCCACTGTGTCCAAAATTGGACTGTTGGGTAGGTATTTTTAGACATACCTTTTATACCAAATATTTTTTTGATATTTATTTCAGCATTCGATGACGTTTGCGAAAGTTGGCTTTCCTTGCTTTACCAGACCTTTATCAGCAGCTCAGGACACCAGGTGAGTACAGTTCTTGTTTGTTTCCAATAATGTTAATTACTCTAATTGCATGATTAGTGATACATATTTGATCTTTGACACGTCGGTACACGATTTAGTGTTATATGGATTTAGTCATGATACCATATTTTATTTTACCGTATTTCGTGATTTATTGTCATGACTAATCCATGTGTAGTAGTCTGGGGGGGAAGTACGTGCTAAGTATAGATATGTGATCAATCCCGTAGACCATATTTTATTTCATGCAATTTAGACCGTATTTTATTTTATGCAATGTAGTCCATATTTTATTTCATGCAATGTAGACAGTAAGGATACAAATCCTATGTAGGCCGTGTGGTGTAGTGGACCAGTCTGATCACATATTGAAAGGTGTACTTCAAAATCACGTAGATGGTTATGTTTTCTTGTTCTACGTTTTACGTGTCCTTATAGTTCATGACTAACTGTTTCACCATACTTTCCATGCCATGTTTTATAGTTATTTCTTTCATCATATATGTCATTCTCTATTCCCTATTTTTATAGTCGTTATCATATATGCGGAGCTGCATGCTTGAATTGTACTCATTCCATTCCTGACTGGAAACCAATTTTTCAGGTTAGCCGCGACTACTCTTAGCATTGGGGAGATTCGGGTGTACTTGCAGGCCAAAACCAAGAGATTAGTTAGATAGAGGTGTTGTAGTCATTTTCAATATTTTGTAAGAACATTTTACTTTTCTTTAAATGTAAAACTTGTGAACATTGTAAATTAATTTAATTTTATGAATGAGCAACTATTGTGATTTTTGAGCATTGTGGTCTAGACTGCATTCTACAGCATACACTGTGGCGTAGGCTGGCTTGCGTACGCACTCGCATCCCGAAAAGCGGGTACGGGTCGTGACAAGTTTTTGTAGTGGCCCATGCAGGTCAGTTTTTGTAAAAGATTGTGAACTCGTTGTAGTACCTAAGTTAGTCGTACTACTACGAGCCTGCGACTAGAAAATGCTCATTTACAATTAGGATTGAATTGATTTAGGAGGATGACTAGGAATAGGAGTCCCTTATTCAACTTGACTGTTGGGTAGTTAAGGATTGTTATATAGGCCATGCAATTTAAGTAAAAAATTATTAAATTTAGAAAAGTTGAAAAATTCCATAGATATGCTATTGTGTTTTGATATGACGGTTGGATCCAAGGTGGGTAGACTATTTATTCTGAAACTTAGGCCTTCCTAGAATTCAATCCCTAACCTTGATAATTTAATCAAATTCTCTTTTTTTGCCATCTCTGAACAATATCATCGTTGCTCGTATTACTTAGTTATTTCCATTTGTTTTCCCTAAGAGTATATTTTATTTCCATCTATTGAGTTTGGACCTAACTCGATTATCCATGTATTTACTCTTTTCGAGTTAGTTTCCAAGATATATATAAAGTGTTTTCCCCTCAATCTTTGAATATTCGAGAGATATAAGTTAAAGTTTATATTTCTATTTTCTTTGATCATTTTTTTTTCCTAATCCTCATCATTTGTGCCTTTCCTAAACATCGTCATATTGTTTGTATCACTTATATTTTTCCTTCGACCTAAGGAATTATTTTTTAAAATAAATTCTCACTCAATTATCTATATATTAATCTCGAGTTCGCTTTGACTCAACATTTTTCTCTCAATCATTGAATATTGAATATCCGTGCAATAGGGATTAAAAGATTTATCCTTAATTTTGGCTTTGATCATTATCCTTCCAGTCGCCCATTTTTTTTTTCAAGAATTGATACTTGAAAGACAGATACTTACACTTCTCTTATCTTGATCACCTTAGAATTTGTTCGAATTTTCTTTCCTGCTTAGGCCTTATTACTTATTTATTTTCGTAAGTAATTATTTTCGCAAAGTCAAAATTATATTTCATTTATTAACTGTTGAGCCTAACATGATCCAATTATCCATATATTTATCCTGAGTTAAATTTTGTTGAAATTCAACATATATATATATATATATATATTTTTTTTTTTTATATGTTTTTCCTCGATCCTTGAATATGAGAGAAATAGAATTGGAAATTTTACTTCTCTTGTGTTCAACCCTTTTTTTTCTAATCGATTGTTTGATTTTTAAAATTTATACCTGATCGATCATTTTATTTTCAAAATAATTGATAATTTCACTTCAAGGACAGATAATTACATTTTTCTATCATGATCGACTTGTTTAAATTTCTAGAAGTTCCTTTGATACCCTTATGGATATAGTTAGAAGAATATTCGTTGACTTACGATGGCAAGACAACAGCGCATTGTCGCCATTTATTTGAATTATCGAGACTGCGGGTTCACTACAGCCAGCAGCGCACTGGTGTGGCATGATCCCTAAGTTGAAGTAATTTCGAGTAAGTGTAAGTTATCTAATGTTATTAAAACTGTGTCCTAGTTGTCCTATTTTGACCTTTGAGTTGTATGTTAATATTAGTAGAGCTAATAGAATATTCGATACAATATTGTATTTGAGTCCTGAAAGCAAGGGTTTACTGTAGCCAGATGTACACTAGCGAGGCATGGATCTACGGTGAAACGACTCCAGATATGCGTACGGTTTTTGAATACCCTAGAGGCTATATCTTTTATTGATATGTGACTATCAATTTTTTATGATCTGCAAAATCTTGCACTCTCACTCTAAACTGATTTGATATCCTATTTTTTATTATAGTATTATAAATAAAGCTTGTAGTTCTTCCCTTCTTATCTTTCTTTCTTATCTTTTATTCGTCGAGTCATCACTGGTTCCTCCTCATTTAAAATCTCTTACTAGATTTTAATTTCATATTCCACTAGACTTATAATTGCACCTAGATTATGGTTCTATGATCATGCCTACATAATTGATCGTACTAAAACAATTTCGATTTGGATCATCCTTATGACATTTGATCGCAACTAGACTAATTTGATTATATTTCGATCAAGTGATTTCGCATATTTTTCTAGATTTTTGACTATGTAATCGTGCCTAAATAGCTAATTGAGTTAATCGTGCCAAACAAATTTGAATTTCGATCGTACCTAAACGACTTTGAATGTGACTATACTATTTGACTATAGTCATAGTCGTGCCTATATTTCAAACTCATTGTTGCTAATGTTTAGATTTCTTTCCTCGGTGATCATGACTATTTTAATCACATTCATGCTCGTGCGAATTTTTTTTATGCTTGATGACTTGCATGATTAGCCTTGATTGTAACTACATCCTACTCGTATATAAGTAATTTAATCCTGCTCGGCTTGTCTAACTTTTGGTTGTTGATAATGCTTACGTAATTTCGATTAGTAGTTAATCGTGCCTATGATTTTTCTTGTTTAGCTAAATCCTATTCGATTGTATCATTGACTATTGTGACTAGACCCTTTCGAATATACTTTAATCGTGCCACATTGTATCTTTTCTTAAGGATCAATTCTATTCACGGTCTAACTCGTTTGATCATTGATCAATTATTTTCTTGATTATATTCTTAATCATGACTGATCTTGCCCTTCGAAATTTTAAGGAAGAAATCTTCTGAGATGAGTATATTTGTAACCCTCGTTTTCAAAATTTCAAAGATTTTTATTTTTATTTTTCTTTATTTTAAATATTTTACCTAAGAGGATAAATTTTGTATTTCAAATTTTACGAAGGAAATACTTTTGGATGACAAAAATTGTTTGTCAATTATACTTTCAAAATATTTTCGGGTTTAGGAAAGTATTTGGGATTTATTTGATTATATTAGTATTAATCTTGATTTGTTCTTGTAAACAAATATTAGGGTTAAATTTGTTTTAGTCTTTGATTATCCATTATTGTAAAATCTATTTCTATATTATTTTGGATGTGAGCTGTAGATATTTTTTTCAATTATTGTCAATATTCAGTATTTGCCTGTTATTACCAATATTTGAATTGAGCATTCTAGACTTAATTGAAATCTATTTTTGATAACTATTGAAGATACTGGATATTTATTAATTTGTCAAACCGTTTTTAAAAAATAATTTTGGTATTGATAGAAATATACTTCTAAAAAAAATTCACTTAGTAATATCATTTATTTTATGATTTGAATTCAAAATTTGTTTAAAATAATATTATTTGATAATTACTTTTATGATTAAATTTTTTTTTTAAATTTGATCAAATCTAATTTGATATTTAAACCTATAGGGAGATTTGATCATATTCCTTCCTTAATTAGGGAATCCCCAACTCTGAGGAGTCTTTCTCTATTTTCTTCCCACAACCCTAATTCCTAAATCTCCAGAGTTTCCAAAACCCTAAATCCCCTCTTCCTAGATTTTCAGAATTTTATTTATTTACTTTATTTACTTTATTTTATTTATCATGGTTGAAGGTAACTTTTCGTCGATACTTTATTTTATGATTATTTCTTCATCAAAACTTGCTTTAAATTAAATAATTTGAGAGCATTTTAGGGCCTTCAGAGTTCAAGACTTTTTCTTTCTCTTTTCACCTATTTGATTAATATTTACTTATCATAAATTCTTACTACCTTTCACCAAACTACCAAGTCCGCATATCCTATTAGTCCTTAAATTTGAGGGCGAATTTATTCTAAGGCGGGTAGATTTGTAACCCCTCTTCCCAAAATTATGAAATTTTTATTATATTTATTTGACTTAAATAGTAATTTTAGAATTTTATAAAAAAATTAATTAAATAATTATTATTATAGAAGGCCTTAGTCATGGTTAGATTTTGAAGTACAAGACGACCAAGAATCATGCCACGGATATTGTAGTTGTGTGCTTTGACTAGTTCATTAGCCATAGTAGGGAAGACTGAGCCATATGTGTGTTCTAATTGAAAAAACCAGTCATAGTTGCAACTTAACCCCTATAAATAATTTAATTATTTACTAATTATATTATTGACTTTTAGGAGATCCGATTGTACCAATTTAGTCCGAACTGGACCCGAACCGAGCACAAGCCCATGTAGAGATGTTATGTGCGTAAAGACGACCATGTAGACATATTTTGTATATGCAGACATTTTGTATTTTATTTTTGGGATTGACAAATATTTTCTAAATATTTGTTAAACGAATAATATAAGTGTTAATGACATTTCTAGAGTATTTGTTATATTTTCTGTGGACCCATAAATATAAGAGTATAGAAATATTTGTATATACATAAGGGTATATCTAAATTGAGTATATAAATAAAGAATACGTATTTTATTATTTGTATTTATTTATAAATTTTTAGATATAGATATTTATAAATAGGATTTTATTATTAAGAATTTTAGATATATTACAAACCTTGCTATATAAATACTTTTTTTTATTGCTTTGTACTTAACACTTGTGATATATATGTATATACATATAAATCCTTATATATATATATATATATATAAATATATATATATATATATATATATATATATATATATATAATTCGATATATATGATGGAGAAGAGGAGAAGGCAGCTGGCGGATGGCCCCCTCCTCGCCACGCCGCCTGCCCCCATCGGGATCTGCTGGATCGGGTGGCCGGTCGGCCTCCCCGGCCCGACGGCACCCTTGATTAGCTTCGTCCCCCTGGGTGGCTCCCCTCCCCCCGGTCGGCCGGCCTACTCCTGGACGGCCCCCCTTGGGGTTTCACCTCCCCACTCGCCGGCTGGCCGCCGTGCGGACTCGACCCCCCCTTTCCCTCCCCCTATACCCTCCTCTTCCTCGTCGTCGACGCCGTTGTCGTCACCGGCGCCACCGGTCCCCCCAGCCGGTAGATGTCCCGCTCGGAGCCGCTTCGGCTCCCGTTCCCCCGGCGGTCGTCGACCCGTCCGGAGCTGCCCCGGCTCCCTCCGCCGTTCAGACCCTAGCGCCGACGGTTGCGCCACCTTGCATCCCGGCCGGAGCGCCTACCTCCCTGACGCTTCCTTCCTCCCCGGCGCCCCCCCCCCCGCTCGCCGCCCCCCTGTCTTGGCCGGTGCCCCCTGCCGCGGCGCCCCCCTCGGCCGCGGGCGCTCCCCTCTCTCTCCAATGGTCGTCGCGTGCCGGGGGCTCTGCCTCTCCCGCCGCCTCCTTTCCACACTCGTCGACGTTTCAGGTGGCTACGCTGCGGCCTGCTCCGACCCCCGTGCAGTGGCCAGCCACTTTCTCTCCGGGGGTGACGGCGCCCCCGCCCGCCCCTCTTCCCTCTCCCTCCGACGGCCGGCGGAGATCCCTCCGCCTCATGTTGGAGGAGACCCCCCGTCGTCGGTGGTAGGCCTCGCCGCCAGCCGCCCGTGAGCCCTCCCCTCCAGGCGGCCCTCCCCCCCCTCGGCCTCCCCGTCTCCCCCTCAGCTCCTCCCCCTCCTCCTTTGATCTCCTCCTCCCCCACCTTCAGGTTCGGCCTCCCGTCGGAGTCAACCATTTCAGAGCGGCGTGCTGGTCTCCTCCGCGGCTCCCCTCGCCACCTCGTCGACCTCGGTCGCCACCGTCGGTGTCCCCTGGCTCCGCCCCTCGTCGCCGCCCCCGTCCTCCCCTGCCGTCATCCCCGGTCTCCGCCGCGCTGGGCGGGTCTCCAGAGGAGCATCGGGCGGCGCGCCCTCGGGCCGCGCGCCATCGGGCAGACCATCGGCCTTGTCCTCGGGCAGTGAGCCCCCTCCCACGTGGGACTGTCTCGGGTCCCGCACGTCTGGGTTTGACCGGTTCTCGCGCGTTCGGGACCAGCTCATTTTGAATTTTGAATGTTTTTTCAAAATTCAAATTCCCTTCATCCCAAAAAAAAAAAGAAGAAATTATAATATATATATATTTATATATATGTTCACGGCTGAGAGCCCTCACCCCCAACTCTTTCGAAATTTTAAAATCTCTGATTTAGAAATTTCGTAATCTCTATTTCTGTTATTTCGAATTTTTTTTCGAAATCTCAGTTTTGGCAGTTCGAAATTGGAATTTTCGGACCTGTAATTTCGGAACTCGTGTCTGAACCTTTTTAGATTTCCTACCTTGTCTTACAGGACCCGTTTTGTGTTTTTTGGTCCTGCACCTGCTTGTAATGCTCGTTATGAGCCTGCCTTTATTTCAATAAAATTTCTTTTGCAAAAAAAAAAAAAAAAAAAAAAAAATATATATATATATATATATATATATATATATATATATATATATATATATATATAAAAAGAAACCCCCTCCTTTTATTAAACACGACTCGAAAACCGAAGTCGGAACACGTATACAAGGCGCAAAATGCCGAAGCCTATACAGGTATACCAAAAAAGAGGAAAGGGGAAAGGGGAGGTGAAACAATCGTCATGAACTAGGGGGGATCACTGACCAGAAGTTTCTCGAAGAGTGGGAACACAGAGTGCTCCGCTTGCGGCATTGACGAAAAACTTCCCTAATGAGCTGGTCGGCGGAGTATTGGTGACCTTCGTATCTCACCTTGTTGCGATTCTTCCAAATTGTCCATGTGGCGGCCGCTACGACGATCTGGTGACCATGGGAGGAAGCACCCCAAGAGGTCGCTAGATCGTGCAAGCGTCCGCCACCCGGCGCGATGTTGAATAACTGGTTGAGGGTCCTCCAAATGCTGTCCGGAAGGGCTCCCTGGCAGAAGGTGTGATCAATAGTCTCCATCTGACGCTCAGAGCAGCAGGCCGGTGCATGCAGAAGCTAAGCTGATCCCGATAGTGTTGAGGGTGTCATCAGTGGGTAATTTTTTTCTTATGGCTCTCCACATTAGGAAGGACCACTTCTTGGGTATGCAGGTGTGCCAATAGTGCACAGTGGGGGTGTGCTGCCGTCCGATGCCCTGGATGGCGCTTCTCGTCGACCTCACCGAAAAGGCCCCCGACGCTTCCAGCTTCCATCTCAGCTCGTCTGGCTCGTTACCAATGCGCAATCCGCACGCGCGAATGCTATCCACCGCTTCATTACCTGACCATTCGCGGATTAGGTCCCATTGCCAGTCATCGTTGGAGGTGTTCCATAAGTCTCTGATCCTGCTGCCTCTCGGGATCTCCGTGAGACTAGGGATCATGCTATCTCTGACCCATCGTTCCAGAAAAGGGTCCGAATCTTCCGTCCCCAAACGGAGTCTCATCTTGGGCTCGACAAGGTCCCGGCCAATGAGGATGCGACGCCATGCCGCTGAGGATCTGCAGTTGGAAGTGGCCAATGAAGGGTGGAAGTGTTTGAAGTACCTGGCTTTCAAAAACCTGCTCCATAAGTTGTTGCTCGTGCGCAGTTTCTACCACAATTTCATCGAGAAAGCTTTGACAATATGAGTGAGTTTAGAGAATCCCAAACCCCCTTCACCAGTAGGGTGAGCCATAGAGTCCCAGCTAGCCCAGTGATGCTTATCTAGGCCGTTGCTATGCCCCCAAAAGAAAGTACAAAAGATCTGTTCGATCGAAGACAGGACCTTCTTGGGCAGTGAGCAAGCAGCCAGAGTATGAATGGGGATGGAGGTGAGTACGTGATTGATAAAGATTATCTTGCCACCCGAGGATAACGCTCAGGTAGTTGAATGGAGGGTGGGCTACAGAGAAAGATGTTAAGTTGGAGAGATTTATGGCATGCTCTCTATTGGTGTAGTAGTGGGCGTAGATAACGCTCTTTGAGTGATTGATCTTCTGGCTAGAGCATCTAGAGTACCTCTGTAGTGTGTTGTGAACAACTGCAACCACTCTTTCATCCCTGAAAGAGAAGATGAGTAAATCGTCAGCGAAGGCCAGGTGGGTGATGATAGGGCAACCACTGGAAGTGTGATAGTGCTGGAAGTTGGGATGTTGACCATGTTGTTAAGGTTCCTGCTCAGGGCATCAGCAGCAATGATGAAGACCGTGGCGGATAGAGGGTCGCCTTGTTTAACCCTGCGAGGGGATTTGAAGAACCTATCGGCCTGTCCGTTGATGACCGTCGAGAACCAGGAGTTGCTGACGGATCTCTAAACAATGTTGGTCCAATATTCTGAGAACCCGAAAGCTCTGAAAACCCAGATGATGAATTGCCAGTCCAGCCTATCGTTTGCCTTCTCCATGTCAATTTTGACGGCTATGTTGCCCCCTCTAGCTGGGAATTTCATGCAAGTGATTAACTTTTGTGCCAGCATAATATTGTCCTGAATGTTCCTCCCACGGACAAACCCACTTTGCTCCTCCGATATGATCTTGGGGAGAATTCCTGCCATTCTGGTCGCGATGACCTTGGATATGATTTTGTTGATGAAGTTACAAAGGCTGATGGGACGAAAGTCGCGAAAGGACTCCGGGTTATCTTTTTTTGGAATAAGGATGAGATTGGCACTAGAGATGGCTTTGGGGTAAATGGCACCTTCGGAGAAAGCGACGGCTGCTTCGGTGATGTCCTGCTTGATGATGTCCCAGCAAGAGCGAAAGAATACCCCCGAAAAGCTGTCCGGCTGTAACACCCAGTTTCTAAAATGAGGGTAATTTTAAAATTTTGTATTTTAATTTATTTAAATTTGATATTTAAATAATAATATGATCTTTGATGATTTTTTAATCATTTTAAAACTATTTTAAATTATGACTTATGATTTTGGTGTTGACTAGTGTAACCTTAGAGCTTAGCCATATGATTAGGATGTTTGACTAGTACATTTTAGCCTAGAGGGTATTTTGGGCATTTTAGGATTTATTTGAATTTATTATGGTTTATGGGAATTTGTGTGATTTTAATATTAATTAAGTATTGCTATGTGTTGTGTTAGTCATGACTAGTTGAGACTTGTAGACTAACCTAGAACTAACCCTAGTTGGTGACCCTAGTCTAACTCTAGTTAACCTACTTTTAGTCATTAGGAATTAGTTTTAAGGTAGGAAGTATTACTTAAGAGAAATTAGTTCATGACTTATGGCTTAAGTCAATGACTTATGATTTATCAATTTTAAAGCCTAGTGTTTAAGCCATAGGCCCATGACTTAGGCCCAAAACCAAATTAAACCCACCCATGGCAGCCAACCTAGGGATTCCCACCCCTATTTAATGCCCCCCCCCCAAAGTTAGGGCTAGCCTCCATTAAGTTTTCTTGCCAAGTTTTAGAAGAGGTATTTCTCCATCTTCCATAAATCCTAGTAAATTCATTTTACCTCTTTTTTAATCCAAACAAATTGCATTGGGTTCTAAATTCTACCTACTTTCTGTTGGTAATTAATATTCTCAGATTTGGAGAGCTTTGGAGGAGTTTCACCATCAAGAAGAACATCTCTCATTAGAGCTATTTGAGGGTTTTGATACATAGAGGTAACTTCCTATTTTCACCATAGAATCCTGAGATTTTTGCATCAATAGGGAGCCCTAGACCTAACCTAACAGTAGGAATAGGAAGCCCTAAGTTTTCGTGTCCTTTCGTGTCCAAACTGGACACGTATCAGTGCACTGTCCTAGGTGTTTGATGGAATGCCACTGTGGTATTGTTTGTGTTATTTTTGAATTATTTTTGATTGGAAAATTACGTTTCAGTGTCGCTTACACATTTCTTGTGCACTGGGTTGAATTCGTGCACGTGTCGTATCGTTTGGACACGCGTGCACATGGGCTGCACACGCTCGCACGCGGCCTGGCGGATCCCCTGCCACTCGGGCTTCCTACAGGACACGACACGATTTTGTTTGACACAAAAATTTGTGTACATGAGGGGCAATGACTGTCATTAGGCACACAAAATTTTAGGCAATATCATCCAGTATTTTGGGAGTTATTCGATCGGAACGGGTCGTGCACACACACACACACACGCGTGCGGAAATCCGCTCGAATACGTCTTTGTATCTCGGACACGACACCACTTTGACACGACTCAGGCACTTAGACACCTACCCTGACACCCCACCTAGCTACTGACACGACCACGACACTTTTGGATGGACACACGAGTCCCTAGACTAGTCGACACGCGTGCACGAGACTGCACTGAACTGTGTGTGTCTGTGCGTGTACGTGAGTGTCTGGACACGTTGTGTCCTGTTGTAGGGACACCCCATGACCCGTGGGACACACTGACACATGCACGACATTTTACCAACTATTAATTTAGGTTTTTATAGGACTTTCGAACTTGGTTAGGGGGTTTTTCCCTATTTCCTGATACTGAGTATCAGTATTCAGTTTTTGGTTATTTTAATACTTTTTAAATCGATTTAAATATAATTTTCGCAATGATTATATATGTGTACAGGTCAGGGATATGGGACTACATGTCTGGGTTCAATGTGGAGAAGTTTGGTTTAGTTTTGGGTGTTTTCGAGTATGGGGTTTGAATTTAGAAAAGAAAACTGAGTTTGAATGATAAGCATGAACCTAGGAAGTTTTGAGTGGATTAGATTGGTTGGTCGGGTTCCTATACATGTCTAACCCTGAGTTTTCTGAAAACCTGAGAACTGATTGGTTCAACATGATTTTGAACTGAAATTTTGATATGGATGTTGAGTTTTGAGATTTCAGCCTTGGCAGCTAGCCACAGAGCACCAGCATGCAGTGGCTTAGGGTTGCCTTGTAGAAATAACTTAGAGGCAGTAGGAGCAGTGAGAGTTTGGTGGTTCCAGTTTTTAGAGGGTCCTTTTTCTGAGATTAAAGGTATGCTATAGAGTTGGGTATAAATGGATTAAACCTGAGATTTGAATATGTTAGAGGGGATCTGTTTTCTGAGAATAATGGGGTGAGTGTTAACTGTGGTTAATCTAAACCCTGGGACTGAAATATGTCTAAACCTGGGACTGAAATGTGTAAGTTCACCTGAGAATAGGTTAATACAAAACTGAGAATAAGTTGGACTTAAAACACTGAGTTTCAATCCTTGAAAAACTTGAGATGTTCAATTCCAGTTTCTTTAAATAACTTACACCCATTTATACATGTTATATAGGATTATGTATTGGTTTCATTAGGATATCAATTTGGTTTTGAATGCTAAAGATAGCTTTTCGAAATCCTGAGATTTAATGAAGGGAAAAACCTGAGAACAATTAGCTCTACACACCTCTATATGACACACATCCCTCACCCACTCTCACATTCACACAGTCACACACACACACACAAATTATATACACACACACACACACTCCTACACAGTCACTTATTTTCCAGATTTTCCTCTCTCACACACTCATACACACATGCCTACACATCTAAATGACACACACACACAAGCCCTCACATTATCACACACACACACACACACATGTATGGAACTGTCACACTATTTTCAGCCTATGCACACACACCCTCTCTCATATACACACACACACCCATTGCCTAGATGTACATATCCCCTCTATATATATATGTATATATATATTTAAATATATGAATGTGTGGTTGAGATCCCTATGTTATATACATATATGTGTGTGTATGTATGTCTATAAGTACATGCTAATGTCTAACCTAATGAGGATATTTAGAGGATAGTGTAAATGTAAAGGGATTTCCTATGTGTAATAGCTAATGTGATTAGGCACATTTCCTTGGTATGTGTGGATATCTGTATACTAATATGTGAATAGTGATATATATCTATATATGGTTTTGACCTATATTGCTATGTTGTATTAGCTCATAGCCTACATGGCTATGACTCTGTAAGAGCTTATGGCCCAGTGTATGGCTAGTGCCTAGAGGATTGGGCCCATAGCCTATGGTTGACCAACTAGACTTGTTTGACCCTAGTTGACCTAGTTTAGACTTGTTAGACCTAGTTTGACCATAGTTGACTTAGTTTGACTTCTAGGGTTGACCAGAGTTGACCAAGAGTTGACTTTGGTCTAGATTGACCTAGATTCATGTAGAGTGCATAGTAGAACTTTATTTTACCATTCTGGACATGTTATGACTTGTGCTGTTCTAAATAGGAGCCAAACACCACTCCTTGGACAGTATTTTTATCTCGAATACTCAGATACCAGGCGAGTACATTCTCTGATCATTTCATATCCTGCTTAGAATTATTTTCCTGCTTTAAATTACTTTACTTGATACTGTCACGTTGGTCACACGGATTGGTACTATATGGATCTTTTCATGAGATGTTATCCCCCTCGGGAGCATCGGATACCGCATGTTTTGTGCATTTCACGAATCATCACGTATCTCTATGCTTCCTCTGATTTACGAATCGCTTATGACACATGTACTTTCATGTTCACAGAGCCATCATGAATCACCTTCACGTATCACTCATTTTATGAGCCATGTGAAGTTTCACGAATCTTAACATAACTTGAACAGATCTTTGTGTACTGGTTGGGGTTGGGGGAGTAGAAATAGACATGTGAATATTATCCAAGTAGCTGTAGTCATGAATCACTCTCTTAGCTGTAGTCATGAATCTCCTATGCCATTCACATGTTTATATTTTACTTTGACTCACTAGTCACTATTAGTTCTCTATGTATAGTAGATATTTCTATTACAGTTTCTCTCTCTGTTTACATACTGTATTTCTTCAGTTCATGTATCTTACTTTACTGCATGATTATATTTTCTAACCTGCTATGATCTGTTGAGATGTACTGTACTCGCTCCTGTCCTGACTGGACCTGTTGAAAATATTACAGAGGATGAGGAGGAGGCCCTATGTACCACCTATTACGGAGCAGGCTTAGACAACACCTGCGACCTGGTTCCTCTGGAGGATCCAGCTGCAGTACAGGATGCTACTCCCAGAGTCTAGGCTAGATAGCTAGGCTTTAGTTTTCTTTCAGCTTTGTTATTTGATTTTCAGTTGTTCTTCTGAGATGTTATATTTAGAGACTTGTATTGAGTTGGATGTTCTTGAGTTGTTATCTTAGACACTTAGATTTTCTCCCTCTTATTTGTATTACATTGTGCTTTTGACCTCTGTATCTACCTTTACTATTCTGTATCTGCCTTAGATGTGATTGAGACTGTTCTGTTATGTCACCTCCATTAGGAGTGTATATACTGTACAGGTACCTTTATATTGTTAGATGATTGACCTAGGATAGCGTTCTACCACCGACACTGCGGCGTAGGCTGGGCGTGGTTACGTTTTTGTACCCTCACAGTGGGTGCGGGTCGTGACACATATTTAGTGGTGGCCCATGCAGGTCGAGTTTATGTAGTGGTATTCGAACTAGAGTATCACTACAGCCTGCAGCAGGATTAGGATTATTTTTGGAGGTACTCAATCACATTAGGAAAAACTCTTAATCAGATTCCTCTTATCTAAATTTGCTGCTTATTGACTTCCCTTGAATATAAACTGTTCTCATTTGATTTTCGCTTCATTCTCAGAAATTGCTTCTTGTTTTGATCTGTCTTCATGATGGTTATGAAGACACGATCTTATCGTTTCGGTCCGTGGGATACTATCGAGAGGCTGGCCACCTCTCGTCCTGTTCATCAGGGCCTCGAGACCGCAGCTCTTGTTGTGCCGACTCAGGTTGGCGTTTCTGCTATATTGGAGGTACACCTCTATCTGTACAGAGACTTTCTCCCGTCACTTCTGATTTCTCTCAGCAGCAGCGGTTCATGCAGCATCAGTAACAGGCCAGAGGAAACCAGCAGGGCGAGCTATCGTCAGGACTGTCGAGGATACACAGACCATTGGAGATCTTGCTGCAAGTTTCGTTCTTCTCAATTCCATTCCCAAAATTGTCTTTTATAACTACGTTGAAATTCGATTCCATCTGTTCCTTGTTGGTTGATTAATTTTGTCATGTTGCTCTTTGTTATGTTTGTTTTTCTCCTGAGAAAATCATATGGGCTAGGTCACCTAAATCATGGGATCTAGAATCTTCGATAGTCGTGTTAGTTGGCATAGTGAGGACACGTAGTCAGATTTTGGATGTATTTCTCGGGTATGAGAATTTAAGATTTTCGCCGTCGCATGCAGCAGTGCGAAAATTTTAAATACCATGAACCTAGGGGTACGTACCTTAGTCAAGGGCTCCGTGATTATCGTAGCCTTGCTCACTAGCATGATGAAGACTCTGGACATCATGATTTTGGACAGACGCATATGATTAGCAGAGTGTATCTTGGGAAGGATTTAAACATCATACCCTTTTGATTGTCATAAATGACTTAGGAGTAGGGATATTTTAGTTTTGTAGAACTTATTCATAAATAGTTCCTTCATAGTTTAATGATTTGACGACTTGTAGGATGTTTGTACCCTAGAGATAGTAGTTAGCATTGGTATTAGAATAGTAACCTAATGTAGGTGATTCTCCTGTTATCTATAATACCAACCAGTTTACACATATAGGATGCTAGTATGCCATACCACCTTGATGATTATTTATTGCTTTCCTTTATCCTCCAGTGAGGCACCCAGTGACCAGAGCCTGTCCTTGAGTATAGTTGTAGATCACCTAAGACTGAGAGGCCGATATACATATAGATTGCAGATGATATACTTAGGATATATAGGATAGGTTGTTGTTCTTGAGCTTACGTATATGTGGTATTTGGGATTGGTGTGCTTAGCTTGTAGGTATTTAGTTATGGGTGACTTGATAGGATTGGAAAGTTAAGAGCTAGCCTATTATAGAGTTTCTCTTTTGATAAATTCTAGTTGCCAAAACTTAGGTAGCTAGCATAGGTAAAATCCTAAGAAGTTGACCAGCTGATGACCAAGTACTAGGATGTTGAGGAAATTGACTAGTGATTGACCCTTAACTATGTTTGACCTAGAAGGACTACTACCATTTTAATTTCGAGGACGAAATTTTTCTAAGGTGGGTAGACTTGTAACACCCAGTTTCTAAAATGAGAGTAATTTTAAAATTTTGTATTTTAATTTATTTAAATATGATATTTAAATAATAATATGATCTTTGGTGATTTTTTAATCATTTTAAAACTATTTTAAATCATGACTTATGATTTTGGTGTTGACTAGTGTAACCTTAGAGCCTAGCCATATGATTAGGATGTTTGACTAGTACATTTTAGCCTAGAGGGTATTTTGGGCATTTTAGGATTTATTTGAATTCATTATGGTTTATGGGAATTTGTGTGATTTTAATATTAATTAAGTATTGCTATGTGTTTTGTTAGTCATGACTAGTTGAGACTTGTAGACTAACCTCGAACTAACCCTAGTTGGTGACCCTAGTCTAACTCTAGTTAACCTACTTTTAGTCATTAGGAATTAGTTTTAAGGTAGGAAGTATTACTTAAGAGAAATTAGTTCATGACTTATGGCTTAAGTCAATGACTTATGATTTATCAATTTTAAAGCCTAGTGTTTAAGCCATAGGCCCATGACTTAGGCCCAAAACCAAATTAAACCCACCCATGGCAGCCAACCTAGGGATTCCCACCCCTATTTAATGCCCCCCCAAAGTTAGGGCTAGCCTCCATTAAGTTTGCTTGCCAAGTTTTAGAAGAGGTATTTCTCCATCTTCCATAAATCCTAGTAAATCCATTTTACCTCCTTTTTAATCCAAACAAATTGCATTGGGTTCTAAATTCTACCTACTTTCTGTTGGTAATTAATATTCTCAGATTTGGAGAGCTTTGGAGGAGTTTCACCATCAAGAAGAACATCTCTCATTAGAGCTATTTGAGGGTTTTGATACATAGAGGTAACTTCCTATTTTCACCATAGAATCCTGAGATTTTTGCATCAATAGGGAGCCCTAGACCTAACCTAACAGTAGGAATAGGAAGCCCTAAGTTTTCGTGTCCTTTCGTGTCCAAACTGGACACGTATCAGTGCACTGTCCTAGGTGTTTGATGGAATGCCACTGTGGTATTGTTTGTGTTATTTTCGAATTACTTTTGATTGGAAAATTACGTTTCAGTGTCGCTTACACATTTCTTGTGCACTGGGTTGAATTCGTGCACGTGTCGTATCGTTTGGACACGCGTGCACATGGGCTGCACACGCTCGCGCGTGGCCTGGCGGATCCCCAGCCACTCGGGCTTCCTACTGGACACGACACGATTTTGTTTGACACAAAAATTTGTGTACATGAGGGGGCAATGACTGTCATTAGGCACACAAAATTTTAGGCAATATTATCCAGTATTTTGGGAGTTATTCGATCGGAACGGGTCGTGCACACACACACACACGCGTGCGGAAATCCGCTCGGATACGTCTTTGTATCTCGGACACGACACCACTTGGACACGACTCAGGCACTTAGACACCTACCCTGACACCCCACCTAGCTACTGACACGACCACGACACTTTTGGATGGACACACGAGTCCCTAGACTAGTCGACACGCGTGCACGAGACTGCACTGAACTGTGTGTGTCTGTGCGTGTACGTGAGTGTCTGGACACGTTGTGTCCTGTTGTAGGGACACCCCATGACCCGTGGGACACACTGACACATGTACGACACTTTACCAACTATTAATTTAGGTTTTTATAGGACTTTCGAACTTGGTTAGGGGGTTTTCCCCATTTCCTGATACTGAGTATCAGTATTCAGTTTCTGGTTATTTTAATACTTTTTAAATCGATTTAAATATAATTTTTGCAATGATTATATATGTGTACAGGTCAGGGATATGGGACTACATGTCTGGGTTCAATGTGGAGAAGTTTGGTTTAGTTTTGGGTGTTTTCGAGTATGGGGTTTGAATTTAGAAAAGGAAACTGAGTTTGAATGATAAGCATGAACCTGGGAAGTTTTGAGTGGATTAGATTGGTTGGTCGGGTTCCTATACATGTCTAACCCTGAGTTTTCTGAAAACCTGAGAACTGATTGGTTCAACATGATTTTGAACTGAAATTTTGATATGGATGTTGAGTTTTGAGATTTCAGCCTTGGCAGCTAGCCACAGAGCACCAGCATGCAGTGGCTTAGGGTTGCCTTGTAGAAATAACTTAGAGGCAGTAGGAGCAGTGAGAGTTTGGTGGTTCCAGTTTTTAGAGGGTCCTTTTCCTGAGATTAAAAGTATGCTATAGAGTTGGGTTTAAATGGATTAAACCTGAGATTTGAATATGTTAGAGGGGATCTGTTTTCTGAGAATAATAGGGTGAGTGTTAACTGTGGTTAATCTAAACCCTGGGACTGAAATGTGTCTAAACCTGGGACTGAAATGTGTAAGTTCACCTGAGAATAGGTTAATACAAAACTGAGAATAAGTTGGACTTAAAACACTGAGTTTCAATCCTTGAAAAACTTGAGATGTTCAATTCCAGTTTCTTTAAATAACTTACACCCATTTATACATGTTATATAGGATTATGTATTGGTTTCATTAGGATATCAATTTGGTTTTGAATGCTAAAGATAGCTTTTCGAAATCCTGAGATTTAATGAAGGGAAAAACCTGAGAACAATTAGCTCTACACACCTCTATATGACACACATCCCTCACCCACTCTCACATTCACACAGTCACACACACACACACACAAATTATATACACACACACTCCTACACAGTCACTGATTTTCCAGATTTTCCTCTCTCACACACTCATACACACATGCCTACACATCTAAATGACACACACACACAAGCCCTCACATTATCACACACACACATGTATGGAACTGTCACACTATTTTCAGCCTATGCACACACACCCTCTCTCATATACACACACACCCCCATTGCCTAGATGTACATATCCCCTCTATATATATATATGTATATATATATATATTTAAATATGTGAATGTGTGGTTGAGATCCCTATGTTATATACATATATGTGTGTGTATGTATGTCTATAAGTACATGCTAATGTCTAACCTAATGAGGATATTTAGAGGATAGTGTAAATGTAAAGGGATTTCCTATGTGTAATAGCTAATGTGATTAGGCACATTTCCTTGGTATGTGTGCATATCTATATACTAATATGTGAATAGTGATATATATCTATATATGGTTTTGACCTATATTGCTATGTTGTATTAGCTCATAGCCTACATGGCTATGACTCTGCAAGAGCTTATGGCCTAGTGTATGGCTAGTGCCTAGAGGATTGGGCCCATAGCCTATGGTTGACCAACCTAGACTTGTTTGACCCTAGTTGACCTAGTTTAGACTTGTTAGACCTAGTTTGACCATAGTTGACTTAGTTTGACTTCTAGGGTTGACCAGAGTTGACCAAGAGTTGACTTTGGTCTAGATTGACCTAGATTCATGTAGAGTGCATAGTAGAACTTCATTTTACCATTCTGGACATGTTATGACTTGTGCTATTCTAAATAGGAGCCAGACACCACTCCTCGGACAGTATTTTTATCTCGGACACTCAGATACCAGGCGAGTACATTCTCTGATTATTTTATATCCTGCTTAGAATTATTTTCCTGCTTTAAATTACTTTACTTGATACTGTCACGTTGGTCACACGGATTGGTACTATATGGATCTTTTCATGAGATGTTATCCCCCTCGGGAGCATCGGATACTGCATGTTTTGTGCGTTTCACGAATCATCACGTATCTCTATGCTTCCTCTGATTCACGAATCGCTTATGACACATGTACTTTCATGTTCACAGAGCCATCATGAATCACCTTCACGTATCACTCATTTTATGAGCCATGTGAAGTTTCACGAATCTTAACATAACTTGAACAGATCTTTGTGTACTGATTGGGGTTGGGGGAGTAGAAATAGACATGTGAATATTATCCAAGTAGCTGTAGTCATGAATCACTCTCTTAGCTGTAGTCATGAATCTCCTATGCCATTCACATGTTTATATTTTACTCTGACTCACTAGTCACTATTAGTTCTCTATGTATAGTAGATATTTCTATTACAGTTTCTCTCTCTGTTTACATACTATATTTCTTCAGTTCATGTATCTTACTTTACTGCATGATTATATTTTCTAACCTGCTATGATCTGTTGAGATGTACTGTACTCGCTCCTGTCCTGACTGGACCTGTTAAAAATATTACAGAGGATGAGGAGGAGGCCCTATGTACCACCTATTACGGAGCAGGCTTAGACGACACCTGCGACCTGGTTCCTCTGGAGGATCCAGCTGCTGTAGGAGCGTAAAAAGTGCTTCAAAGCAAGAGTCATCTCACTCACAAATCATTGGTTTTCTACACCAAGCAAGAGCGGATAATCTCTTTTACACCTAAGCACGCTGATCATTCTACGCTTGGGTCCACACCGATGGTTTTACGCCAAGGACAGAGCAGCCTCTTTTATGCTGGACAAAGCTATCAAATCTCTCATTTAATGCAAACTCTGACATGAAGATATTAATGATGGCATTTACCACAGAATTCAATGGAATTTGTCTTATACAAAGACCATTGTTGTCGTTTACGGGGGATCGAGCTACTTTACGCTCACTATATGGTTTCTTTTACGCACGGAGTTCTACATGAGTTCTTACGCTCATAAAACAATGTGTGCGTAAAGTCTATTTGAGCCATTTTACGCTCAAGGTTATTCAATAACCACTTTACACTGGAAACCTACGACAGAGCTATTTTACGCTCATCTTACTGCTTTACGCCCAGAGGATGTTGGAGCTATTTTTACGCCCTATTTTTTCTGGCCAGTATGGAACGTGGTTTGCCTACATGGCCTTCATGCCATATATTTCGAAGAACGTGTGTACATGCATTCTATTCTTACTGAAATGATGGGACGCGTGTCAACGTATGCAAAGGATGACTCTGATCATGGGTGGCAGTTGTTAGCGTAAAGACAGATTTTGGTGTCTTTTTACGCACAGAAGCCCCAGTCTATAATTAGACTCATTTTTCTCAAAGAGACGGAGACAGGGAGAGAACAGAAGAGAATACAGAGATCAGGACTTCGAGATTTTGATCCTCCAGAGCATTGTTCTTTAACTTTTCTTTCAGAACAGAGTGAAGCAAAGCAGGAAAGCATTCGGCCTCGCCATCAGTGCCCAAGTGCGTCGATACCTTTCTGGTGACTTAGTTCTTCCAAGTTGTTCTACTTCAAGCAGTGATCTTCATCATCATATGGTCCAAGGAACAAAGTGATCATTTACGAATCAGACTTCCATAGCAATACTTTCCCAGAATCAAACTTGTACTTCTTGTACTTTTTCTTGTTTTATTTTCAAAATCCAACCTTTTGTTTGGCAATTTTGTTAAGTGAAACAAGGGAATTCTGGTCTCTCTGTTGCTTCTGATGACAAGGGAATTCTTTCCACTCCTGTCGTGGGGGCTCCCGTTCGTAACGAGGCAGTCCTTACTTCAGAGTTGCACTCAAAGTGTGATGATTTATCTCCCGTTTGTAACGGAGAAGATAATCAGGTTTCACGCCCACTGCGTAAGAATCAAGTTTTACGCTCAGTGGGTAAGAACCAAATTTTACGCTCAAGGCATAAGAATGAGTCTCCCATTTGTAATGTGGCAGATTCTAATGTTTCTGAGTGTAAGAACCCGTCTTCCGTCGGTGACGTGGTAGACTCACACAAATTACGCTCCTCGCGTAAAACAAAATCTCCCGTCTGTGATGTGGTAGATAATCAATTTTTACGTTTTACGCGTAAAGGTAAGTCTCCTGTCTGTGACAGTGTAGATAAAATTCACAACGATGTTTGCACATCTAATGAGAATATACCTAAACGTATACAGCGTAAAAGTGATATTGGTAAAACTTCTGTCCTATACCAACAACCTTCTTATACTGCTTTACGCAAGGTACCAAACTCGCAAATTACACGCCATGAAAATGGGGTCCTTCGTGCTAAATCTCAAGATTTACGCACACAACTCCAAACGCGTAAAAATGTACAGTTTGGTTCTGCGAATGAAGCTAGTAATCTTCTTTATACACAGGGGACCAAACATTTTTCTACCCCAAATGTAATAAAGAAGAATATTCCCTCCACTCCTTCTGACTTACGTGAATTGCTATTGCAAAAGCGTAAGAATTCACAATCTCCAGCGATGCTCTCCCAAGAAAGATATCAATGTGCATATCATCAGGTTGTGATCAATTGTTGTTGTTCAGCTTCAAAATGGTCAGTTTTTGATCGACTGAATTTCTCACTTCAACATCAAGCTGAAGACCAAGAAGATGAGTTGTCATATGCATCAGTCAACATGGCATCTCATACTAACAGAGGACGACGACCGAGACGGAACATGTCCCAAACTCCAGGTCAACAACAATTCAACAGACTTCTTGATTCCTTTGAAGGAGTATATCAGAATACTCGATCAAGAAGACAAAGACAATTGCAGATTTCTGATTCAGAAGCTGGGGGTACTCAATCTTTTGAGTCTGATACTGATAGTGTGGATTCATACTTCTATACTAATCCCTCTATATCTTCAAGAGAGGTTGAATCCTATGCTGTTGGAGATGAACCAGAGACGTCATCTGCTAATACGGAACAACGTCTCACTGCCGTGGAGCAATCATTGAAAGACATGCTCAACATGGTGCAAAGCATGCATCAGATAATTTTAAATCAGCAAACTGCTCAACCCACAGTAATAACTCCGGTACCAGCGGCAGCACAAACTCAAGATAGTCAAGGGGCTGATATACCTTCGAACATTCAAGAACCTGCTGTTAATCAAAATTCTGCATCTCCAGATTCTATCATTCCAGAAGATGTACCACCTCCAATGGGGGTTACGGTACATCCAACGACTATTTAATGAAATGTGCTTCCTCAAACCAGTGAAGCCATTCAAGCAGTGCGTGAACTCAAAGCACAGTTTGAGGTTTTGAGGCACAAAGATCAGCTCCAGAGGTTAGGGATTAAGCAACCCTATCCTCCTCATTGGAATGATGTACCCTTTCCACCGAAGTTCAAGCCACAATCCATGGTTTTATTCGATGGAAAAGCATCTCCCAGTCAATATATCAATTACTTTGATATTATGACTGTACACTTGCAGAAAAATGATGCTCTTCTCACTCGAGTGTTCATTGGGTGCTTGACGGGTTCGGCTTATGATTGGTATCGTAGCTTACCCGATAACTCTATTTCTTCTTTTGACGAATTCAAGGCAATGTTTCTCTCTCGCTTCTATGAAGGAGGTATGGACATGAACATGTCCTCCTTAATAGAAATAAAACAAAGGGAGAAAGAAGATACTCGGACGTTTATTGAACGTTTCCGACAGGCTACTCTAAAGATGCCTCCTGGTATGCCAGATTCAGCGTTTATCGATACATGCAAGATGAATCTGCGACCATCCATTGTTGTCTTCACAGGTTTCCAATTCACAGATTGGGCTTCGTTTATCATAGCAGCAGTTTCTGTCGAGACCAATGGTAGGTTGGCTCGGGAACATGGGATGATTTTTGCTTCAGAAGATAAAGGAAAGAAAAGTAATCCTAGTAATAATCCTGGCAATCGTAACGTGAAAGGAAAAGATACTCTTATGGTCAATCTCTCCAAAAACAAAACAACGCCAAATAATCAGGAATCTTCCAGGCCAAAAGAAGAATATTCTTTTGACGAAAGTGATATTCCGGGGATATTTCAGTGTCTGGTGAAAAGTGGCAAACTTCAGATTCCAGAGCCAAAAAGGCCTAATGAGGTGAATCTGACTGACAATCCCAAATATTGTATCTATCATTGATACATTAATAATCCTACCAGTGCTTGCTATGTCTTGAAAAAGAAGATCCAAGACCTGATAAATGGTGGCGCTATTGCTTTAACCAATGATGACCATACAGTTACAACCAACATGGTCTCTCTTCAGTTTGGAGATTTTCCTCCACATCTGGTCCCAGATGGAATTATCCCAATTCCAAAGACGACGATGAAGATCGTAAACATCCCGCCTGCCAGAGAAGAAAATACAGGATTGCTGCCACTCACATTAAAGAATGGTAAAATTATGTGGGTACATCCTGACTTAGTGCCTGAATTAAAAAATGAAGGTAAAACTTCAAAATCCAAGAAGGGCAAGAAAGTCAAAACCTGTAACATGATTTCTCATGTTATTCAGATTCTGATGACTTGGATCATCTATGGGATGGCCTTCCTTTAGAGGATAGACTGAAAGGACTGAACATCTGTCCTCCAAGTCTAGCTCCTCCTACCAAGCTCAAGCTTATCCATCAGCAGTGGCTAGCCATAAATAGTATCCCTTTATATCGGACACAACAAGTCTTTGCTGCTTATGAAAAAGCTCCGACAGGGATTTTTCCTCATCCTCCTCTTCCCGTAACTACAGAGACATCTATTCTTCATCCTCCTGAGGTTACAGAAGGTCTTGCTTCTTCCTCTTCCGCTGTTGAAACACCTGTCAAAAGTCTGCTGCCCACTCACTTGTATAGTCAGCAATCTGTTCATCTCATGAAAAAGATGGGTTACGACTTTCAAAAGACAGAAGGTTTGAATTATGATAAAGGAATACGTCTTCCTTCAAAATCAGAATTCCACTGCTGGATTGGGTTCTGAAATGCCTCATAACAACCCTCACAAGAAGAAGACTAAGGGAAGAAAGATTAAATCCTGTAATATGGTATTTCCTTCTCCTGAGTCTGAAGAAGAAATTTTTGCTGGTACAAGATCTGGAAAAGAGTACCATAAAGACTATGAGGGATCCTCCAAAGAAGCAGAAGATGTAGTGGAGACTCTACCAGTTCAACCTTCTCCTGTTCCTGTTAAACCGTCTGTAGTTGAAAAGGGAAAACAGAAGGCAGTACGCTTTGATATCCCATTGAAGCCTGCTTCCAGTCAGGGGGTGGTGATGAAGCCTTACAAATTTGACATTCTAGCTCAGTTAGCCAATACTCCGGCTAGACTTTCTATATTTGAATTGCTTCGCCTTTCCAGAGAAAGCAGAGAGACTTTGAGCGAAGCTTTACTTCAAGCAGATTCATGCTTGGCACAACTCAAGACTCCTGATAATATACCAGTGTCATATCCGCAATGTCATAGTGTGATGGAAGCAATTCCTAACATCACCTTTACACAAGAGGATATGCTATTGAAACACAACAAGCATGATAGGCCTCTGTGCTACACTGGATATATCGAATCCACTAAAATTGACAGGATTTACATTGATCCTGGGTCTTCAATTAGTATAATTCTTCAGAGTATGCTAAGACCCCTGAGGATTCCTACTAGTGAGCTGACTTACATTAGTACTACGATAGTTGGTTTTAATTCTGGCAAGAGCAAACCACTGGGGAAGATTCATCTGCAGATTCAGATTGGTGATCTTCGAACTATGGTAACTTTTTATGTTATCAACTCGGACATATCCTACAATATTCTTCTTGGAAGACCGTGGATTCATGAACATAATATTGTGCCTTCAACTCTTCACCAATGTTTCAAATATGTGGACTCCCAAGGAGTTGTGAAAACTGAGTTTGCTGATATTAATCCGTTCAAGGGTGTTGAAGCCTACTTCTCTGATTCAAGGCTTTATAAACAAGAACATGTGAAAGACATATCAGACATGGCTGAAGATCAATCACCCTCTGAGGATCACTCTATTAATGAAGATCCGCCAGAGGAGCAACCTTTGAAGATCATAGTCAAGGGACGAATCCAATCCTAACCTGTCAATGATCAACCTTTGATGATCAAGGTTAAAGGAAGAACTCAAACTTCATCTGAGGAATCAATAAATATTCCTGCTAAGAGCCAAGTTCAACCTTTTATGATTAAGGTCAAAGGACGTACTTCTTGCACGAATGATCCAGAACTACCGCTGATTGTCAATCTTGGCAAATCTACGCAGAAGACGGATGATTGTCCACTGTTGATAAATCCAAAGCGTAGCAATCAGACTGTAAATGATGTAAATATTGATCATTCTGTACTTTTTGATATCAATGAAGATTCCCTGTTCGAGTATATGGCTGTCAAGTTTATTGAAAGAATGACTTTATCTTCTGATGATCAAAGTCATCAATATAAAGACAACATAGAACCGGAAGAAACTTTATACATTGATTATAAGGAGAATTCTTTCCCTCCTTATACAGATGTTGGACCGTATGCTCAAAGGTTCCTAACATCTTCTCCTTATCTTCTACCTGTGGCTGCTTCATCACAAGCTTGCGCAACTTTTAGACGTCATGAAGAATCTTATTTCGTGGTTCCGTCTGATAAGAAAAACAAGCGCCAAATTGTGTTTGGCCTGGCTAGGAATATCCCTGTTGCTCAGGCAGATGAGCTGAAGGATAAGGACAAAGGAAGAATTCGATTGATAAATACAGCCAGCAATCTATCAAGATTATTCAGAACATGGGATATGATTTAAAGACTATACAAGGTCTCAATCAGGGCAAGGGCAGACGATTACCATTAGGTGGTGATCCGTTTTACCAAAAGACTCGCCATGGGTTGGGATATGATCCGTCCCACGTGTTTTATGATGATATACAAGAAGAATTCTCTTCCAGCTCTTCACAATCATCAGATTCAGAGGAACTTCAATGAATCTAGGCAAGTACTTTCAGTCAATATGGTTCAAACTGATGGTAAATCCGAACCATTTGAAAATTTCCCTTGAGCCACCATTGGTTCATTTATTTCTTTCATATATATTTTCAACAACATTCGTCTTCTTAATCTCCAGCTACCAAAGTTTGGTCAAGCTGATTACTTGTCTCTTTGAAGAGAGATTTTTGGTCTTTTCAGTATATAAAGTTGGACTTATTATTTATCATGTTTTCATAACCTCTGGATAAATACTAAATCTATCTTCTTTTCCTATCTATCATGTCCATTTTGACCTCTGCATAGATATTAGATCTACTTTTCTTTGGGTTCTTACATACTGTCATGTTCATATTACCTCTGACAGTATTATACACTCTAAATAGAAAATAAGATTACATTATCTATCATGTCCATATTACCTCTGGATAGATATAATGTTTGAGTTTAGAAAATTCATCATGTTTATATAACCTCTGATGAGTATTTTCTACCCCATACAAAACAAGATTTCACCATAGACTTGTCACGTCCATATTACCTCTGATAAGTGCTTTCTATCTCCTACCTGTTGTTTGAAATTCAACGATAGGATCGCAAAACAAATCTTTCATTCATATCTGGTGGAAATACTACAGAATGGATAAGACAAAAAGATGACAAAAACACTCTCTTAAGGTGGAGTGGAAGCATCTTGGAGCAATTTTTTTAATTCTTCTAGCCGTCTGCCACGAGAAATCATAACCTTATTGGTAGCCTCTGCACGTCGAGCTTCAGGAGTGCAAATACGGGAAAGCTCAGCAAAGGTGATTATCAAGTTGTCCTTTGCTTCATCAAGAGTTCTGATGGTCGACTCAGCCCCAAAAGCCTTTTCTTCTAAAATTGAGCTTTGGGTGAGATGTAGATTTCGAGCATCGATCATCTTCTCCCTTTCAGCCTTCAAGCAAGCTAGCTCTACCTCAACTTCGCGGATTCTGTCATTCTTGCTCTGAATATCTATGTTCAAAGCGTCATAAGCCACTCTGTGGCCATGCAGTGTAGATTTTACGCCAGTCAAAAAGGCTTTCTCTTTAGCAACCTTCAGACTGTGTTCACGGAGGGCTGCATTATATGTAGTCTCTCGAGCAAGATAATCAGCTGTTAAGGCATCATATTCTTCCTCAATGAGACTTTCAACAGTTTTACTAGACAGATTAAGATATTCTCTGATTGGCTGTTCAAGGTCTTCCACAATTTTCTCCAATACGGCAGCTCTTTCAGTATCATTGAACAAAGCAACGTTCTTGATGGTCGAAGCCATTGCCGTCTTCAGAGTCTCATAATTGAGGCCCTTATTTAGGACCATTGTTATCAAAGTTGCCAGGCTTTTATAAAAGGTGTCAGTATAAATCTCAATGAGGAGATCCATTTCTGTGCTGGAACTTGGCGTGGCAACAATATCTAACAGATCCCTTTCTCGGAAATCAGGGACAGATGTTGACGGTAAAACAGTAGGATGAGTCGAAGTTGTTGGTGCTACCACCGTTATAGCCAATTGATCCCTAGAAGCTTCAGGGATTATATCACCAATCGGTGCAACAACAGATGGGGGCGGAGCCGATGACGTAACTATTGTTGTCTGGTTCCCAGGGACCTCAGTATCAACGTCTTCAATATTTGTCACTCCAGCCGTTTCTGGAGTTCTGGCGGCGGTAATGTCGGTGGATGTGGTGACAACTACAGGAGTTGGTTCAGATTCTGACATTGGCTTGTCAGAAATTGGTACTGGATCAGTGACAACAGTAGAGGATGTTATTATTTCCTCAGTTTCTGTTGGAAGTTCAAGCATGCCTCCAACATCTCCTTCAATTGATTGCTCCACGGGATTTCCTAATGTTTCAGCTGTGGTGAAACTTTCTACAGCTAATTCTTTGTTCAAATCTGGATCACCTCCAGTAGTTCCATCATCACCTGCAGTGGGATCGACTCTAGTCTTCTCTTTGTGCTGATCCTCAACAAGAGAAGACAATTCAGATTGTGCTTGTTGTGCCTCAAGTGATGGAGGATGTTCTTTTTGAGGCTCCATCTCAGGCTTTTGCACTCCCCTTTCTTCAGCATCTGAGTTTCCTGAAGAAGAAGCTTCCCCTTCAGACTCCTCATTTTCTTCATAGATTTCTTCTTCTTGAGGAGGAAGAACTACAGGCTTTGGTGCAATTATGACATCTGCAAAATGAACAAAAATAAGTTAGTATACAAAATCATGATATATAATTCCGTATAGGTTTTGTATAATACTTGGAATATGTGCGTTTTTTTCAAGATATGTATCATAATCACCATCCCAGTCATCATCCTCAAAGTCAAGAGCCGGTTCGTCTGATGGAATGCGATCTTGATCAGCAGTGGATACAGTAGTAGTACCCTCCGTAACTTGCGCCTTGGACGGCAAAGATAAATGAAGCGAGGTGCTAAGATGTCCAGGAGACAAAAGTGTTACAGCTCCTGATCCAACTGTCTGTAGAGGGGCTGAAGACCCTTCTCCAGGATGGTCTGAGGAAGAACCGACGAGAGGATCTTCTTCAATATCCTCTTCCGGAGTGTGAACGCTTGGCTTGGAAGGTCCTTTTGTAGTAGACCTCTTCCTCTTTTCTGGAGTTTTTACTGGAGATGTGGCGACTGCACTCTGTTTTGTTTTTCGGCCTTTACCAATAATGATAGGTTCTGCAGCTGGTTCTCCAACTCCTGTCGGGATAACTACTAAAAATGGATCTGGGATGCCAGTATCGTCAGGGATGTCTGCTGGTACCCTGACCTGCTCCTCAATATCCCCTTCTTTAGGCCATCTCAGACTACCCTTCATATTGTAACCATGGGCAAAGGAACGAATTGAAGCATAGAAGTGGGCATACGTATGGAGTATACGTAGTTCTGTAGTGCTAGTGGCAGTCAAAATTCTAAATTTAGCACCAGTCCGAGCAGCACCGAAATACCTCCAACCTCTAGCTCCGTCAAGTAATTTCCCATAGTAACGGAAATTAGTCAAAGGATTACCAACATGAAGTTGGTCGTATCCAAATTGGCGAGCAAACCTACTGGGTAAGTATGGTTCGAACGCACAATTATCTTCGTTTCTGTACATCAGATGAGACGGTCGGATGCACTGAAGCCACCTAAAGACTAACTGTGGCAATACAACTCTTCCTTCAACTTCATCTTCAAACTGGACACCGAAGCAATCTGCTGGAACGTGCGGCCGAGTACGAAAGAAGTTCCAACCGTATGAATAATTCAAAACTGCTCGGGTATCTGCCACAGTCGTAGCAATCCATGTAGCTTTGCTGAATTTTTGGAGGAAGACCTCCGCATCATCGCCTGGGCCCGGCGGTAATAATCTGCAGTTGTGATGCAACAACCAGCCCATCAGATAAGTGTAGGGCATCTCTACTCTAGGAAAAACATTCCGATGAGGAGCATTGTTAATTAACTCCTCACCGAAGGTTCTTAAACCTGTATTTATCCGACACACCATGGCCGACAGCAGGTTGATCCTGACTTTAAATACCAGACGTACTGCTGGCCATAGCACACTGCGATGAATTCTGTCAACAGTACCAATACCTGGTACAACCCATCTTCTCAACCATAAAGAAAGAAAGCCTGCCAGCAAAGCTCTCCGTGAGATTCTTTGACTACCATATCTGAGGAAGGTCAAGGATTCAGTTCCTGCAGGAAATTTCCCAGTCTTCGTAGACAGATATTTATTCGGGAATTTATAAGTAACCATCATATCCCGAACCTTGTTAGAAGGGATTGTCGAATCTATGTTGATTACTGGAGCTTTGTTTTCTTGAAACCTTTCTTTATCTTCCTTGGATATCTTATCCTTATGGAAGAAAAGATAAGTCGTCCACTTGTTGATATACGCCAAATGGGATGTACTTTCATGCATCGTGGTACAAATCAGGTAGTGGCACATCAGTTCTTCGTATGTCTCGATTAACTGAGGGTTAACTCCTCTGATTTCAACAAGCTCCCTGTTGGAGGGAACGTATTCTTCATATGGGGCCTCCCCCATTGGCAGCTTCGAGATAAACTGCATCTCATGAAGGACAAGACCCATTTCAACTTTCGGGGTGGCAAAGGTTCCAGTTGAACTCAAATATATCTCCATCAAGGCCAGAAATAAGTTTCCATTCGGAGGAATACCATAACTGGTGGAAGCTACTGCTTCGTACAAGCCAATATCTTTCAACTCTTCCTCAAAGTTCTTCATCATCCAAAGGCTTATCTGAATCCAACTCTGGTTGAATGGAGTCAACCATCCTGGCAGTCTGGGGTTGGTTTGGGGATATAATACAGCTTCCTTCATAAATTTATTGACAAACATCGGGGTTTGAACTGGCTGTATTAAACCCGAATCTTCGCTAGGATTAGAGCCTGGCATAAGGCCAAAGATAGAAGTAACACCTCCATTGGGAACACTAGCAAAGTATCCCATATCATTGGCACGCTCTCTTAAAGACAATTCTACCCGGGCGTCCATGACTACTGGGAGTCAAATTCCACAACATTTGTCGAGGATGAGTAGCATGGACGAATGCTGACAAAGGATAATCTCTGTCCATAGCTGGAAGATACATAGATCTATTTCCAAATATAAAAACCCAAGACTCTTTCTTGGGGTGTGTCTGGGATTTACAATCAATGGCATCTCCAAATAGAAAAGCTAGTTTTGCGAAGTGTTGTCCGTCTAGTGAACTCAACAATTCCCTATTTATCATGGATAGCAACAGTCTATCCCCTTGAGCTGCTATCAACTGTGCCCTCTCTGCCGGATACTCGGGGTTCGACTGAGGAAATTGGACATGAGATAAATCTTCCAAATAGTTCGAACCTACCATGCCAACTGATGATCCGAAAACTTCAGCGAGGGGATGAACTTGCAAATCCACTGGTGAAATAACAAAAGAGATCAAGTTAGTTCGAAGTTTTTTTTTAAAAGTTGATGAAAAGCTTATGAAGTCTTTGTTCGGCAAAATCTCCCAAAAAGGTGGATGAACTTTACGCTACCACATAGTAATATGAACGTAATACAACTTTTTACGCTGGCATGTACGAACATGAGCGTAGCTAAGTTTTACGCTAGCACATTAAATGTGGGCATATTTTACGCTGTCACGTATAACATGGGCATATTCTTGTTATCTTTTTACGCTAACACGAACAACGTGGGCGTACAATGTTATTTCAGCTTTACGCTCACACGTACAACGTGGGCGTAAAAAGCTGAAAGTTTATCTTCTTCTTCCTCGACGGATTTGTTTTCTCCCAATCAAAGATTAGGGTTTTTACCCATCATAGGCGGAGCCACGGTCGGGTTGGGATTTTGTTGTGGCAGCAATGACTGAGTAGGGGTTTTCACATGATCAGTCGAAGAAGAATCAATGGCTGGTTTCTTCCCCTTGCTACCGGCGGCGGATGATTTCTTAGGAGCCATCAGGTCAGAGTTTCGAAGAAAGAAAAGGCAAAGAGATTCAAGAAGATGAGTAAAAGTGTTTTCTCTCTCTGAAAAAGACCTATTTATAAGAGAGATTCAAAACCGACTGTTGGATATCCTTAAAATTATGCCGACTGTTGGACATCCCCGCTTTTACGCGGATGGCTATTGCGTATCCCAAATTTTACGCTGGCAAGTCAAATCTCAATTTTTACGCTTCTGTTCAAAGTGTTTCAAATTTTGGAGATATTTGAAAACTTTGAAGGGGGTCTTGTAGGAGCGTAAAAAGTGCTTCAAAGCAAGAGTCATCTCACTCACAAATCAATGGTTTTCTACACCAAGCAAGAGCGGATAATCTCTTTTACACCTAAGCACGCTGATCATTCTACGCTTGGGTCCACACCGATGGTATTACGCCAAGGACAGAGCAGCCTCTTTTACGCTGGACAAAGCTGTCAAATCTCTCATTTAATACAAACTCTGACATGAAGATATTAATGATGGCATTTACCACAGAATTCAATGGAATTTGTCTTATACAAAGACCATTGTTGTCGTTTACGGGGGATCGAGCTACTTTACGCTCACTATATGGTTTCTTTTACGCACGGAGTTCTACATGAGTTCTTACGCTCATAAAACAATGTGTGCGTAAAGTCTATTTGAGCCATTTTACGCTCAAGGTTATTCAATAACCACTTTATGCTGGAAACCTATGACAGAGCTATTTTATGCTCATCTTACTGCTTTACGTCCAGAGGTTGTTGGAGCTATTTTTATGCCCTATTCTTTCTGGCCAGTATGGAACGTGATTTGCCTACATGGCCTTCATGCCATATATTTCGAAGAACGTGTGTACATGCATCCTATTCTCGCTGAAATGATGGGACGCGTGTCAACGTATGCAAAGGATGACTCTGATCATGGGTGGCAGTTGTTAGCGTAAAGACAGATTTTGGTGTCTTTTTACGCACAGAAGCCCCAGTCTATAAATAAATTCATTTTTCTCAAAGAGACGGAGACAGGAAAAGAACAGGAGAGAATACAGAGATCAGGACTTTGAGATTTTGATCCTCCAGAGCATTGTTTTTCAACTTTTCTTTCAGAACAGAGTGAAGCAAAGCAAGAAAGCATTCAGCCTCGCCATCAGTGCCCAAGTGTGTCGATACCTTTCTGGTGACTTAGTTCTTCCAAGTTGTTCTACTTCAAGCAGTGATCTTCATCATCATCATATGGTCCAAGGAACAAAGTGATCATTTACGAATCAGACTTCCATAGCAATACTTTCCCAGAATCAAACTTGTACTTCTTGTACTTTTTCTCGTTTTATTTTCAAAATCCAACCTTTTGTTTGGCAATTTTGTTAAGTGAAACAGCTGCAGTACAGGATGCTACTCCTAGAGTCTAGGCTAGATAGCTAGGCTTTAGTTTTCTTTCAGCTTTGTTATTTGATTTTCTGTTGTTCTTCTGAGATGTTGTTATATTTAGAGACTTGTATTGAGCTGGATGTTCTTGAGTTGTTATCTTAGACACTTAGATTTTCTTCCTCTTATTTGTATTATATTGTGCTTTTGACCTCTCTGTCTACCTTTACTATTCTGTATCTGCCTTAGATGTGATTGAGACTGTTCTGTTATGTTACCTCCATTAGGAGTGTATATACTGTACAGGTACCTTTATATTGTTAGATGATTGACCTAGGACAGCGTTCTACCGTCGACACTGCGACGTAGGCTGGGCGTGGTTACGTTCTCGTACCCTCACAGTGGGTGCGGGTCGTGACACCGGCCCTGGCGCACTGTGTTCGTTCAGAGCCCACACGGCTTTCGAAACTTCCTGAACAGTGGGGGAACGTTCCAATTCGGCGTTGTCGGTGTCGTTAATGAGAAGGAAGATTTTGTCAAGGAATGACCTATCTTTATAAACAGTCTCTTTGGAGAATAATTTGGAGTAGAAGTCCGTGGCAGCAACTTGGATACTCTTGTGGTCAGTAATGATGTTCCCGTTGTCATTTGCCGTCCGGTGGATCGATAGCTTTTGTCTGCGACCGTGGACGCATGCATGAAAATACTACGAGTTTTTATCCCCTTCGCTGTCCCATTTCAACCTCGCTTTCTGCTTCCAGAATTCGGTCTCCACTTTAATCCTGAATTTAAGCATAGCCTTGGTGAGGTGTAGGGCACTTTTGGCTGCAGAGGAGCAATCCGTAACGACCAAGTTCTCTGCTCGGATGACGTCGTCCTCTACGACCCGAACGGCTTGAAAGATGTCCCCGTAGGCTAGTTTGCTCCAGCTAGACAAGGCACGCCTTGTGGCCTTGAGCCTTTTGCAAACCCTGACCAGTGGGTTGGGGTATTCCTCATGGTTCCAGGCTTCCGCGACGATGCCCAAAAATTGGGGATGCTCGGTCCAGAAGTCTAGGAATTGGAAAGTTCTTTTTGGATGAATGAGTGTTGGTTTTTATCTCCACCAGCAGCGGAGCGTGGTCAGATTCCATGGAGTTTAGGTGGAACAGGTTGGTAGTGACCCCCATACCGTGCCAGAAGGCATTCGTGAGAGCCCGGTCCAGTCTGGAGTATTGCCGTCGATTCCCCTCCTGCATGTTGTACCAGGTGAATGCATTGCCAGTGAATTAGAGAGAGGTTAAATGGGTATTGAAGATGAAGTTGTTGAAGTCTTGCATGGCCGAAACGGGGGGAGGGCGGCCTCCGAATTTTTCAGAGCTGCAGGTGATCGCATTGAAGTCCCCAATGCAAAGCCACGGAGAGTTGGTGTGCTGGTGATAGATGTCGAGGAGATCGTTCCAGAGTAGTTTTCTGTCCGCAAAATCACAACTGCCGTGGACTGCTGATAGGATGGCTCGCTTGGGGTGGCTGGGGTGCTCAAACCAACAGGAGAGGGTTTGTTGGGAGTCCTGGATGACTCCAAATCTGACATCATTCGTGCACAGGATCCAAATGTCGTGCTTGCCGGCCACAGCCGATGGAAGACCCAGCTGCAGCTGGATGGTTTTTAATCTTTTGGGTGGGATTTTGGGTTCAAGTATAATGAGGATGTCAATCTTGTGAATTTTTTATAGACCGATAATTCTTTTTAATGTAGGTTTGTTTGCCAGCCCGCGCACGTTCCAGGATAGGATGTTAAGCATTAATGGCTTTGTGGGGGTTTTTTTTTGTTCCGCTTTACGGCGGATCTGGTTTGAATGGTAGAGGTACCATGAATTGTGTCGACCCCGTTCGAGGTTGATGATCCTACCTCGATCGAGGCCTGGTGATCGTTGCAAGTTTGCTCCAGCTGGTCCGGCTTCTGACTGACCGATTCCCCGGCGGAATCCAGGATAGGGTTCTCGGGAGGGATCTAATGGAGTCACTAGTGCTTCATGTCGACAGGGTTGTTGGTTGAAGAGGGAAACCCGCGGCTTAGACCTGTAGCCCTCTCCGGACTTGGTCTGGCCCCAGAATTGCTAGGGCTTGGATCACAGAGACTTCATTGGGATGTTGATGGTCTACATCGATGATATCGGTGACCGGTTCCCCGATGTTCGGATAGGGGTGATTCTCGGTGAGTGCGCGATCGGCTGGGGGAGATGCTGGCTCCGAAGTGGGTTCTTCATCTTCCGACACAAGAGTGTCGAACTGATTGGATAGGATGATATCTTGGGTGTTGAAGGGGATCAATGCTTTGCTGGGGGATTCGCTCGAGTCGTGAGTGCCATCACTGGAGCCAAACCTCGTGTGCGAGTTCGGGAGAGGGAGGATGGGTGTCAAGGGAGTCTTCTCCTTCGATTGCTCGCTGCCTTTCCGGGGTTGTTTCTTCTTAAGTTCAGGGTGTAGGCGATGACAATGCTTAATGAGGTGCCCTCTTAGATGGCAATGGTTGCAGAACAAGACATGATTGTCATAGATGATCTGTTGGGTGTGGGTTTGGTTGCCCAGTTCAATAGTGATGAAATTGGGAGGTTCGGAGGTGAGGTCAAGCTCTACGCAGATTTTGGCGTAGTCAGCCTTGGTCAAGTTGCTTGTCTCTTGGGCTGAGGCCACATACGTGCCAATGAGTTTGCAATACGTCGAAGAGACGCAGGGACAAAGCAAATGAAGGGCACATTGGGCAGAGTGACCTAGGCGGCGACAGTCGCTAAGTCTTCTTTGGTGAAGAACCCGGCAGACCACTTGACTATCTTCATTTAGTAGGTATCGATTCTGCAAGTGGCTCTAGACCATACAGACCTATGGTCCACCTCGGATGAAAGGTGAAGGAGAATGTGTTTGGGGTCAGGGGGGCCAGTCGGTACTCCGATGATAGTATCCAACTGGCTATCGTCTCCTGCACCCTAGGGAATTTGGGGCAGCCGTTAGAAAATTTGAGGATAAAAGTGTGGGGGAAGGAGGTTGCTAGTGAAGACAGTTTCGAGTCGGAGAATGGAACCGTTGGCACCCGGGACTCCTGAGAGTACTCGATGTCAGGAAGGTCGATGGCTGGGAAGATGGGGCCCTGTGCCGAAGCGAGATTCGGGCGCAGCTTGGCGGCGTAGGTCTGCGAAGAAGCCCCTACCAAAGGGGAATGTTGGGCGCTCCGCTGGGAGGGAGGAAGCGATCGATGGAGGGGTCGACTCAGGGAGGGGCAACAGGGCAGAGGGTTCAGCCGGTTGAGGACTCCCCTGAGGAGGGTCGGCCGGGGACAAGCTCCCCGGGGATGTAATGACCATGTCAGGATCACTATGGAGCTGAATCACGGCCACCAGAGGGGGGGAGACGACGGGGTCCGCAGGCTCAGCCGAGCGCGTGGCGAGGATGATAAAGGGAGGGATCGGGCAGCTAGGCGTCGGGGTCAAGGAGGCGGAGGGGGTTGGAAAGAGGGCGTTGGAGAGGGGATAGGGTCCACGTGGGGAGGGCCGAAGGGAGCGGAGGCCGAGGAGGGGAGTGTAGGAACGAAATAGTAAAGCGTAATACTCTAGAGGGGGGTGAATAGAGTTGGCAGCGGAATAATGCTAAATAAAAATGTTAGCAGCACAATCACAGAATATTAATCACAACTGAAATAATGTAAAGGCAAAGTTAAGAGAGCAAACGCAAAGACAGCGATGTATACTGGTATCCCTCTGTTGAGGACTAATCCAGTCGGTAGAACTCTTGCTACCAGTTGAATCCACTATTGGAAAAACTGCAAGTTTTCTTACGAAGTCCTTGCAACTTCTACAACACGAGCTTTGATACGAAGAACTCGTCCAACTTCAAATGTGAAGAGGTATTCTTCAATCAAGCCTTCTGATTACAATCTCTCAGAAACTTCTAGACCGTACCGCACTGGCAAATTGACTAGAGGATTGTAACTGGCTTGGGATCTGAAATTGAAAGCTCTAGAAAACTCTTTGGAAGACTGAAAGCTTTAGATAGAGAGAAGATTGAAAGTGAATGAGTGAGTTAAAATGATCGAAATCCTTCTCTATTTATAGGAGTTCCAAAGGCAGACTTCTGTCAGAATTCGGGCAGAATTCGGACAGAACTCTTTGAGCAAATCTCGGTCAAATTCGCAACTGCAGGAGGACCAAGTTCCAGAGATTCAAAATCACAACGGCCACCAACCGAACTCTGGCCGAAATCTGGCCGAACTCTGGCCGAGTTCTGTCAGGGTTTGGTTAGGGTTTTTAAAAATAGGTTTTGGTGATTTTTGAAAACCTTTTTGAAAACCTTTTTGTAAACATTTTGATAGGTCATTTTAAAAATATTTTGAACTATTTTGGGGATAGCCTATTTGCCAGTACGACTCGGTGTACAACATATTCCTAGACTCAAATAAAATAAAAATTACATTGCATAGGAAATACAGACTCGAGTAGGCAAACAGATCTTCAGTCTTGAACGGAGTGGATAGCCAATCTTGCTTATGTCCAAGAAACCGAGATGTCCCAACTAGCTTTGTATATCCAGACAGAGTTTCTTCAGCTATCCGACTGGAGATAGCTGAAGAAACTTGGGCTCAGAGTCCTGAGTACAAGTCGATAGATCGATCTCAAATCGCTGAAAGATACGAGGGAGGATCATCGCGTAAGAGAGATTTCGATCTCTAGCACGACATCGTCCCATCATCTGAATGATAGTCTTAGGGGTAGAAAAAGGAATCCCCTTAAGAATATGGTACATGGCGGACAGCTCAAGTGAGGTCACATCATCTTTGGAAGTGGATTTGGGAAGGATAGTAGAGTAGATGATGTGATGCAATTCGTAGTTGAACAAGTTCAGGTTGTTAGCCTTGAACTTTCCAGAGCGTACTCTGTCAGGAGCACAGAGTTTCGCTTTAAAACTAGTGAGTGTCGTGCCTTCGGGAAACTCGAATTCCGTGATGTCTACTAGCGGTTCACCTTCATTGGGAATACCAAGAATCTCCGCTAGGAGGGCATCATCGAACTCGATGTCGATGCCTCCAACACGTGTGCTCACAACAAAAGTGTTAACTACGAGATTGCAATAGAATAAACGAATGGCACTAATAGCTATCGGGAAGCACAGTTTAACAAATAGGTGTAACCCTAATGCCTCAAACAAGTGACGATGATCAGGAAATACCGTCCATTTGATCGGAGCGCCGCCGCATATGGATCGGGTGGAAAAATCACCGTACCATAAAAGGGCTTGGTCGAGGGTTTGGAAGAAAAATCCATCGAAAGCGCCGTCGCTCATTTGGATCGGCGAAAAGAGTGAATCCGTGTGTGGATTCGAAGACGACCCTTCCTCACTAGGAGTGGTCTTCTTCTTCCTCTTGAATGGATTAAATTTAGGTGCCATTGAAATAAAAAGCACAAATTGAAAGGTAAAGAAAGAGGGAGTTATACCTCACGAAATTAGGATATGTTGTAGAGAATGTCGATCTCCGCACGATTCCAAATTTTGGAGAGATTTCACCAAGTAGATTGGAAGGAAAAGATTGGTGAAGAACTAGGGTTTGATGGCTCGGGTCGGCTGCTGCTGCTTGTTTGAATTGGTTTGGAAGCAATGAAAGAGAAGAAGCTCTCGGGTTCTGGATATATACACAGATACCCTCAACCGAACTCGGGCCGAATTCGGTCAGAGCTCTGGCCGAATTCGCCTAGGGTTCTTCAAAGTTGATTTTTGCCACTTCTTTTTCATTTTCTCATTTCAAATATTTAATTCAAAGATTAGTTATTTTAGTCTTCAAATAACATAATTAATAATATTTTATGAATTAAATGTCTTTACACAGCGACTGTCTCAGATTAGCTGTAGGAGTACTGTCCCAGCTGGCGGAGGTTCACCGGGGAACTCTTAAATACCGTTTCGCTTCAACCGTAGTTGTGGTGACAGACAGACTCTTTATTGGCTTGTCTCTAACACAGTTTTTGCGTATTGAGATATAATCATAAAACAAAATCAATTAATATTATTGATGTCCAAAATTCCTAATTCTCGACGTAAATAATTGAAACGATCTTCCGCTAGAGGTTTAGTGAAGATGTCAGCTAATTGATTTTCAGTATCTATGTACACAAGGTTTATATCTCCATTTTGATGATGATCTCTAAGAAAATGATGTCTAATCTCGATATGTTTAGTACGAGAGTGACATATTGGATTCTTAGTCAAATTAATAGTGCTCGTGTTATCACAGAAAATGGGAATATGTGTGTAAAATAAATCATAGTCTTCTAAGGTTTGTTTCATCCATAAAATCTGAGCGCAACAACGTCCTGCGGCGATGTACTCAGCCTCTGTTGTTGATAAGGCTACAGAATTTTGCTTTTTACTAAACCAAGAGACTAAAACTTTGCCTAAGAAATGACATGTGCCACTTGTACTTTTTCTATCAACTTTGCATCCAGCAAAATCTGCATCCGAATAACCAATAAGGTCAAAGGATTTAGTTTTGGGATACCACAAGCCAACAGAAGAAGTGCCTTTAAGGTATCGGAAGATACGCTTAACTGCGGACAGATGTGATTCCTTTGGGTTAGCTTGAAAACGTGCACACAGACAAACACTAAACATTATATCTGGATGACTAGCAGTTAAATAAAGTAAACTACCAATCATACCTCGATACTTACGTGTGTCGACTGGCTTGCCTTGTTCATCTGAATCAAGCTTTGTTGAAGTTGCCATTGGAGTGCCAATAGGTTTGACATTGTCCAGATCGAACTTCTTTAGCAAGTCTTTTATGTACTTGGCTTGATTTATGAATGTCCCATTATCAGTTTGTTTGATTTGCAATCCGAGAAAGAATTTTAGCTCTCCCATCATGCTCATTTCAAACTCATTCTGCATACACTTAGAAAATTCTTGACACAGAGATTGATCAGTAGATCCAAAAATAATATCATCAACATAGATTTGAATTAAAAGCAGCTTGCCATTAAAAGATTTAATAAAAAGTGTAGTGTCAACCTTCCCTTTTGAAAAACCGTTATCAAGTAGAAAAGAGCTTAGACGATCATACCAAGCACAAGGGGCTTGTTTTAAACCGTATAGAGCTTTCTTCAACTTGAAAACATGATCTGGGTTTTTGAAATCCGTGAAACCTGAAGGTTGTGCTACAAAAACTTCTTCTTTTATAAAGCCATTTAAAAAAGCACTCTTCACATCCATTTGAAAAAGTTTAAAATCATGAAAACATGCAAATGCACATAACATGCGAATGGATTCTAATCTCGCAACTGGGGCATAAGTCTCATCGTAGTCGATACCTTCTTCTTGATTGTATCCTTGAGCTACGAGTCGAGCCTTATTACGAGTCACTAAACCATTCTCATTCAGTTTGTTTCGGAATACCCAACGGGTGCCAATGACCGGATGATCAACAGGCCTGGGAACAAGTTCCCAAACTTGATTCCGTTCAAATTGGTTTAATTCCTCTTGCATAGCATCTATCCAAAAACTATCACTACATGCTTCATCAATAGTTTTGGGTTCTAGCTGTGAAATAAATGCAACACTAGAAACAATATCTCTACAGGATGTACGAGTACTTACTCCCTTGGTAATATCACCAATTACCAAATCCTTTGGATGATTTGCTGTAAATTTCAACCTTTTTGCTTCATTCTGAAGGTAGCTGGTTCCTGTATCTTCTCTAGGAGGTTCAGCTAGTGCAGAGCTTGGTTGAGAATCAGCTGGAGTTGAGCTTGGTACAGATGTATCTTCGTCATTGTCATCAATCGTCATTTGATTTAATTCATCAAAGGTGACATTGATTGACTCTTCGATGATCATGGTACGTTTGTTGAAGACTCTGTATCCTTTGCTCTTGGCCGCATAACCTAAAAATATACCTTCATCGGCCATTTTATTAAATTTTCCCAAATTGTCTTTTGTATTAAGAATAAAACATTTACAACCAAAAATTCTAAAGTATGAAACTGAAGGAATTCTATCAAACTATAACTCAAATGGAGTCTTCTTCGATTTGGATCGAATTAGAACTCTATTGAGAACAAAGCAAGCTGTGTTGACAGCTTCAGCCCAGAAATATTTGGGTAGACTAAACTGGTTTAACATCACTCTGGCCATT
Organism: Iris pallida; assembly: GCA_029216955.1. NCBI lineage: Eukaryota > Viridiplantae > Streptophyta > Magnoliopsida > Asparagales > Iridaceae > Iris > Iris pallida. The sequence goes on along the minus strand of JANAVB010009400.1, from coordinate 7,973,517 downwards.
TCGGTTAGAGTTCTGTTCTTACGTTCCACAACTCCATTTTGTTGTGGAGTCCTAGGACAGGAGAACTCATGAATAAAACCGTGTGTGTCACAAAATTGCTCAAAATCAGCATTCTCGAATTCGCCACCATGATCGCTTCTTATGCGAGTGATCATGTAACCTTTTTCATTCTGTACTTTCTTGCAAAAGGCGACAAATTCGGATAATGCATCATTCTTGCGTGTCAAGAAATATACCCACGTTTATCTAGAGAAATCATCTACAATTACGAAAGCATAAAGTTTACCTCCGAGGCTAGCAACTCTGCTAAGACCAAATAAGTCCATATGAAGCAATTGTAGAGGTCTAGTAGTACATACTGCGTTTACTGACTTGAAAGTGGATCTGGTAGCTTTGTTCCTTTCACATTGACTGCATACCGAATCCTTCTTGAATGTAATGTCCGGTAAACCGCGTACTAGCTTCTTTGTGGATAATCTTGATATTGTATCCATATTAGCGTGACCGAGTCTCATATGCCACAGATGACTCTCATCACTCTTGGCCATTAAGCATCTACCTGAAATGTTAGTTTCTTCTAACAAATAGAAAACATATATATTGTCTTCCCTGATACCTTCAAAGATAGTACTACCAGTTGAGCCATCAACTATAGTACATTTGTCTTTGCCAAAGTTGATGCCATAACCATGATCAGCTAGATGACTTATGCTGAGTAGGTTATGTTTCAACTCGGTAACCAGACAGACATCCTTAATTACAGGATAGGCAGACTTACCAACATCACCGATACCAATAATATACCCTTTCAAATTATTACCGAAGGAGACATAGCCTTCCTTCTTTTTCTTCGACAGTGTTGCAAATAGGGTAGCGTCACCGGTCATATGCCGTGAGCAACCGCTGTCGAGGATCCATTTGCTTCTAGCATGTGAAGGGTGTTCCACCTACAAAACAGTTTGCAGATGAAATCTTTGGTACCCATTTCTTGTAGGGTCCTGAATTGTTAGCTTTAGGTATCCAAGCATAAACATTTAAATCTACAAGCTTTCTCATTCTACATGCAGATGATATATGACCAATGAGGCCACAATAATGACATTGTGCATGTCGAGTGTTGAAAGCTGAGTGGTGTGCATGGTTGGTAGGTTTGGATTTTCTAGTATAGAAGAAAGCATACCTATAATCTTGTTTGGGCTTGACCTTTTGGGGTAAAGGTTTGATAGGGTTAGGTCTGACAGTGTTTGGCTTGGGAATGTTCCAATTTCTCGGTAAGTGACACGTATTAGGGTAGGAAGCAGCAGGCTCAGGCTGTTTTCCTAACCTAATTTCCAATCTTTTGGAAGTGTCATACAACTTAGTATAATCAGAAGTAAGTGATTCCATTCTGATTTGTGCATATTGAAGACTTTTCTTCTCTATAGAAAGTTCTTCCTTGAGTTGGTCAATAATTTTGTCTTTCTCTTCAGATGACTCGGTAGTCTCGTGTAATAAGAGCTTTATTGAAGAAAGCTCACCAGACTCATTAACATTATTTCTAACCTCAGCTAGTAGGTCGGTAAGTCTACCTATTTCACCTTTGTACTCTTTGAGTACCTTCTTAGAGGTCTGATACTTACTACGCAGTTTTCTGTAATCAGTCATCAGGTCACTGAAGGCATCTCCTAATTGCTCAAAGGTGAAGTCATCATAAGTTTCTACAGGTTCAGTAGGTACCTGATCGGTTGCCATGAAGCATACATTTGCAGCGTCCTCTGAGTGTTTGTCTTCTGAGTCGCTGGCTTCACTCTCATGCCATATGCTGGTGTTGGCATATTTTCGAGATGTTGATCTTTTCAGGTTCCCTTTTTCATACCTGTTGTTCTTCTTGCTCGATGATGAGTTTGTAGGACAATCCTTCTTCATGTGTCCCTTCTTCTTGCAACCATAACAGACAGCATCTTCTTGGTACCAGTTGTTGCTGTTGTTCTCTTTGACTCTCTTCTCATGTCTCATGAATCTTTTGAACTTCCTTGCTAGGAGAGCTTGATCTTCAGCGTCAGATCCACTGCTGTCTGAGTCATCTTCAGCAGCTTTTCTGTGCTGAGCCTTGAGGGCGATAGTCTTCTCCTTTGGTGCAGGCTCTTCAAAATCTTGTAGCTCCAGTTCATGAGTGAGTAGCTTACCCATGAGTACTTCGAGGGACATAGTTGTGAGGTCGTTCCCTTCAATGATTGCAGTAGCCTTTGGAATCCAGTTCTTGGTGAGAGCTCGCAGGAGTTTGCGAATCTTTTCATGGTTACTGTAATCTTTGCCTAGGGAGGACAAAGGATTTACAATATCCAAGAATCTCTCGAACATTTGTGTAACTGTTTCGTTGGGCTTCATTTTGAATGCCTCATACTCTTGAGTAAGTCTGCTGACTTTAGATTCCTTGACTTGAGTCGTGCCTTCATGTGTGACTTCGAGTAGCTTCCATACTTCATTAGCCGTTGTGCAGATAGACACCCTGTTAAATTCAGTTCTGTCTAAAGCACAAAAGAGAGCATTAATGGCACGTGCGTCAAGACTGGCCCTTTTCTTTTCTTCCTCTGTATATCTGCTATGGGGTTTTTCAACTAAAACTCCATCAACATTTATACGAGGTGGCTTTTGATAGCCATCAAGAACAATGGACCATAAATCAAAATCAAGAGATTTCAAGAAGAAACTCATCCGTGTTTTCCAATATGTATAATTTGTACCATCAAACAGTGGGGGTCTGTTTATGGCCTGGCCTTCACTTATGAATTTCACAGTTGCCATGTGTTGTGCTGTGATCTATATAACAGTTAATTAAAATGAATAAATAATTGCACTGTTACCTTTGCTTTACCTGTAACACCCGCTCTGATACCAATTGTAGGAACGAAATAGTAAAGCGTAATACTCTAGAGGGGGGGTGAATAGAGTTGGCAGCGAAATAATGCTAAATAAAAATGTTAGCAGCACAATCACAGAATATTAATCACAACTGAAATAATATAAAGGCAAAGTTAAGAGAGCAAACGCAAAGACAGCGATGTATACTGGTATCCCTCTGTTGAGGACTAATCCAGTCGGTAGAACTCTTGCTACCAGTTGAATCAACTATTGGAAAAACCGCAAGTTTTCTTACGAAGTCCTTGCAACTTCTACAACGCGAGCTTTGATACGAAGAACTCGTCCAACTTCAAATGTGAAGAGGTATTCTTCAATCAAGCCTTCTGATTACAATCTCTCAGAAACTTCTAGACCGTACCGCACTAGCAAATTGACTAGAGGATTGTAACTGGCTTGGGATCTGAAATTGAAAGCTCTAGAAAACTCTTTGGAAGACTGAAAGCTTTAGATAAAGAGAAGATTGAAAGTGAATGAGTGAGTTGAAATGATCGAAATCCTTCTCTATTTATAGGAGTTCCAAAGGCAGACTTCTGTCAGAATTCGGACAGAATTCGGACAGAACTCTTTGAGCAAATCTCGATCAAATCCGCAACTGCAGGAGGACCAAGTTCCAGAGATTCAAAATCACAACGGCCACCAACCGAACTCTGGCCGAACTCTGGCCGAGTTCTGTCAGGGTTAGGTTAGGGTTTTTAAAAATAGGTTTTGGTGATTTTTGAAAACCTTTTTGTAAACATTTTGAGAGGTCATTTTAAAAACATTTTGAACTATTTTTGGGATAGCCTATTTGCCAGTACGACTCGGTGTACAACATATTCCTAGACTCAAATAAAATGAAAATTATATTGTATAGGAAATACAGACTCGAGTAGGCAAACAGATCTTCAGTCTTGAACGGAGTGGATAGCCAATCTTGCTTATGTCCAAGAAACCGAGATGTCCCAACTAGCTTTGTATATCCAGACAGAGTTTGATCAATTATTAAAATCAGGTTGACCATATGACCAATGGGCCAACAGGGAGTAGGGGAAGGGAGGGGCCCGCGTAGGAGAGCTGGAGGAGGGTGCGGGGATGGGCTGCGTAAAACTCGGTGGGTGCAGCCTGGGGCTGTTGAGCGGAGATGGAGGAGTTGGCGTAGGGATTGTGGGAATGGGGGGGTCAACCATAGTGAGCGGCCGAGGAGGGTATTGGGGGGTATTGCGTAGAGGCAATGTAGTGGGATTGGGAATCAGCGTAGAGGGAGTGTGGTTCGGCCTAGAGGGGAGTAGCATTGGGGAGGTGAGCGTAACCTGGATCGAGAGAGTGGGGCCCACTGGCGTGAGATGGGAAGAACTCAACTCCTGTAGCGGCGTAATTGGGGGCTGGTGGGTGGGGCCCACTTGCGGTTGCTTGGGAGCGGTAGTACGCTTGACCTGCTCGAGCGTAATCAGAAGCTGAATGGTGGGACCCACCAGCGGAGTTGTTTGAGGGGTGGAACTCGGGACCATAGGAAGCGTAATGGCCATAATCTCGAGCTGTGTGGTGGGATCCACCAGCGGAGACATTAGAGGGGAGGTACGCTAGACCATTGGTAGCGTAATGGCCGTAATTACGCGCTGCGGAGAGCGCATAAAAAGCCGAGGCCTCCTCGAATGGGGCGCCACCAGCGGCGTACCCGAGGTGCCAGTCGATGGGACGCCCAATGCCTGCACCGCAAGGGGGCTCCGCACCTGTAACTTCACTTCCCTAATTTTGAGAAATTGAAATTATTTTTATAATAATAGGTTTAGCTTTAAATAGTAAATAATTAGGATCTATATTTTGGAGGAAAATAATTTTAGGAGCAGATTTTTAAATTTGAAAGTTTGTTATAACCAATTAGTGGTTCCCATTCAATTTTAGAAATATCCTAACTGTTTTTTTAGATTTCTACAATTAGTGAAAAGGAGAGGGACTATTTTGGAAAAATGGTTTTGAGCGGAGGGGCTAGGATGTAAATAATGAAAAGGGGCGGGTTGTAGGTGTAAAATAGCCAATGGTGGGGGGGGGTTTGTGCAAAATACACACTCCTCTTTTATTATCAGAATGTGAGAGAGAGAGAGTCATTTATTATTGTTTCTTTTCCAAATTCTCCGATCACCCCGAGCGCGAGCCCTAGCCCCAAATCTTCGGCGGAGCTACCCCGCCACCAGCAACTTTCCGGCGCACGGCCATCAGCTCACGGCGGCCACTAGGCGCACCCCTCCGGCGACCGTTCCCGTTGGCGACAGCATAGATCAGCGGCACACCCTCCTCCGATGAGCAACGGCTGCTTCTCCATCACGATGACGGCTACGCCGATCACCACAAGAGCGACCTCCTCTGCATCGATCAACGGCGAGCTGCGGCCATGGCGGGATTTTCTCGCGGCGAGTGGCGACGATCGCACTCTCTGGCAGTGGCGGCGCCACGTCTCCTCGACGACGACAGACGAGCTTCAACAGCAGGTGAGCGTAGCCAGGCTCTAGTGAATTCTTCGATTAGCTTCTCTTGAGTTTGAATGAGTTTTTGAAATCAATTAATTGGGACAGTCGATCCAGATCTGATCAAGATCTAGCGGTTCGATTTTCGTCGGCAACTCGTTCGTGGAGGCTCGACAAATGCTTGGAGGAATTTCGAATCCGTGGAAGTACTCCCAAGTCAGGCTCCGTTCAGATGCGGAGGCTTGTGTCTGACTCTTAGGAACGTGTCCCCATTTCAGGTAACCTTCCTAACTAATTCAATGGATTATCCTTTGTTTGAGTTTTGATTGTATGTAGTCGTGTCCAGGGAGTGTCTGTGTGTGCGTGTCCAGTTGGATCGTGTTCCGTATTGTGTGAGTTCAAAGAAGGTTTGTGTGCAGGAAGTTTCTCCTGGATTGGAGTTAGCCTTTATATTTCTCTTGTTTTAAAACTTTTAGTTCGAGTTTGGTTGTGTAATTCTGGTCGGGATTGATTCTGGGTACTTGGTCGGGTGCTATGTATATTCGAAGGGGATAGATTACTTATACTGGTTTCTTAATTTGGGAAGTTGTTTTGCTCCTAGAGACCATTACTTTGATTTTAAATTTCTTTTTGTATAAATATTTTTGTATAAATCTTCTGATTTATTTATGGACTTAAATATGTGTATAATGTTCTTCAGGAATGTTACCTGGCATTGAGTCAAGTTATCTTTCTGAATTGCGGGCTCAAAATAGGAAGCGAGGGTGGGTTCTGTAGCTCTTTATGTGATATGGGTTGTGGCGTGTCCAGCAAGGTTGTGTCCGGGTGCATGTTCGTTGTGTTCAGTGTTTAGCAGTATTCGTGTGTGCGTGACCAAGCAAGATCGCGTCTTCCCTTTGTGACTGTGTCTGCGGGAGCGACTCAGATGGAACGGAGTTAGCAGAGCGAGTTTTTCTTTATTTCTCTTTAATTGTCAAACCATGGATGTATAAAATTTATAGTTTCCCATTTTTGATCTTTGGTTTGTATAATTTTTCCTTTCATTTGATTTTTGATTCATCTTGGGTTCTGAATGTTGGGTTGCAATAGTGACAATGTGTTAGGAGTTCATTTAAACTGTAGGATTTTTTTTCTATATTGGAGATCTATACTCAGTTTCTGTATAATTTGTTTTGTCAAACGTTGTAGATGGTGATGTGTACGTATTCTTGCCGGTACTTTGTTTGATGGTGTTTATGGGTTAAGCTTGAACAACTGAAATTAGCATTTGATTTATGATGAGGGGTTGGATTTGGACTAAAGGCAGGTCTGTGGACTAATGAGCTAGATTAATGTCTTGGGTTTGCCGTTATTATCAAATGATATGGGTTAGTATAGCTAAGTACTGATTTCAAACCAGTAATATATTATGACTAATTACTAAATTTCATTTCTAACAATTTATGCAAGCACTGTTCTAATCTACATATGTAAATATTTGTATTCTTATTTTTACTAAATAAATATGTTTGACCAAGATTGTATTTCCTAAACTCTCATTAACCTACTAAGTTATGAGTTAGTTATTAATTTTCCTTGTATAAAAAAAAATACAAGGTTAGGAGCCATATTATATCTCTATGATTTTATATAAATTTTTGTGTATTACTTCATGCATTTATATCTATAGCTAGTTGGATTTTGTGAATAACTAATGTATCATAGTTAATCTAGAATAGAGAACAAATAGCTAGCTCTAGAAGCTAATCAACTTATACCTACTAAATAAACAGGAGGACATCTAGCTCCGATCTTTACCCGTGCTTTTCCGGAGCCAGGCAAGTACTTTTCTACGGTTTTATGCATTTACATTCTTGTACCCTTTCTTGTGACACGTCATGGCACGATATTCATGTACTCCTGTATTCCTGTACCCTTGTTCTTGTACTTATTAGTGTCGGGTGGGGAAATACACTAGCCATGTGACCAATCCCGAATACTATATATTCCTGTGCCTAGCTTAGTGCTTTGCACTGTGCACGCGGGTCCTAAGTCGTACCATATTCATGTACTCCTGTGCATGTACTCACCCCAGCCGGTCACATGGACTAGATGTATTTCGATATTGTGCACTTGTCATGTCTGGTACTTCAGGATTATAGTTTCATTCCTGTACTTTACATGTTCCTGTACTTTACATTCATGTACTATAGTTCCTGTACTTATTTCATATACTACTTTCCTGTACTTCATGTTCATTCCTGTATTTTATTTTCCTGTACTCCTGTACTCATCTCATGTCATGTTCATGTTTCATTACCTAGAACTGTACTTTGCTCCGCTCCTGACTGGATAAGTTGCAGGTATGCTTGCAGGATATTATTTACCATATGGGCCAGAGCCCGGGATCTTAGCTGAGCAGAATGGGTCCTGACTTAGCTTGAGGTTCAGGTTTAGACTGTTAGCTCTACTCTTAGATATTGTTTTAGAATTCATAGTACATTTCACTCTTGATGACTCGTACATTTATATACATAGAATTGTGGATTATTGTGATCATTCTGGGATACGTTTTAGATGCTGTGATTGTATACTTTCATGTTTATCTGTTAGATTTCCCGAGTTTGGTACAGCTTACTTCGTCGTGTCTAACGACGAAGGCTGGGCGTGTCCGACTCGTGTCCGATTATTTGGGAGCGGGTTGTGACATATTTTTAGTGGTGGCCCATGCAGGTCTATCATAATAGTACCTAGGTATTAGAGTACTATTGGGGGACTTGATTTAAACTAGGGAAACTTGAATCACAGCATAGGAAATCGGGTACATCGGGTATATTGATATTCTATAAACACTTGTTGTTTTAGGTCTAGGTTACTTTAATAATTTTCTGTTTTTCAGACGATTCAGACACGCAAATATCAGAACAGTCGATCCACCTACACTTGAGAATTTTGAGCTTCCACTACCTTCTATACCTCTACTATCCCCATGGGTAGTACGTAATTGACGGAGACGTTTGAAGGGTCCCTTGACAACCAGAGACAACATGCCATCCTTTTCAAGCCAGACTTTTGGATACACTCTCCGAGCCAGGAAGGACTTCTGATATCCAGACTCTCAGACCGTGGACTTCCCCGACACCGAGCGCATATCCTGCACCGAGCAGATCGAGAACCTGGAGCCGCCACTGAAGATCATCCAAGTCTTGGAGGATCTGACTCCACTTAAAGATTGAGACCACTAGCCAGAAGATCCAGAATATAGTACCGACAATAGAATGTGACCAGAAGGTGAAGCTTATGAAAGACATGAAGACTTATGACGGAGATAACAGCTACTATGGATCCGTAAAGCGTCGCAACACTCAGTCGGCGTTTCTTCGGTCACACCACCAGTCGTATCATCGGGAGCATATCTCAACAGCCAGCATGCCAGCAGACGTATATACCTATCAGAGGCTCCGCGCTTCAGCCCCAGCGGAAGATCCAGATGACGACCACTTGCAATTTCTGCCGTCGCCCAGGACATCACCACAGAGAGTGCCACAAGAGACGAACGCTATGCCTGCACTGCGGATCGCCTGCCACCAAGTCAATGACTGTCCGGAGGCCATTGATCACACTGCCCAAGGACGAACACGAGGAGCATCAGGACTACAGCAATTGGACCCACCTCTCCAGATTCAGCAATCACATGGAGTACTACCGCAGGGACCAACCTACGTCAGGACAGTTGAGAAAGATTGAAGAGACTCCAATCCCAGAGGAATATTGAAAATAGACTGAAGACAGAAGATTTCTTTTGCATGGTTGGGAAAATCATGTATCTTGGTTCGCAATCCATCCAGCCTTCCCTTAAATTCCTTAAAGCACCTAGATCAATTCTTGAAACTTCTTGTTGAAACTTTTGTTGATGTCGAAACTTACTTCGAGATATCGTTTCCTATTTCGATAAACTTGTTTCAGATCCCCAAATCGATAATTGTTTGAAATTCATTATTCGATACCGTTGGCATATTCATCATTCCTGACCATGTTTCATAGTGATGGCTCCTATTTGCAAATTTTGTTCATTTATCAAACTTCGTGTTAATTGAGATTTTAATCGCTTCTAGAGATTTCATTTCGAAACCATGATCCTCATTCGAAACCTTGTTAAGCTTCGTCTTATTTAGGACAATGTTCAGGATTCCTTTGAAGGTTTGAAGATTTCTTTTCCTATTTTGGGATTATGACTCATTCTCTATATGAGACTTGTTTTCCATTCATGACTTTGATTTGAGAGTTGTTGTCCACTACTTTGTTTCGATCTTGCTTCTTACTCGTTTCAGTTTTCTATTCGAGGCTTTATTGAAATTTGGTTTTCTAATCGTGATTTTCAGATCCTGTTTCCTATTCGGGACCTTGCTTTCGTTCGAGATTTTGCCTCCTATTCAAGAATTTGTTTTGTTCACGACCTTATTTGACCTCGTTTCCTATTTGAGATTTCGCTTGTTTCATACTCACCATTCAATGCTTGTTTCATATTCTCTACTTGATACCCTATTTTCTCCTCACTAGTCATGACCTTGCTTCTTGTTCGAGAATTGCTTTCTATCTGCGATTTGTTGATATTTTAGTTCTAATGAGACTTCGTATACTATTGGAGATTTCATTTCCTATTCGAGATTTGTTCGAGATTTTGTCGTTACTTGAGATTTTGTTGAACTTCGTTTCCAATGCGCGATTTAATTCTTATTTTGCGACATTGTCTTATATTTGATGCCTTGCTTCTGTTCATCCTTCGAGACTCTGTTATCCCTTCGGGATAATGTCCCATATATAGAATCTTGTTACCATTCCAGATATCAGTTGAAATTCCGTCATAATTTGAAACTTCGCTCCCTGTCTGAAATTTTAAATCTCCCTGGTTGCCTTTTGTACTCACTACCCTTGATTTGATTCTGTGTTGCTTCATAGTACCTAATAAACCCTAGTATTCTAACAGACAGGTAACCTCACCATTTTCGTAACTTGGATTATTGAAACTTATTTGGATTCCTTGAAATTCTCCTATGGATAAAGTTCAAAGGCTATTCGATGACCTACTATGGTGTGACAGTTGCACGCTGCAGCCATTATCTGGATTATGGAGACTGAGGGTTCACTGCAGCCAGTAGCGCACTGGCGAGGCAGAAACTCTAAGTTGAAGTGATTTCAGACTTTCATAGGTTTTCGAGTATTGTCGATATTTTGCTACCTTCTTCATATCTTAATCTCTTGGGTTGCTTCGTCAATGATTATTGGAAAATGGATAGGGTTGACAGAATATTCGGTGACATATTGTTATTTGAGTCACGGAGCCGAAAGTCCACTACAGTCAGATATATACTGGCGGGGTAGGAATTCTAGGCAAAGTGATTTCAAATAGCTATATGTTCCCGGACACAATGGAAACTATATCCCTTTTTATATGATTATTGGTTTTCGAGAATCACAGATCCTTGCACGTTCATCCTGATTTGATACTGTATCTCCTGAGTATTGCGTACGTCTCCTCAATCAACCCTTGCTAAATTTTACTTCTAGCATATTATCGTTAGATCATTGAATTCCACAAAATTGTATATTACCAGATTGTGATTCCGTACTTCGTTTGTGACTTGTCTAAACTTCGATCTTAAGTCATGTCTATCTGACCATGATTTTCTATCTTGTTCTAGTCTACCTGTGTTAAACTATCGATTTTTGATCGTACTTAATAATTGTGTCTTCATGATTTTGCTCCTCTAAGATGTAGTTGAACTTCATTCCATTCGTGCCTATTTAATCCTTGATTATTGCTAGATCGTATTATTTTCTTGTGTGTAATTATTGTATTTGATCTCAAAGGCTCAGGGCATCTCAGAGTTGCACAAGATCGGCAGAAGTACTGGACGGACAGCAGCAGACCGCCACTGGAGTTTGCAGTTGGAGATGGAGTGTTCGTGAAGATCTCGCTGACTAGGGGCGTCATTCGTTTTGGCAGATGCGGGAAGCTCAGTCCGAGATTCATCGGGCCTTTCGACGTGACGACATGCATTGACGATGTGGTATACCGACTGGCACGACCAGCTAGCTTGGAGGGAGTGCACGACGTTTTCCACGTGTGTCAGTTTCGACGCTACATTCCGGACCCGAGCCATATGGTGGACTTTTCAGAGCTAGAGGTGGGTCCGAGCTTGACCTACGAGGAGTAGCCGGTGGAGATCCTTGATCGGAGGAAGAAGCGCTTGCGGAACCAGACCATTCCACTTGTCCGCATCATGTGGAGACACCACTCTCCGGGAGAGTCCAACATGGGAGCGCGATGACGAGATGCGGGAGCGCTATCCCAGTTTGTTTGTCTGAGTGTATTTTGATATTGAAATTTTAAATACAATAAAATGACTTGTGTTTGAATCTTTTTGTGATTTTAAGATTTACTTCGTGGGTCGTCGAATTTCGAGGACGAAATTTTTCAGGGGGGGAGATTTGTAACTTCACTTCCCTAATTTTGAGAAATTGAAATTATTTTTATAATAATAGGTTTAGCTTTAAATAGTAAATAATTGGGATCTATATTTTGGAGGGAAATAATTTTAGGAGCAGATTTTTAAATTTGAAAGTTTGTTATAACCAATTAGTGGTCCCCATTCAATTTTAGAAATATCCTAACTATTTTTTTTAGATTTCTACAATTAGTGAAAAGGAGATGGACTATTTGGAAAAATGGTTTTGAGCGGAGGGGCTAGGATGTAAATAATGAAAAGGGGCGGGTCGTAGGTGTAAAATAGCCAATGGGGGGGGTTTGTGCAAAATACACACTCCTCTTTTTATTATCAGAATGTGAGAGAGAGTCATTTATTATTGTTTCTTTTCCAAATTCTCCGATCACCCCGAGCGCGAGCCCTAGCCCCAAATCTTCGGCGGAGCCACCCCGCCACCAGCAACTTTTCGGCGGACGGCCATCAGCTCACGGCGGCGACTAGACGCACCCCTCCGGCGACCGTTCCCGTTGGTGACAGCATAGATCACGGCACACCCTCCTCCGATGAGCAGCGGCTGCTTCTCCATCACGATGACGGCTACGCTGATCACCACGACGGCTACGCCGATCACCACAAGAGCGACCTCCTCTGCATCGATCAACGACGAGCAGCGGCCATGGCGGGATTTTCTCGCGGCGAGGGGCGACGATCGCACTCTCCGGCAGTGACGGCGCCACGTCTCCTCGACGACGACAGACGAGCTTCAACAGCAGGTGAGCGTAGCCAGGCTCTAGTGAATTCTTCGATTAGCTTCTCTTGAGTTTGAATGAGTTTTTGAAATCAATTAATTGGGACAGTCGATCCAGATCTGATCGAGATCTAGCGGTTCGATTTTCGTCGGCAACTCGTTCGTGGAGGCTCAACAAATGCTTGGAGGAATTTCGAATCCGTGGAAGTACTCCCAAGTCAGGCTCCGTTCAGATGCGGAGGCTTGTGTCCGACTCTTAGGAACGTGTCCCCATTTCAGGTATCCTTCATAACTAATTCAATGGATTATCCTTTGTTTGAGTTTTGATTGTATGTAGTCGTGTCCAGGGAGTGTCTGTGTGTGCGTGTCCAGTTGGATCGTGTTCCGTATTGTGTGAGTTCAAAGAAGGTTTGTGTGCATGAAGTTTCTTCTGGATTGGAGTTAGCCTTTACATTTCTCTCGTTTTAAAACTTTTAGTTCGACTTTGGTTGTGTAATTCTGGTCGGGATTGATTCTGGGTACTTGGTCGGGTGCTATGTATATTCGAAGGGGATAGATTACTTATACTGGTTTCTTAATTTGGGAAGTTGTTTTGCTCCTAGAGACCATTACTTTGATTTTAAATTTCTTTTTGTATAAATATTTTTGTATAAATCTTCTGATTTATTTTTGGACATAAATATGTGTATAATGTTCTTCAGGAATGTTACCTGGCATTGAGTCAAGTTATCTTTCTGAATTGTGGGCTCGAAATAGGAAGCGAGGGTGGGTTCTGTAGCTCTTTATGTGATCTGGGTTGTGGCGTGTCCAGCAAGGTTGTGTCCGGGTGCCTGTTCGTTGTGTTCAGTGTTTAGCAGTATTCGTGTGTGCGTGACCAAGCAAGATCGCGTCTTCCCTTTGTGACTGTGTCTGTGGGAGCGACTCAGATGGAACGGAGTTAGCAGAGCGAGTTTTTCTTTATTTCTCTTTAATTATCAAACCATGGATGTATAAACTTTACAGTTTCCCATTTTTGATCTTTGGTTTGTATAATTTTTCCTTTCATTTGATTTATGATTCATCTTGGGTTCTGAATGTTGGGTTGCAATAGTGACAACGTGTTAGGAGTTCATTTAAACTGTAGGATTTTTTTTCTATATTGGAGATCTATACTCAGTTTCTGTATAATTTGTTTTGTCAAACGTTGTAGATGGTGATGTGTACGTATTCTTGCCGGTACTTTGTTTGATGGTGTTTATGGGTTAAGCTTGAACAACTGAAATTAGCATTTGATTTATGATGAGGGGTTGGATTTGGACTAAAGGCAGGTCTGTGGACTAATGAGCTAGATTAATGTCTTGGGTTTGCCGTTATTATCAAATGATATGGGTTAGTATAGCTAAGTACTGATTTCAAACCAGTAATATATTATGACTAATTACTAAATTTCATTTCTAACAATTTATGCAAGCACTGTTCTAATCTACATATGTAAATATTTGTATTCTTATTTTTACTAAATAAATATGTTTGACCAAGATTGTATTTCCTAAACTCTCATTAACCTACTAAGTTATGAGTTAGTTATCAATTTTCCTTGTATAAATAAAAAAAAATACAAGGTTAGGAGCCATATTATATCTCTATGATTTTATACAAATTTTTGTGTATTACTTCATGCATTTATATTCTATAGGTAGTTGGATTTTGTGAATAACTAATGTATCATAGTTAATCTAGAATAGAGAACAAATAGCTAGCTCTAGAAGCTAATCAACTTGTACCTACAAAATAAACAGGAGGACATCTAGCTCCGATCTTTACCCGTACTTTTTCGGAGCCAGGCAAGTACTTTTCTACGGTTTTGTGCATTTACATTCTTGTACCCTTTCTTGTGACACGTCATGGCACGATATTCATGTACTCCTGTATTCCTGTACCCTTGTTCTTGTACTTATTAGTGTCGGGTGGGAAAATACACTAGCCATGTGACCAATCCCGATTACTATATATTCTTGTGCCTAGCTTAGGCCTCACACTGTGCACGCGGGTCCTAAGTCGTACCATATTCATGTACTCCTGTGCATGTACTCACCCCAGCCGGTCACATGGACTAGATGTATTTCGATATTGTGCACTTGTCATGTCTGGTACTTCAGGATTATAGTTTCATTCCTGTACTTTACATGTTCATGTACTTTACATTCATGTACTATAGTTCCTGTACTTATTTCATATACTACTTTCCTGTACTTCATGTTCATTCCTGTATTTCATTTTTCTGTACTCCTGTACTCATTTCATATCTTGTTAATGTTTCATTACCTAGAACTGTACTTTGCTCCGCTCCTGACTGGATAAGTTGCAGGTATGCTTGCAGGATATCATTTACCAGATGGGCCAGAGCCCGGCATCTTAGCTGAGCAGGATGGGTCATGACTTAGCTTGAGGTTCAGGTTTAGACTGTTAGCTCTACTCTTAGATATTGTTTTAGAATTCATAGTACATTTCACTCTTGATGACTCGTACATTTATATACATAGAATTGTGGATTATGGTGATCATTCTGGGATACGTTTTAGATGCTGTGATTGTATACTTTCATGTTTATCTGTTAGATTTTCCTAGTTTGGTACAGCTTACTTCGTCGTGTCTAACAACGAAGGCTGGGCGTGTCCGACTCGTGTCCGATTATTCGGGAGCGGGTCGTGACAGCACCCAATGGGACAGAAGACCCGTTCGAATTTCGAAAGAAGGCGGAAGAAGGGGGAAGAGGCCGCTGGTGGCTGACCACTGCGAAACTCCTGGCCCAGGATGAGGCGACGTGAAGGTCAGAATGGACTGCGGGGAGGGGTCCGAGCGGTGGATCGAGCCAGCTCGGAGGTTGGGGGAAGGTAAAAGACCCGGGGGGGCCGAG
>JANAVB010009400.1:7865564-7955564 GCA_029216955.1 Iris pallida | reverse complement strand
TAGTGGACCTGTGACCCTCTAAATTTTAGGGTTTATTTCAAAATTTTATAAATGAATTATTTTCAATACATATTTGATTTTAATTATTTTTATCATTAAATGTTATTTTTCGTGACTTTGATTTCTGGAGCGTCAGAGATGTCAATCTCTAGAAACTTCCTTCATGAGTTTGTAGTAGACAAAAATATCTTCATTTCGATATATAATATCCCACTCAAACTTGTTCCCTTGTAATATATTTGTATCACAAAACTTTTCGATCATTTAGGCCATTTGATCATTTGATAGTTATTAATAAATTTCCACTTTTATCTTTAACTATCATATACACGTTGCCGTGACTTTTAATTTAGGAGCACAAGACTAGTTGTTTCCTCAAAACCAACTTCACATGCATGATCTAGTCAAGGCACCCTACACCAATGACCTTCGTGTCCCACTCAGACACACTATCTTGTGCTTCATTTGTATCGCATAACTTTCCTAACACAAAACCCAATCTAAATTCATCCCACGGGGTCACATTTATTTCCGACTTGAATTGGGGACACCATTTCGATCTAAACCTGTTGACCCAAAATATGGACACGACCCACGTTAAGCATACTACCCACATGACAGTTGTGTTCCATTCAATTGAGCCCCCGCATGCTACTTATTTATCCGTGATCATAAATGACTAAATTAATCCATTTATTATACTAAACCCGATTTTGACCCGACCCGACTCATTTGAACCAAACTCAAGCTTCATGTTACCCCCTCATAAATACACACACACTCATCCCCCTACAAAACACCAAACACCTAGTGTACCTACTCAAATATTCAAGGACAACTCCATTTGGACAAATTCCTAAATTATGACCTAATATAGCTATACTAAATCCTAGCTGTTGGGTTATCTTCCATCAATCCACACCACTCATCCATTCATACAACCAACACCCACACCTAGGATGGTCGGCCCTAACTTCTACGCATATCAATCTTTTTCTTTTTCTAAACAACTCTCTCTCTCTCTTTCTATTACACTCACAGCCAATACCCCCTCTCTCACTCAATCTCTTTCTCTCTCTCCCTACCAATGCAACAGAAACAACCTTCCCCCTTGGTCGAGCAGCAGCTCCTTTCTCCTGCTCCCTAGGCCGACCATAGCATCTCCACTCCTTCCTTTTCATTTCCTCCACTTTTTCCTTCATCACCATCACCATCACCAACTCCTCTACCCTTGCCCGACCGGCAAGGCGCGACCAGCGAGCGACCAGGTGTGGCCACGCCACGCACGCGTGTGTCGGCACATGCGAGAGGCACTACAGCCACGTGTGTGCGCGTGTGAGGCTGCAACAGCAGCTGCAAGCAGCAGTAGGAACGCTGTAGCAGCAGCAGCGTGGGGCAAACCCCACCACCGCACGCCATCGCGACAACCATCGCCACCATCGGTGACCCACAACCCTTACACAAGCCTGGCGACCTCAGGAGAGCCCCTCCAGCACACCCCCTTTAATGCCGGCGCATGAAATAGGTAATTCGTGCGTTTCGAACGGGATCCCGTCGTGACACGCACGTTTTGAAACTCAAAAATCGTGTTCTGTCACAGCGACTTTGTGCATATTTTCTGGGCAATCCAACTGTTGGATCGACAAATTCTTTCATCCGTCACAATCTTGGTATATAGATCTACCTCCACCTCAAGTTTCAACCGCTAATTTGATCGTTTGATAGATCAAAACCGGCCGCCAAGTTGACCATTTAAATTGTTATTTTTGGACAGTTTTATGGAGCCAACTTCGTCGACTCGTATCTCTGTCGTCACAGCTCCGTTTGATGCACCACTAGTTCATGTGCACAGTTGATATAACCATCTTCTTGTCCCTCAAGTTTCGTTTAATTGTGAGCATGTTTGATTGGTTGAATTTGACGCCAAAGTTGGACGTCCGAATTCGTAATTTCCATCTTATAAAATTCTAATTTTGGACCCGGGACTCCGAATTCAAATTTTGACACCACCACTATACTCGTGGCATCGTTCTGGCATAAATTTATATAAAGTTTGCTAGATTTGGAGAACGTGGACCCTGACACGCTTTTCGATGCAAAACGGGTCACACAATCCGAGTTAATGGACCATTTTGAGATTGGCTCATCCGAATCCAATTCAGATATACCGTTGATTTTGTATCGTCATTCTGGACTCGTTAACGTATACTTTGCTAGATTTAGTAGACTTTGACTTCGGTATGCATTTTCGTGCAAACCAGAATTCCAATGTCCTGGTCAACGGACCATTTTGAGATGGACTTACCGGTGGGTTCGTATCGTCATTCTGGATTCGTGGACATATAATTTGTTAGATTTAGTAGACTTCTATCCTGGCACATTTTTCTGTGCAAAGTGGGTCCAACAAAGTGGGTCCAACACGGACATCATTTTGATCCGAAATTACCTTTTTGTCCTTGTATCCAAATTGGACTTATGGGTAGGCTATCCTAGCTAATTTGACTATTCTGGACACGTTGGTGACGTTTGTTTCATCATCCGGCAATGTCTGTAGATACTTTCTTTATGTATCACTATTAATTATAATTAATTATAATTATGTTCGTATTTCGGAATTAGTGCAACGAAACTGAGATCAGTCGATTCCAGTGATCTCACATCGCTGAAATTGACAAGATGATCATGTGGATCACAATGATAAGATTGTTAACCTTACGGATGATCGTCTTATCCCACTTTGCATCGTAGGTTTCGACGTACGAATAACGAGGTATAACTTGATATTTTAATAATCTACAAGTTGTAATTCATATTATTAGCCTATATATATAAACGGTCTAGTAAACTCTAAATAATTTTTGGTTTCTAGTATTACCTAATAATATTTTGTAAATAAAATAATAGTTTCTAAATATTACAAATGATTTGTAGATAGATATGTATTTATAGTTATTATTTCCCTTAAATCGCAAGTCACAACTATTATAGTCGTTTCCTATTTTTCTCATCTCTATTATCGTGCCAAATTTTGATTCTAGACTGTTATATATCAAACTGGGCTATTTGGACTTTTCTGGACTCAGTGGAACCGCCTGTGTCGTTATTTGGGAACATCTTGTAGAGCTTAGCATCATACCTATTCCGTGTCGACACATTCGTGTCGTGCACGTCGACTACCAACTAAAATGAGGCGAGTACATTCTCTGATAGTTTTCATTGTCTTTATATTTACTATATCCGATTCAGTTATAGTGTTTTACTTAAATTCTGACACGATGGTACACGGACTAGTATACGTCGGATCCTGTCATAAGATGTCATTCCTGGGTTACCATGGTATATTAGTACATTGTTTGATCTTGTTTCCTGTACCGGTATAGATGCTGATTCCTAAGGGGATTTGCTACCCTCTGAGAGAATCCTGTGTCATGATGTGATATGTTCGAATCTATATACTACTCGGGGATGAGGAGTTATTAGTGATTATGTGATCAATACCTCTCTCGTATTCTCTTGTTCACTTGTTCATAGCTCCACCCTCACTGTACTTAGGGTGTAGGATGACCTGATACTACTTGTTCATAGCTTTCCATTGTGGCCGGCCTGATCCTGTTTTCATATATTTTCTGTTCATAGCCGATCAAATGGAACAGCCTGATCCTGACCCAAGCCGATCACATAACGCTCTAATATCTCGAGGTACTGTTTATGTTTACATTATATATCAGATATTCCTATACTGCTTTACATTCCAGTATTTTATACCCTGACATGATATCTAGTTTTACATATAATGTTTATTTCCAGTCTTGATATTTAATCTTGTATTCCATTATAATTGTCTCTTATAGTATTTGCCAATTCATTTGGAACTCTATTAGTTTATGTACTCGTTCCCATCCTGACTGGATACGTTGACAAAATTTTAGGAATTGTTATGCCCCACATTATTGGACTACAGGATGATGCTAGCTGAGACGGATCTCGACATTCTTTCACTGTGAGTTGTCTCCCAGGAGTTCTAGGCCTGGTAATTGTTTTAATTTTGTTATTGTTTGTCTCCAATACATTCTTGTCTTATATGATCTTTTATAGATTCTAGTTGTTCTAGTGATAGTGTTATCTCTTCTTATTCATATCTTCTTAGATGCTTGTGATTGGAGTACATATTGTCGTTATAGATCATCTGGATGTTGTAGATAGTTATTGGGTACTTGAAAGCTTTCTACTGTCGATACCGCGACGTAGGTTGGGCGTGGTCCATGTACTCGTGCCCGAATATCCGGGTGCGGGTCGTGACATATTTTTGTGGTGGCCCATATGGGTCAGTCTTTGTAACTAATGTGAAGTCGTGGTAGTACTTAGGCTTAGCCGTACTACTACAAGCCTGCCCTAGGATTGGATTTGAATCATAGAATATTTTAGGATTTTGGTACTCAATAACATATTAGGATCTCTTGATAGATTCCGGGGATGACCCCTTAGAGTCTTATTTCGAAACTATATTGAGTCTATTCTCATTTCGCTCTTGCTTATCCTGATTTTCAAAACACATGTCCGTTGTCGAACCCTATTCTTGCATGAAGATAAGTTTTATGGACCCCCAGAGAGAGCTAAAAAGTAGAAGTTGAACTTATATACCATTTAGGTTGAGATTTGTTTTAGATCGTATACAAGTAATTTTGAATTTTGACCTAGATAATATCTTTGGGACAACCCTTGAGGATCTCACTCTAAATCTGTTTCTGCTTTTCTCCATTTACTCTTCCTTGATTGTTGTTGATTTTGATTCCTGATGTTCGTTGTTGACTTTGATCTTGCATCAAGATAAATTTTATGTATTGAATTAAGGTATATCCTGATAACATATTTGATGATGACAGTGAGAAAGGTAAATGTCTGCTTTATTTATGGAGTTTAGAATTTATCACTGTCATACTAGCTAGCATGACAAGGATGTAGAGCCTAATTTTGGATACACTTATCCTAGTTATGGAATTCAGAATTTCTTGCAGCCATACCGATTGGCATGGTGAGAATTCTAGATAACATGATTTTAGAGTGTATACCTTAGTTATGTACTCTATTATTATTGTAGCTATTCTTACTGGTGTGGCAAAAATTCTGGCAATATGATTTCAGGAAGACATGTATGGTTATCAGATCATATCTTAAATTGGTTCACTTTTCGTTATGACCAGATGAGCAAGAATGAATTCTTACCGTCATTCTTCCCCGTTTTGATTAACTCTGTCCTATCTACAGCTACAACTAGGATTATAGGTTCTCTAGGACTCTCCAGCGTGATTGCTCTAATGTTATCTTTTTCATCATGATTGCTTTTGTGTTCCATCTTTTTTATGATTTGACTAAACTCTTTTCAGAGGACCCCTCAAGTAATTATTCTCGTTTCTTTTTCGGTAATTGTTGGAAATGCCGTCTGGATTAGTCCAAAGAAAAGTTTGAAAGGTATATTTATCCTTGTATTACGGAATCGGAAGTTTGCAGCCAGAGAAATACTAGCGAGGCATGACTTCAGATAACGACATCATGGTTAAATATGTTTTTCGAATTCTACTTGGACCACTCCTTATACATTTTGACTGACATCTTCTCCTTTATTTTGCAAAAAAGTTAGTTTGGAAATATTTCATGGATTTAGCCAAGATAAGTTCAGGAACCTCTATTATCTGGCATGGCAGCTGTGCACTGTAGCCATCCATCGTATTATGGAATAAGGAAGTTAATCGCGGCCACATGCACACTAGCACAATAGTAACTTCATGTGACATAATCACGGAGGTATATGGTTCTCGAGTTTTACTTCAACTGCATCCTATGTATCTAGTTGGCCTCATACCGTTCTTAGAGATATTTCGACAAACTTTTATGTCTTGCTTGACCCTTAACTTGTTTGGATAATGATATGGATTTCTCGACCCAGTCTTAGGCCCTTGTTACCTTTTATTTAATAGACTACTGAAATATCCAAACCTCATTAACGAATTCTATATATAACTATAATATGTTATTATGTGATTGTGATGAGTACATTTTCCTGGGAATTTATTAGGTTAAGCTTATAGGGTAGGTTCGAGTGACTGACTATAGTAGACTTAGAAACCATTAAGAAAGATTCCACAGGGTAAAATGACATCGTTTATAAGGAAGAATCTTGTTGAACCTGAACCAAAATAATTGTAGAGATAAACAGAATAGAGGATCACAATGGTAGCATATTGAGTACTCTAGCCATAGTAGCTACATGCTTTAGCTTGACCTATTGGATGATTTTAATTTCGAGGATGAAATTCTTGTAAGGTGGGTAGGATGTGAGCTGTCACCCTTATTTTCCGTATTTCCCGTATTTCGTATTTATACTCGTATCTGGATTTTGGCATGTATTTTTATTTTTCTCAACTTGTGGAATTTTAGTATTTCTCGTATTTTGGGTTTTGTCATGGCTCGGTTTTAATTGGTTTGGATTGGTTTGGGTTGGTTTGGTTGGGTTTAATAGGTGTTGGATCACCATAGCCTATGCTCCACCCTCAACACACCACATCCCCCCTCTTTATAATCCCCACCTACCACTCTCTCTCTTCATTACCACCACCATTTATTTTCTTCTTCTCCTTCTCCTTCCTCCACAACTCTCCACCCATAGGCAAGTGCATCTTGCCACTACATGAGAACCCTATTTTCTTGGTCCATTAGCTAGATTAGGACATGGTGCTCAACATTAGTTCTTGGCTTTTTTGTGATTTGGTGTCTCCATTGCTCTAGATCTAAGTTTTCCTATTTTCGGATTTTGCATGGTTTGATCTATTTTAGTTGGATGTTTATGGGTTTTGATGTTTCCATGTGGTAGAGCATTCAGTTTCACTCCAGTTGGAACTTCGAAAATCCGGATTTGGAGTTCGGATGACCAAGTTCTGAACTTTTGAAGCTTGGGTTCTACCATGGTGTTCTTGCTGTTTGGAGAAGACAGTGAGCATTGTGCAGAGCTTCTTAGCTTACGCTACTGAGTCCTGGATACGCTTCCTGTTGGAAGCGTGTCTCCTGCGTGCGTGCTTTTGTGCGTACGCAGACTTGAGCGTGCGTGACTTTTCATGTACGCTGCTCCCCTTGAGCGTGCGTGACTTTTCACCTACGCTGCTCTCTGTAGCGTGCGTGACTTTTCATGTACGCTGCTCCCTTGAGCGTGCGTGACTTTTCATGTACGCTGCTCCCTTGAGCGTGCCTTGCGTGCGTGACTTTTCACCTACGCTGCTCCCCTTGAGCGTGCGTGACTTTTCATGTACGCTGCTCCCCTTGAGCGTGCGTGACTTTTCACCTACGCTGCTCTCTGTAGCGTGCGTGACTTTTCACCTACGCTGCTCCCTTGAGCGTGCGTGACTTTTCATGTACGCTGCTCCCTTGAGCGTGCCTTGCGTGCGTGACTTTTGCGTACGCTGCCTTGCGTGCGTGACTTTTACGTACGCTGCCCCCCTGACCCCTTGCTTAACCCGTTGGCTCTTGGAGTTTTGGTCTTATTTCTTTAATGCTTGGCTCTTCTATAGCCATGTATATTAATATTTTATTAGATATTTTACGTCCATTTTATATCCTTACGCCTTTTGTCCTGAACTTGATAATCACTAATTTACTTGATATGTTTGGAATTGATAATTGAGCATGACCTGATAGTGGCCCGTCGTGGCGCACTCCTGACTAGTACACTTGATATGATAACCTGACCTGATACATCTTGAATAGCTGTTGCGACGGCTACCTGACATGACATGACCTGTATAATTAATCCTGACACCGTGGGCGATTGTGCTTGTACAAATAATCCAGTCATGTCTTGCATCATGTCTAGGAGGGGACTCCTGAGTACCACGGTCAGGAGTACCTATTGAATTGGACTAAGGTTAATAATTAGTATAATTCACTAGTCATGAAGAGATGTTCCCCGGTTACAGGCGATCCCGTTATCACGGCCGCAAATGATTGGACTTGTAGCCTGCCGACGAGTAGGGCACATTTCCAGTCCACTGTTATATGGGGCACCCTCCATTGTCACTTAAATAATTGAACTCTATTGTCACTATATTGGACTATTTGACCATATAAATTATTTGATTTTGGCTTGTAATACAATTATTTTAGGATTATGTTTTCCAAAATAGAGGTATAAGTATTTGTTAAAGAGATTTATATATAGGTTTGGGCTTTAATAATGTTAGATTGCCTATTATTTAATTATGTATATATATAAACAATTTTTGGTAATTTGGGTTGCAAATATTTAGTTTGATTTTAATTATATTATTGGGCTTTCTTAGTTTAGTTGGGTTGGACTTATCGGGCCAA
The DNA here is from genome assembly GCA_029216955.1 of Iris pallida. Taxonomy (NCBI): domain Eukaryota; kingdom Viridiplantae; phylum Streptophyta; class Magnoliopsida; order Asparagales; family Iridaceae; genus Iris; species Iris pallida. Next base: position 7,947,209 of record JANAVB010009400.1, on the reverse strand, counting down.
CCAGTATAGAAATTTATTAGTGGGCTTGGTTAGAATATTGTTTGCGATTAATATTTTGGTTTTAAGTATTTATTTGGGTAAGCTATTTTGGGCTGAGTTTTAATTACCTTAAGCATTCATTATTTAATTTATTTAAGTCGCTATCCAAATTGCTATATTTTAATTATATGGGCCTCTCTCTCTCTCTCTCTCTCTCTCCTCTCTCTCTCTCTCTCTCTCTATATATATATATATATATATATATATATATGTGTGTGTGTGTGTGTGTGTGTGTGTGTGTGTTCTTATCAAAAAAAAAAAAAAAAAAAAAAAATATATATATATATATATATATATATATATATATATATATATATATATATATATATATATATATATATATATATATATATATATTCTTATCAAATTAGGCTTTAATTTAAATACTAATTGGTTATATAGACTTAGGTGTTAATAATAGGGTCATAGCCCACAAAAGTATTTTCTTTAGGTTTTTAAATATAATTGCCTATTATATATGGGCATACTATATATTGGGTTATAACTGTATGGATTTTATCTATAAATAGACTTCTTGATATTGTCTTAGACTTATAATAATGGTCTTTATGTTAAGTATATTTTTAAATAGTCTTTCATTTATTCTAGGAAATATATGTTTTCTATATGATAGTAATAACGCTAATAATCTTCCTTGTACTTTTACATATTTTTAATACATTCATATATGAGGGTTAATTTTTAGATAGTTACAAATATTTTTTTATACTAAGTATATTCCTAAATAAGAATTATTTTCTTAAATCAACTTTCTCTTAGATTAGAAAATCTTGATAATGACTAATTAGAGTATTTCCTATTTCTTTGCAAACATTGGACTTCTCCGTATCAACCCTAGCCAAATGGACTATTCTGGACACAATGGTATTATCGGTTTCACCAGTAAAGGACCTCAGACAAGTACACTTTATGATTGCTTTTCGATTCATAGTAGTCTATACATTTCATGTTTATACATATATCTTGTTGCTTGTTGAGACATTGTTATACGGATTAGTGTCATGGATATCTACATACATTATTTCTTGATTTTCATGTTTTCGTGTTTCGTGACTAGTTCGAGTCCATGAGTAGTAGTCGGGAGGAGAAATATCTTAGTAGACATGTGGACTACCAAGAACTATCCCCAGTGTCTTTCGTGGAGAATAGCAGCTGTACACGACATGTGCAGGGTGCCGCATTTACCCCCTAGTCGTTCACATGTCAAAACTGATATTTCAAATCACATAGATAGTTATATATTATTTATTTTCCTTGTCTTCTTCACCACTTGCCATGTCGTCAGTTACTTTCTAGTTTTCATCTCTCATATGTTATTTTCATGTCTTGTTAATTCTATTGTGTTTTCGCATTGCCGTCAGTTTGTGTGCTTATTTTATTCCTGACTGAAAACCAACATTTTTCAGGTTAGCCGTGGCTTCTATAGCATTGGGAGATTTGGGTGTATTTGTAGGCCAAACCTTGAGATTAGATAGCTATGTTGTAGTCATTTCAAATATGTACGAACGTTGTATTTCCTTTGAATATAATTCTTGTAATTGTTGTAATCTAATAGAAATGTGAATGAGCAACAACGTTTATTTTAAGCATTTATTTATTGTGGGCTTGACAGCGTTCTACCGCCGACTGTGCGGCGTAGGCTAGCTTGGACACGTCTCGTATCCAAAAAGCGGGTGCGGATCGTGACAAGTTCTTGTGGTGGCCAATGCAGGTCAGTTTTCACAAATTGTGCGAACTCGTGGTAGTACCATATTAGTCGTATTACTACGAGCCTGCGACTAGAAAATGCTCATTCACGACTAGGAGTAAGTCAATTTTAGGAGAATGGTTAGGACTAGGAGTCCCTAGTTTAATTTGATAGTTGGGTAGTTAAAGGTTACTACATAGGCCTCATCGAATTCTAAATCCTGTTAGATGATTTTCATAGCAGGATGCACTAATGTATTCTGATTCGATAGTATTTCTGAAGTGGGTAGATTCGTAACACCTCTTTCCGAAAGTTTGGAAAATATCCCTTTTATTTATTGTTTGAATTAAAATGTGATTTTAGAATTTTATAAATATTTATTATAGAAGGCCTTAGTCACGGTTAAGTTTTGGAGTACAAGATAACCAAGAATTTTGGCACCGAGAGTGTTGTCGAGTGCTTTGACTAGTATTTTAACCATGGTAGAGAAGGCCGAGTCATAGGTGTGTACTAACTAGGAAGACCAGGCCAAATCGTGACATAACCCTAGGAATAATTTAATTACTTATTATTAAGATTATTGGCTTTTAGAAGACCTTGTTGTTCCAAACTAGCCCGAACCCAACCCAAGTCATGGTGGTCATGTAGTGCGACCAACGTTGTCCTTATAGATATGTAGGATGTGTATATATATTTGTAGTCCATTTCTAGTATTGTGACTAATTTCTATAAATTATATATTGACTATAATATATATATATATATATTATTGCTATTTAAATTTATATTTTACTTGGAAATAGGATAACCTTCTTTTAGAATGATATTTTAGGATTTTGTGATTTATTTAGGCCATACATATATATTTGTGTTTAAATATATTCATAATAGGTAGACATAGTACTTTTTACATATCTTCCCTCGATCTTGAATATTAGAGAAATATAAATTTAAGTTTATATTTCTTTTGCCTTCGGTCATTTTCTCCCTAATCATGATCATTTGCACAACTTTATCTTATGTCTTTTCTAAACATCGCCATATCATAAGTTTGTATCTCTTATATTCTTTCCTTGGACCTAAGGAATTATTTTTAAAATAACTCCTCACTCAATTGTCTATTAATCTCGAGTTAAGTTTTTGGATTCAAAAATTCCCTCTCAATCGTTGAATATTGAATATCCGTGAAATAAGGATTATGAGATTTTTACTTATTTCGACTTCGATCATTATCCTTCCTAATCAATTGTTTTTCTTTTCAAGAAGCTGATCTTATACTTGAAGAATAGATACTATCAGCAGGATAGGCAGTACTGTTGTACAGGATAGGCAGTATCGACACTATCAGCAGTTTTAGATATCAGGATCAACCCTCGGTATCGTACCATTCCTATGAATATCAGGATAGGCAGTATCGGCGCTATCAGCAGTTTTGGATTGGAGTGTCAAATGTTTTCGTATTGGAAAGCAAATAATTAAATTTAGAATTACACTTGGGCATAATTTTAAGTATTCTCCAATGTTGTTTATTATTAGTTTTGAAATTAAATGAAATAGTTGTAGTAGTCACCCTTGCTCATTAGTTTACCCGTGATAAATAAACTTTCTTTATTTGCATGCTTTTACGACCTTAGTAAACTTTCTTTATTTACATGCTTTTATGACCTTAGTATACTTTTACACTACTTGAGGGATCAACCCATTGCAGTACAAAACATGCAATGGCCTGGACCAATATCTGCACATATAGGGCTGAAATAAAATGTGGACTGATACAAGGATGACTGAACAAATAAACAAAGGACCTGAACATTCCTAGATGTTAAAGACAGAACAGATATTGGGGAATGAAACTTAGAGAGAACAAGACAGAACCAATTTAGGGGACCGAACAAATGAGCTCTGATACATACATGTGTTTGAAGGACTGGACAAATGTTAGAAGGAAAAGGATCAACTATGAATGTAACTAAGCAATACACATTTGTTACTCATATGTTCCCACACTCGTGCCCTCATCCATACAAATGCATGAATGTGTCCTTACATGAATGTGAATGAACATGCCTATACATCCAATTGATACCATATGAGCTCAGAGATTAACACCAATGAAATGGGACGGGCAATGAAGCTACAGTGATCTGAAATTCAAATGTAAGGTACTGCAACCATCATAATTATATAGTTCTGTAGCATATGAAGGGTGGCAGGATACATATAATGAGAATTGTAACACAAAATGAATTGACACCCAATATGGAATCATTTGATCATGAAGGATACTAAAGCAACCTATACTATTGCTGCACAATGAACTGAACAAACAAGTATAACTGAACAAACAAACTGAACTAATTAAAAAAAGATAAAGGCCGGGGCTATTTGAATGGTCTGATATCATTAGTGAGTATGGATTGAATGTTCATACTCTTATAGAACAGGATACTAAGAGAATGGGGGTCTGAACTTGATAATGGATTGAGCTAAGTCATACCAAGGAGTACTAACCACTAGGTAAGTTCTCTCTTCATCACATACCCACATGTTATTTCCTGGATTTGAATTGATACTCTAAATTACTGTAGTGAATCCCCTCATCCACCTTAACTAAGATGACACTAGCCCTTCCTACTACTGTCTGCTACAAACAACTGCAAGTGACTGAGTATGTAGTGCAAAAGAGGCTGAACATGGGATAGAGTATGGACAGAAATTAAGGTAGGAACCAAACTTAAAAGGACAGCACTTCTAAGAGATACAAGGCATATACCCATGAGAAATGAGACTGAATTTGTCATAGAGAACAGAGAATTCTAATGACTGAACAAATATGTATGGATATACTAAACCATATAGGCAAGCAGTGGAAAGGACAGAACAGATATTGAAGGTGAAATGAAATGGGATAGAACTCTGACTGACAAACACTGAACACTTGACAACTGAACATGAAATCAGTGAACAAAACACTAAATACTAAAGCCCCCATATCCATGTTAACCTACCAAATCCTTTCTATATCATTAGACAACCATAGTATAGTTAAAACATGGCAAAACAAACCCATACCAACATCTAGAAACTGAAGTTAGACTATCAAATCTTTAATGGTCATTTCATCAAACACTTGGTGTGCGTATCTGATAATCTTGTGATACGCACTCCAAATGGTTCCGAACTTGACCCAAATTATTTCTAATACAATGAAGTCTTGGGTAAAGAGTAATAGTATCTATCGGTGTCTTGGGTAAAGATAAAGAGTAATAGTAATAGTATCTATCGGTGTCTTGGGTAAAGAGTAATAGTAATAGTATCTATCGGTGTCTTGGGTAAAGAGTAATAGTATCTATCGGTGGTATCGAATAATATACTCTGAATTTATATCCTTTTGACAACTACCAAGGAAACACTATAGACAATTTCATTCTTAAACTTCATTCTTAAACATAGAAACAAACCTTAACAAGATATTACTACTTCTACAATGTACCCATATTATCTAACAAGATGCAGAAGATAAGTGGACATGCAAACGGCGATCAAAATATCTGCCACTATGACCAAATATGGAGATATAGAGGCATTGACCCGGTATCACATGTAAATAACCTATGAAACCTGTTTATGGGATACAACAGCCAGAACCTATATAGGAATAATAAAAAACAAGGCCTCCAAAGGTTTAAGGTTTGCCTAAATGAACCTATTTCTTTCATTCACATATAATTCAAGGTTTGTTGTATCGTTATCTGTTTCAGACCTTCCTTCTGAATCTTGGTATCGACTGTATCAGCAGTTTCGGCAGTTTTAGCTGTATGGGATAGAGCTTTAGGAGCTCTTGATTTTAGAAAGTCAAACAATAACAAAAATAGAAAAAAAAAATGAAAAACATATTCGACCCATTTAGGAATAATATGTATTATTTGTTTTTCCATTAGTTTTGGATGGGATATATTGAAATTGCATAAACCCTTCAGCGGCAATAAATAGTCTTGGATGGAACAATTTTAAGATGATGAATGTTGTGAACATATGGTAATGTATAGGTTGTGTCGATAATTAGACAACAATTTAGCCATAACCAAATCAATTATTGATATTGACTTAAATCCGTACTTTTATTTTAAATTTTTTTTTTTACTGAATTAATCAGAAAAAAGAGAGCCACGGTGTTGGTATCAACCCGTATCAATCAGAATCAGTGGGGTCAGTTTCAAATCGGGGGTATAGGCCAGAAGGATATAAAACAGACGATACGTATTGGTATCCGCCTATAATACGAACCATAATATAATTATAAGGGCGTCTCTTCAAATTACATTAGCATGTCTTAACAATTTTGTAAGAGCCAGTAGCCAACTGGATCAGCATTCCGCAGATTGTATCAGCCGTAATAGTACCTTAAGATAATGATACTGTGTTGGATAATTTTAAACAAAAATAAAAAAGCCATAATAGTACCTTACGATGATAGCTTTGGCAAAGTTTCAATTGATAGCGATGGTAGCGCCAATTGATAGCAACAACACTTTCTGACAATTATAGTAACCTCTTATAATTGAAGAATTGAAGAATTCTAGGGTATTGAAGAATTCTATAATTGAAGAATTGATTGTGATGGTAGCACCAATCATGATGGATCCAGAAATTGAAGAATTCTAGGGTTCATTCAAGGCTAGAAAAAAAAAGTTCGGTGTCTTGAGGGAGAATCCATACCTCTTCTTCAATTGTAGGGGAGAGAGTTTCTGAGAGGACTCTTCTTCAATTATAGGGGGATAGCGTTTCTGAGAGGGAGGCCTTGGGTTTTGAGCGGGAAAGGAGGGAGGGAAAATTGGGAGCAAAAAAAAATTATATGTGGAGAAAAAAACGGGGGAGAGGGAATTACTAGGGCTGGTCGGAGGGCTGGGAGCAGATGAGTTTTTATGGATTCTTTAGTATCCATATATAAGATATATGGATTCAAATCCGGTTAGGACTTTGAATATTTGATGGAATTTTTTTATAGGCAAAATTCGGTTACTCTGTTGAATATTAATTTGATGGAAATACATATATGAGAGAGCAAATCCGGTTAGGAATTCTTTTTTTAGTATCCATATATAGGATATATTCATTCAAATCCGATTAGGACTTTGAATATTTGATGGAATCTTTTTTGTAGGAAAAATATGTTACAGCCGGATTATGATTGTATTATTTGATATAAATATTTTTTGTACGGTCAAATCATATTACAATTTAAATATTAATATCAAAATAATATTAAAATCAGAATATTTTATTTATTTAACTTTTTTAAATTACTTTAAGTTTTTGTTACAAGAAATAATTTTTTTCTTTGTGACTAATAATTTTGTGTGACATACAATTATTTGGTAACTAAAAGATACTTTTAAGTGACATGAATAAAATTTAAATCTTGTGGCTAATACTTTTATGTGACAATAATATTTTCTTGTAACTATAAAAATACCTTAGGTGACAAGTATTTTCACTTGTCACACATAACTTTTTTTTTGACATAAGTCTAAAATTTCTATTTTATTTTAGTGACAACATTAAGTGACGACCAATAAAAACATGGTCACTAAATGATTTAACTGTTTGACAGAAAACCACTGTTGTCACAGAATCGAACTACGAGTGACAACAATATTTATTTGTCACAAAAATATCCCTTTCAGTGACAAGTTTTACACTTGTCACAAATTACTTGTCACGAAAACCCATATTTCTTGTAGTGAGCAACACAAAAAAAACATAACTTAGGCCATCTCCAACTCATCCTAAAAAATTCCCCCAATTTGAGGACTCAAAAACAAATATTCCTACATTATGTTATCCTCAAAATTTTACATTCTAACCCATCAATCCTTAAATAATAAACAACCATTATTTATTTCTACATAAATTTATTTTTCACAAATATTTAATATAATCATATACATTAATGTTATATTATTAATATTATTTATCGAGAAAATATTATATTATTTTATATTATTTATATTATTCTAACATTATTTAATAATATTATTTTATTTTATATTATTTATATTTATACAACTATTTAATATAATCAAATATATTAATGTTATTTTATAATATTTATCGATAATATTATATTATTTAATATTATTTACTATTATATTATTTGTTGCGTTATTTTAAATTTTGATTTACTTGTTTTTGTTTGTATTTTAATTTTTGAAAGCTTGTTGTTATTCTATTAGTTTCAGCCAAATTATTAAATATTATTTTATTAATCAAATGAATTTATTAAAGGAAAATACTACAAATATTTTTGATATTAAATTCTATTTGAAGAGCTAAACAAGAATATTTTAATAATATAATTATTATATTATTTATAATTATAAATTAAAAATATGGTAAGTTAATTAAGTTTAGTATTTAATATATGTAGAATATATGTAGAATATATCAGTAATTAACTAAAATTTAAAGGGAAAAATGGTTATGCATAGTGTGGATCCTTAAATTTGAGAATTTTCTCTCTCTTCTCTCAAATTTGAGGATCCATCCTCATTCCTTAAAAAAAATTGAGAAAATTTCTTCAATTTGAGGCTTGGTTGGAGATGGATTTTGAGGGGTTCCCTCAGTTTGAGGTTCGCGGACTTGGGTTAGAGATGGTGTTAAACAGAGAAGAGGAAGGGCTTCAGCCTCTCTCCCATCTCCCTCTCGGGTGCTCTCTTCACCCTCTGACCTCTGTCCGTCTCTTTCTTTCCACTCTCATACTCTCTCTCCCTCATACTCACCTTCACCCCTTTCCCGCGACGATTGCTGCGGCTGGTCGCGGCACTAGCGCCGGTGACCCCCTCCAGTCCCGGTCGGCCCCTCACCGCCGGCGAGCTCCTCCTCACTACCAACCAGACCCGCCTCGCCATCATAATCATCATCATCCATCTTTATCATCACTAGTGGCGTAGCCACTTAGTCTCCAGGGGGTGCAGCTACGCCCCCTGGAATTTTAACTTTTTTTGTATATAGATTGTGCGAAACAAAAGAGGCCCTTTGGAAAGAATTTTGTAGGTCCTTTTTGGAAATAAAAAAAAGAAATGAAAGCATTTCTTCCCAAAAGGACCTCTTTTCTTCCTCTCCATCTATGGTGCTACTTGGTCATGTTATGTCGTGTCAGACATAACAACTATAGAGAAAATATTTTCTTCAATGAAAATGAACAAAATTTTATTACGTAAGTGATTTAAAGATAAGATTATGAATCATTGTTTGGTGACATATATTGAAAGAGACGTATTGGATGCCGTTGACAATAAAAATAGGATTCAATATTTCCATAATATGAAGTCTCGAAGGATTTATTGTCAAAAAATGATTATTTGATAATTGTAATAGTTTATGATATTTGATATTAATGTATAATATTTTTGGGATTATAAATGTGTTATTATAATGGGTTAATTAGCGTTAGACCATAAATTTATACTGGCTTATAGTTTAAACCTCGACATGTCCAATTGAAATTTTTTGACTCTGATTTATTTTAAAAACTTTTTCATTATACCCTCACTAGCATATAGGAAAGTTTCTTGTCATGCATAGAAGGGAGGGTATAATGGGAAAAAAGGAACAAAAAATAAAAATCTAAGGTCAAACTTTTCATTTGGACATATCAGAATTTAAACTCTAAATTAATATAAATTTTAGGGTAAACACAAATTAGTCCTATTATAATTTATTATTATGTTAATTAATAAGTATTGCGTCCCCTGGATAAAAGTTCAAGCTACGCCACTGATCATCACCTTCATCTTTCTTCCTCCCTCTCTACCTCCTTCACAAAAAGAAGAAGAAGAAGATGGAGCAAGTGAAGAAGAAGTTGTAGAAGTAGAAATTGGGAAGAAGAAAGAGAAAACCCTAAATCCCAAAATCCACCAAGGCAAGCCCTCCTTTCTCTTGTAAATTTCATTTCTACGTTCTAGAGCAAAATTCGAAGTAGGAAATTAATTCTGAATTTTTGTGCAGTCTGATTTTAGAAATTGGTAGGTTCATGTATAACAAATATATACATGACACGGATACAAAGACTAGGACCTATGTTGTCACAGGCGATGCCTAGGCGCTCCTAGGTGGCTTAGGCGTACGAGTTGGAGAGGTCTCGCCTCGACCTAGGGAAAATGTCCCTGGGTGATGTTTTGCTTGCCTAGGCGCGACTAGGCGTCGTCTAGGGTCGCCCAGGGGAAAAAATGCCCGCCTAGGTTTGCCCAATTATGCTTACTATCATTACTTGATGCTGAATATTAGTTATTTCATATTTGTTGTTTCTTATATTACTTTTATGCTTAATGCTTAATACTTATTGTTTATTAGTTATACTACATATTTGTAGTATGCATAATTGCAGAATTTTTTGACTCAAAGCAGCGCATCATGAGCGGGTGCCTAGGCGAGGCAGGTGGCATGTCGCCTCGCCTCGCCTAGTGCCTAGTAAAACATAGACTAGGACACGATATGACACAGATACAGTTGTGCTTATGACTCGATAAACTTGGTATAATATATATGTATATGGCATAATGTGATAGTGTATTTAGAATGTTAAATACTTATAGACTTAAGGATGGTGAGTAAATATTATGACATAAAACATATATATCAATATAATCAAGTATGTAAGAAGTGTAAATGACTAGTTATGAACACTAATTTTTGCATGATGACATTAGATATTCATTGATAACAAGGGTATAAATCTACTACAACAAAAAATCCTTTTAATGACGGCTAAAAAGCGTCATTAATGAAAAACCATGACGCTTTTTTCTCAAAGCAAGCGTTATAAAAACGGGTGTTATAAATGTTTTTTTAAAAGAAAAAAGCATTATGGATAGTTTCTATAAAAGCGTTATGGATAGTTAATATATATGCACAATTCAGGACATTTTTAAAACGTTATGAATAGATAATATGTATAGGCTCAATCCAGCACATTTATAACACTTTATACTATTCAAATTAGCATATTTATTACGCTCTATACTGCACATTATATATTACATTCCAAAAACTTAACATTATATATCACCATCTTTATTACATTTCTCAAAATAGAGTACATATCAACATCTTCATTACATTCTCAAAATAGAATATCCAAATACATATATATATTTACAACTACCAAAATTGTCCACATCAAAACTTAGCCACATCAAAACTGTCCACATAACATGTAGCAAAACCTTGAAAAAGATAAAAGTAAGGTTCAATATACTTTGTAATATAATGTAAAAAATAAAACTTTACATTGGTGCCCCCATATAACAAGGTTCAACAACTTTTACTTCATTACATCTTATTATTTCTTTTCTATGCAAGAATGGAAAAAAAAAACATAAAGAAGGCCAAAAATGCATCTTTAGAATTTTTTAGAAAAATTGAAATAGCTTCAGAATATTATATAAATAGACATAAACACAAGAGAATTTAGGTGGTTGTTTGGGGGACCTTCATCCAGGTTGAGCAGACTCCCATGAGTTACATAGTGTATGGGAAGAGCTAGAAATTTCATATGCAGGAACATGGTCACTTATAACAAATACTTGAAAGACAAAAAAATATGATATTAAGGGAACATATAACCACTTAAAGATAGGAAATGGTTAGTTTTGGCATAACAAGAACTCTGTACGTGTATCCCAGGTATTGAAGCGACCAAATGGCATGTAGTAATTCCAAAATCATACTTTGCCAACTCGATCCAGTATGCTTGAGGCTCAACAAGATTGATTTTGTGGATCATAGACAGATTTCTACAATTGTCACATTAGACGATGAGTGATTCATTAAGTGCAAATGTCTCACAAAGTTTATAAGGTGACGATGGAGAAGATTGGTGGTAATCTCTACTTGAGTTTTGTTCCCTTATTCGGGATAATGGTGTATGTACCAATAGATTTTCTCTATTTAGTTTTGCTTGATCAAGTAATACCGTATATGCATTGGATAAGAAAACAAATTTATCTAAATTTACATCCTCAGAGTATACTACACTAGTATGTTGGTGTAGTATCATGTCTGTGCCAAAATAACCACCATCTATGAAATAATTATCAACTTTGCAAAATGTAACTGAGCAAAGAATATATTCAAAATGCAACTTCTTACTATTTCTATGTGCACTTTGATATCAGTTTGCAATAAGAGCCAACCATTTCTATGTTACCATTTATATGCTTCTTACCATTTCTATATATGCACTTTGATATCAGTTTGCAAACAACAGATTACAATAGCAACATTTTCCAAAGTGCAGATTGCAGCAGCAACATTTTGGGCATCAAGTTGTACAACCTGAACAATCCAATTTAGCAGTAGAGAATTTGATAAAGCCAAGAATATATTCAAAATGTAACTGAGCAAAGATTATACTCAGAATGAAACTTCTTACCATTTCCAAATGTAACTAAGCAAGAATATATTCAAAATGTAAGTCCGCAGTTTTCTGGACATTATGATATCAGTTTGCATACTAAAAACTAATAAATATATACAGTTTGCCAAAATAACCACCATCTATAAAAATAGAAAGGTTTCATTTAAAACTAAAAACAGATCCAACTTAATAAAAGGGTTGTTTCCTGGAAAGCATCAGCAGAGAGGAGTAAAGAGACGACATTCAATTGTCGGCTTCATAAAAGAAAGCATAGAAAGTATATGTAACACCACATTTACCATATATATATATATATATATATATATATATATATATATATATATATATATATATATATATATATATATATATATATATATATATATATTTTATATATATAAATATATATATATATAAATATAAATATATAAATATAAATATATATATATATATATATATATATATATATATATATATATATATATATATATATATATTTGGCAAACATATATATATATATATATATATATATATATATATATATATATATATATATATATATATATATATATATATATATATATTTGGCAAACATATATGAACGGTTCATTTATAATGCATATGCTTCTTTAAAAAAATAATGTATATGTATAAAACCTTAAGGTTTATCTTGCTCCAAGTGCTTAGTTACAAGAAACATTCTTTTGAATCAGTAGGAGGCTAAACTCCTTCCTTTTACCTACAAGTATCACCAATACTGCATATTTATTAATCATCGTCACCTTGTAAACCTTTGCCCATCAAAAATGGGTCAGCCATGGAACATAGATCTATTTTGAGAAACCACATCTATTTAATCAAATTTTAATGCATATTAAAGTTTGAGTGATTCATTGAGTGATTCATTACTTGAACACTTAAAAATATCGCTAGTAATTTTTTTAATGCATATTAAAGTTAACTTGAGAAACAAAAAATAGAAAGGAAAAAAATGGAGAAGATTACACAAATACCAGGGATATTTTATCGAACACCTTACAATCGGCCAAAACAAAAATAAAGAATGGGATTGGAAGAACAAACCTGGAAAGTCCTTCTCCCCTCTCCTTACTAGCCATTCTACAACAGTCTCTATTCACTGATTCTGGCTTGACCTCTCCTTCCCTCCTCTTTTATCATCCATCATTATCTACTAGTTAAGATTACAAATAAATCATGCAACATCTATCGCATACCGCGATCGTCAAACTCCCGGTCGAGGAGAGCAAGTTGGAGCCTGAGGCTCTACAACCGCCCTCTCGTTGCAAGTGCAATGGACTGCAGCACATGCAGCCTCAGGTCCGTGTGCCCGTACAATCCATTTGCCGCAACAGCATGAGCCTGTGCTTGAGCCTAGAGTTGTTGGCACGTGGCGTACATCCTAAGCCCGGTGGCCATCAGAAACACCCCCAAAACCAGCCAAAGCTACAAACAAATACCATATCAATCTCATCTTCACCATCTCAATCATCAACAAATAACAACATGCATCCATACCAGAAAGCTAGGGGACATTTGCGAGTTCAGGATCATGAACAATAAAAGCACTGAAGAAAACATCAATGTACGTATAAAATTTCTTTCCCCAATATAAACCGATTTTCTAGATTCCAAAATCTATCGAAATTAAGAAGAAACATTATACCGGTAATGAGAAACGCCATCGAGTTGGAATTGACAAGCCGACCACCAGGATGCATTCTCTAGATCAATAAATTACAACAAATTCATAAAAAAAACCATAGAAAAATAGAAAAATCCAAAAAAATGAGGAAGAAACAAACCAAAGCTCGCCTCTCCGGGATGAATCCATGGAAGCCAGTCTCGATGTCGCCACGGCTTCCACAGAAGACGAAGCTCATCTTTCCTGACGCTTTCCACTGCAAAATCCGTCGGGAAAAATAAGATCAGAAATTGGAGAGTTCCCGATAACATAAAATTTGGGAGTTAGGGCTCACATTTGGAGAAGACTTTAATTTTGCTCCCTTCAGCATCTCGAGCTCCTCCTCTCCGAAAATGAAGTCGGGGCTTGGGTTAGGGTTTGTGGGAGGGGGCATTGGGGCTAAGGTTAGGGTTTGTCGGAGGTTGAAAGAAGGAGAAGATTAGAGTTTACATAAGAGGTGGAGTAAAAGAGAGATGGAAATGAGCAAGAAACTGAAAGGGCTTTGGAAAATTTTAGGGTTCAGGGAGAGGAGGGAAGAGGGGGAGGAGGGAAGCTCTGAAAAAGATCGGGTGTGAAGGGTTTTGTTGGATGTTTATTAATTACAAGTTCGCCACCGCTTTTAATATTAATAACGTTTTATTTTGTAAACGTTATGAAAAGTCCATAATTAGTTCAGACCGTCATTGAAAGAATGGATTCTAAACATTGATAACGCTTAGGTATCAGCCGTCATTAAAATGCCTCGTCGAGCGTTATTAATAGGTCTTTTTGTAGTAGTGATCAGTAGATTTAACAAATCATAAAGGTAGCAGTTTGAGCTTTATATTAATGAGTATCATATTGCGTAGGAAACCTTGGTAATATTGATCCGATATGATAAATAGCTACTGCCCAAAACTACTTTCAGACATTATTAGAACCTTTCAAGATTAATACGGGGTAATCTTCAAGAACTAGAAAACTAAGGATATATAGGTAACTATAGAATATATTTTTGACAACAATAGAAGGTAGTGTCAACCCTATTAGGTTCAAGATTGAATCTTTCTTTAGAATTCAACATTAGGTAACTTTGAAAGATTACAGATGACTTGTAAGAATTAGAAGAAGAAAAAAACTAGGTATAACATATATCAGTTGCGCCTTAAGTTCACGGGACCATATCAACTTAATTTAGTCAAATATGATATTTGGAAGATATTGAAATCAAATTCAGCATCTACGATATTCTTAAAAATTTCTGATAATCATTCTAGAAAAATAGAAAGATTAAGAAGTAGAGTTAGTCTTTGTATCCTTTTATGGACTAGTATATAGGCCTCGTAATCAATATTTTGACGATTTGATCCAAATTATATTAAATTTCATTATAGATGCCAAATTTTAAATATTCTAGATTAACGTATATAGTTATAGATTCGATTATTAAATTTAATAAATTTCTAGAACTTTCGAAAAATTTTCAATGATCCAAGATCTTGTGTGTGTGTGTGTGTGTGTGTGTGTGTGTGTGTGTGTGTGTGTATATATATATATATATATATATATATATATATATATATATACAGAAAGCTTCTCCTACGGGAATAACTTACGGGACAAACTTACGGGATGAGAAAATATACATATGGTTCTCTTCTTTATTTCTTTCATTTTAAAAATGTTAGATCTCTCTTCTAAAAAAGGAACATATCTCTATCTTAAAGATAAGTCTATTTATTTTTAAAATAGTGAAAGATTTATTTATTTATTCAAAAAATAGAGATATAAAAGTTAATTTTATAAAAAAATTAAATAGAGATGGATTGTTTAAAAAAAAAAATCTTTAAACGTAAATATCTTTTTAAAATGTTATTCAAAATATACTTAATATTAATGTTAATTTTAATATTATTTCTCAGGTTAATTTTTTGGTGCTAACTTTATTGTTGATATTAATTTTAATTTTAATTTCAACATTAACATTAAGTTTAATTTAACATTAACATTAATATTAACATTAACATTAACATTAATATTAATATTAACATTAACATTAACATTAAAGTCTAATATTAAAATTAAGATTAAGATTAAGATTAAGATTAAGATTAAGAATATAATTTAAATTTAAATTAAGATTAGAATTTATATTTAGATTTAGATTTAGATTTAAATTTAAATTTAAATTAAATTTAACATTAACATTAACATTAACATTAGTATTAACATTAACATTAATATTAACATTAAAATTTAAATTAATGTAAAAATTAAAAATTAAAATTATTATCAACATTAATATTAACATTACATTAAAATTAATATTTTAAATATAATTTTTAATGATATATTTATTTATAAGGATGGATTCTTTTTTTAAAAAAATTATCTCTATTTTAAAAAATAAATGGAATAATTTATCTATATCTATTTTTAAAAATAAACAAATCTTTCTGTGTTTAAAAATAAATTGATAGATAAGCCTTATTTTTGAAGATAGAGATATGTTTGTTTTTAAGAGTAGAGAGTAGAGATTTAAATATTAAAGAGAAATAAATTCAGAAGAGAAACATACGTACATTTCGGCCAGATATTTTGAGTTTCTTCTCTCTGTAAGAAATTGGTCTATCCCGTAAACTCTTCCCGTAAACTTATCCCGTATAAGAAGGGGACTGTATATATATATATATATATATATATATATATATATATATATATATATATATATATATATATATATATATATATATATATATATATATATAACTATGGTTTTATTAATAACAGTTAAATAGTATATAATTAGTGCTTGATTTTCTTTGGAATAATCAAAACCTTATAAATTGCCAAACAAGCATAAAGTGTTTGATTTATTTTTCACGTGCTATGGTGACTAATGAAAATGCTAGATTACTTGTGTTTTGATAGAGTACCAATGCGTTGACCATTTGCTACCATTTAGCACTGCAAATGGGTAAGAATTTTTTGTGAAGGACTAATCCAGTCTCGAGAACTTTTGCTCGATGTTAATCCACTATTGAAGAAATAGCAGTTATACCATGTACTTTGATCCGAATGGCACGTCGACTACAACCACAAGCTTTCATCTGAAGGCTTGTTGACTTTACCAACTACGACTTTTGATCTGAAGGACTTGTCGACTTCAGACAACGAACTGAATAGTAACTTTGAAAACCAAGCTTTACAACTCTTGAACATGTCTAACCGGGATCACACTTTGCATTTAGAATTTAAGAGAGTTGTCTTGAAGATGATAAGGTTAAGGATCTAAATCTAATAAATGTGAAGATTGAAAGTGAATGAGTGAGTAAGATTGGAAAATTCAATGTCTATTTATAATCTTTTTGTGAACCGAGTTCGGGCAGAGTTTGGTTCCCTAACATTCAAGAAATCGAATATTGGAGCCTGATCTTCAGAAGACTGAGCAATTTAGGGTTTCTGGTTTTGACTAATCGAGTTCGGTTAGAGACCGAACTCCAGCCGAGTTCTGCCCCTCAATATCCAGAATGTTGGAGGAATTTTGGACTTTTGGTTGGATTTTGACCTGGTTTTGGGTAGGTTCATTTGAGTGGACTTGAGTGCTATCTAGTTGCCAAGCGCGACTCATGTACATATGTCATATACTCAAATAAAGTGTAAAATACATTAAAAAAATATGAAGACCTGATACAGACTTGAAAGCATTTCTTCTGATGCAGTAGCAGTGACTTTGTGATCAGCTTCATAAAGTGATAATACATCGAGTCACAATTGGTTATTTATTAAAATCAGTTTGACCATGGCTATTTGGGCCAACAATCTCTTCCATTTTGATAATTAACAAACTGTGACAGATATGACTTCGTCGATGCTTCGATACAATTTGAAAATGGAACAAAATTATAAGCAGCTCCCCCGCAATGCATCAATCAAGTAGTAGAGCAATGTTCAAAATATAAACAGTAACTCTTCTGTAAAGTTCTTTCATTGATTCCATCAAGATTTCTCCCCTTGTCCTATGGTGCAAATCAATATTTTAAGACTGAGTAACAAAGTAAAATGAAACAAAGTTCGAGATGGAGAAATTTATGAAAGGGGAAACTTTTATTGCAGAGAAGAGTTAAGGCTATAGTTGTCAAAGATGGAGTATTTAATGCCTTTGAGGGGAAGGATAAAAGGACTTTGGATATGACGAGACTCATGGAAAGACATGGATCAGAGGGCATAATGCACAATTGAATTTTGTCTGATGAATGAGGTCATGTACAATGTCATAGAAGAAACTTCTCTGACCGGTTTATGGTTGAAACTCGAGGACTTGTATATGACAAAGACTTTGTCTAAGAAGCTTTACCTCAAGAAACAACTCTATAGTCTACACATGAAAAAGGGACCAAGATTCTTAATCATTTGAACAACTTCAACAAGATAGTTAGCGACCTTATGTGTCCAAGTAAAGTTAGAAGAGGAGGAAAATGTACTTCTACTCCTCTTCGCTTTCATTGTCGTACTACCATTGGGTGACAATAATTCTCTATGGAAAAGAGACTCGAGATGAAAGAGGTCACTACTACTCCCCTTGATAATTAGATAATGAAGAGACTAAATCCTATTGATGGGTCATTCGGGTCGATTGCTAATTCAAGGGGAAGGTCGAAGAGTATGGATAGAGAAAATAATAGCTGAGGGAAGTCAAAATTATCCAGCCATGAGAACGATCATATTTTTTTACAAACAGTTAGAACGGATGAAGAAGCAATGTCCATAGTACAAATAGTGGCTAGAGAAAAAGGTAGAGGTGTCAGTTCAAGTAGTCAAAGTAAGCCAGTGTTGCTCAAGAAGCCGAGGAGCTGGTGTGTGATGTACTTATCGTGCATAACGGGGAATTTTTTCTTCGAGGTATAGATTAATCTTGATTCTTGGTGCTCGTATCATATGTGTCAGAGTAGGGACTGGTTCTGTACTTATAAGTAGTTCCATTGTGGTGTTGTTCTTATTGGAAACAATTTGTCTTAAAGACCATTGGAGTAGGGAACATCAAATTAAAGATGTTCGATGGGGTAATGTGAATGCTTGTGACGTGAGAGACGTTTCAAAGTTGAAGAAGAACCTCATTTCTCTTGAAACATTGCACGTGTCGAATTGCAAATTTATTGGACAGGCCGATTCATATAAGATTGTAAAGGGAACCCTGGTGGTCATGGAGGGACATAGATTGTTATCGAACTTGTATCAGTTGAACAGTAGCACGATCATTGTTGGTGTGACCGTTAGTATAGAAAAAGAGCTGGAGGATTGTGCAAGGCTATGGTATTTGCATATAGAACACATTAGTGAGATGGGTCAACATGTGATGAAGAAAAGGGGTTTGTTAACAGGCCCGAAGAAGTGCAAATTAGATTCTACAAGTTCTGTAGGATGGACAAGCAACATAGGGTTCGCTCCAAACAGCCAGTTCATAAGACCAAAAGAGTCTTCAACTATATTCACTTGGACGTATGGAGGTCATCACCTGTTCGATCTAAAGGAGGTACTAGTACTATGTCACTTTTATAAATGACTTCTTGTAAAAGGTTTGGGTTTATTTCGTCAGTCATAAGTCAAAAGTATTTTGTGAATCCGAGCACGAAAGTTAGCTGTGGAGAAAGAGAATGGGGGAATGGTAAGTATTTCTGGACAAATAATAGAGGAGAGTACACCTCTACGGATGTCACTCCCTCTTATAATTTTTCGTATTTATACATATTTTTTATTTCGTATATTGTATCTTTGTATTATCTGTTGGTGCTTTCTTTACATGGAGAGAGCTTGCTCTCAACATTCCTTGTAAAATTTTAGTCCCACATCGAAAATGCACCATGAGTTATCTCAACATATATACTTGGTTGTGTTGTTGAGAGATGCACATGGGGTGGTGACCCTAAGGAGGGAACCATATGGGTGATTTTACTAGGAGGTAAGAATAAGGCTCCAAGGATTAAGCATAATGCTTTTGTCATTCTCTTGGATTAATTCCATTTGGAGCTAATCCCCAAAGGGGCTTAGCGACTCGGACTCGGACTCGAACTCGGGCTCATGGGCTCAGGAGGCGTAATGTGACGTTTTGTTGGCGCACTTTGCACTTAGCACGTCAGCAGTCATGCGGCTCATATGCGGCCATGCGGTCTTATGCGGCATGTGGCTCATGCGGCTCATGCGGCTCATGCGGTCCATGCGGCTCATGCGGCCCATGCGGCCATGAGGCCATGCGGCTCATGCGGCCAGGCTGCTGCTGCCGTATGGAGAGTTCCGCTGACTGTGCAGACTACAAGTCAGTTGTGGAAAGATTGATTCAATACGATTAATTCAGATCCTATCTTTGTGGGATTTGAATTAATTTCGTTGCTATCTTTGTGGGATTTGAATTAATCTCGTTGCTATCTTTTTGGAATTTGATTCAATCTTTCCATAACTGAAGAGACGGCTAGGGTTTCTACCCTCTCTCTATATATACTCTCTTCTGGCCTCCTTTGTGACTACTACAAAAATTATAAGTCAGAAAAAGAGAAAGAGAGAGAGAGAGCTGCTGCCGCTATTGCAAGTCCATCCGAGGAGTCAGAATAGAGGTGACTTTGAGCGTTCCACAAGTTCTACAAACTTGCTGGTTCCTGGAAGCAGTTCGTGTGGGGCGAATCTTGCTTTGAGCAACGGTGTTTTGACACCCCAGTATTTTTTCTTCTTCTCATCTTTCTCTAGATTATTGTAACTCGTTCTGTCCCAATTGCAACACGTTTGCAAGGAAGAACGAGAGATCTTCTCTTCTCTATTTTCCTTCTCCATATTGTAATCTTGTTATTTGGTTTTTGTATCGTCGTAGATCTCTGTTGCATCTGTTTTACCATCTTTGATCAAGCCCCGGGATTAACAATCTCAAAGCAAGATCCTTATAGATGGAAAACATTAATGCTTCGCTCGTCCAATCGGACTACTGTAAGTTGGAAAAGTTCGATGGAGAGCATTATCAAGTCTGGAAGAGAAAGGTTTATCCAACTCTTCAACTAAAAGTCGTTGATCATGTTCTGTTGGAGGAAGAACCCTCTGTTCCAGACACTGGATCTACTGCCGCAATTAATGCGGCTACCAAACTCCAAGCCAAATGGAGAATGGAAAATAGCATCTGCAGGCTTCTCATCCTGAATGCTATGGAGGACTCCCTGGCAGAATCTTACTCGAAGAAGGAACTTGCCAGAGACATATAGGAGTTTGTGGAAAAACTGTATGAAGAAGACAGGAACAGGAGCAAAATGTTTGTGGTTGAAAAATATCACAAATTGCTCTTTGAGGACGAGAAGTCCATGTTGCCACAGGTGAAGGAATTTCTGAAGCTACGTCAGAAACTGGAAGACGAAGAGATGCCCCTTTCCGATAAGTTTGTCGTTGGATGGATCGTCTCAAAACTTCCTGCTGGATGGAGTACCTTCTATGCAAGGATGCACAGAAAGAAGCTAGACATTAGCTTGGGGGATCTACTTCAAGAGATCCATGTTGAGGACGAGATGCGTTCCTAACAGAAGGTGGACACTCTGTCCAAACAGTTGGCTAAAGCCAATCTAGTGCAGACGAGAGATCCCAAGGGGAAACAGGCGGCTTCTCATCCCAAGAAGAAGGACTTCACTAATCTAAAAGTGAAGGGTCCTTCATTCAAACAATAGAAGACTAAGTCCCACGTGACTTGTTACAATTGTGGCAAGAAAGGCCACTACAAGAGTGAATGCAGATCTAAGCCTAAACAATCAGAGAAAGGTAAGCCTAATAAGGTTTCATTGGTTTCTAACTTTGTTGCTATGATCGCACAGGTCACAACTGTGGAGGTTGACTCTGACTGGTGGATAGACACTGGTGCAACTTGCCATGTCTGTTCTGGCAAGGAATGGTTCGTCACGTACCAGCCGATATCTGAGAAGGTTGTCATGGCAAACCAGGCCCAAGCTGAAGTTCTGGGGATCGGGACCGTGGAACTGAAACTCACTTCTGGGAACACTCTGACGCTTCAAGGTGTGAAGCATGTTCCGGCGATTGCCAAGAACCTGATCTCTGGGAGCCTGCTCTGCAATACAGGCTTGAGGATGGACATCAATGCTGGTCAAATGGTGATATCCAAGAAAAGAACATACTTCGGAAAGGCTTATCAAACCGAAGGAATGTTTAAAATTCAGCTTGTCAACCAGTTTGATGACATTAATGCAGTTGCGTTTTCTGAGTATTCTCTTGAGTTATGGCATAATAGACTAGGACATGTTCATTGTAAAAGAATTAACAAAATGTCTAGTCTAGGACTTATCTCCAATTGTGGGGGTAAGGTGGAGAAGTGTGAAGTGTGTGCTCAGACGAAGATCACAAGGAAACCCTTTCATCGGGTCAATCGAAGCACAGATCTTCTGGAGTTGGTGCACTCCGATATCTGTGACTTCAAATATTTCTCTACGAAGGCCGGGATGAAGTATTTTATAACCTTCATCGACGACTTCTTAAAATACGCGTTCGTCTACTTGCTCAAGTCTAAAGACGAAGCCTTCGAGAAGTTCAGAGAGTTCAGGGCCGAAGCTGAACGGTAGACTGGACAACAACTCAAGAGGTTAAGAAGTGATCGAGGTGGGGAGTACAGGTCTCATGAATTCGCATCGTTCTGCAAAGAACATGGAATCATATGCGAGACTACTGCTCCATATTCTCCTCAATCCAACGGAGTAGCGGAAAGGAAGAACAGAACGTTGACAAAAATGATGAACTCAATGCTGCTAACCACGGGTCTTCCTAAATGCTACTGGGGAGAAGCTGCATTGACGGCCACTTTTATTCTAAATAGAGTGCCATATGCAACTTCGGACGTAACTCCTCATGAACTCTGGTTCAAAGTCAGACTAAACTTGAATGTCATTCGAGTGTGGGTGTGTCTGGCGTATGTGAAGCTCCCAGATCTGAAGATTCAGAAGCTAGGGACAAGGACTACGAAGGCGATCTTCTTGGGGTATGCCGAGAAGAGTGATTCTAGGAGATTTCTTGATATTGAGTCAAATCATATCATCGAATCTCGCGATGCTGAATACTTTGAAGACAAGTTTGCAAAAGACAAAAACATTATTCTTTTGGACATTCCGAAAAATGATATAGGTGCAAATGAGACTGAAATCTCATATGGGCCAGTAGTCCAAGAAGAAGTATTGTTGATGAAACAACTCTTGTACCAGAACTCGTAGAGCCGTCAGCTAAGCGAGCGAGGAGACCGAAAGACTTCGGAGATGATTTTGTCACCTATCATGTGGAAGCAGATCCGCTTACCTATGATGAGGCGATGAAGACCAGAGATGCTATCTTCTGGAAGGAGGCAGTGAATGACGAGTTTGACTCTATCACCTCCAATAACACATGGGTGTTGGTAGATCTACCTGAAGGAGAAAAGCCCATCGGATGTTAATGGATCTTCAAGAAGAAGATGAAGGCAGATGGAACTATTGACAAGTTCAAGGCCAGGCTGGTAGCCAAGGAATTTTCTCAGAAACAGGGGATAGACTACTTTGACACATACGCTCCAGTAGCTCGGATGACCACCATCAGAATGTTAATCGCTCTAGCAGCTATACATAAGTTGGTGATACATCAGATGGATGTAAAGATATCATTCCTGAATGGGAAGCTGACCGAAGAGATTTATATGCAACAGCCAGATGGATTTATCGTCAAAGGTCTTGAAGACAAAGTCTGCAAGTTGGTGAAATTATTGTATGGTTTGAAGCAAGCTCCCAAGATGTGGCATGAGAAGTTTGACAAAGTTATTAGGTCAAACGGCTACAGAGTCAGCGAGACGGACAAATGTGTTTACACAAAGTTCGATGATGGAAGAGGAGTCATCGTTTGTCTGTACGTGGACGACATGCTAATCCTAGGCACGGACATAGGCTGTGTCACAGAGACAAAAGTTCCTCTCAACCAAGTTCAGTATGAAGGACTTGGGGGATGCAGATGTCATCTTGGGCATAAAGATCATCCGGACAGACACTGGAGTAGCGCTGTCACAATCTCACTACATTGAGAAGATGCTCACATGCTATGGGTATAAGGATCTTCCAGGGATCGATACGCCATACAGGTGTGATCAGAAGCTGAAGTCAAACTCGAGGGAAAGCGTCAGGCAGCTGGAGTATTCTAGCATTATCGGAAGTTTGATGTACGTAACCACTGCCATAAGGCCTGACATAACTTTCGCCGTGGGAATGTTGAGTCGGTTCACAAGCAACCCAGGGATTGAGCACTGGAAAGCTGTGAAGCGGGTGATGAGATATCTCAAGAAGACTCAGACATATGCACTGCACTACAACGGGTATCCGACAGTAGTGGAAGGCTTCAGTGATGCTAGCTGGTGTTCAAAGGTGGAAAGCGAGAGATCCACAGGTGGATATGTCTTTTCCTTGGGTGGAGCTGCTATATCGTGGAAGTCAAAGAAGCAGACTATACTCTCTCGTTCCTCCATGGAATCTGAATTCTATGCACTTGAAACTGCAGCAGATGAAGCAGAATGGCTTCGGGAGCTCATGTATGATCTTCCAGTGGTTAGAGCTTAGATACCGGCGATACCGATATACTGTAACAACCAGGCGACTACGGCGGTGGCATCAAATGACCTCTTCAACGGAAAGAAAAGGACTGTGCAGTTGAAGCACAGGGCAGTACACGATCTTATCAAAAGAGGTGTAATTGTAGTGGTTGATGTTCGGAGTCAGGAGAACCTGGCAGATCCGTTCACAAAGGGCCTCAAGCGCCAGTTGGTCGATGACACAGCTTGTAAAATGGGCTTGAAGGCATTCTGATAGTATGTCTTTGTAATCCTACCATAAAGTTTTATGCTATTAGTTCAAAGAGAAATCTACTAGGCATCTAACTTTTGGTTCAAAGGAGGATCACTGACTGGGAAACTATCAGGTAACAGTGGGTACTTGTTCTCTGGAACATAGAAGGGATACGGACCCATAACCACTGTTGTCTACTATGTATTTTTGGCGAAAAAAATAGATCCTGTAGAAGGTTGGCTTAAACGCCTTAATGAGTTCTCAGGCAGAGTGAATGCCTGGTGTGCTTTACAGAAAGCATGGTAGAGCAGCACTAGAAGGAGTGAAACTCCATGCTACAGTGGGGTGACTCCACCATGAGGTTCCCAGGTAGGGGTATGCCTCGGCTTTGCAAGCCAAGTCATAGCAGCGTAGCACCGCAAATAGGCAGGTAGCCTAATACTGTATGACGTAATTAAAGAGTTGTAGACAGTACTACAAAGGGGAGGATGGCCCCATGTTACAGTGGCACGACACCACGATGAGGTACCCAGGTAGGGGTAAAGCCTCGACATTGCAAGCCATATCGTTGCGGCGTAACACCGCAAGAAAGCCTTAGGCTTCATGCTGAGTAGATTGGCACTACAAAGAGGCTGAGACCTCATGCTACAGTAGTATGACACTACGATGAGGTTTCCAGGTAGGGGTAATGCCTCGGCTTCAGGCCATGTCATAGCGGCGTAGCACCGCAAGAAAGCGCAAGGCTTCATGCCATATCTCTTTAATAAAGAACTCACCTATAGTATATGGAAAGAGATATCAGGCCATCTCTTGAGGGTAAACTTGTAGACGCCTAAAATTATACATTGAAACCAGGCTGGCACAGGGCCTTTAATATGCAGCCAGAAGCACACGTAACTACACTTTGTGAGTGGAAATAATTACAATTGTGGTGCAGAATTCAAGGCGTAGTCCATTCTTGTATCACATTATTATTTAACCCATGCAGAAAGATTCAAGTCATCAGCGACATCTATCATAATGCAAAATGGACAGTTACTGTGGAGAACGCTCAATCCTGGACACATATATATGTTGTGATATGTGGGGGATTGTTGGTGCTTTCTTTACATGGAGAGAGCTTGCTCTCAACATGCCTTGTAAAATTTTAGTCCCACATCGAAAATGTACCATGAGTTATCTCAACATATATATACTTGGTTGTGTTGTTGAGAGATACACATGGGGTGGTGACCCTAAGGAGGGAACCATGTGGGTGATTTTACTAGGAGGTAAGAATAAGGCTCCAAGGATTAAGCATTAATGCTTTTATCATTCTCTTGGATTAATTCCATTTGGAGCTAAGCCCCAAAGGGGCTTAGCGACTCGGACTCGGACTCGGTCTCATGGGCTTATGAGGCGTAATGTGGCATTTTGTTAGCGCACTTTGCACTTAGCACGTCAGCAGTCATGCGGCTCATATGCGGCCATACGGTCTTATGCGGCATGCGGCTCATATGCGGCCTTATGCGGCCATGCGGCCATACGGCCCATGCGGTCCATACGGCTCATACGGCTCATGCGGCCCATGCGGCCCATGCGGTCCATGCGGCTCATGCGGTCCACGTGGCTCATGCGGTCCATGCGGTCCATGCGGCTTATGCGGTCCATACGGTCCATGCGGCTCATGCAGTTCATGCGGCCATGAGGCCATGCAGCTCATGCGGCCAGGCTGCTGCTGCCGCATGGAGGGTTTCGCTGACTGTGCAGACTACAAGTCAGTTATGGAAAGATTGATTCAATACGATTAATTCAGATCCTGTCTTTGTGGGATTTGAATTAATTTCGTTGCTATCTTTATGGGATTTAAATTAATCTCGTTGCTATCTTTTTGGGATTTGATTCAATCTTTCCATAACTGAAGATACGGCTAGAGTTTCCACCCTCTCTCTATATATACTCTCTTCTGGCCTCCTTTGTGACTACTACAAAAATTATAAGTCAGAAAAGGAGAAAAAGAGAGAGAGAACTGATGCCGCCATTGCAAGTCCATCCGAGGAGTCAGAACAGAGGTAACTTCGAGCGTTCCACAAGTTCTTCAAACTTGCTGGTTCCTGGAAGCAGTTTGTGTGGGGCGAATCTTTCTTTGAGCAACGGTGTTTTGACACCCCAGCATTTTTTCTTCTTCTCATCTTTCTCTAGATTATTGTAACTCATTCTGTCCCAATTGCAACATGTTTGTAAGAAAGAATGAGAGATCTTCTCTTCTCTATTTTCCTCCTCCATATTGTAATCTGGTTATTTGGTTTTTGTATCATCGTAGATCTCTGTTGCATCTGTTTTACCATCTTTGATCAAGCCCCGGGATTAACATTATCATATATCAAGTACTGGCATAGTATTTTGTACTCGTATTGCAAACCCTATATCTGATACTGGACACCTATATCTTATTCTTGATGTGTTGTAAGTGCATCGAGAGTCGTACAAGCAGATCACCTGTAAAGCAATCGACATGTCTGAAACTGATCAACTGACTTATATAACCTACTTTGAATTTCATTTTTTGGCAACATAATTATATGATAGACTATCTAAGACCCCTAGATAGACCCTTGGCATTGTCATGGATCCGTACTAGGCCAGGGGTATAGAATGGTGTAACCATAAAACTCCAAAATAAAATTTTCTAAATAGACAGAAGAATAATAGTATAGTATCTGTAGGTTGTTTGGCCAGTCAACAATGTTGACTGGGATGCTCACTTGCCCATTGGGCATTTAATATTTATGCTTCTTGGGGTGACTGTGATTGTGTAGGGGATTGGATTACTGACGTGTCAGCTATTGGCTCCCCCATACCAACCCACTCTCTCCTTTGTCCTAAAACTTTTTCCTCTTCATCCTTTAACTATTTTTACTCTTTTCTTTTCTTTTCCATTTCACTTTCTTCTTTCTTAAGCCAAATCTAGAAGTGAATCCTAAGCTTGAAGCTGGTCTTGAGACCAAGGATGAGATCTTTAGACCCACCTAGGTGGAGGACTTGAAGACCTAGAGATAGGTGCATTGGATAATAAGCAATTACATTTTGTACTTATGGATAAATTGAGTTTTTGTTGATTTAATTCTTTATGCACTATTTTTTTAGATTTAAATCTTTCATTTTGAGTTTTCTTTTAATTCTCAGTGATTGTTATGCATTATTTTTGGATTTTTGTAGTTGTTTGAGCTAGGGTTGAGTTTTCAACTGTATTCCAAGCAGGAAGTTCATAAGATCGAAAGAGTCTTCAATTATATTCACTTGGATGTATAGATGTTGCCATCTGTTTGATCTAAGGGAGGTATCGAGGACTACATCACCTTCATAAATGACTTCTTGCAAAAGTTTTGGGTTAATTCATTAATCACAAGTCAAAAGTATTTTGTGAATCCGAGAGTGAAAGTCGGCCGTGGAGAAAGAGAAGGGGAGAACCGTAAAGTATTTGCAGACATATAATAGAGGAGAGTGCCTCCACGAATGTCACTCCCTGTTACAATTTTTCATATTTATACATATATTTTATTTTGTATGTTGTATCTTTGTATTGTTATATATCAAGTACAGACACAGTATTTTGTACTCGTATTGCAAATCCCTGCATCTGATACTGGACGCCTATATCGTATTATTGATTTTTTGTATGAGTATCGAGAGTCGTACAAACAGATCCCCTGTAAGGCAATCGACATATTTAAAACAGATCAACTGACTTATGTAACCTGCTTTGAATTTCAGTTTTCTGTAAGATAATTATATGATAGACTACCCTAGACCCCTAGATTGACCCTTGGTATTGTCATGGATCCATACTAGACCCCATACATAGAATGGTGTACCCATAAAACTCTAAAATAAAATTTCCTGAATAGACAAAATATTTACAAAATAGTATCTGTAGGCTGTTTGGCTAGTCAACACTTGCTCACTTGCCCATTGGGCATTTGTGCTTCTTGGGGTGGCTGTAATTAGGTAGGGGATTGGATTACTGACGTGTCAGCCATTGTTCCCCCATACCAACCCACTTCCTTTGTCCTAAAACTTTCTTCTCTTCATCCTTTAGCTATCTTTTACTCTTTTTCTTTTCCATTTCACTTTTTTCTTCCTTGAGCCAACCCTAGAAGTGAATCCTAAACTTGAAGCTGGTCTTGAGACCAAGGTTGAAATCTCTAAACCCACCTAAGAGAAGGACATGAAGGCCTAGAGCTAGGAGCATTGAATAATAGGCAATTATATTTTTTACTTGTGGATAAATTGAGTTTTTGTTATGCACTATTGTTATTTAGATTTAAATCTTTCATTTCAGTTTTCTTTTAGTTCTTGGTTGTTGTTATGCATTAATGTTGTATTTTGTAGTAGTTTGAGCTAGTTTGAGTTTACGATAAATTCTATGATACAAAGTATACAACCATGGACTTTTGTAATATCTGGGTTTTGATCTCAAAACATAGTCCTAAAATACTGTATAACCATACCTAGCTCCCCTGCTTACTGAGGATCGACTTGGTAGAGTTTGCTGACTATTTGGACACCAAAAACCCTAGTCCGAGTAGTTGTTTGCACTGAATCGGTGCAGATTATATATTGGCAGTATATTGTGTGACCTAATCCTTTTTTTAACAAGTCAAGAAACTATTTTGTGAGACAGAACAATATACTGTATAATGCCAGTATATTGTTGGCATGTTGTTTGTTCAGGATAACTCCTAGTTTGTGTGTCGTTTCATCATGTGGGCATTTAGTCTTCCCAAAAATATTTTCTAGTTCCTACCCATTGTCCCTTAACCATGGTATCCGAAAGTTGTTTAGCTTTTGGGGGCTTCGCTTTCGAACTCCCAAAACTCTGCGTTGGGTGATAAATGTTATTTGATTTCTAGAGCCCGTGAGTTAGCCGGTAGATTTTGTGTGAAAATCTATGTTGGGGATTATTATAGTGTTCAACGATCATATTGTAGATTAAATTATTTGTGACGTCGTTCAAGGAAATATTTATGATAATGAATCTGATTGATTACATGATTGTCCATGTTATTGGCCTAGCTACATTGTAAACATGCTATCTATTACCATGATACCCTTTGAGGTACTGGTCTATTTATTGTACCAAGGTATTCTTGTTACTTGTGTATTGAAATGCTATATCATGTCCTAGTTTTTTTATGTTATTTATTGTGCGGGTACTCTTATAGTTAGCCAGCAGTTGTAGTATGAATTAGGAGTAGGATGGTGGATTGATTGTTACAGCTAAGCTCAGGATGAATTTAGGTTGGAACTCTCGGGAACCAATTAGGATCCACAACCGGCATATACGTACTCCAATACGACATCTAAGATGGATATATGTGTGTCCGCGACACGGGTCCATATGACACAGTAGGGGTTAATTAACTAGTTAAATCACAAGATCATTGGTAGGGAAATGATTTCGATTTTATGATTTCTTACTGGTCAACCCCTAGATACTATAGTATATCCTTATATTCTAGAGTGCAATATATGTTATATTCGTAGTGTCGACTGAGTGTTCATCCTATAGAAGCATTGTGACTATTATATTATTCTATAGCATCGATCCGGTGACTGTTTTATGAGTAATACCGTAGACTGTTACTGATTATTATATTCATGCTTTAGGTAGTGTACGATTAACGAATCATATTATTGCATCTTAACTGGGCTAAAGTATATACTAATATAGCAACCCGTAGGAACTGATTGACCGTTCTATTAAATCAATTGTGATTATACTATATTGCCTACTAGTAGTCTTGGAGATGTACGTTATGTCAACGTAGTAGTTCTCTTATCCTTGTTTGGTGTAAGGGTGGAATATTGTCCCGACAATAAATTACGGACCTAAGCTACGACCTGGGTTCCTATATACTGTTTTACTGGTTGGATTTTTTACATTATTCACTCGTGCTTTCTTGTTCTACTTTCTATTAAGGGTTGACCCCTCTGGTTTTGTTTGGCTAGACAGCGTAGTAGATCCTGAGGATCTACTGTCACTCACACACGATGGTGCATACTATGAGGATGACCGCAGAGGGGCTTGAGTGGGTGTTTTTCTACTACTCTTGATATCATCTTGATTCTTTTGAGGTGTTTAGCCACTGAAAACCTGTTTAGCCTATGTATTCTAAGAGTGTTCCTCAGTCATTTTGACAACATGATTGTATATATATTGGACTACAGTTGATGATGTGATCATATGTGACTTGATATGCCGAAGACACCTTACTGTTTTATCTTATATGTTATATAGTAATGCTTTGTTCGATTGATTGAGATATACTCTGTGAGACAATATAAGACTTGAATTGTGTTATATACCCCATTTTCTAGGTACAATCATGACAGTATTGCAGGATACAGTCGTATATTGTAGTGCATAGCTGGCAGATTTATATCTATGTTTCCCGTATTTTGGTATTGGGGCGTGGCACTGTAGTTTTGGGATTATTGGAGAGATAATGACATTTAGAGACAACAGATAGTTCTACGATGTCCAGAGCAAAATGGGATAGTTAGCACATGAACATGACTACTAAAGAGAGTCAGGAGCTTGCGGTTGCAGTTTGCTCTTTCGGTAACTTGTGAGAAAAGGCTATTTGGTCAACAAGTCACTGTCTACAGCCATTGATCTTCGTATTCCTGAAGAGGTATAGAGGGGAGAACCAGTCAACTATGATTCATAGCAAGTGTTTGGGTGCCCTGCTTACTCACTTGTAAATCAGAAAAACCAAGTTGGAGTCAAAGTCAAAGAAATGTGTTTTCTTGGAATTCAAAAAGAAAGTCAAAGGCTATAAGCTGCAGAGTCCAGAGAGCAAAAGAGTGTTCACAACCATGATATGATCTTCGATGAAGCCTCTTATGTTCAAAGATATGGAGGAAAATTTGAAGGGGGCTAGTGACATATTAGTGACCATGACTATGTGGAGATTGATGTTTATGGCATTCATACGAATATGGACTTCAAAACACCTATACAACAATCTATTGGTGCAGAAAAGAATGAGCAGACTACATTGATGGAGGATGAGGACCAATTCCATGAGGACACTCAGACACTAGCATTGAGAAGATCAGGGCATAAACTCATTGCACTAGCACGGTATGGTTTCGAAAAAGTGGTTGCATTTGCTTTAGTTACGTAAAAGGATGATCCAAGTGAATATAAGGAAACCATTGGACAAGATGACATGATCCTTTGGATAGTGGTCATGACGAAGGAGATAGTCACTTTCGAAATAATAGCAAGTGGAACCTAGTTTAGCTATCGAAGTTGAAAAGGGCTATTAGCTGTAAATGGGTATTTAAGAAGGAGAACGAACAGTACAAGGCGCCCTTAGTTGTGAAGGCGTGAAGGTGTATGATCAAAATGAGGGAATAAAGTACAACGAGATTTCCTCACTCGCAGTCAAGCATACTTCTATTCGGGTGTTGTTGGCATTGAGGCTACTCAAGATATGGGGTTGGACAAAAGAAATATCAAGACAACATTTCTGTACGAAAAGTTGCAAGAGAATATCTTCTTTAGACATTATGAAGGTTTTATATGGCCTGGTAAGGAGGACTACGTCTGTAAGCTCTTACGATTTCTATATGGGTTGAAGCAATCTCTGGAGCACTAGTACAAGCACTTTGATTCATTTATATTGATGACCAATTTCACCAGATACGAGTATGACAGATGCGTCTACTCAAGGATAGGTCATCGATATACCTCCTTTTGTATGTCGATGACATGCTAATTGCTTCCAAGAGCATGATAGAGATAAATACACTTGAGTCTTCATTGAGTGCAAACTTTGATATTAAGGACTTATATGGAGTGAATAAGACCCTTGGATTGGAAATAAGATAAGGCAGAAGGGTTGGGAAAGCTATGGTTGTCCCAAATGAATTATAGAGAAGATATTAGAGAGATTCAATATGTAACACTAGGCATATGAGCAGCCCGATTACTGACCATTTCAACTTATCCTATGAGGAGTGTCCAAAAACAACGAAGAAAAATGTGAAGATGTCTCGAGTTTCGTATGCGACTGCGGTAGGTTCGTTGATGTATGTGATGCTATTCACACGTCCCGATTTGTCGTATGCCGTCAGTTTGGTGAATTGGTGCATGCCAAATTAAGGAAGGCTTCATCGGAAGGCCGTGAAATGGATACTTAGGTATATAAGGGCTCAAAGGACCTCAATTTATTGTTTCAAAACTCAGAGCATGAACCAAGCCAGTTGCAAGGTTATGTGGATGTTAATTACTCCTGTATTAGGACAAAAGGTCAACTAAAGGTATGTTTATACTCTTGTAGATACTTCAATCAGTTGGAAGTCGACACTTCATGATATTGTATGTTTTCTACTGTTGAGTTCGAGTACATGGAGGCAGTCGAGGCATCCAAAGAGGCTATGTGGTTAAGTGGCCTAGTTAGCAAGTTTGGGTTCAAGAAGGTGTAGATTCTAGTGTTTTGCGACACTCATAGAGTGATACATCTCGCTAGGAATCAAAAGTTTCACAGTCAGAGGAAACTCATTAACGTGTGATACCACAAGATATGGGAATGGTGTAATAAGGAGATTGATCTTTTAAAGATTAACACTAATGTGAATCCATCATGCTAACCAAGGTTATTCCCATTGAGATGTTCAAATTGGCCTTGACTTCTATCCAAGTACTTCGCTTGGAGGAAAGTTTGTAGCATCGGTAGAAAGTTGTGGCAGTTTCACAGTTCTGGACAAAAATTATAGTAGTGATAAATTTTAAATTTCTTTTCAAGACCGTGCAAGTGATCGTACTTCAATTTCGGACAAGATTGAAGCGGTGGTCCTTTCTTAGCTCTAGGCAAAAATGGAGCTAAATTTAAAGGAGCATGTAGTATCCCAATAGTCTCATAAGGTAACCAAAGGAACATCTTGCCAAGATGGAGAATGTTAGATATGGCTCGTGTTCATTCAGAGAGCTATGAGCGCCTATCGAGGACTCGGTGAAGCTCGTATATCAAAACCAACATAAAAAATGAGTACCAGTAGAACTATATATTGGCAGCATACATCGATAATGCCACCGACATACTTGAAAGTGGTCAAAAATCCAATAAGTATTGGGACAATTTGGGTGTAACAAACGACATATTGGCGGTATGTCACAGGGTCGAGATATGCTCATTTTAATGAGCGAATCAAATCAAAAGTTTGGGTTTCGACGGTCCAGATCACTCAAGGCCTAGGTTAAGTTATTGGGGTATTTAATATCTCAACCAATCCATATTAGGTTTGGGAAATTCTTGAGGCCATCGATTGCTAAAAGCTAGGGCTTTTAAGCATTTACTAGAGAGCCATAGAAGTCGTCTTTGAGCGAGGTTGAAGGACAACTTGTTGAAGATCTCGCTAAAGGAGATGGTTGCAGTTGCGGTGTGCGTTATAACTCTGTTCTAAGATTCTTTAATTGATTTAATGAAGATTTTTTTTGCCTCGTGGAGTAGGTCAATCCTGACCGAACGACGTAAATCCTTGTGTGCTTTGTCTTTATTGTTCGATTATTATTGTGTTTTGTTATTCTCGTCATTATAAGAGTATTGTTTTGTTCTCGCTTCCTCGTGTTGCACAACATATATATAGTAAACAATCCTAATCTAATTGGTAGTTCATTTTTTATAGACATATATATTGCATGGTTTAATTTAATTATTAGTTGGGATTTTGGATATGCTTATATATTGTAAGCAATCCTAACCTAATTAGGAGACTTCTACAACTGGGTGATTTCATCCAAGTTGAAGGAAGCAATATTTACGAGGGAGAGAAATGAGAGTTGTAAGGATCCAAGGGGTGTTCGTGTGTGGAGATTCAGGTAATCGACTTTACAAAGCAAAGGATTCGATGTTGTCCTGTTCTTTCTCATTCGTTTATCTTTCCTTGAAATTCCTTGTCAGTAGGGGCAAACTGTTTCGTATTGGTCTGTTTCCAATGTATTGGAGTAGAACCCTCCTCATATGAGTCTATCCAATGTGGGACTAAGTAGACTAAATACAATTCCTCACTCTATTACTCCTTCAAGCTGGATCTTATGAAACATGTCAATCTTGTGTGAGCTACATAAACTAAAAATGAGAAACTAGCACAGCTAAAGAAATACAATAAGATCGACACCAGAAAGCAACAACCATTATAGTACTACAACATTACTCCGAAACTTGTCGGCTACGATAAAAAAGAGTAAGGGCATGATAAATCAGAGAGATGCAGAATGAACAGACAAAACCTGTGCTTTAGCATAGTGAAGAGCCTCCAGAGACGTAACAGAGTCCTTAAGTGACTTCCTCATCTTCTGTGAGAAAGTTGTTGGTGTTTTTGCCTTTAGACTAGGAAAGATAGTCCCACATTGGCTACACCAAATGATGAGTATCTCAATATAATAGATTGCTTATGTTGAGATGTGCACATGAGGTATGGTGGGGCACAAGTGTGTGCCATGTGGGAGTATTTTCCTAGAAGGAAAAGGATTAATTCTAACAAAGATGCAAGGTTATTTTTGTTGATCGGACTCAGACTCGGACTCCAGGATGCCTTGTGCATGCACGGGCGGGTGTTCGGGGGGTAGGCGTGGACTAGCACTCGACTATGTTGATTGCGGGATGATGTAAAATATCAAACTCTATTTTAGAGTATTGGTATTTTAGTCCCACATTGGATAGGAGAGATGGTGAAGTCTCACTCCACTCTATAAATAAAGCCCCCTGGCCTCCTTTCCAAGATGCACCAAAGAAGAGAGTTAAGGGAGTCCGTAAAGTTCAGGAAGCCCGTTCAAGTCTCAAAAATTAATTGACGAGCGTTCTAGAAGTTCTCTAAGAACTTGCTGGTTCCTGGAAGCGGATCGTATATAGGCGAATCTTGTTTTGAGCAACGGTGATCTGATCACCCCAGCAAAGCTGCCTTTCTCTTTCTTCTTTCCTTCTCTTCTTCTCTGATCTAATCAGAAACTCCTTATAGGCTTTCGTCGCTGCTGCTGCTAGCAATTCGATTTGTACCTTCTTTTTAGAAGTATTATATTCGTTTGCTATGGTAACGAAATATTTTTAGATCTTCGTTACTCAGAATCCTTCAAGGATCTCTGTAGAGCACCTTCTTTGAAGAGTTGCTACGAAACGTTGTTTTTACAATCGTTTCATTTCTCAGTTTCCATCGAAAATTATGCCTCGAGAATAACAATCTCAAAGCAAGATTTATATTCGATGGAAAACAATCGTGCAAACCTTCTAGACACAAGTTTTAACAAACTTGATAAGTTTGACGGGGAGCATTACAACGTCTGGAAGAGAAAGGTTAGCCCTAATCTTTAACTCATGAGCGTTGACTACGTGTTGACAGATCCTGAGCCTTTAATTCCAGAAGGTGAAAATGCTTAAAGGATTGCTGAGGCCACTACTCTGCAATCCAAGTGGAGCAGAGATAACAACCTTTGCAAGTTGCTTATCTTAAACTCTATGGAGGACTCTCTGGCAGAGTCATACAGCAAGACGGTCCATGCTAAGGACGTCTGGGAGTCTGTAGAGAATCTCTACAAGGCAGATGAGAACAGGAACAAAATCCACGTGACCGAAAAGGTCTGAAAGATGCGATTTGAGGACGACAAGACGATGTTGCCTCAAGTCAAAGAGTTTCTCAAGTTACGTCAGAGACTTGAGGATGACGGCATGTCCTTGGTCGATGCATTTGTCGTTGGAGGTATTATCGCCAAGCTCCCACCTGGGTAGAGCAATTTTATCGTGGACATGCACCGCAAGAAGATAGAGGTAGATCTTGAATACCTCTTGTACTGGATTCATGTTGAAGATGAGCTGAGGGCTCAAATCAAAGTGGACACCTTGTCCAAACAGATGGCTGAGGCCAATCTGGTGCAAGCTAGAGACTCCCGAAGGAGATAGAAGGCTCCTTACAACAAAAGGAGGGACGTTCACCAACTGAAGGTGAAGTCAACTCAGTTCAAGCCAAAGTCCAAAGCACCTGGGACTTGTTTCAACTGTGGCAAGAAAGGTCACTGGAGGAAAGACTGCAAGGAAAAACCCAAACAGAAAGAGCAAGATGAGGCTAACTTTGTTGCTTTGATTGCGCAGGTTAACTCAGTCAGTGTTGACATAGATTGGTGGATAGACAATGGGGCATCATGCCATGTTTGCTCAAAGAAGGAGTGGTTCACTACATACAAGCCTACATCTGAGAAGGTTATGGTGGCAAACCAGACATAAGCTGAAGTGAAGGGGTCGGGACGGTGGTACTGCGACTGACTTCGGGGAAGTTGCTGACGCTTCAGGAGGTGAAGCATGTACCAGCTATAGCCAAGAACCTGGTCTCAGAAAGTCTGCTCTGTAATGCAGGCTTGAGGATGGATATTAACGCTGGCCAGGTGGTTATGTCTCATAAATGAACATACTTCGGAAAGGTTTTTTGTACCGAAGGAATGTTCAAACTTCAACTTGTAACTCCAGTTGAGATGATAAATGTAGTCTCTATTTCTGATTATTCTATTGAGTTGTGGCATAATAAACTAGGATATGTTCATTGTAAAAGAATAAACAAGATGTCTAGTCTAGGGCTTATCTCCAAATATGGGGGTAAGGAGTTGGAGAAGTGTAAGATCTGTGCGCAGACGAAGATCACTAGAAAATCGTTCAAACGGGTAAACCGAAGTACAGATCTTCTGGAGTTAGTACACTCAGATATCTGTGACTTCAAACAGTTCTCCACAAAGGTCGAGATGAAGTATTTTATTACTTTCATCGATAATTTCTCAAAGTACGCGTTCGTGTATCTGCTCAAGTCTAAAGATGAAGCATTTAAGAAATTTAAGGACTTCAAGGCTGAAGACGAACGTCAAATCGGACAACTCAAGAGACTCAAAAGTAATCGAGGTGGAGAGTATAGGTCTCATGAATTCGCATCGTTCTGCAGAGAACATGGAATTGTTAATGAGACGACTGCTCCATACTCCCCTCAATCAAATGGTGTTGCAGAAAGGAAGAACAAAACATTAACAGAGATGATGAACTCAATGTTGTTGACTGCGGGTCTTCCAAATTTCTTCTGGGGCGAAGCAGTGCTTACGGCTACTTTCATTCATTCTAAATAGAGTACCGTATGCAACTTCCGATGTCACTCCCCATGAACTCTGGTTCAAGGTCAGACCCAACTTGAATGTTATTCGAGTGTGGGAGTGTCTGGCGTATGTGAAGCTTCCGGATTTGAAGATTTAGAAACTAGGTACAAGGACTACGAAGGCAATCTTCCTGAGTTATGCCAACAAGAGTGATGCATAGAGGTTTTTTGATATTGATTCTAATCATATCATTGAATCTCGCGATGCAGAATTCTTTAAAGATAAATTTGTAAGGCACAAGAACATTGTTCTCGCAGATATTTCGGAGAATAATATGAGTGCACATGAGGCTGAAGCTCCTTACAGAGATGTAGTCCAAGAAGAAGTTGTTGTTGAAAGAACAACGGTTGAACCAGAGCTCACAGAACCAGTATCTAAGCGAGTGAGGAGACAAAAAAACTATGGAGAGGACTTCTTCACCTATCATGTGGAAGCAGATCCGCTTACCTATGATGAGGATATGAAGACCAAAAATGCTGTCCTCTAGGAGGAGGTGATGAGTATGACTCGATAACCTCCAACAACACATGGGTGTTGGTCGATCTGCCTGAAGGAGCAAAACCAATCAGAAGTAAATGGATCTTCAAAAAGAAGATGAAAGCCGATGGAACTGTTGATAAGTTCAAGGCTAGGTTGGTAGCCAAGGGGTTTTCTCAAAAGTAAGGGATTGATTACTTTGACACTTATGCTCCAGTAGCATGGATGGCGACCATCATGATGTTGATTGTTCTAAGTACAATTCACAAGCTAGTTATTCATCAGATGGATGTTAAAACTGCTTTCCTGAATGGTGAGTTGACTGAAGAGATTTACATGCAACAGCCAGAAGGATTCATCGTCAAGGGCCTCGAAGACAAAGTCTGCAAGTTGGTGAAATCTCTGTATGGTCTAAAGCAAGCTCCCAAGATGTGGCATGAGAAGTTTGATAAAGTCACAAGATCAAACGGCTACAGGGTCAGCGAGACAAACAAATGTGTATACACAAAGTTCGCTGACGGGAGAGGAGTTGTCGTTTGTCTGTATATGGACGACATGTTGATCTTGGGTACAGATCTAGCAAGTATCACTAAGACAAAAAAGTTCCTCTCGTCTAAGTTCAGCATAAAGGACTTAGGAGAAGCTGATGTTATCCTAGGGATATAGATCATCCGGACGAAAACTGGAGTGGCATTATCACAGTCTCATTACATTGAAAAAATGCTCACACGCTATGGGTATCAGGATCTTCCAGGGATAGAAATGACGTATACGTGTGACAAGAAGCTGAAGCCAAATACAAGGAAAAGCGTCAGACAGTTGGAGTATTCAAGCGTCATCAGGAGCTTGATGTATGCGACTACTGTAGCAAGGCCTGACATAGATTTTGACGTAGGGATGCTGAGTCGGTTCACGAGAAATCCAGGTGTGGAGCACTAGAAAGCTGTGAAAAGAGTTATGAGATACCTCAAAAGAACTTAGAAGTATGCGCTGCATTACTGCGGAGATCCAGCAGTAGTAGAAGGCTTCAGTGATGCAAGCTGGTGCTCAGAAGTAGAGAGTGAAAGGTCCATAGGAGGATATGTATTCTCAATGGGTGGAGCTGCTATATCATGGAAGTCGAAGAAGCAGTCTATGCTTTCACACTCGTCTATGGAATCTGAGTTTTATGCACTAACAGCTGCAGCAGATGAAGCAGAATGGCTTCGGGAGCTCATGTATGATCTTCCTGTGGTTGGTGCACAAATTTCAACAGTGCCGATTTACTACGACAACCAGACGACTGCAGCAGTGGCATCAAATGACCTCTTCAATGGCAAGAAGAGGACTGTGCGATTAAGGCACAGGTCGGTAAATGATCTTATTAAAAGAGGATTCATTACCGTGGTGGATGTTCGGAGCCAGGAGAATCTGGCAGATCCGTTCACCAAAGGTCTCAAGCGCCAATTGGTTGAAGACACATCATGTAAAATGGGCTTGAAGACACTCTGATATTGTGTCTTTATAATTCTACTATAAAGTTTTATGCTATTAGTTCAAAGAGAAATCTACTAGGCATTTAGCTTTTAGTTCAAAGAAGGATCATTGACTGGAAGAATATCAGGAACTGTGGGTAAACCTTTGGAATTACGAGGTCACTGACCCAGAACCACTGTTGACAATGGATAATCCTTGGAAAATGTGGGGTTACGGACCCAGAACCATTGTTGTCTACTATTTGTTCTTTATAAAGAACAAAGTCCTGTGAGAGGATGGCTTGAAAGCCTTAATGAGTTCTCGGGCATTTGGGATGTCCGGCGTACTTTACAGGAAGCACGGGTAGCACAGCACTACAAAGGAGCATAGTACTCCATGCTACAGTGGGGTGACACCATATGAGGTACCTAGTGAGGGTAAAGCCTCGACTTCGGGCCAAGTCACAGCGGCGTAGCACCGCACAAAGGCAATTGGCCTAATACTGTAGAATAAAGAGTGGTAGGTAGCACTATAAAGAGGATGAGCCTCATGTTACAGTGGTGTGACACCACATGAGACAGTGCTTCGGCTTTGCAAGCCATGTCACGGCGGCGTAACACCGCAAGGAAGCGAAAGGCTTCATGCTGGGTAGTTTGGCACTACAAAGAGGCTGGGCCTCATGCTACAGGTGGTATGACACCACATGAGGCAGTACCTCGGCTTTGGGCCATGTCATAGCGGCGTAGTACCGCAAGGAAGCGAAAGGCTTCATGCCAAGACTCTTTAAAAGAACTCACCTAGAGTATATGGATAGAGATGTAGGCCTTCTTTTGAGAAAAATTTTATAGACACCCAATATACATACACCGAAACCAGGCTGGCATAAGGCCTTTAATGTGCAACCAGAAACACAGTTGATGTCATTATGTGAGTAGGAAGAATTGCAGTTATGGTGCAGAATTCAAGACTTAGTCCATTCTTGTATCATGTTGTTATTTAACCTATGCGAAAAGATTCAAGTCGTAGCGACATCTCTCCTAATGCATGATGGATAGTCACTGTGGGGAACGCTAAACCCATATATTAAGATATGTGGGAGATTGTTGGTGTTTTTGCCTTTAGACTAGGAAAGATAGTCCCACATCGACTACACCAAATGATGAGTATCTCAATATAATGTATTGCTTGTGTTGAGGTGTGCACATGAGGTATGGTGGGGCACAAGTGTGTGCCATGTGGGAGTATTTTTCTAGAAGAAAAAATGATTAATTCTAACAAAGATGCAAGTTGATTTTTTGTTGATCGGACTCGGACTCCAGGATGCCTCGTGCATGCACGGGCGGGTGTTCAGGGGTAGGCATGGATTAGCACTCGACTATGTTGATTGTGGGATGATGTAAAACATCAAACTCTATTTTAGAGTATTGGTATTTTAGTCCCACATCGGATAGGAGAGATTGTGAAGTCTCACTCCACTCTATAAATAGAGCCCTCTGGCCTCCTTTCCAAGATGCACCAAAGAAGAGAGTTAAGGGAGTCCGTAAAGTTCAGGAAGCCCGTTCAAGTCTCAAAAATTGACTGACGAGCGTTCCAGAAGTTCTCTAAGAACTTGCTGGTTCCTGGAAGTGGATCGTATATAGGCGAATCTTGCTTTGAGCAACGGTGATCTGATCACCCCAACAAAGCTGCCTTTCTCTTTCTTCTTTCCTTCTCTTCTTCTTTGATCTAATCAGAAACTCCTTGTGAGCTTTCGTCGCTGCTGCTGCTAGCAATTCGATTTGTACCTTCTTTTTAGAAGCATTACATTCGTTTGCTACGATAATAAAATCTTTTTAGATCTTCGTTACTCAGAATCCTTCAAGAATCTCTGTAGAGCACATTCTTTGAAGAGTTGCTACGAAACGTTGTTTTTACAATCGTTTTATTTTTCAGTTTTCTATCGAAAATTATTCCTCGAAAATAACAGAAGTAGCAGTCTCTTTCAGCAGGAGCAGAAACGTCTCCCTTTTCTTCATTTCCCCTAAATTAGAACCCCAGAATGAATTTATTGAGTTTGGTAGTTTATGTAGAAATCCCAATAAAGTCACTCTCGCTCGGTCGCTCGCTCCCAGTAAACAAAAATCCATCCCAGAGGAACTCATTAGTTTTTAATTTTGAGCACTCGGCGTATCTCAATTTTTTACATAAACATAAAAAACTCAAGGGCCTAAATGCAAAAAAAAATAATGTCACGTGTAGCAGCCATTGGACTCGAATTTGAATTGTTATTTGAGTTTCTGTAGTCGACTGCCTAGTAAAAACCTCTCCAATCCAACTCTACTTATAGTACTACTTGCAGTCTACTACTACAATAGTGTAGTAATATTATCCATAACTAGATAAGTTATCCCTATGGATTCCTACTTCATACATGCTGGATGGAACTCAAAAACTCCACTCACGCTTACCGACATGCCAAGTGTTGGCGGTTATCATTTGGGCACGTGGCATCAAATCCATAACTGGCGATGGAAGTTCAATATATGAAATATAAATTCAATGTTTATATTGTACTACTTGTTACTGTTTAGTAGGGACTCTTGTTATATCAAATATATTTTATGCCCATTTGTTAAGTCTTTATGTGGGCGCCATATATAGTTTCTTCTTGTGTCTTTTTCTTCATTTATTTGTTATATGTTTAGTAGCTTGATGGTCAAGTCTTAATTTGGTTGTTTCCTTGCATAGTAGATGATGATGAGGCCTACTATAATGTTTATTTATTGTTCTTGCTATGATAATCCAGTGATAAGATATGAGCAGAAATAGGGCCGGAAGAAAAATGGTCTTGGTTTCCTTGATTAGTTATGTTGGTTCATCTGTTACTTCAGTACAAATTATTGGTAGAGTGCATAATTTTCTTCCAATTAATTATGAATTCACCCACTTTTCTGATGCGTACCTAACTGGATTATCTCTTGCTTCTACACATAAGCAATTGCAACAACTTTGATAAGTTGATCCATGTCTATGATCAATGAAATTGAATTAAAAGTTCGATCAAACTCATCTTTCCACCTTTGGAATGAAGTGAACTCCGAAGATCACACTAGGCATTCAAACTGACCAGTTGCTGAATCATAATTCAACAATGAGGCTGAAGGAATGATTTTTTTTTACTGCTCTGATCACAATGCAATAATATTCAGTCTTAAAAAAAGTTCCAAGTTATGTTGAGATACTGATTTCAGTAATAGGAATGGAAGAAAAAAGTTCCAAGGATAGTTGGTAACTAATACAACACATGCAAAGTAATTCTTCTCTCTGATCAAATATTACATTGAAAGGCTCAGCCAGTAGTCAATGTAAATATGCATCTAGTAATTGTGATCTGTTCGATTATTCGTCATCTCCAGCTAGAAATCAAGTAAAATGGGGGGCCAAGCGAATCGTGGCACTGGTTGCTTAACTCTTGCTGCTGCAATATCATCAATACTTACTGCTGCAATATCATCAATACATCTTTTTAATCAGATAGGCATGCAGAAGTTTCCATGACATCATATGAATAACCAAGCTATACTAAGAGCAGGAGAAGAGGTGGCTGTATCAGCGTCAAGTAAGGGTTCTGCATCAGAATTCAATATCTATTGTTAGGTTCATCATTTATATTATGCTTGCAAACCTAAAAGCCTGTTTGGTATAGTTTTGCAAATAAATTATTATTGTCAAACACCAAAAACAAAGGTTATACCATCTTGTGTCGCTTCGTAGACCAAAGCGTCTCTGTCGCCCTTGGAAAGAAAGCAACGCCTCAGCATAATCAGCTTCTCCAAAATCTGGCCAATGCTTCTTAGCAAAGTAAAGCTCCGCATATGCTGATTCCCAAAGTAGGAAGTTACTCAGCCTCTGCTCACCGCTGGTTCGTATAAGTAGATCTGGGTAAGGATATTCGATGCTGCAGTTTGTTTCCAGTTCCTGAGCAATCACAGACTCGGTTATGTCTGGTGGTCCAAGTTGACCCTGCTCTACTTTTTGAGCAATCTTTCGGCATGCCTGCACTATATCACTTCGTCCACTATAGCTGATTGCCACAATCAAATTGAGCACTGAATTGTTCACTGTGGTCTCCTCAATTTCTTTCGTCAGTTTGAGTAGAGATTTTGGGAGCTTTGAAGAATCTCCAATAATGGATACTCGGACACCGTCCCTGTCAGGAAGAAACAAATTTCTAATACATAGATATGTTTTTCTTCCTAAGGTATGTATGTTATAACAACACAAACAACAACAACAAACATCTACTGCAAGATCTACAGCCAAGCTATTGTGTGATGTAGCTTTTGATTTTTTTTTTTAACTTGATATGACAACAAAAACTTATAGCACAGGGTTCTCATTTCTCGACTGTGGTTGACCATATGTCAGACGACGTAAAAGAATACCAACAGTTGCAATGAATAATAAATACCATATGTATTAAGAAAGCTAGCAGAAAAAAGAAGGAATCTAAGCAAGAATCCTGAGTTTTAAATTATTCTTGGTTTTCTCTGACATTGCAACTTGAGATCTTTTATTAAAGCTGGATTCTACAAGTTTTTCACTTGCAATACCTACCCCTTCATTGTCTCTGTTTCTCTTTCAGAGTAATTTTACAGAGTTATGTTGGGGCACCCTTTCTTTCAAGCAGATGTCAACAGTTGGTCGTCCAATTACACCTACTACTAGGAAAGATGAACCACATCTATCGCTAAACAACACTACATGTGATACCAAGGTTGTGCTGACACAAATATGATGTGACACGGTTCGGACACAACAACACGGGCAGGACACTAATGTTGGGGTGTCC
This sequence comes from Iris pallida, assembly GCA_029216955.1. Classification (NCBI taxonomy): domain Eukaryota; kingdom Viridiplantae; phylum Streptophyta; class Magnoliopsida; order Asparagales; family Iridaceae; genus Iris; species Iris pallida. The sequence goes on along the minus strand of JANAVB010009400.1, from coordinate 7,902,598 downwards.
TAGCATATTTGGGAGTGTATATGTCATGTTTGTCCGGCATGATGTGACACAGATATGCAACAACACGGGCAGGACACTAATGTTGGGGTGTCTTAGCATATTTTGGAGTGTATATGTCATGTTTGTCCAGCATGATGTGTTGAGAATCAATAAGGGACTTTTAGTCCCACATCGGAATTTGTAGTATGTAGAGGAGCTAGACTCCCTATAAGTAGTGAAGTAGTCCATCAATAAAATTACACCAACTATTATTTTCTACATGGTATCAAAGCCATAACTCTCTCTCTCTCTCTCCACAAAAAAAAAAAAAAAAATTTAACTCTCTCTCTCCCGCCCCCCCCCCCCCCCCCCCCGGAGCAGCAGCCCCCCCCACCCCCCCCTCCCGACCCCCCCCTCCCCCGGAGCAGCAGCCCCCCCCCCCAACCCCCCCCCCCCCCCAACCCCCCCCCCCGGAGCAGCCCCCCAACCACCCCCCCCCCCCGCCCGACCCCCCCCTCCCGGAGCAGTACCCCCCTACCTCCCTCTCCCACTCTCGACATCAAAACCCTAACCCTAGCCGCCAAAAAAAAAAAAAAAAAAAAAAAAAAGAAAAAAAAGAAACAAAGAAAAATAAAAATCAGTACCTTCTTTTTAGAAGATCTACTACAGTTGCCTTCGAGAATCAGTACCTTCTTTTTAGAAGCTCTACTGTTGTTGCCTTCGAGACTCAGTATCTTCTCTTTAGAAGACCTACTGCTACGCATACAAAATCTCTTTAGATTTTCGTCTTGCTTCTGTTACGAAATCTCTTTAGATTTTCGTACACTCAGAATCCTTCTAGGATTTCTGTTGCGGCGTGCTGCATACTTCGCCATGCACGGAGGCACAACTAAGTTTGGGCTGTCCGAACACGTCATAATGACGCGGTTCTAGTTGGTCGCATACACTCCAACATATCAGTGAGGAAGCTAGTTTGTTGTTTCCCCCCCTGATCTCTATCTCAACTGTCAGAATATACAGTTGACGAAGACGCTACCTGAGATCAGGATTCACAGCAGATTGCTGACTAAGACGAAGACGAAGCACACGACGACGACTCAGGAAACAACAAAACCTCACTGATTACAGTTGCAGAAACCATGGATTCCATCTATAGGAAGTTGACAGCAGAAGAGATGAAGGCCCTGGTCGAGGATCTCCTGACCAAGAGATTACCGGAGGCAACCTCACGCGTGACCCATACTGATGTGGATCCGTCACCGTATAGAATGGGGAAGTTGGACAAACTGGAGACGAAGCTGGAAGGCACGACCAACTACTTAAAATGGTCGCGGCAGGTGATGCGGACGCTGAAGGGACGTGGCTTGGTTGGCTATGTAGATGGCCACACCAAGGCCCCGGTCGATCACTCCTCGAAGGAGTTTGTTGTATGGGAGATTGTCAACAATGTCGTGGCTGGTTGGTTGACAGCCTCTTTAACCGATCAAGTGTCGGATAATATTGAAGCAATGGAGGGAGCTGCTGATATCTGGAGAACATTGATAGATATGTACTCCGGTTCAGGTAACCCACTGCGAGTCTTCCAATTGCAGGATGAACTCGAGCGGGTAGTCCAAGACAATCGTACCATATCTGAGTACGCCGCCTTGTTGAAGAAGTACTGGTCTGATCTTGACCATTATGATCCTCTTGGAATGGAGGATGCTCAGGTTGAACCGTCCTTCGCAAAATATTTCCAGAAATTTCTGGATTATATCTCGCGGCAACGGATGATGAAGTTTTTGAAGGGGCTCAACCCTGCATTTGAGCAACGGAGGAATGTACTTCTTGCGCAACCGAAGCTGCCGACCTTAGAGGATGCCATAGCTGCCATGGCACAAGAAGAAGCACGGTTGAAGCTGATGCCCACCAGGGGCATCTCCCAGGGGGAGCAAGTCGGAGTTGCCACATCTGCTCTTGCTGCTTTCAACCAGCCTCCTTCTGCGGGAGGCGTTTGCCACAACTGTGGTGACACAGGACATTACATCCGTTTTTGCCCAAAACCAGCACGGAGTTCCTCGCGTGGTCGGGACCGTGGTCGGGGTGGACGACGAGGTGGTCGAGGCAACTACACTGGTAGAAGGGGCACTTACTCTGGAGGCAACACGGCGAATCTGGCGGATGAAGGCCGGGACAATCAGCTGGCGGACATAACTCCATTTGAGAGAGAAGTTCTTGAGAAACTGCGGGGCTCAAAGATTGGTTCTGGTGACCGACAAGTCAATTCTGAGGTGCCGCCCACCTCAGGAGATTACTGCACTTACTTTTCCCAAACCAGTGACGGTATACCTCCGCGTGCTCTTGTATCTGTCTCTCAGCCAGTCTGGATTATGGACTCTGGGGCATCCCGCCATGTCACGGGGTCCCGAGGTGAGTTCCAGGAATACTCTAACCTAACGCCACCAGAAAGCATTCAGACTGCTGATGGTACCTCCAGGCTTGTTATGGATAAAGGCACTATTGATTGCACTCCTTCCATCACTCTATCTAATGTCTTACATGCTCCTTCCTTTCCTGTCAATCTTATATCCATTAGCGCCATTATCCTTGATCTAAACTGTACTATTTCCTTTGATATTCCTAAGGTAATCTTTCAGGAGAAGGGAACGGGAAGACGACTGGGCACTGGCACATGGCATAAGGGTCTATGGTACTTGGACAGGAACGGTCTGGACAGAGCACTGGCATCATTGGTTGCAGACACACAACCAGAAGTCCGAAGTCGAAGTGTCGAAGCCGAGCTACTCCTACACCATCAGCGTGTAGGACATTCTTTCTTTTCTGTTATTAGTCGCATGTTTCCATCCTTATATCAAAAAACGAATAAAGAGTTGTTAGTTTGTGATGCTTGTGAGTTAGGAAAACATACCAGAAGCTCCTATGTGAGTTCTGGGCATCGATGTACTGTTGCTTTTGATATGATTCATTCAGATGTGTGGGATCCTTGTCCTACAACCGATGTTAACGGTTATAGATGGTTTGTCACTTTTATTGACTGCTCTACCCGCGTAACGTGGGTCTACCTACTGAAGAATAAAAGTGACGTTTTTGAAGCATTTCAGAGCTTCCATCAACGCGTAAAGACACAATATAATGCTCGTGTTAAGTATTTCCGGTCGGATAATGGGGCGGAATATACCCATACGAGGTTTGCTGCATATTTATCCTCTCATGGCATACTACATCAAACCTCTTGTGCATATACACCGGCTCAAAATGGTGTTGCAGAACGAAAGAACAGGCACCTGCTGGAAGTAGCTCGGACGATGATGCTAGCTATGAATGTGCCTAAATACTTGTGGGGGCAGGCTGTCTTGACAGCCTTTTATCTCATCAACAGGATGCCCTCTCAATTGCTGGACTGGAAGACGCCGTTGAAAATGCTCACGGGGACAACTGCATACACCGTTCCTCCGAAAGTATTTGGATGTGTATGCTTTGTCCATGATAACAGACCTGGAGTTGGTAAGCTGGATCCTAGAGCAGTTAAGTGTGTCTTTGTTGGGTATACCGGGACACAGAAGGGGTATGTATGCTGGAGTCCGGTGGAACGGAAGCTGTTTGTAAGCATGGACATTACATTCAGAGAGGTGGAACCATATTATAGTTCAGATGAGGGCTCCGCGTTTGGAAACACACCTAACACAGCGGGTGTTAGCCGTGAGGGGGAGATAATACATCCAAGCGTGGTCGTCGGATCGGTACCTTGTCCTGTTGTTGCAAATTGGAAGGAAAGAGGAGAAAGCATCAGTAATACCGATACGGAGGATGAAGAAGACGATATATATATTACGCAGGGGGAGAAGCAGACAAGGGAAAAAGAGCTCCAAGTGTACAGAAGACGACAGCAGAGGTCCAGTACTGTGCCGTGCCCTGTGCCAAATGTGCCAAGTCCCTCGTCTACTCCTGCCCCAACTCCTGAAGATGTTACTCCCGTACCGGATCACTCGGATTCGGAAGCGGGTCTCTCCGACTCGGATGGTATGCTTTCCCCACCTCCTATTGCTCCCTTAAGGAGGTCTTCTCGCATTAATACGGGAAAGGCTCCTATTCGTTATCGAGATTATGAACATGATATCGCCAACTACTTGTCTTATTCTAATATCTCTCCGACTTATCAAGCCTTCCTTACTTCGTTAGACTCCACTTCTTTACCTAAGAATTGGCAGGAAGCAAAGAAGGACCCAAGATGGAAAGCTGCAATGATGGAAGAACTTGGGGCACTAGAGAAAAATAAGACATGGGAGCTGGTGCCATTACCTGAAGGGAAGAAAGCTGTGGGATGCAAATGGGTTTACACAGTGAAGGAGACACCAGAAGGAAAAGTTGAACGATACAAGGCGAGACTGGTTGCAAAAGGCTATACCCAGACATATGGTATCGACTATGATGAGACTTTTGCCCCAGTAGCGAAGATGAGTACCGTAAGAACGCTGGTCTCCATTGCAGCAAACTATGGGTGGAAGCTACACCAGTTAGACGTAAAGAACACATTTCTTCATGGAGACCTACAAGAAGAAGTATACATGGAGACTCCTTCGGGGTGCTACTCTGTGTCAGATTCAGGTGAAGGAACGTCACATGGAAAAGTGTGCAAACTGAAGAAGTCGTTGTACGGGCTGAAGCAATCTCCTCGAGCCTGGTTTGACAGATTCAGAAAGGCTGTCACTGGTATGGGGTACCATCAGACAAATGCAGATCACACGGTCTTCCTCCAGCATGCAAGAGGCCACATAACTATACTTGCTGTATATGTGGATGATATAGTGATCACAGGTGATGATGCTGATGAGATCACTAAGCTGAAGTCGAAACTCGCTAAGGAGTTTGAGGTGAAGGACTTAGGACAAATGAGATACTTTTTAGGTATCGACGTGTGTGATGGTGAACAAGGAATTGTTCTCTCACAAAGGAAATATGTACTAGATCTATTGAAGGAGACAGGGATGCTGGGATGCCGAGCAGCAGTCACTCCAATTGACCAGAAGTGCAAGATGGGAGCAGAAGCAGGAGAGCCTGTTGATCGCGAAAGGTATCAAAGGCTAGTAGGCAGACTGATTTATCTAGGGCATACTCGCCCTGATATCTCATCTGCAGTAAGCGTTGTAAGCCGCTATATGCATGATCCAAGAACGGGTCATATGGATGCAGTATTTCAGATCCTAAGATATCTGAAAGGGACGCCGGGAAAAGGACTGTGGTTCAAGAAGAATGGATGCACAGATATTGAGGGATACTGTGATACAGACTGGACAAGCTGCATAGACGACAGAAGGTCTACCATGGGGTACTGTGTTTTTGTAGGAGGAAACCTGGTTTCATGGAGAAGCAAAAAACAGTCAACGGTAGCACGGTCGACAGCTGAAGCAGAATACAGAGCAATGGCTCTAGGGGTGTCAGAACTACTATGGGTGAAAGCACTGCTGACAGAGTTGAAGTTGGATAAGGGGACACCGTTGCATCTTCTGAGCGATAGTCAAGCCGCAATAAGTATAGCAAATAATCCGGTTCAGCACGACAGAACGAAGCACATCGAAATCGATCGATTCTTTATCAAGGAGAAGCTGGAGCAAGGGATACTGAAGATTGGCCATGTTCGCTCAGAAGAACAAGTGGCAGACTGTCTGACTAAGGGTCTTAGTTCATTAAGTCTGTCGAAGCTATGTAACAAGATGGGGATGATCAATATCTATCGTCCATCTTGAGGGGGAGTGTTGAGAATCAATAAGGGACTTTTAGTCCCACATCGGAATTTGTAGTATGTAGAGGAACTAGACTCCCTATAAGTAGTGAAGTAGTCCATCAATAAAATTACACCAACTATTATTTTCTACATGATGTGACACAGACATGGTATCGATTTTGGTGCCGGTACTTCATAGAAAACTAAATATTTGCCTCAGTGAAATGAAGATAAGACGAGTTCTCCTAGTGAAGTACTAAGAAGATGAACATAGGATAGTCGTTGTTGAAGATAAATATAACTATAACTAGTTGTCATTTAAATCAAGATGAGTATTTCCATGGTTGGAAAAAAAAAGAGTATAGCCGTGGTTGAGTCTTTAAGCTTCAGATGAATTAGGATAGTCACAGTTAAAGATAAATGAATCTACTCATTTTCTCAACTTCCTGTTGGAAATAGTAATCCAAATCCTATTAGGTTATTGCACAGCAAAAATATGTGTTTTGTATTAGGAGTTACTAAAAAAATTTATTGGTAAAGGTGAAAGTTAAGATTGATGGAGTCAGAGTCAGTTTTGAAGTAGGCTATTGCATAGCAAAAATTAAGGTCAGTTTTGGAGTCCTATATTGAGAAGGACAAAGTCTGTTGTCTATATAGGTGTGGTTCGGTGGAGCTTCTTATATTTATTGGTATAGGTATTGCTTAAGATGTGGATCCCCCTCATATATATATATATATATTTTTTTTTTTTCATATATATATATATATATATATATATATATATATATATATATATATATATATATATATATATATATATATATATATATATATATAATTTAGTAGAATATTTGACTTGTTTATTATTGTGGTGGAGCTACACTTATATAGGAGAGGCTAACCCCTCTCCCTATTATTCTACCCGATGTGGGACTAAAAGTCCATTAATACTCTCAACTATATATATATATATATATATATATATATATATATATATATATATATATATATATATATATATATATATAATTTAGTAGAATATTTGACTTGTTTATTATTGTGGTGGAGCTACACTTATATAGGAGAGGCTAACCCCTCTCCCTACTATTCTACCCGATGTGGGACTAAAAGCCCATTAATACTCTCAACACTCCCCCTCGAGATGGGCGATAGATATCAATCATCCCCATCTTGTTACATAGTTTAGCGAGCTTAATGAATTAAGCCCCTTAGTAAGACAATCTGCAACTTGTTCTTCTGAGCGAACATGATCGAGCTTTAGTATTCCTTTCTGCAGCTTATCCTTGATGAAGAACCGATCGATCTTGATGTGTTTCATTCTGTCATGCTGAACTGGATTGTTAGCTATACTCAGTGCTGCTTGACTGTCACTCAGAAGACGCAATGGTGTTCCTTGGTCTAGCTTCAACTCTGTCAGCAATACTTTTACCCACAATAATTCTGACACTCCCAGAGCCATAGCCCTATATTCTGCTTTAGCGGTTGATCGAGCTACCACAGACTGTTTCTTGCTTCTCCATGAGACTAGGTTACACCCCACAAATACACAATACCCTGAGGTAGACATTCTGTCATCCATGCAACTTGTCCAATCTGCATCACAGTATCCCTCAACACTAAGGTATCCATTATTCTTGAACCATATCCCTCTTCCAGGAGCCCCCTTGAGATATCTCAAAATATAGAAAACTGCATCCATGTGGCCCTTCCTTTGGTCGTGCATGTAACGACTCACTACACTCACAGCAAATGAGATATCAGGATGAATGTGACCCAGATAAATCAATCTGCCTACAAGTCTCTGATATCTTTCACGATTAACCGGCTCTCCTGCCTCTGCCCCCAATTCATCTTTCTGGTCAATCGGAGTGACTGCCGGACGACATCCCAGCATATTAGTTTCTGTGAGCAAGTCTAGTACATACTTCCTCTGAGAGAGGACGATTTCATCTTTTCCTCGAGCTACCTCGATCCCAAGAAAATACCTCATCATTTCCAAGTCCTTTACTTTAAATTCTTTGGCAAGTTTCTTCTTCAGCTGGGTAATCTCCTCTTCCTCATCACCTGTGATTACTATATCATCCACGTATACTGCAAGTATGGTAACGTGGTCTCTCGCATGTCGGAAGAAGACTGTGTGAGCTGCATTAGTCTGGCTATACCCCATGCCCGTGACAGCTTTTCTGAATCTTTCAAACCATGCACGAAGAGATTGCTTGAGTCCATACAGTGATTTCTTCAGCTTGTACACTTTTCCTGCTGACTGCCTCGTACAAAATCCTGGAGGAGTCTCCATGTATACTTCCTCTTGTAGATCTCCATGAAAAAGGTATTCTTCACATCTAATTGATGAAGTTGCCATCCATGGTTGGCTGTAAGAGAGACCAGGGTTCTTACAGTGCTCATCTTCACTATAGAAGCAAACGTCTCATCATAGTCGATGCCATAGGACTGAGTGAATACTTTTGCAACCAATCTTGCCTTGTATTGCTCCACATTTTCTTCTGGCGTCTTCTTTATCGTGAAGACCCATTTGCACCCGACTGTCCTTTTTCCTTTAGGTAATGAAACAAGTTTCCATGTCCCATTTCTTTTCAGTGCCCCAAGTTCCTCCAACATTGCAGCTTTCCACCTTGGATCTTCTTTCACTTCCTGCCAACACTTAGACAAAGAGGTGGTGTCTAACGATGCAATAAATGCTCCATAAGTAGGGGATAGATTAGAGTATGATAGAAAATGAGCAATATCATATTCATAACCATTACGAATAAGAGATTTTCCTACATTACTACGAGAAGATTTTCTTAAGGGAATATGAGATAGTGGAGGAGAGATCATACCATCCGAATCAGAGGGATCCGTATCCGAATCAGAGAGATCTGGTGCGGAAGGCGCATTTTCAGGAGTTGGGACAGGGTTAAGCGAGGAACATGGCACAGTTGGCACAGTAGGGACAATAGGCACAGTAGTGGACTGTTGATTCCTTCTTCTGTAGACTTGGAGCTCTGTAGTTCGTTCCTCCCCCTGTTCTGTAGTCTTCTCCTGCACTGGAGCATCACTTCCTCCTGATTGTATGCATCATCATCACTTTCCTCACTCTCGCTATCTCTCCCTGCTTTTCTTGGACTAACTTCCATTATTGGGCATGGAACTGATCCAACAATCACGCTTGAGACTATCTCTCCCTCACTCCTAACACCTTATGTGTTAGGAGTGTCACCAAATACGGAGCCTTCACCTGAACCATTGTGATAGTATGGTTCCATCTCTCTGAATGTAACATCCATGCTCACAAAGAGTCTTCGCTCCACTGGACTCCAGCAAGAATATCCCTTCTAAGTCCCTGAGTAGCCAACGAAGACACACTTCACTGCCCGAGGGTCCAATTTTCCTACTACAGGTCTATTATCCTTCACAAAGCATACACAACCAAATACTTTTAGGGAAACAATGTACTTGTTCTCACCTGTAAGCATCTCAAACGGTATCTTACATCCTAACATCTGATAGGGCATCCTGTTGATAAGGTATGCAGCAGTCAACACGGCATGTCCCCATAAGTGTTTCGGAACATTCATAGCAAACATCATCGACCTTGCCACTTCCAATAGGTGCATGTTCTTCCGTTCCGCCACACCATTTTATGTTGTGTATAGGCACATGAAGTCTGATGATGTATCCAATTGGCTGATAAGTACTCCTCAATTGCTTTGTTGGTATATTATGTCCCATTGTCATACCTTAAAATCTTCACTTTGGTATCGTACTGTGTTGAAACCCTGCGATGGAAGTCTTGAAAGCATGCAAAGACATTACTCTTACTCTTCATTAGTTACACCCAGGTGACACGAGTATGGCAGTCAATAAATGTGACAAACCACTTAAAACCATTAACAGCAGTTGCAGGACAAGGTCCCCACATATCAGAGTATATCATATCAAAAGCAGCTAAACTTCTATTTCCAGAACTCACATAAGAGCTTCTGGTGTGTTTTTCAAGTTCACAAGCATCACAAACCAACTTCTGCTTATTAGTTTTTTGATACATAGATGAAAACATTCGACTAAGTAGACTAAATGAACAGTGTCCCATGCGCTGATGTTGGAGTAATAATTCTTCTTCTACGGTACTTCGCGGCTCTTCCGGTTGTGCTTCATCCACCAGTGCTGCCAGTGTTGTATCCAGCCCACCCCTGTCCAAGTACCATAGCCCTTTATATCAAGTGCCATTCCCCAACTGTCTTCCCGTTTCCTTCTCCTGAAAAAATAGCCTTTGGAATGTCAAAGAAAACAACACAATTAAGTTGAAGAATAATGTCACTTATGGATAATAGATTAACAGGAAAGGATGGAGCATGCAAGACATCAGTTAGACACATCGAAGGGGTGCATTCAACAGTTCCTTTACCTATAGTAGGTCTAGCAGTACCATCAGCATTCTGAATGCTTTTAGGTGTCATCAGGTGAGTGTAATCTTGGAACTCATTACGGGCACCCGTAACATGGCAGGATGCCCCAGAGTCAATTATCCAATTTACACTTCCAAGTTTGTGGGTAGATGCAAGGGCATGAGCAGGTATACCTGTGCTTGTACTGGCATAGTATGTGATGTTACCCCTAAAGGTGGTTGGAGTCGATGTCCCAGCAGTGGTGGCGCGAATGTCGCTGGATTCAAGCTTCATGTTCCTCCATATTTCCAGCATCTCTCTCTCACTAGGGGTCACATCGGATGAATGATTTTCACCTCCCCCTTCTTCCAGGTTTGCCTTGTGCCCTCCAGAATAATGTTCTCTGCCACCGACATAGCCTCCTCTGCCACCTCTACGTCCTCTACGGCCGCGTCCACGACCGCTGGACTGGCCTCTCATAGGCTTCGTAAAGAATCTGATGAAGTGTCCTGGGTCTCCACAGTTGTAGCACCCTCCCCCTCCTGAAGGGTTTAGGTTAAAAACTGCTAGAGCTGATTTCTCTTCCGGAGTGTTAGTGGTGCTGGGCATCAACTTCAACCGTACTTCTTGTGCCATAGCAGCAATAGCCTCCTCTAGTGATGGCAGGCCGGGGTGTGTAAGTAGCACATTCCTCCTTTGCTCGAATGCTAGGTTGAGCCCCTTCAGGAACTTCATCATCCTCTGTCGCGAGATATACTCCATGAACTTCTAGTAATGCTTCACAAATGCTGGTTCCACTTGCTCATTTTCCACACCAATGGAATCATAGTGGTCGAGATCTGACAAATACTTCTTCAGTACAGCCGCATACTCAGAGATGGTGTGATCTTCTTGGACCACCTTATCAAGTTTATCCTGCAGTTGGAAGACTCTCATAGGGTTGCCCATCCCCGAGTACATGTCCTTCAGCGTCATCCAAATATCACTGGCTCCCTCCATTGCCTCTACGTTGTCCGACACTTGGTCGGTCAAGGAGGTGGTCAACCATCCTGCTACAACATTGTTGACAATCTCCCACACAGCAAACTCCCGTGAGTAGTGATCTTCATGTGCCTTGGTTTGGCCATTCACCAAGCCTCTTGCCTTCAGAGTCCGCATCGTCTGAAGCGACCACTTTAAATAATTGGAAGTACCCTCCAATTTTACTTTCAGTTTCTCCAACTTCGCCATTTTGTATGGTGAAGGATCCACATCTGTGTGTGCAGGACGGAAATTAGTCTCGGTCAGTCTCTTGGAGAAGAGATCGTCCACCAAAGTCTTCATCTCTTTGGCCGTCAGCTTACCGTAGATCGTCTCCATCATCTTCGTCTTCTCCTCTTCCATCAACAAGATAGATCAAGACCGTTTGCACCTTTGGTCACCGTCCTCTCCACGTCTACTGTTCCTCCTTCAGCGATAGCGACGTCTCTGAGAGCCGCTCCTCATGTCCCATGTCGGGTTGCGACTGGAGGTCGCATGGTCGGACGAGAAGGAGTAGAAGGGCCGGTGGGGGGTGGAGGCCGACGTGAAAGGAGATGGGGTGGGACGACGCTGTAACACCCAGTTTTTCAAATGAGGATAATTTTGAAATTTTGTGATTATAATCATTTAATAATGATATTTAAATCATATTATGATTTTTGGTGATTTTTAATCAATTTAAAACTATTTAAAATGTTGAATGATGATTTTGATGGTTAACTAGTTAAACCCTAGTTTTGCTAAGCCTAGAGACTAACCATGACCAAGGGAGCCTAGTCATGTGATTAGAATGTCATATTACTACTTTTTAGCCTAGGAGTATTTTGGTCATTTTGACAATTTTGTGAAATTATAATTTATATTAATTAAATATTGTGCTAATCCTTTAGTTAACCCTTAACCTAGAAGTTTAACCTAATCTAGATTAGTCTTGAGGTTAGAATCATGGTTAGAACATTCCTACTAAGTGCCAAGGTTAGTAATATCTAGATATTATAGTAGTAGAATATTTTCCTTAGGATATTTGTGAAAAAGAAAGCCTTAGGACTAATTGGACCAATAGGAGGACTTAAAATTGGGTGGACAAGTCCTAGCCACTCATCTACATCTAAAACCTAATCCTAATTCATCTAAGGGCAGCCACTATATGTAGGTTAGCCTCCCTTCCTTTCATTTCATTCCATCTTGCCTCTTTTCCTTCACAAAGTGTTCTTCCCCAAATTAGAGAGCTTCCCTCCTTGATTTGATCTCCAAATCTTTACATCCCTCCACCAAAAATTCCATCCAACCTTCCTCGGAACCCTAGCGCGCTCGCAATCGCTCGGGGAAGCCATATATATATATATATATATATATATATATATATATATATATATATATATATATATATATATATATTTAGAAATTATATAATATAGAAATATATATATATATATTTCTATATTATATATATATATATATATTTAGAAATTATATAATATAGAAATATATATATATATATATTTCTATATTATATATTTCCTATATATATATATACATATATATATATATATTTCTATATTATATAATTTCTATATATATATATATATATATATATATATATATATATATATATATATATATATTTATTTATTTATTTATTTATTTTTATTTTTTTTTATATAAAAAAAATTATATATATATATATATATATATATATATATATATATATATATATATATATATATATATATATATATACACACACACGAAACTATTGCCTTAGCAATCTGAAACGTGAGCAAACCTCAAGAAGTCGTTCATGTTGTCCTTCAATATTCTCTGGAACAACATCATCAAGAAATCAACTTCCACCTGCCAGAACCCAACCAATTACATATATACATGAGCGTCACGAGAGAAGAAGGTTAGAGAGGAGAGGAGGGGACCTTTGGGCGGAGCCAGTTCTCGGTGGAGAATGCGTAGACGGTGAGTGCACTTATCCCCCACTTGCCCGACATCTTCACCATCTCCCTCAGGGCCCGGGATCCGGCCTCGTGCCCTGCCGAAGCAGGTAGACCTCTCGCCGTCGCCCACCTCGAGTTCCCGTCCATTATCACCGCCACGTGCCTAGGGAGCAAATCCCTCTCCAGTCCCGCCGGTATCTCCGCTTCCTCCCCATCTGTCGCCGGCGCCACTGCCGCCTCTGCCGAACGGACTAGGCAGCAGCGTGGCACTTCCTGCTTATTATAGAGGAAGACAGGAGCAGCAGCAGTACAATACTCACGAGGAGGACAACGGAGTGCTTGCCCGAGCTTTAACCGGGAGGAGCTACGAGTTGGCAGTATTGGAGGAGCGGAGGTGGGTGGACATAGAAGAAGTTGAAAAGAGGAGGCCATTCTTTCTTTCTTTCTTCGACTAGTGCTACTATCAATGAGAATGTATATATAATGATGGAGTTTGTCAACTTAATATTTCTTTGTACCAAGACTGCGTGACATATGTAACAGTAATAAATGCATAGGCAGTGTGTGGTTGTCTAAAAGTAAATTTATGTCGAGATACTGAAGGATAAATTTATTTATTGCTCGGAGTCCAAGTGAAAGTAGGGGTGAGCATTATTCGGTTTTGAACCGAAAATCGGACCGAACCGAATCGAATAAGCGATTCCGTTCGGTTTTTAAAAAAATCGGTTCGGTTTCGGTTTTGAAAATACTAAATTTTCTTATTCGGTTTCGGTTTCGGTTTTGGGTTTCGATTTCGGTCCAAAACCGAAAACCGAATAAGAAAATTTAGTTTATATATATATATATATATATATATATATATATATATATATATATATATATAGGTATTAATTATAGGTATATACTATAGGTATATATATATATATATATGTATATACTATAGGTATATAATAAATATGTCTAGGTATATTTAGTTATTATATATATTAACAAAAAAAACACAAATAAACCCAAAAATCGAATAAACCGAAAATCGAACCGATTTAATTCGGTTCGGTTCGGTTCGGTTCGGTTATTGACCAATTCGGTTCGGTTTCGATTTTGCTTATTCGGTTTCGGTCCAATTCGATTTTCGGTTATTCGGTTCGATTGGAACCGAATAAACCGAATACTCACCCCTAAGTGAAAGGATCTCAATACCAAGATACATCTGTTTAATAAGGTAAGCGGGAAGAATTTTTCAAGATCTATACTAATTAGACAAACTTGTTTTATTCAATGTTTTAAAAACCGGACCGGTGGTTGACCCGGCCAAGGCACTGGGTCGGATCAAATTGGTTCAACCAGTGGTTCAACCACTGGGTTAACTAAGTGGTCCAAATTAATTTCTTATGGCCATTAATTTTTTACAAAAATACTAACTTCTAAACAAAATCGGGTCAATACTGAACCAGACCGAAAAATTGACCGGTTCACGGGTGAACAGGTTGAACCGGCCGGTCCGGTCCAGTTATTAAAACATTGGTTTTATTTGCAGAAATATCCTTCATTGTATACGTTTGAATAGGAGGAGAAAGAAAAAATGTTCCATGAAAGAAAATAGGGAGTAAATGATTCTTCCTACACATCCCAAGGATTCACTTCCCCTCCCAAAATTTTGCATTTATTACAAAATATTAGGACTAAACTATACATGCTCAAGATGTATTATGACTATATTCCTCGTATTTTCAAACACCGAAAAGAAAAAGTAATTAAATTATAAATTTCAAAAAATTTCATATTGTTGTAACTCATCTCATCATGGTGAATCATGGTGACTCTTCATTTTGTAACTCATGACTCTTCACTTTGTAACTCCTAAGTGACCTTTCATTATGTAACTCCCAACCACTCTCTTCCTATATAAAGAGAGGTTGGGATGGCTTGTAGATAGATTGATACACATTGAGATATATTGATATACATTGAGAGGTTGAGCTAATTGTCCACACAACACGTTATCAGCACTTTGCTCGTGCAACGCCGGAGACCCGACGTACCGCTCGCCTCGCCGTCCGCTGACCGTTGCTCCGCGCGCACCCCGTCGCTCGTCGCCGATCCCGCGTATCCGCGTGGGTCCTGTCCGATTTTGCGGTTTCCGTACAACGACGGTAACCCTTAATTTCTTCTTAAGAATATTTTCTAAGAAATATTTGCTAGTAAACTGATTCAGCAAGAATATTTTTCTAAGAAATATTTGGTAGTGAAATATTTTTCCGGACAGTAAATTTTTTTTTCCCTAACAGAGAGTACAGGAAAATATAATATGACATTGGTGACAAATATAGTTCATAGATATTCTCTTGTCTGTACATATACAAAGTTAGAAGACTCTCGGGGAGAGGTTGTAAAAAGAATACATTGAGTTTCTCTCGTCATAGTTTTTCCATAGCATACTTACCTGATGCAAAGTTACTATTGTTAATAGTCGTGCACAGTCTTTCACATTTAGAGAAATATGCTGACTCACATACTGCATTGAAGGTGCCATGCTATGTTTCTTTCAAAATGTAAATAATAAGCATCTTTCCTGAAATATCAGTTTTGACTAACATGTTTCCATTTTTTTTCTTAAAAGAAGTTATCTATTTCATTTTCAGTATGCAGCAAAAGAACTTCAGAAAATAAATTTTGCTTATGATTTTTAACTTTGCTATAATCTAGCCTTTAGCATACTAGTTTTTAAAAAAAAAAAAAAAAACATATTTGTTAGTTAATTTCTGAGAAAATAAATTTTTGATGGCAAATTTTTATGTTGAAAAAGAAAATTTAGAAGCTAACATTTTTTTTGGTAATGATGGATTTGGAGCGCCCCGGCGAGCGCCACAGTGCCATCTGCGCCCCGACAAGCACCTCAGTAGCATTTTTTTTTTATGTTACTCAGTGAATTATTGTAACAGATGGGTAGTAAAAATTATATTTTTTTCTCGCTATTTTTTTGGCGTCGCTTCATTAGACGTCGGAAAAATAGTTGACATTTTTTTTTGGTGCCGCTTGCTTAGGCACCAATTCTTTTGTGTGTTGTTGCCTACTTATGTCGTACGTTTTTTTTAGCGTAATGGCGTGGAAATTGAAAAATTGTCTTGGCTACATAAACAAATTCTGGCACCGCCAAATTTGGGCCTCCCAAAAATAACCTTTTTGGTTAATAATTTTTCAAAGGCAACGCTCATTTTGAGCATGCACTAAATTGTCACCTATTTTGCACAGTTCGCAAATAGCGTGAATTTCTTGAAAAATTTTATTTATTCTTACATTTGACAAAAAATTTACGAAGTCTCTCCGAATAGGCTCACCTATTTGGGTATGATGTCAGAAAGAACTTGGGGCTTGGTTTTTAAGTGGTCCCCGGTGACCCTCCTCCCTCATTTTTCCGCCTGGTCATATTCACGTAGAGCTACTGAAAGGGGTTGACC
Source organism: Iris pallida (assembly GCA_029216955.1). Taxonomy (NCBI): domain Eukaryota; kingdom Viridiplantae; phylum Streptophyta; class Magnoliopsida; order Asparagales; family Iridaceae; genus Iris; species Iris pallida. The sequence continues at coordinate 7,886,064 of JANAVB010009400.1, read as the reverse complement.
GAATATTATTTTTTGCTCAAATTGTATTTATAATTATGCATTTTTGCAAGAAACTTATTGACCTCTCTATATCGGCCCGTCGATCGATATAAGATAATTTTTAAACAAAAATTGTTTTTTTAAAACCATTGTTTTTATTTACGATTGTTTGTTGTTGCTTATACAAACCAAATCCATATAAACCTGTCGTTTTATATGTTGACTAATCAAGATTTTTTCTCCTGTTGTAGAAAAATGTCGATCAAGATTGATTTTCCCATCCTTGAAGCCTCTAGCAAGAACTACTTGGACTGGACGCAAGACATCCAGAACCATTTAGATGCGCAGGGCCTTTTGGACGTCATCTATAACGAGGAAGAACGTGAAGTGGAAGTCACTCGCTCAATGAACGCCAAAGCGATGATTCTATTCCGCAGGCATTTATCTGACGCCATGAAGTCGGAGTTCATTGAAATCTCCTCGCCGAAGACGCTATGGGACTCTCTGAAAGAGCGCTTCGACCACCAGAAGACCATATGGCTACCTGAAGCACGCCATGACTGGTTGAACCTGCGCTTCCAAGACTTCAAGAGTGTAACTTATTACAACAATGAAGTCTGCAGGATTCGATCACTTCTCCAATATTGCGGTGAGATATTAACCGATAGTGATCTATTGGAGAAAACATACACCACATTTCCTTCCACTGACAACTTGCTCCAAAAGTAATACCATCAGTCTAAGTTCACCAAGTTTCTCGAGCTCATCACCCAGCTTTTACTAGACGAGAAGAACAGTCTCATTTTAATGAGAAACAACAATTCTCGTCCTGCTGGAACAAAGGCAATTCTAATGCCTGATGCAAACGCTCTCCGTGGACCAAATCCACGGTGGAAACGAGACAAGGGCCAGTCGTCCCAGCCAAGGAACAGAGGCGAGTTTAAGTCTCGCCACCCAAAGCGAGGTTCTAACAAGAACCAAGGACCTTTGACTCCTAGGCAGTCTCATGGTAAGAACCAACGGGCCAGTCGTCCCAAAGCGAGAGTGGAAGGCCAAGCGCCTACTCTCTGCTACAAATGTGGTACTTATGGTCATATGCAACGGACTTGCAGGGCGACCCCCCAAGAAGTTGATAACTATCACAAGGGGCGCCGGGCCGAAGCAAATCTGGTCAATGAGTGCGAAAATCTAAATCTTGAGACCCCCGATTTTGTAGCAGAAATGGAAGAATGAATCTCCATTATCTCTCTATATTTGATTTAAGTCATGAAACTTTTGGTGGTTTGTATTTTCTGTTTTCTCGATAAATTAAAGTTCTATTTCGAGCACTTTCCTCAAACGTGTGACAAACTTTAATTTTCTTTACTTATAGGCATGGACCACGGGGCAGTAGATTGTCTGGTTGATAGTGGAACGACTGACACTATCTTGAGAGATAAATCATACTTTATCTCCTATACGCCTAAAGTAACCTCAGTGACAACCATTTCGGGACCCTCAACCCTTGTTCAAGGTTTTGGCAAAGCCCGTTTTTTGTTGTCCAATGGTACTCCCGTTGAAGTATCAGAGACCTTATATTCTCCAAGGTCCAGTCGTACCTTACTGAGTTTTAAGGATATTCGAGAAAACGGATTTCATGTTGAAACTGCTCGAGAACATGGCTTCGAGTATCTTTTTATTACCTCCACTCAGTACGGCCAAAAGCGTATCTTGGAGAAGTTGAAATGTCTTTCAAGTGGTTTGTATCTCACTATGATACAACACATCGAGAGTAATCTCATCATTCGCCGAGCGCCAGTTGATGAGAGGACTTTTATGCTATGGCATGACCGGCTGGGTCATCCGGGTCAAAATACGATACTTCGTACTATGAATGCATCACATGGGCATCCTCTTGGAGGAAAGAATTTCGTTATAAATCCGAAAAGCCTATGCCAAGCTTGCTCGATTGGGAAGACGAATCTCAAGCCACTCCATATGAAACCTACGAGATTGGTTTTCCAATTCCTTGAGAGAATTCATGGAGATATTTGTGGACCAATCCAACCAACATGCAGACCATTTAAATACTTCATGGTTTTGGTTGATGCATCGACTAGATGGTCACACGTAGTGTTGTTGTCCACCCGAAATACAGCGTTTCTTAAACTCCTCGCCCAGATCATTAAGTTAAGGGCTCACCATCCGGATTATCCGATAAAGTCTATTAGACTTGATAATGCCGCGGAGTTTACATCGAAGACTTTCGATGATTATTGCATGACTTTGGGAATAAATCTTGAACACCCTGTTGCGTATGTTTATACCCAAAATGGCCTAGCGGAAGCTTTTATAAAGCGACTGCAAGTGATAGCGAGGACCTTGGTTATGCGCACCAAACTCTCATTATCTGCATGGGGCTATGCAATTTTGCACGCTGCAAATTTGGTCCGTCTGAGGCCCATGGCCACCCAACCACTTTCCGCATACCAGCTGGTTACTGGATGTAAGCCTGACATCTCACATTTACGCGTGTTTGGGTGCCTAGTCAATGTTCCAATTGAGCCGATAAGGCGTTCAAAATTTGGACCTCAGAAGCGATAGAGAATATATGTCGGTTATAACTCCCTGTCCATCATTCGCTATTTAGAGCCCTTGACAGACGATCTCTTTACCGCGAGACACGCGGATTGTGACTTTGATGAGGCAATCTTCCCATCGTTAGGGGGAGAAATACACGCTAACGTTGATGAGAAACGACGTAAATTAGTGTGGCATGTGCCCATTTTTACTCATCATGATCCCACCTCTGCACATAGTGATAAGGAAGTGCAGAGGATTCTAGGTCTGTAAGATATTGCAAATCAAATGCCAGACGCATTTAGTGACCTAGCAAAAGTCACGAGATCAATTATACCTGCTGCAAATATGCCTGCAAGGATAGACGTCCCTGAGAGACGCCATGTTCCTGTGAAACATGTTGCTCCGGTCGAACCCGTCGAGCAAAGGACGCTGCCATCGGCCGTCCAGTCCGCCGCTATTCCCAAGAAGAAAGGAAGACCGGTTGGTTCCAAAGATGTTCTGCCCCGGAAGCGGAAAAATCTTGTTAAAAGCGTTTTGCCATATGAGATCATTAAGGATCACAGCGATGTATTAGAAGAGCGCGTTCCAGATGAAACGCCTATTCCTAATCATGCCGATAACCTCGAAATATCCGTCGAGTATGCTAGCTTAGACGATATTTTGAAGCGAAATGAAACTGTCATCGATGATGTGTTCATATACTCAGTGGCCACTGACATTATGAACAATGATGACATGGAACCTCGTAGTGTTGCCGAGTGTCAACGACGAACGGACTGGTCACAATAGAAACAAGCAATCCAGGCTGAACTAGACTCCTTAGCGAAAAGAAGCGTGTTTGGACCTGTTGCTCCAACACCACCCAATGTTAAACCAGTTGGTCACAAATGGGTTTTCCTAAAGAAGCGTAATGAGAGAAATGAGATTGTGCGATACAAGGCTCGCCTTATGGCGCAAGGCTTCTCCCAACGCCCTGGAATTGATTACGAGGAGACGTATTCTTCCGTAATGGACGTCATAACGTTCCGCTACTTAATTAGTTTAGTAGCTTCCGAAAAACTGAATATGCAGCTCATGGATGTGGTCACAGCCTATCTCTACGGGGATCTAGACACAGAGATATACATGAAAGTCCCTGAAGGACTAAAGATGCCTGAATCAAGTAGTTCCCGACCATGGAACGCGTTCTCGATTAGACTGAGACGTTCGCTATATGGATTGAAACAATCCGGGCGAATGTGGTATAACCGCCTAAGCGAATACTTGATCGGTTTGGGATACGTTAATAACGAACTTTGCCCATGCGTGTTCATAAAGAAATCTACTTCAGGATACGCAATCATCGCGGTCTATGTAGATGACATGAATCTCATAGGAACCGAAAAAGACTTGTCAGAAACTGCTGATATCCTGAAGAGGGAATTCGAGATGAAGGATCTTGGGAAGACACGTTTTGCCTCGGCCTGCAGATCGAGCACCGTAAAGATAGAATCCTTGTCCATCAAGCGAACTACACTCAAAAGGTGTTGAGACGCTTTAGTCATTTTGATGTTAAGCCATCCGCTACTCCCATGATCGTCCGCTCTCTAGACATTACTAAGGACCCATTCCGTCCAAAGGAGGACGACGAAGAGATATTGAGTCCTGAGTGCTCTTATCTGGATGCAATAGGTGCTTTATTGTACTTGGCCCAATGTACTAGACCGGACATCTCGTTTGCTGTGAATTGTCTAGCTCGACACAACACCGCGCCAACACGCCGCCATTGGAATGGCATAAAAGACATTTTCTGCTACCTTAAGGGTACTACGGACTTGGGCTTGTTCTATCCCTACGCGGTTTTGAGTGAGTCCAACGCTCTTGGCACTCGAAGCAACGTGACCCTTATTGGCTACGCCGATGCGGGATACTTATCTGATCCGCACAAGGGGCGTTCCCAATCTGGTTATGTCTTCACCATTGGGAACACGGCGATTTCTTGAAGGTCTCGCAAACAGACCTTAGTGGCTACTTCAACGAACCACTCTGAGCTACTCGCGCTCTATGAGGCGACTAGAGAGTGTGTATGGCTTCGAGCTGTTATTGGCCATATTCGAAGTACATGTGATCTTCCATATGACCCAGATGAACCTGTTGTCGTCTATGAGGACAATACCGCTGTTATTGATCAAGCGAAACATGGTTACATCAAAGGGGATGCTACCAAGCACATATCGCCCAAGTTGTTCTTTACACATGAACAACAAGCGCTTCAGAAGATTGAAGTGCAACACATTGGATCGGAGAATAACCGTGCAGACTTGTTCACCAAGTCACTGCCAAAACACTCGTTCCAGAAACATGTCAGAGCGATTGGACTTAGGAAGCTTTCAGAGCTTGCCTAATTGAAACATGTTTCCCGCACCTTGTTGTGTGCATGTGAGGGAGAGCGCCCCAACGAGCGCCTCCAAACGTCCTGTTGTGCGTATATCCCGCGTCCTGTCGAGTGCGAGTGAAAAGGGGAGCATCCTGATGTATGCTTGTGTACTCTTTTTCCCTTAGACCAAGTTTTTTCTCATTGGGTTTTCCTTGGCAAGGTTTTTAACGAGACACATTTCAAATCTCTTATTCACTAAGGACTATTGTGATCAGGGGGAGTATCCAGTGTATACTTCTAAACCATCGTGTACTATTTTGTCCTTCGATCAGCGATTTTTTTTCACTGGATTTTTTCTGACAAGGTTTTGACGAGGCACCTTTGCAATGGTTAGTTTACCCCCATCACACTGACCTGTGTGTACTCTTTTATCCTTCGACCAAAGTTTTTTTTCCACTGGGTTTTCTTTGGCAAGGTTTTAACGAGGCACAAGTTGGTGGTCATTTTTGAATCTGCAAGCTACAGACAGACAAAGAAGCTCAGAGGTGTTTACAAGCAGAGTTTGTGAAGAGCCAAGGGGGAGTGTTGTAACTCATCTCATCATGGTGAATCATGGTGACTCTTCATTTTGTAACTCATGACTCTTCACTTTGTAACTCCTAAGTGACCTTTCATTATGTAACTCCCAACCTCTCTCTTCCTATATAAAGAGAGGTTGGGATGGCTTGTAGATAGATTGATACATATTGAGATATATTGATATACATTGAGAGGTTGAGCTAATTGTCCACACAACACATATAAGATAAAGTAATAGAAATACGCTATAAAAAGATTTTTTTTTTTGGTCACATAATGATAAAAGTCTTTAATTGGCATTGGCGAAAGTTGCCAAAGCGCCAATAGCTTTGGCGACATGAGGGTTATTTTTTGCTAAAGTTTAACTAAAGTTTGTTTGGCCATTTAATGTACACACACAAATACATGCAAACTAATATAACATTGTTCCATGCAAATGCAGCTCCAAGTTAGCTAAAGTTTAAGTTTGTTTGGCCGACACTGTAGGTGTAACGTCTATGTAGTCAATGCTAATGACGACTTGTATCCGTGAATTTCGCAACTTTTTTTATTCTTTTATAATTTATTTGTATTACTTTATCCTATATAAAAATTTATATATAGTTTTTTTATGTTTATGAAAGGATATCAAAGCATTGATTTTCTATCATTTTCTTTCCTTTCTGCGGACCAAGAGAGGATCTTGTTGTATGAACGTCAGGATCAAAATCCATTGTCAGGTTAATCATTTATATTATAAATGCTACCCATGACATTGTCAGGTTAATCATTTATGTTATAAATGCTAACCCATGAAATTGTCAGGTTAATCATTTATGTCATGACATTGTCTGGTTTGGGACAATTTTGCACATAATTATTATCTTCAAACACCAACAGAAAAAAACGATGGCTAATTATACCAAAGCAAAGCTACCCTTGTATGCTGATTCCCAATCTCTCTCTTGGCAGTCACCTTGTCGTAGATGTTTGTTGTTCTTGTTAGAGCATCTCCAACCCTATTGTGAGTTTGAAAAAAATGGTTGCCACATAGGAATGACAACCATTTTTTCCAAAAGTACTTCTCCAATGCAAATGTGAAATAAAGTGTGGAGTTGACATGGCAATGACATGACAAAGACAATGTGAAGTTGGTTGTCTAGATCTAGACAATGCACTTCACAATGTCTTTATGTCCACATCATCATTTGTGAATAAAAATATTTATAAAAAGAAGTAGAAGAGTAAAAGTTGTCTTGGAAGTTGTAAAAAATTATTTGTATTGTCTTCTCAATACTTTTGCATTGGAGATGACTTTTTAAACTCATTGTCATTTGTGAATATAATCTTGCCACCTAGATAAGACATTGTCTTGTGCCTCATGCCACATAGGATTCACAACATAAAACAAGACAATAGGGTTGGAGATGCTCTTAGCATGTGATGTCGCTTGTGAAATGATTTAACTTAGTATTACAATTTCAAATTATAGGACGGGGTTCTCATTTCTTTAAAAAAATGTCACTACAATTAATTTAAAGGGACAGTAGTAGACCAAATGTTGGTAGATTGACATAAAAGCACCAACAGATCCACTTGTAATGAGTAATAACTAGTCATAATCCGTGCCTATAGGGCATGGTTCATTTAAGGTATTTCCAACCACTGCTGGATGTGAATTTTTTTTGGATTTTCCATAAAACCCCACTCTCAATAATGTTCATCCACAACCATTATGAGTGCAAACCCCACTCTTTGGATTCTCCATAAAACCCCACTCTCAATAATGCTCATTTTCCATAAAATTCCACTCTCAATAATGCTCATCCACAACCATTATGAGTGCAAATCCCACTATTTGGATTTCCCATAAAATTTCACAACCGTTGATTCACCAAGATTAAATCCCAACCACTCTTTATCTTGGCACAGTCAGTCCTAGAATTCAAAAACCTTTGTGTTTTGTATAATAGATATTATATAGTATACATTGAGAAAGCGGAAATCAAAAGGAATCTAAGCAAGATCTTGACTGTAACATGATTCTCGGTTCTCTAAAATAGAAATCTTTTAAGCTGCATATCTACAAGTTTTTTATTCGCAATATATCCTTTACCCCCACCTCCTTCATTGCTGGGGGCACACTTTCTTTCAAGTAGATGTCGACAAAGATGAACCATAGTTATGCAACAGCACCGCATGTGTGATGATATCTAGGTTGCACCGACACAAATAAGATGCTAAACACTATTCAAACAGGACAACACACATGAGAATACAAAATACACTAGGGCTGTGTTTGATTGGGCTTTTTTTTTCCATAGAAAATATTTGAGAAATTTTGAGTGGCACCCCACTTTTTTTAGTCTTATTTAAGGTGCACCCCACAACTTTACACTATTGTAATTTACCCCCCACATTTGACGGTTTCTGTCCAAGATGGACGGTCAACTGGGTTGACCTAAATATTTTGACAAAAATACCCCCCGATCAGTTGTCTTCTTCCCCATCTCTCGCCACCCCCTCGCCTGTCCCCTCCCCCCCGACCTCACCACCACCACCTCCACCACCATCATCTTCACCAACACCACCATCACCACCGCCGCCGCACCGCCGCTCCACCGTGCCCTAGCTCCGCCCCCTCCCTCTCCATCACCAGCACCCCTCCGCCGCACCCCAGCTTCGCCGCGCCCTAGCTCCGCCCCTCTCCCTCTCCATCACCAGCACCCCCTCCGCCGCACCCCCGCTTCGCCGCGCCCCCGCTCTGCCACGCCCTAGCTCCGCCCCCTCCCCCCCTCCCCCCCCGACGAATGCCCCTCCGCCGCACCCCCGCTCTGCCACGCCCTAGCTCCGCCCCCTCCCTCTCCATCACCGCCCTAGCTCCGCCACGCCCTAGCTCCGCGCCCCCGTCTCTCGCCACCCCCCTCGCCGACCTCGCCTGCCCCCTCCCCCCCCGGCGAATGTTGTTGCTGTTGCGGTTCGCGGGGTCGGAGATCGAGTCGGGGAGGGGGGCATCAGCTAGGTCGGGGAGGGGGCGGAGCCGCGGCTAGGTCGGAGAGGGGAGGTGGCAGCGGCGAGATCGGGGAGGGGGTGGCAGCGGCGAGGTCGGGGAGGGGGGTGGGGAGCGGCGGCGAGGTCGGGAGGAGCAGCGGCGAGAGACACGGGGAAGAAGACAATTGGTCGGAGGGTATTTTTGTCAAAAATTTGGGTCAACCCAGTTGACCGTCCATTTTGGACGGAAACCGTCAAAAGTGGGGGGTGAATTACAATAGTGTAAAGTTGTGGGGTGCACCTTAAATAAGGCTAAAAAAAGTGGGGTGCCACTCAAAATTTCTATCACAAATTTTCCACCAATTGTAGTGTTTGATAGCTTATATTTTCCATAAAATTATTTTCCACTATCATTTTCCATATTTTCATCTAAAATGGTGGACAATAAAACTTGTCCAAACCATAGGAAAATATCATTTTCCATGGAAAATAACTATTTTTCGTGGAAAATATGGCAATCAAACACCCAAATTAAGTTTTCCATGAAATTTTTTTAAAATTTCATAAAATTTTTTTTCCTAGAAAAATAATTCCATGGAATTAATCTTTTCACGTATTTTTCACCTTGCAATCAAACGCACCCTAGGTGTTAATCAAACATAATCTGGACAATCCAAAATATACCAGGACATGTCAAAATAGATATCGTGTCTTTATTGATGTGTGCTTACGTATTTGTGTTGATGCATCGTAGGAGGCATGCCGCACAACATTAATGTTTGTGTGCCATAGCATATATTGGTGTATGTGTCTCAAACGATGCGAGACGGAGATGGCACCAATTGTTGGAGTGTTTGTGCTTAACAAAAAAATTACATATTCACCTCAGTCGAAGAAATTCTCCTAGTGAAGTACTAGGAAGATGAATATAGTGATGTCATAAACGAACATGGGAATAAAGTCGCAATTAAATAAGGAAAACTTTCAACTAAAGCATTAAAGTTGCAAGAAATTACACAAGAAAAAAAGTTTGTAAAAATTAGTGAGAAAGAATACAAACGCCCGTAAAAAGGACATTTTAGCTGATTCTCTCACATCCACTCTTTCAACCCCCTAACAGTCCATCCTCAAAAAAGAAGAGGAAAAAGAGACATACGCCCTTAGTTAGGAAGTACAATGTGATATAAACGTCCTTAAAGGCAGTTTTTTTTTTGCTCGCTTTGATTTTAAAACGAAAGGGGGGAGAAAACAAGAAAATGCCTTAAGAATTTTTTGGGGTCCAAAACGCCCTTAGTAAAGATGGTTTTTCCATTAACGACTATATTTACAACGATTATATTTACAATGGTTATATTTTATCAACCTATTTAAGTTTACAATGGATTTATTTCTCTTACTATCTACTATACTACTATTTTTCTGCAAACTCTCTACTCGCCCCACTCTCTTTCCACCTACAACTAATCAGAAGGTCTTCTGAAGCAATTTTATCTTACAAGATCTTCTCTAACAACCCTCCACAAGCAATCCAAAAGTTCTCTTTTGTAAATAGTTAACCACGACATACATTTCATTAATTGTCGTAAAAAATTCAGAATATGATAATTAGATCTATTTATGGCGTGCATTGAAACACCATATTAAACTATACCAAAAATAGGGCACACAATTAATGTCCTAAATTCTTCCAAAAAAACAAACACGTTTCTTTTTTCTATATTTACAACGGATATATTCTAAAAGGCAGCAGGTTCACCTTTTTTTTCGTCTCTCTCCAAAAAATAGAACTCTTTTTTTCGTCTCCCACTCAGTTCACCTCTCTCATGCAGTAGGTTCACCTCTCTCCCGCCGCAGGTCAGGTATTTTCTCTCTCTCTCTCTCTCTTCTCTCTCCCGTAGGTTCTCTCTCTCTCTCTCAGGTTCTCTCTCTCTAACTTCTCTCTCCCCCATAGATGTTAGGTTCTCCTTCTCTCTCTCGTTTCTATTTCTTCTTCTCTCTCTATACATGCATCTCTCATATTCTCTTCCTTCTTTTTATTAGGATTTCCCCTTTTTATTTAGGACGATTTGATTTCTAGGGTTTTGATGTGCCAATCGACGGCTGCCACTCGACTCCGACTCCAGTGGGTAGGATTTTGTTTTTTTTCCCTATTTTTTCTTAAAAAATTTGATTTTAATTTGAGATATAAGTTTTTGGATTAATTTAATTTTTACTGATATTTTTTTTAATTTGAGACTCCAACTATAGTTTTGTACGCTTGATACAAATATTAGAGAAAGTTGAATTGAAGTGTTTGGATAATTCAGTCTTTATGTGTTCATCAATATAACTAGTATAGAACAATTATACATGATACATTCATAATGAAATGGACATCATCTGATACATACTTCACTTGGGATTTTTAAAACATCACTTGTTTATCTTTCTGAAGAGATAAGCAACATATTATATGTTGTATGTCAGATTATGTAAACTGGTAGTTCTTTGTTTGCATAGTCTGTGCCATGTTTATTAAGCCATTGATCTTCACTTATCTTCATTGATTATCATAGTCAGGCTCTTATACGGTTATACCCATTAGTACCTTTAAAGAATGACTATCGATATTAGAAAGGGTAATAGCACTAAAAGGTAGAACTCACTTACATTAGTTAAAATTCTGAATCTGTCTAGCCAGACACATTATAACTTTATAACCTCATATTGTGCTACCAAAATTTTCTTAAAATCTATCATTCAACCCTATTATCATTGAGTTCTGTACCATCACTTATTAGCTCAGAATTGTAACTACCTAATTCCGAGAGAGGGGTATTTTTTGTCATTTCAATAAATTTTGATAATTATATTAGTGATGGTAATATTTATTTTATATACATGTGGTTGTGTGCTAGCTAATTAGAATAGACCATGTGATTAGTTGGTTAGTGGACTAGCCTATTGATTATACTTGTATTAGTGGACCCAATTAGACTTGACATGATATTAGAGCCCAACAATTAGATTTACATGACACATGGACCAACACTTGTATTAGGCCCAATTAGACCCAATTAGTCATTCCATTCAATGAATAGATATTTTTCTATTTACCAAAATAGGTTTAGAAGCTTCCATCCATTCATTAGCCTTTATGACAACCTTAGAGGGGCATATTAGACTTTTTTTTGCATTGGCATGGAATAGACCACGTGGTCGGCCATATAGTACGGGAGCATTCTCTCTCTCTCTCTCTCCATTTTATTTTGTGCCAATTCATTCCAATTTGATGTTCTCCCCCAAACTGATCCTTCCCTCCACCAATTCCTCTCAATTCTATTCCAATTCTCTTCCAATTATCTTTATTCTCATCACTTGGTGGAGCCTAGGAGCTTGGTGACTAGGAGCACTAGAAGAGGAGGCTAATTACTAGGAGTTCATGTCCGGATTGTATCCATTGGGCTTTATATGGAATCCATCTTCCAATAGGTATACATCTCAATTTTCTCTCTAATTAGACTCTAATTATGCAATTTATCCCTTAGAAATCCACCCATGGACTAGGACTACTAATTAATAGAAGGAAGAACTAGGCTCTAATGACCCTTTGTGTGAAAGTTATGTTGAGATTTGTGCCAATTTTGGGAGAATTCTGAGATTGGTACACCAAGTATTTATTATTTAGTAATCTAGATATAATTAGACTAAATTTGGTTGTGTGTATCTAGATCCGTATCCACAATTGGGTACGAGTAGGCCGTATCATGATAGGGTAGGACACAGTCATTTTGGTGATTTTTCCCTTCGACACTTGTGGCACACATGTCCAATTCTTCATGGCACATTGTAGTGGCCATCTATTACTCTAATTAGACTCTAATTTATATTTTAGGCTTGCTCATGTAATTTGGGTAGATTCAGACAAGGTTTGGAATAGGTATCTTGGACGTATCACAAGAGTATTGTAGATTGGTGTGATACTTGGGTGTTGCACACCAACTGTTTGACTTAGTTCAATTCAATGGGTATCGTATGTGTCTATGTGTCCTATATATATATATGTGTGTGTAAGGTGCATGTGTTAGCAGTAGACATTTGTCACTCTCGTTTCTTGTTATACGTATTTTCAGTATACGTGTACGGATTTCTGACCCGTACTTTGACTTGTCTTTCTTAGCCTAGTCTTGGTTTAATCTTGGCTTGGTTTATTTTGGTTTAGCTTGGCTTGGCTTGGTTTAGTTTGGGTTGAGATGGAGAGGCTTGGTATATAAGCCAACTCCACTCTCTCCCCTCCATAACTTTTATTTATTTATTTCTTCTTCTCCATAACTTCTTCCACCTACACCCAAAAGCCCTAGGCAAGTGTAACTTACTTCATGATGGATCTCAAATTTTATTTTTCCATTATCTTCCTTACTTGATTCTAAGCCTCTTTAGAACTTGTCATTTTTGGTTTCGATGGATGGATTTTTGTAGATCTAAGTTTTGATCTTTTCTTGTTTTTCTTGGTTTTGATCTTTTAAACTTGGTATTTTCGAAAAATAGTTTCTTCATGTTGTAGGAAATCTCGTTCTACCTAATTTTGACCTTTAAAAAGTTAGATTTTGATTTATTTTGAGGGAGTTATGGACTTTTGAAGTTCATGGGTTCAACTAAGCATTTTTATGCTGGTTGGAGAAGATGAACAGTGGTTACGCGCACTTTTTAGTGCCGCGCCATCAGGTTGTGCCGGTTTTGGCACAACTTGACTTGGTGTAACCTAGCTTGGCGTAACCTAGCATGCACAACCTAGCTTGGCGCAACCTAACGTGCGCAACCTGACTTGGCACAACCTAGCGTGCGCAACCTGACTTGGCATAACCTAGCGTGCAAAACCTAGCTTGGCGCAACCTAGCTTGGCCCAACCTAGCGTGCACAACCTAGCTTGGCATAACCTGGCTTGGCGCACTCTTGACAAGTAACAAGTAAACTTGATATGACAATGTATAATCTTTATAGTGGCCCATCGAGGCGCACTCCTGACAAGCAATCTTGACAAGTAACAAGTAACCTGACATGACATGATAATCTTGAATGCTGTTGCGACAGCTACCCTGACTTGCTAAGTAACTCTTGTCTTGACACCGTGGTTGACTTTCTTAATTGTGCCTATACAAGCTACCTGTCTTGTCTTGCATCATGTTTAGGACATGGATTCCTGGTTACCACGGTCAGGAATTTACCATGAATCTGACTAGGTTAATGACTAGATTGATCAAGTAGTTCATATAGAGAGATTTTTCCCAGTTACAGGCGATCCTGTTATTCTGGCCACACTTGAGGGACTTGTAGCCTGCCGACGAGTAGGGCACATTTCCAGTCCACTGTCATGTGGGACACTTCTTGAAAACATAAGTACTGAAAGTACACCAGTAATCTTGATAACTCTTCTAAATCACCTCGCCTGGATAACCTGGATAGCTGCAGGGCCTGTGACTGCAAAAATATCTCAATTGTATCTTGCTAGTAACTAGGCCAGTGATAACCCTAGTTAGCTAATGACAGCAAGCCGTAGGACTTGACTGGCTGTGCCTGAATGCTTGCTCGTGATTAGCATAGGAATTATATCCTATCTCTTGTTTTTCCTAATACAAGCTATTATTTTATTTTAACCGTGTCTTCTTGTCATTTAAGCATGTTCATTTATTTATTCTTCTATTTATTATCTGCTAGTTTTAGTTCCTTAATGAAGTCTCCCTTGTGGCACTTGCTCTTTCTGGGGTGTGACCCAGATGGTTTTGTATGGCCAGATTTTGGAGTGATACCCGATGATCTTCCTACTTATCAGCCAAACGGTGAACATCAGACATAATCCTGGCAACGAGTGGGTTTCTTATTTTGCTCTCCCACTCTATTGTAAATTATTCTTTTGAGGTATTTAGCTTCCGAGCAAGTGTTAGCTCGTGTTGAAACTTAAATTCTGTTTGCCTAAGGGTTGTAACATGATTGACAAATCCTAAAGTTGATCATGTATGACTTAACTCTTGCTAGTCTCACATTTTGTATGACTAGCTTCATGATCATCTGAATATGTAATATTTGGGACACCTTACCTTGTATGTCTGATGATGTAATATCTTGACAATTTGTTTGCTTGTTTGAAATTGAGACACTAGGCTTGTCCTTGACCATAGAGACTGATGGATTATAGTTTAACCCTTATGCATCTAGACAGCCGTGACCGTATTGTGAGGTGGTTTGCACATCAATGTATGCAGCTGGCTATGTCTGTCCCCCGCTCTCTAGTATTCTGGTTCTGGGGCATTACACGGTTTAAGTGGTGGCCTATACAGGTCTTGTAAATCAAGATGTGTGAGGGTTTTACCGAATAGATGTCTCAATCAGCATTCGCCCTTGATCTCTACTCGTGCCTTCTAATCTTCTTGGAATCTTGACCTCATGCTTATATCCCTGATATATCTTAGTCCTTCCTTATTATCCTCCATGTCATTATTTTCAGTAGCATTGTTTCTGGTCCTACTGACCAGCCGGGAGGAGAACCGCCAGTGAACCAGCAGCAACCTGGGGACCAAGCCCAACACTCTGGAGCAGCATCCCGAGTCATGCATTTTGGAGATCCAGAGCCACCAGTTCAGCCAGTCCCGCCTGCGGAGCCTAATGATGAAGCCCTGGTGGGACTCATTAGGGAATTGCTTACATCACAATATCGTCGAGGCGATGCCCTGTACCAGACAGTACAGACAGCCATAGGCAGAGTTGGTTATTAAGGGAACAATGCGGCCAACAGCTTCAAGCGCCTGAACCCTCCTTTCTTTGACGGCAGTGAAGATGCAATTGCCGCTGATGCTTGGCTTCAGGATATAGAGATTGTTCTGGAGGCAGCTAGAACTCCAGAGAAAGAGAAGGTGGCCGTTGTGCGCCTGTAGTTACTAGACTTAGCCCGCAGCTGGTTGGTGATACAAGTAGTTGGATTGGCGATGCCTGTCTTATGGGCGGTATTCAGCGACAAGTTTCAAACGAAGTACTTTGATGCAGCAGCTCGATATGATCTGCAGACAAGGTTCAGCAATCTCAAACAGATGGGAAGGGCGGTCGATGGATATGCGGCCGAGTTTTCTAGGCTTAATCGATTTGCTCCCACCTTGGTGGCGACCGAATTGGACCGAGCGTAGCGATTCCAGCAGGGACTCCACCTAGAGATTATTCTAGTAGTGGAGCAGTTTGAGCAGTTTGAGCACCAAACCTTTGATGCTATTTTGAGAGCAGCTAGGAGGCATGAATATACCTCATAGAGGATAGTAGATCGAATTGGAGGACGGAAGAGGCCATATGGGCAGTTGTCCTAGTCATCGACACCAGCCCCGACAGCTAGGGCTTTGACCATTGGAGCTCCTAGGAGGGCGACCATAGTTTCGTCGGTTCAGCACTTGACACCGACGAACCCTCAGCAACAGAGAAAAAGTAGTCTTCTGCAATGGGCTGCACTCTTTATGGAAAGCCTGGGCACGTAGTTTCAGAGTGTCGCAGGGCATAGGGGTTATGCTTGGCTTGTGGGACACCAGATCACAAAATTGGGTCCTGTCCGCATAGAGCCAGTTCATCTTCATCAACCCTAACCAGTCCATCAGTTAGGACACCAACACCAGTGCAGCAGCAGCAGCAGTACCAGCCTCCGAGGCCGCTACCGTCTCAGGCTCAACAATATGTTCAGGCCCAAGCACAGATTCAGAACAGACAGAGAGGTCACCAGTAGAGGGGACCAGCACCAAGAGGACAGGGTCAAGCTATGGCTCTGACCATGGCAGAAGAATTGGCATCAGGTGAGGTGGTGGCAGGTACCATTCTCGTCAACTCTTTTCCAGCATCAGTATTATTTGATTCGGGTGCATCGCATTCATTTATGTCTGCACGATTCATAACACGGATAGCACTGGAGCCCGAGTCATTATCAGTAAGGCTCAATATACTTTCTGGTAACGGTCTTATGGGAGTAGATAGAGTCTTTTCCTTATGTCGAATCGTAGTTAGCGGTAGAGAGTTTTTTTTTGCTAGATTGATAGAATTTTCGATGGCCGATTGTGATGTGGTCCTAGGAATGGATTGGTTGGAGGATCAATATGCAAAAATAGACTGCCATATTGGCAAGATTATTTTTGGTATTTCCAGCGAAGAAGAGTTTTCATTTTCTAGAGGCGAAGTAGAACCTTCTTTACCAGTCTTGCGGATGGCGGTAGCAGTAGTAGTTCAGTTTCCCAGAGTAGTAGAAGAATTTTCTGACGTATTTTCTGAAGAGCTCCCAGGTATGCCGCCAGAGAGAGAGAGAGATAGAGTTCACCATTGATTTGATTCCAGGGACGGCTCAAGTATCAGAGGGTCTATAGAATGGCACCATCAGAGTTGGAGATCCTGTACAAGACGATTAAAGAACTCAGAACCAAGGGATTCATTCGTGCTAGTGTATCACCTTGGGGAGCCCCGATGCTTCTTGAAAAGAAGAAGGATGGTACGTCAAGATTATGTGTTGATTATCGTACCTTGAATTCTGTAACAATTAAGAACAGATATCCCCTACCGAGGATAGATAACTTGTTCGATCAACTCAGTAGGGCAGCAGTATTCTCGATGATTGACTTACGGTCGGGGTACTATCAGATTAGAGTCAGAGAGCAAGACATTCTGAAGACAGCATTCAGATCTAGATATGGACATTGGGAGTTTTTCGTTATGCCATTCGGAGCGACCAATGTGCCAGCGGTATTCATGGATCTCATGAATCGTATCTTCATGCCCTATTTGGATCAGTTTGTGATAGTGTTTATAGACGACATCTTGGTCTATAGCAAGTATGAAGCAGAGCATGAGTAGCATCTCCGAATAGTCCTTCAGATTCTCAGATAGCACCAGTTGTACGCGAAGTTCAGTAAGTGCGAATTTTGGCTTGATCGTATTTCGTACTTAGGTCACATCATCACCAGAGGTAGAGTGGAAGTGGACCCCCAAAAGATAGTGGCTATAGAGACATGGCCAGTACCCAGTACCATCACAAAAGTTCGCAGTTTCCTAGGATTGGCCGGCTATTACCGACAATTTGTGTCAGACTTTGCTCGAATTTCAGCACCATTGACACAGTTGACCCGCAAGGATGTGCAGTTTGCTTGGACAGTAAAGTGTCAGAGTTCATTCAAGAAGTTGAAAGAAGGATTGATGACGACACCCATTCTCACGCTTCCAGATGGAACTGGAGGATTTTTAGTTTATTGTGATGCTTCTGGTAGAGGATTGGGACGCGTCTTGATGCAGCATGGCAAGGTAGTAGCTTATACGTCACGTCAGCTTTGTGATCATGAGAGGAATTACCCAACCCATGACTTGGAGTTAGTAGCGGTGGTCTTCGTGCTTAAGTTGTAGAAGTATTACTTGTACGGAGATCGGGTAGAAATTTTTACCGACCGCAAGAGTCTTAAGTATGTGTTTACCCAGAAGGATCTTAGCATGCGTCAGAGAAGATGGATAGAGTTATTGGTGGATTATGACATCAACCTGCAATATCATCTTGGGAAGGTCAAAGTAGTTGCAGATGCATTGAGCAGAAAAGCAGGAGCTTATTTTCTAACAGCACAGCCAGAGTTATTAGCAGATCTTCAGAAGATAGGAATATATAATAGTTCTTCCTACCAATGTGGCATTGATGGCCAGTATACAAGTTCAGTCAGTATAGTTGAGAGGGTCAAGATAGCACAGTCAGCGGATTCTAAGCTTCAGTGGCTTAGGGCAGAATATGAAACAGAACGAAGAGCAGAGTGATGCATTTACGAAGACGGCACTCTCCGACATGGAAGACATCTTTGTGTGCCCAGTGGTGATATCAGACAAAAGATTATGGCAGAGGCTCATAGTTCGTAGTATTCAATTCATCCCGGTGGCACGAAGATGTATCGTGATATTCGCCAGCATTTTTGGTGGAATGACATGAAGAGGGAGATAGCCCGGTTTGTCTCTCGTTGTTTAGTTTGTAAACAAGTTAAAGATGAACATCAGAGACCAGTCGGACTTCTTTAACCTTTATCGATCCCAGAATGGAAATGGAAGCATATTACCATGGATTTTGTAACTGGATTACCTAAATCTCCAGCTGGGAGAGATGCTATCTGGGTTATAGTTGACCGGCTCACGAAGGTAGCTTACTTTCTTCTTTTCAGAATTGGCCAGTCAACGGATCAGCTTGCAGAGATGTATCTTAGACAGATAGTTAGATTACATGGAGTGCTAGTCAGTATCGTGTCCGATAGAGATTCAAGGTTTATATCACACTTTTGGCGGAGTCTTCAGAAGAGTTTGGGAACTCGTCTCAAGTTTAGTTCAGCTTATCATCCACAGACAGATGGTCAGTCGGAGCGCACGATTCAAACTCTTGAGGATATGTTACGATCCTGTATACTTGACTTTGATGATTCATGGGAAGATCACCTGCACCTAGTGGAGTTCTCTTACAATAACAGTTTTCAGGCCAGTATCCAGATGGCACCATTTGAGGCACTATATGGCAGGAAGTGACGATGTAGGTGAGAGGCAGATTCTTGGTCCAGAAATAGTTACTCATACTATCGAGGTGGTCAGACAAGTTAGAGAATATCTTCGAGTTGCACAAGATCGTCATCATCATTGGGCCGATTCTCATCGGCGTCCACTTGAGTTTTCTATCGGCGACCACGTATTCTTTAGGATCTCGCCTACCCGTGGCGTCATTCGATTCGACGTACGGGAAAAGGTTAGTCCTAGGTATATAGGACCATTTGATATTCTCGGGCGAGTAGGCGATGTGTCCTATCGTCTCGCTCTTCTACCGTCGTTACATGAGGTACATGACGTATTCCATGTATCCCAATTGCGATAGTATATCCCGAATCCGAGCCATATCCTTGATCATTCGGAATTGGTTGTTGGTACCAACCTTTCGTATGAGGAAAGCCCCGTATCTATATTGGACCAAAGAGAGAAGGTACTCAAGAACAAGACTATTAAGTTAGTCCGTGTTGCTTGGGATCATCACTCTTTGTGTGAGTCCACTTGGGAACGTGAGGATGATATTCGATCGCGATATCTACACCTGTTTGACTCATGAGGTATAATGTCTTCCTTATGCTTTATGCTCTTAACTCCTTGCTTTCATGAATGATTGCTTGATTAACTGCTAGTCATAGATTGCCTGTAATTAGTATAGCTTGCCCGATACCTCTAGCCTCTTGATTAAATTCTGAGGACGAAATTCTTTTAAGGTGGGTAGAGTTGTCACTCCCGTTTCTTGTTATACGTATTTTCAGTATACGAGTACAGATTTTTGACCCGTACTTTGACTTGTCTTGCTTAGCCTAGTCTTGATTTAATCTTGGCTTGGTTTATTTTGGTTTAGCTTGGCTTGGCTTGGTTTAGTTTGGGTTGAGATGGAGAGGCTTGGTATATAAAGCCAACTCTACTCTCTCTCCTCCATAACTTTTATTTTTTTCTTCTCCATAACTCCTCCCACCTACACCCAAGAGCCCTAGGCAAGTACAACTTGCTTCATGATGGATTTCAAAATTTATTTTTCCATTGTCTTCTTTACTTGATTCTAAGCCTCTTTAGAACTTGTCATTTTTTGTTTTGATGGATAGATTTTTGTAGATTTAAGTTTTAATCTTTTTTTGTTTTTCTTGGTTTTGATCTATTGAAACTTGGTATTTTCGAAAACTAGTTGCTTCATGTTGTAGGAAATCTCATTCTTCCCAATTTTGACCTTTAAAAAGTTAGATTTCGATTTATTTTGAGGGAGTTATGGACTTTTGAAGTTCATAGGTTCAACCAAGCATTTTTATGCTGGTTGGAGAAGATGAACAGTTGTTGCGCACACTTTTTATGCCCTGCCATCAGGTTGCGTGGGTTCTGGCACAACCTGACTTGGCGCAACCTAGCTTGGCGCAACCTAGCGTGCACAACCTAGCTTGGCGTAACCTAGCATGCACAACCTTACTTGGCACAACCTAGCGTGCGCAACCCGACTTGGCACAACCTAGCGTGCACAACCTAGCTTGGCGC
>JANAVB010009400.1:7808064-7860564 GCA_029216955.1 Iris pallida | reverse complement strand
CTCTTCTTGGTATAATGCAACACACAACACATACCACGTCATTCCTACTGACCATTCTCTATGTAAATGTTGGACTCTTGGATGTACTAGCAGGTATCACGTAGGAACACTTAGCACATAGGGTAGCACCTCGGTGCTCACATAGATTGTACCTTAGTACATACATAGGTTTATCCAGCACACACATAGGTAGTCAGATCAGGAATGAGGACCAAGACACAAGAGAAAAAAAAATAAGAAGGCACTACACACTTAGGGTATAAATTGCTCGCAAGTCATGAAGTGGCACAAACAGCGTATGGGCAAAAGTACAAGGTGAAAGGTACACAAGGTATATGGTACAAGGACCAAAAGGTGTACGAGGTGTAAGGTGCACAAAGTGTCATAAGTCACATATGAATTCTGGTTAAAGTGAGACATGAAGATCCTTGAAGCCAAGACAAAGATCTACAACTTTTCTAAGGACCAAGGGGACAAGCATAGATAAATGTAACAAGAATTATCATGGCAAGAAATGGCGCAAGGGGTCAAAAGGGATGCTAGGGATAGCATGCGCCAGGACATCATGCGCTAGGACAATATGCACCAGGACAACATACGCTAGGACAGTATGTCCCAGGAACAGCATGCGCTAGGACAGCATGCGCCAGGGACAACATGCGCTAGGACAGCATATGCCAGGGACAGCATGCGCTAGGACAGCATGCGCCTGGGACAACATGCGCCAGGACAGCATGCGCCAGGGACACCATATGCCAGGACAACATACGCCATGGGCCAAAATGCACCATCCACAACATGCACCAGGACAGCAGGTGCCAGGACAGCATGCGCCATGGGCCAAAAGGTACCATCCACAACATACGCCAGGACAGCATGTGGCAGGGACAGCATGTGCCAGGACAGCATATGCCACGGGCCAAAAGTCACCATCCACTACATGCTCCATAACAACATGTGCCATCATGCATCAACATGCACTGCTCATCTTCTCTAACTAGCCTCCAAATGTTCATGAGAACCCATGGTCTAGAAGGGCCATAAATCTCTCAAAATAAGTTAAAATCTAACTTTTCAAAGGTCAAAATTGTGTAGAATCAAATTTTCTACCACATGGAACAATTAATTTTCAAAAACCAGTAAGTTTGATCGATCAAAATTCAAGAAAACCGAAAATGACATAAACTTAGATCTACAAGAATCCATCTATCATAACCGAAAATATCAAGTACTAAACTTGTATAGGATAATGAGAAGAACAATATAGACAAATAATATCAAAGGAAAAAAAATCAAGAATGAAAAATGTACCAATCTCCACTTTTGAGCAAGTTGTACTTGCCTAATGGTGGTGGTTGAGGGAAATGAATGAAAGGTTATGAGGATAGAGAAAATAAAGAGAATATATATATAGTAGGGTTGGGTTGGATTAAGAAAACCCTAATCTCTAAACATGCTCTAACCATTCCACTAATGACATGCTTAAAGGCTACATGCAACCATTAATAAATAAAAATTAGAATTATGCACATGCTAAATACAGGATACCATGTACAGGATTCATGTAAGAATACGTATATCAGGATCGGGGAGTGACATCTTTACCCTCCTTAGAAAAATTCCATCTTCAAAATTTTAGCCAAGACAAGATAGGGAAATCAAAGCAAACAAGATACTAATTACAAGACTAACTATGCATGCAATCTCATCAATTTTAACAAGCATTAGCAAACAATCATCCACCCTAGTGGGTGCAATAAAAATAGGAAAACATATTACAAAGGCATAAGGATAAATATACATTCTGAGTCGAACAAGTACGGATATCGAGATCTAATCTCGTCCTCGCGCTCCCATGTCGACTCTTCCAGTGAGTGATGGCCCCAAACGACGCTGACAAGATTAATAGTCCGGTTCTTGAGCACCTTCTCTCTCTGATCAAAATTGGATACGGGATACTCCTCGTAACTCAGGTCGGTACCGATGACCATCTCAGAATGATCGAGGACATGACCCGGATCTGGGGCGTACCTACGCAAGTGAGATACATGAAACACATCATGTACATCATGTAGCAAAGGTGGAAGGGTAATACGATAAGCAACATCGCCTACCCTAGTGAGAATTTCAAATGGACCAACATATCTAGGACTAAGCTTTCCTCGGGTTCCAAATCTAATGACACCCGAGTAGGCGAAATTCGCAGAAACACTTGGTCACCAACACCAAACTCTAGAGGCCTACGATGCTGATCTGCCTAGTATCGGTGTCTGTCCTGCGTAACTCAAAGCCGCTCTCTGATCAACTTGACAGTTTTTACGGTCTGCGTGATCATCTCTGGTCCCAATAATTTTCGTTCTCCCACATCGTCCCATGCCAGAGGGGACCAAAATTTCCTTCCATATAAGGCTTCAAACGGTGCCATCTGTATACTTGCCTGATAACTATTATTGTAAGAGAACTCTACTAAATGAAGATGATCTTCCCAAGTTCCACCGAAGTCTAAAGTACAAGCCCGTAACATATCTTCCAATGTCTGAATGGTTCTCTCTGACTGTCTGTCCGTCTGCGGATGATAGGTTGTACTGAACCTCAACTTGGTAACCAAACTTTGATGCAAACTCCAAAAATGAGAGGTGAACCGGGTGTCTCAATCTGATACTATGCTGACGGGAATACCATGCTGCCTCACTATCTGCTTCATATACATTTCTGCCAACTGCTCGGTAGACTGCCCTACTCTAAAAGGAAGAAAATAAGTAACCTTCGTGAGCCGATCCACAATTACCCAAACTGTATTTCGATCGGTCGGAGATCTAGGTAAACCGGTCACAAAGTCCATTGTGATGTGCTCACACTTCCACTCCGGAATAGGAAGCGGCTGTAACAATCCTGCTGGTCTCTGCTGCTTTGTCTTCACTTGTTGACATACCAAACATTTAGAAACATACCTCGCTATCTCCCTCTTCATGCCATTCCACCATAAGTGTTGCTTTATATCATGGTACATCTTTGTGCCTCTGGAATGGATGGAATAAGGAAAACTATGAGCCTCTGACATAACTTTCTGTCGAAGGTCTCCACCTGGTACACAAAGACAGTTTTTGAACCTAAGTGTACCATCCTCATGGATTATAACTCCTTTCTGAGACCTGATTCATATTCTGATCGAAGCTTCTGGATCCGCGGATCCTCCGCCTGGGCTGCTCTGATTCTCTCTACTAAAGTAGACTGAATCTGCAAGCTAGCCATAATTCCCGTATCTTGTGGCAAGATCACTTTAATTTCCATTTTCTGAAGATCTTCCAAAATATGCCTCTGCGAGGTTAAAATGAATGCACCACCTCTCCTGCTCAAGGCATCTAGTATCACATTCGCCTTACCTGGATGATACTGAATATTTACATCAAAGTACTTCAGTAACTCCAACCATCTTCTTTGTCTCATGTTTAGGTCCCTCTGGGTAAATACATACTTTAAGCTCTTATAATCAGTATAAATTTCTACTCGATCCCCATATAAATAATGCCTCCATAATTTAAGCGAAAACACTACTGATGCTAACTCCAAATCCTAGGTCGGATAGTTCTTCTCATGATCTCGAAGCTGTCGAGACGCATATGCTATCACTTTACCATGCTGCATCAATACACACCCAAGTCCCTTCCCGGATGCGTCACAATATACTGTAGACCCTCCTAATCCTACTAGAAGTGTCATGATCGGGGTTGAGATTAATTCTTTTTTCAACTCTTTAAATGATGTCTGACACTCTGCTGACCAAACAAACTCTACATCCTTATGCGTCAAATGTGTCAAGGGTGCCAAAATCCTGACAAAGTCCGCCACGAACCTTCTGTAATAACCTGCCAATCCCAAGAAACTACGCACTTCTGCTATCGTCTTCGGATCTGGCCAACTCTCTACTGCCTCAACCTTCTTCGGATCTACTGACACTCATGCTCCAAAAATAATGTATTCCAGGAACGAAATACGATCCAACCAAAACTCACATTTACCAAGCTTTGCATAAAGTTGATGCTGCCTCAAGGTCTGTAAAACTGTCCGAAAATATTTCTTATGCTCTTCTTCATTGCTGGAATAGATGAGGATGTCGTCTATGAACACTAATAAAAACTTATCCAAATATGGTATAAAGATGCGATCCATCAAATCCATGAATATTGCTGGAGCATTAGTTAGTCCAAATGGTATTACCAGAAACTCATAATGTCCATATCACGATTTAAATGATGTCTTGGGTATGTCCTGCTCCCGGACCCTCACTTGATAATGTCCAGATCGAAGATCAATCTTAGAGAAGATGCAGGCCTTACTCAATTGGTCAAACAAGTCATCAATCCTTGATAATGGATACTTGTTCTTCACTATTACTGCATTCAACTGCCGGTAATCAACACACATTCGCGTCGATCCATCCTTCTTGGGTACTAAAATCACCGGTACTGCCCAGGGCGATTCACTGTCTCGGATAAACTGCTTTGCCTTCAGTTATTCTTTATGCTGGTATATCTTGTCCAACTCTGACTGCGACTATCCTGTAAACTCTGTAGACCTTGTTAGTGCCGAGGCACAATTTTCGATGGAAAATTCTGAAACTGAAACAATTGTAAAGACAACGTTTCAAATGCAACACCTTAAAGAAGATGTGCAACAGAGATCCTGGAGGATTCTGAATTACGAGGATCTAAAAAGATTCTACGTAATACACAAAAAATCTAAAAAGACTTTTGTGCAAGCGACTATCGGCAGTAGAGCTTCTAAAAAAAAGTTACTGTAAAAGGCAACAGCAGCGATGACAGGCGAGAATGAAATGCTGGGGTGAATGAACCACCGTTGCTCAAAGCTTTATTCGCCCCACACGAGCACGAACAGCTTCCAGGAACCAGCAAGTTCACGAAGAACTTCTGGAACGCTCGTAAATCAATATTTGAGACTTGAACGGGCTTCCTGGACTTAACAGACTCCCTCAACTCTCTTCTTGGTACATCTTTCAAAGGAGGCCAAGGGGCTCTATTTATAGAGTGGAGTTGAGACTTCACCTCTTCTCCTATCCGATGTGGGACTAAAATACCAATACTCAAAAATAGAGTTTGATATTTTAGATCATCCCACAATCAGCATAGAAGTGTGCCAGTCCATGCCTACCCCTTGAACACTCCCGTGCATGCACGAGACATCCTGGAGTCCGTGTCCGAGTCCGTACATCAAAAATTAACTTGCATCCTTGTTGGATTTAATCCTTTTTCCTTCTAGGAAAAACTTCCACATGGCACAAACTTGTGCCCCACTACACCTCATGTGCACACCTCAACACAAGCAATGTATTATATTGAGATACTCACCCACTACTAAAATATGCTCTATTAGCGACGTCGTTTAGCGACGGAATGAAATTACGTCGCTAACTATATAATATAGCGACTCCTTCCTATTACCGTCGCAATACGTCGCTGAATAGCGACATTCGGCGACAATAGATAAAGTATGTCGCTGAATAGCGACGTTCAGCGACATATTAAGAAAATATGTCGCTTATATTAAAATTATTGCGACGGTTAGCGACGTCAACAGTGGACGTCGCTAACTTTTTTACTTAGGGCACATGACTCCCTTTTCCCCCTCACTCGAAAAATCGAAACTCGAAATTTTTTTCCCCCTCTCCCCCCGGCGACTCCCTCCCCCGCGGTGACTCCCTCCCCCCCCGTCGACTCCCTCCCCCCCCCCCCGTCGACTCCCTCCCCCCCCGTCGAGCTCCTCCTCCTCCTGGAAGCTCCTCCTCCTCTCCGGCGGTAAACCCTAACCTAATTCCTCCTCCTCCTTCTCTCCCCCACACACACCCACCCACCCACCCACACACACACACACACATACACACAAACTCGAAATTTTGGACACTGACACTGTGTGTGCGTGTTTTGGACACTGACACTGACACGGACACGACCCTTGGACACTGACACGATCCTTGGACATGTTTTGGGTTTTCCCTTACAGCTTGCGTCTTGCATTTAGAAAATAAAAGATTTCCATGTGCATTTCATACTACTCGGAAAGAATAAACAACAATCTCTCTTTAATTTTTTTCCTATATATAATTACCTACTTGTCCATTTTAAACTTAATGAACAATTTTACTCAGTAAACATAAACAAGGATATGTTTGGAACAAAAAAAAATTACGGTGAAGCCTCAACTTTTCTTATTATATAGTAGTATAGATAGAAAAAATCCTTGAGATATGAAACGTAACATAATAATAGAATGTGATCGGAACTCTGGACCTTAGCAAAAATGCATTTCAATCACAATACCACACCTTTTCTTGGAATTATAAATGACTTAAGCTGCTATTTTCTTGATTTTCTTAAACTATATATATATGCTCTAAATTAGGTCTGGAAGATGTGAAGAATCAAAGTATGCCTAAAACGAGGGGAGAGATAGTAGCTGAGAAAGTGTATTTTTAATGTGCATGAAACCAATATCAAGAAGAATGTCATTAGTCTAGAGTCCTAGACAGATTCTAAATATACATGACAAACAAACAGAGATACAGGAAAATAAAAGATTTCCATGTTTTGGACTAGTGTTTTAGAAACGCCAATTTGATATAAAAGTCCATCCGGAATGTAACTTACGTCTTGCATATTTCACACATAATAGAACCCCGAATAAAACAATTAAACAGTAGCTATGGATGAATGTCACATGTTGGAAATTCGTACCATGTATATAGGGTTGCTTATAATTTGGACACCTGGAATAGTCCCAAATGAATAGAGTGCATTATTCAAGTATAGTTTCCATTGTGGTTTGTGGGACGAGAGCCATTTTTTTCTTGGAGCTCTCGTTGAACTAGCTTTGGCTGGTTTGAGCCAAAGTCATCCAGAGGTGTAAGTGAAGTGTAGTCTAGTAACTGTCCAATGTCGGTATAGTATCGGAACATGCCAATGTCGGTATCGGCCTGTTGGATAATATCATTGTTATTAGTAACTGTCCAATGTCGGTATAGTATCGGAACATGTCAATGTCGGTATCGGTCTGTATAGTATCGGTATCGGAACATGCCAATGTCGGTATCGGTCAATATTTGGTATAGGTATCGGTCTGTATAGTATCGGAACATGCCAATGTCGGTATCGGTCAATATTTTTGTTATGATGTGTGTCTGTGTTTACAGTGAATGTGAAATACAGTGTTCGAAACCATCGACAGTTTCGATTACTGTTGTATGTTTTATCTTGGATAGAAATAGCAACAGTTCAGGGTGCACTTCTGAGAGCTTCATTTTCACGTCCTTCACTTTCTCGGACGTCGTAAAGGTTCCCGAGAAGGTGAAGGACGTGAAGAGGAAGCTCTGAGAAGTGCACCCTGAACTGTTGCTCTTTTTATCAAAGATAAAACATACAACAGTAAGCGAAACTGTCGATGGTTCGAACACTGTACTTCACACACACTGTAAACACAGACACACAGCATAACAAAAATATCAATTATATTTTTAATTTTTTTTTATATTAGCGACGTATAGCGACGTTCTGCGACGTACTGCGACGTCACACAGACGTCGCTATACATCGCTAACTAGCGACGTTACGTCGCTCGACGTCGCTAATATACGTCGCTACGTTGCCCACGTGGCCACTTGGATGCCATGCCTCGTCATCATTTATAAACTTTTGAAGCGTCGCTAGTGGTCGCTTTACGTCGCAATGTTGGCGACGTACTAATACGTCGCTCTCTGTCGCTCATTTTGCGATGTCTAGCGACATT
The DNA here is from genome assembly GCA_029216955.1 of Iris pallida. Taxonomy (NCBI): domain Eukaryota; kingdom Viridiplantae; phylum Streptophyta; class Magnoliopsida; order Asparagales; family Iridaceae; genus Iris; species Iris pallida. The sequence continues at coordinate 7,852,767 of JANAVB010009400.1, read as the reverse complement.
GGACGCCGCGTCGCCAATAGCGACGTTCGGCGACGAAATTACCATCTACGACTTGCCTATAAGCGACGTAGGTTTTTCGTCGCTAAATACGTCGCAAATCATTGTTAGCGACGTACTGCGACGTATTTAGCGACGTCTCCTGACGTCGCTAATCTGGGTTATTTTAGTAGTGACCATTTGGTGTAGCCGATGTGGGACTATCTTTTCTAGTCCAAAGGCAAAAATACCAATAATCCCCCACATATCTCAATATATGGGTTGAGCGTTCCCCACAGTGACTGCCCATCATGCATTAGAAGAGATGTCGCTACGACTTGAATCTTCCGCATAGGTTAAATAACAGCATGATACAAGAATGGACTAAGCCTTGAATTCTGCACCATAACTGCAATTCTTCCTACTCACATAATGACATCAACTGTGCTTCTGGCTACACATTGAAGGCCTTGTGCCAGCCTGGTTTCAGTGTATAATTTTTGGGCGTCTACAAGTTTACCCTCAAGAGACGGCCTGATATCTCTGTCCATACACTAGAGGTGAGTTCTTTATAAAGAGTCATGGCATGAAGCATTGCGCTTCTTTGTGGTGCTACGCCGCTATGACATGGCTTAAAGCCGAGGCTTTACCCCACCTGGGTACCTCATCGTAGTGTCATACTACTGTAGCATGAGGTCACAGGCCTCTTTGTAGTGCCAAACTACCCAGCATGAAGCCTTGCGCTTCCGTGCGGTGTTACGCCGCTATGACATGGCTCACAAAGCCGAGGCTTTACCCTACCTGGTACCTCTTCGTGGTGTCATGCCACTGTAACATGAGGACATCGTCCTCTTTGTAGTGCTGTCTACTTCTCTTTATTACGATTATCATACAGCATTAGGCTACCTGCCTATTTGCGGTGCTACTCCGCTGTGACTTGGCTTGCAAAGCCGAGGTATTACCCCTACCTGGGAACCTCATGGTGGAGTCACCCCACTATAGTATGGAGTTACACTCCTTGTAGTGCTGCGCTACCGTGCTTCCTGTAAAGCACTCCAGGCATTCACTCTGCCTGAGAACTCATTAAGGCATTTAAGCCAACCTTCCCACATGATCCGTTTTTTGCAGAAAACAACAGTAGACAACAGTGGTTGTAGGTCCGTAACCTCTCCATATCACAGAGGACAAGTACCCACCATTCCTGATATTCTTCTGGTTAATAGTCCTCCCTTGAACCAAAAGCTAGATGCCTAGTAGATTTCTCTTTGAACTAATAGCATAAAACTTTATGGTAGGATTGTAATAACACAATATCAGAATGCCTTCAAGCCTATTTTACAAGCTGTGTCATCGACCAACTGGCACTTGAGGCCCTTGGTGAACGGATCTGCCAGGTTCTCCTGACTCCGAACATCAATCACTGCAATAACACCCCTCTTGATGAGATCGTGTATTGTCCTGTGCTTCAACCGTACAGTCCTCTTCTTTCTGTTAAAGAGGTTATTTGATGCCACTGCTGCTGCCGCCTAGTTGTCACAGTATATCGGTATTGCCGGTATCTGAGCCCCAACCACCGAAAGATTATACATGAGCTCCCGAAGCCACTCTGCTTCATCTGCAGCAGCATCCAATGCAAAGAATTCAGATTCCATGGAGGAGCGAGATAACATAGTCTGCTTCTTTGACTTCCACGATATAGCAGCTCCGCCCATGGCGAATACGAATCTACCTGTAGAATACTCGCTCTCCATATCTGAACACCAGCTAGCATCACTGAAGCCTTCCACTACTGACGGATCTCCGCTGTAGAAAAGTGCATATGTCTGAGTTTTCTTGAGATATCTCATAACACGCTTCACAGCTTTCCAGTGCTCAACGCCTGGATTGCTAGTGAACCGACTCAGCATTCCCACTGCAAAAGTTATGTAAGGCCTTGTGGCAGTAGTAGCGTACATCAAGCTTCCGATGACGCTAGCGTACTCCAACTGCCTGACACTTTCCTTCGAATTTGGCTCCAGCTTCTGATCACTCCGGTACAGTATATCAATAAAAGGAAGATCTTGATATCCGTAGCGAGTGAGCATCTTCTCAATATAATGAGATTGTGACAGCGCTATTCCAGTGCCTGTCCGGATGATCTTGAGCCCCAAGATTACGTCGGCATCCCCCAAGTCCTTCATACTGAACTTGGTCGAGAGGAATTTCTCTGTCTCTGTGACGCAGCTTAAATCCGTACCTAGGATTAGCATGTCGTCCACGTAAAGACAAACGATTACTTCTCTTCCGTCAGCAAACTTCGTATAGACACACTTATCTGTTTTATTGACCCTGTAGCCATTTGACCTTATCACCTTGTCAAACTTCTCATGCCATATTTTGGGAGCTTGTTTCAAACCATACAGAGACTTCATCAACTTGCAGACTTTGTCTTCCAGACCTCTGACGACAAAACCTTCTGGTTGTTGTATGTAGATCTCTTCGATCAGCTCGCCATTAAGGAATGCCGTTTTCACATCCATCTGATGTATCACCAGCTTGTGTATTGCTGCTAGAGCAATTAACAATCTGATGGTTGTCATCCGAGCTACTGGAGCATAAGTGTCAAAGTAGTCGATCCCCTGCTTCTGAGCAAACCCCTTGGCCACTAGCCTGGCCTTGAACTTGTCAATGGTTCCATCTGCTTTCATCTTCTTCTTGAAGATCCATTTGCATCCGATGGGTCTTACTCCTTCTGGCAGGTCAACCAATACCCATGTGTTGTTGGACGTGATTGAGTCAATCTCGTTGTCTATCGCCTTCTTCCAGAATACAACATCTCTGGTCTTCATCGCCTTATCATAGGTAAGCGGATCTGCTTCCACATGATAGGTGACGAAGTCATCTCCGAAGTCTTTCGGCCTCCTCGTTCGCTTAGTTGACGGCTCAGCGAGTTCTGGTGCAGCTGGTGTCTCCTTGACGACAGCTTCATCTTGGACTACTGGTTCATTAAAGACTTCTGTCTGCTTTGTACCCTCATCATTCTCCGGAAGATCCGTAAGAACAATATTATTGTGTTTTACAAACTTGTCTTCAAAGTATTCAGCATCGCGAGATTCGATGATATGGTTTGACTCGATATCAAGGAATCTTCGAGCATCACTCTTCTCGGCATACCCCAAGAAGATCGCCTTCGTAGTCCTTGTCCCCAGCTTCTGAATCTTCAAATCCGGGAGCTTCACATAAGCCAGATACCCCCACACTTGAATGACATTCAAGTTAGGTCTGACTTTGAACCAGAGTTCATGAGGAGTTATGTCGGAAGTAGCATATGTCACTCTGTTCAGAATGAACGTTGCCGTTAGTGCAGCTTCTCCCCAGTAGCACTTTGGAAGACCCGCAGTCAACAACATGGAGTTCATCATCTCTGTCAACGTTCTGCTACTCCGTTGGATTGAGGAGAGTACGGAGCCGTTGTCTCATTGATGATTCTATGTTCTTTACAGAATGATAAGAATTCATGAGACCGATACTCTCTGCCTCAATCACTCCTTAACCTCTTGAGTTGTTGTCCAGTTTGCCGCTCAGCCTCGGCCCTGAACTCCTTGAACTTCTCGAATGCTTCGTCTTTAGACTTGAACAAGTAGACGAAAGCATACTTTGAGAAGTCATCGATGAAAGTAATAAAATACTTCATCCCGGCCTTTGTAGAGAATTGTTTGAAGTCACAGATATCTGAGTGAACCAACTCCAGAAGATCTGTGCTTCGATGGACCCTGTGAAAGGGTTTCCTTGTGATCTTCGTCTGAGCACATACTTCGCATTTCTCTACCTTACCCCCACACTTGGAGATAAGTCCTAGACTAGACATTCTGTTAATCCTTTTACAATGAACATGTCCTAGCCTATTATGCCACAACTCAAAAGAATAATCAGAAAAAGTGATTGCATTTATATTATCATGCTGGGTTACAACAAGCTGAATCTTGTACATTCCTTCAGTTTGGAAAGCTTTCCCGAAGAATATACCCTTCTTGGACATCACCAACTAGCCAGCATTGATGTCCATCCTCAAACCTGCGTTGTAGAGCAAACTTCCAGAGATCGGTTCTTAGCAATTACTGGAACATGCTTCACACCTTGAAGCGTCAGAGTGTTCCCCGATGTGAGTTTCAGCTCCACCGTCCCGATCTCCAGTACTTCAGCTTGTGCCTGGTTTGCCATTATGACCTTCTCTGAAGTTGGCTCATAAGAGACGAACCAGTCTTTGTCTGAACAGACATGGCAGGTCGCACCAGTGTCTATCTACCAGTCCAAGTCAGCCCCTACAGTTGCAACCTGTGCTATCATGGCAACTAGATTAGTAATCATAGAAACCTTACTAGGCTCACCTTGTTCTTTGGGCTTGGACTTGCATTCGGATTTGTAGTGGCCCTTCTTGCCACAATTGAAGCAAGTCACATGGGACTTGGACTTCTGCTGCTTGAAAGCAGGACCCTTCACTTTCAGATTCGTGAAGTCCTTCTTTTTATGATGAGAAGCAGCCTGCTTCCCCTGGTATTCTCTGGTTTGGACCAGATTTTCCTTCGCCGGTTGCTTGGACAGAGTATCCATCTTCTGTTGAGAGCGCATCTCGTCCTCAACATGGATCTCTTGCAAGAAATCTTCCAAGCTAATTTCCATCTTCTTTCGATGCATCATTGCATAGAAGTTGCTCCATCCTGCAGGAAGTTTTGCGACGATCCCTCCAACGACAAACTTGTCGACGAGGGGCATGTTCTCGTCTTCTAGTTTCTGACGCAACTTCAGAAACTCCTTCACTTGGGGCAGCATCGACTTCTCGTCTTCGAAGGTCCACTTATTATATTTTTCTACCATAAAGATCTTGGACCAGTTCTCGTCATCTTCATAGAGCTTTCCCAAGGAGTCCCATATCTCTTTGGCAGATGTCTTCTTGGAGTAGGACTCTGCCAGAGAGTCTTTCATGGAATTGAGTATCAGTAGTTTACATATACTATTTTCTCTCTTCCACTTCGCTTGCTTGGTTGTAGCAGTGGCCACAGCCGCAGCAGATCCAGTGGTTGGAACGATCTGTTCTTCTTCTGACAGCACGTGATCAACATTCACGAGTTGAAGATTTAAAGTGACCTTTCGTTTCCATATCTGGAAGTGTTCGCCATCGAATTTCTCCAACTTATTAAAACTGTTATCGATGAGCGAAGCACGAAAGTTATCCATCTTCTCAATAAAGCTTTGAGATTGTTAGTACCGAGGCACAATTTTTGATAGAAAATTCTGAAACTGAAATAATTGTAAAGACAACGTTTCAAATGCAACACCTTAAAGAAGATGTGTAACAGAGATTCTGGAGGATTCTGAATTACGAGGATCTAAAAAGATTTGCCATACACTAGGGAGCATCCGAGATATTGGAACGGGAGGTGACTAATGGTGAATGAAGTGATGTTGGAGATACTAGCCGCATTCTCTCTTTTGATGTTGTGGTGGACGTAAATAATATTTTTTTTTTGGGTTGATCTTCTGGCCGAAGCAAAAGGCGTATCTTTTCAGGGTATTGTGGACCACATCCACCGACTCGATATCCCCAGAGGTGAAAATGAGGATGTCGTCAGTATAGGACAGGTGAGTGATGATCGGGCAACCGCTGGCAGTATAAAAGTACTGGAAGTTCAGGGTGCTGGTCATCTTGTTCAGGTTTTTGCTCAAGGCATCCGCTGTGATGATGAATATGGTGGATGATAAAGGATCTCCTTGTCTGACGCTGCGACTCAATTTGAAGAATACATCGACTTGACCGTTGATGACCGTTTATAACCAGAAGTTGCTGATCGATCTCCAGATGATATTGGTCCAGGATTCCGAAAAACCGAACCCCCTGAGAACCCAAATCATGAATTGCTAATCCAGTCTGTCGTAGGCTTTTTCTATATCCAGCTTGATCGTGATGTTGCCACCTCTTGTAGGAAGTTTCATGCAGGTGATTAACTTTTGCGCAAGCATGATGTTATCCTGGATGTTTCTGCCTCTGACGAAGCCGCTTTGTTCCTCAGAGATGATCTTGGGGAGCAAGTCTGACATACGGAAGGCGATGATTTTTGAGATGATCTTGTTGGTGAAGGTGCACAGGCTAATGGGCCGAAAGTCACGGAAGGTTTCACGGTTATCCTTCTTCGGGATGAGGATCAGGTTGGCAGAGGATATGGCTCTGGGATAAGTAGCTCCTTGGAAGAAGGCCGTAGCCGCTTCATGGATGTCATTCTTAATTATATCCCAACACTCTCTGAAGAAGACCCCTAAGAACCCGTCTGGACCGGGTGCACTGTGAGCATCCAAGGCCCAGACCGCGTCTTTCACTTCTTACTCGGACGGAGGTAGATCCAGCTGGATGTTATCAGTGTCGCTGATGAGGTGTGGGATTTCAGCCAGAAAGTTATTATCTCTGTGAACCCGCTCTTTGGAGAACAGCTTGGAGTAAAATTTGGCGGCCGCCTCTTGTATACCCTGTTGGTTGCTGATGGTGTTGCCAGACTCATCTTTTATCTGATGAAGGGTGAGTTTCTACTTGCGGCCGTTGACGTCTGCATGAAAGTCGGCTGAGTTTTTGTCCCCCTCACTGTCCTATTTGAGCCTTGCTTTCTGCTTCCAAAAGTCGGTTTCGACTTCTAGCTAGAATCTGAGAATAGCCTTAGTAAGATTAAGGGCGGTCCTGGCTTGTGACAACTTGCCAATGATGAATAAGGCCTCGACGCGGGTAACATCATCTTCTGCGATGCGGACCGCATGAAAAATGTCTGCGTACGCCTGTTTACTCTAAGCCGCCAGTGCTTTCCTGGTAGCCTTAAGCTTGTTGGCCATCCAGACGAACGGGTCAAAAGAGTCCGCCAGGTTCCAAGCTTCCTCAACCGTATTTAAATTGATGTTCGCTCCAGAAGTCGAGGAACCGAAAGTTCTTTTTGATTTTACCGGAAGTGCTCCTAATCTCAACCAGCAGGGGCACGTAATCGAATTCGGTGGCATTCAGATTAGACAGTCTGGAAGTGCTTCCCATGCCTTGCCAAAGGTTGTTAGTGAGAGCTCTATCTAGGTGGGAGTATTGTCGGCGATCACCTTCCTGTATGTTACACCAGGTAAATTCGTTGCCAGTGAATTAGAGCGTAGCAAGGTTGGCGTTGAAAATGAAGTTATTGAAATCTTGTATGGCCGTGTGGGAAGGCGGACGACCACCAGATTTCTCCTTTCTGCAGGTGATGGCGTTAAAGTCTCCAATGCATAGCCAAGGGTAGTTGATGTGGTTGAGGTAGAAATCGAGGAGATCATTCCAGAGATGTTTGCGTTCTGCAATGTCACAGCTGTTGTGAACCACAGATAGAGTGGCACATTTGGTCAGAGAGGGGTGCTCAATCCAGCACGAGAGGGCTTGCCTCGAATCTTGGATGATGTCGATCTTGACATCCTTTGAGCAGAGGATCCAAATGTCGTAGTTGCCAGCCACAGCGGAAGTGAATCCGAGCTGCATCTGAATAGACTTTATTTTCTTTGGGGAGATCTTGGGTTCGATGACAATCAATATGTCAATTTTATGAAGTTTTTTAGGACTGGATAGTCGTCTCTTGGTTGGTTTGTTGGCTAGGCCACGGACATTCCAGGATAGGATGTTAAGCATTAAAGGAGTTGGTGGATGAATTTTTTGTCCGCTTGGTTGCGGATCTGGTTTGCATTCTCGACATTTTCGAGGCTTCTATTTTATCTTTATTCCTGTTACTGATGGAAGCCCTCGCCGTCCTTTGGATGGCTAAGGTTGACTCTACATCAGTGCTTGGGGGGATGTCCATGGTTGGGTCAAGCCTTTCTTCTGCTGAGTCCAGGCTGGCCTCTTCGGAGGGTATGATGAGGGTGTCTTCTAGATCTGCTGCACCTCTAACTAGTTCTCCGGCTAATAGGAGGGGGAATGATGTAGCCAATACCTGTTTACCTCTGATGACCTATTCCGGCCCTAGGACCGCTAGGGCTTCGGCTATGGTGATCTCCTCGGTCGGATTATGACCGGAGGAGATATCGGTTGGGGCTGCTACAGAAACAGGTGCCGTAGCATCAACCAAGGGGATGTCCATGGATTGAGCCAGCTCTGAGTTCGATCGAAAGGGTTCTAGAGCGGCTTCAGAGACCGGAAGGGTGAGATCGTTGGCATCCGATTCCAGTGCCATGAACTGGTTTGAGAGAGGGAGGGAGTGGGAGGTGTAGGCTGTTCGAAGTTTGGCTATCTTGGCAGACGAGCCTTCACCATCACTAAATCTGACGTGGGAGTTCTGAGGCAGTAGCAGGTGCTTCGGCTGTTCTTTTCTGATCGGTTGTTGATTATTGTCGGCTTTTGCCACTGTGTCTTTACGAGCCTTATTCCTCTTTATGTTGGGGTGAAGGCAAAAATAGTATTTTGCTAGATGTCCCCGTAGATGGCAATTTTGCAGAAAATGATGTGATTGTCGTAGACTATGCGTTGGATGTACGTCTGTTCGCCTAGTTCGATGAGAATGTGGTTGGGAGGCTCGATTGATAGATCAATTCCACACAGATTTTGGCATAGTGGGCTTTGGTGAGGTTGCTAGTCTCTGCTGCCGTAGCCACATACGTCCCGAATGAGTTGGCGATCCGTTTAAGGGTTGCGGGAACAAAGCAGATAAGGGAAAGGTTGGGTAGGGTCACCTAGGCTGCAACCATTACCGAATCAACCTTGGTGTTAAAGTCCGAAGACCAACGGATAATCTTCATATAGTGGGAGTCAAATCTGCCAGTCCTTTTAGACCACACGATCCTATGGTCGATCTCGGAGGATAGGTGCAGCAGTAAGTGCCTGGGGTCTATGGGAGCGACCCAGTAGCCTGCGGTCAGCCACCAGCTGGCTATAACCTCCTTAACCCTGTCGAGCTTCGGGCAACTATTGGAGAATTTGAGGACGAAAGTGTGGTGGAATAAGAAAGAGAGGGAGGAAAGCTCCTGGGTTGAGAATGGAACCGTCGAGATCTGGGACGCCATATTTGTCACGATCCGCACCCTAGAGTTAGGGCACGAGAATATAACAATGCCCAGCCTACGCCGCAGTATCGGCGGTAGAACGCTGTCCTAGGTCTCAATGCATCTAACAGTATAAGACTAAACAGTTTATACTCCCCGAATGGGGGTGACATAGCATAATGTAAACTCAATCACATCTAAGGTAGAGCATAAAGGAAGATAGATAAAACATGAAATCGAAAAGAGATACAACAGATAGAAGTCTAAGTGTCTAAGATACAAACTCAGAATACATCTCAAAACCCAAATACAGTAATCCATAAATACAACTCAAGATGACTAAAAATAAACTATAAGCAAAAACCCTAGCTATCTATGCAACCTCTACTGTCTCCTCTAGGCTAGCAGGCAACCTCCAGGCTATCTGTAAAATTTATCAACAGGTCCAGTCAGGACTGGAGCGAGCACAAAACATCTCACGCAGTTCATAACGAGTTAGGAAATATAAAGCATGCAATAGAGTAAAGTACATGAAACGCTGAAAGAAGAAGATATATATATATATATAAAACAGTAGAGATTTGATAACAGGAAATATCTAAATATGATAAGTAAGACTGTAAGGAACATGTGATTTAGAGCACAATATGGTTATGTAAACGGGTTAGGTTATACAATAAAATGGGACTCCTTTGTACGTGGGTGTACAATGGACATATATAATTTCTTATACAATACGATTGATCACATAACCATTTCTACTCTCCCTCCCCAATCAATACACAAGGATCCAATTCAGTTACGTTACCTTATACAATGACTTGTACAATGGCTTGTACAATGGCTTGTACAATGACTTGTACAATAGCTTGTACAATGGCTCAATATGATACTGAGAGTACAATATGCACAATGAGTGTACAATGATAAGGGTATTCAATAAATACAATATGCAAGTGAAATGCACATCACAATATGTACTTAGTGAATACAAGGAGATAACATCTCAGAAGAAGATCCATATAGTACTAATCCGTGATAATGAATCGTGTCAGCATCAAGTACAGTAATCTAGAGCAAGAATGTAAATCCATACAAGTATGAAACGGTCAGAGAATGTACTCGCCTGATAGCCTGAGTGTCTGAAGAGAATATACTGTCCGAGGAGTGGTTTCTGTCTCCTATAGAACAGTACAAGTCACTATGAGTCCAAAATGATAATAAGATGCATTACAATGCATTCTGAATGAATCTAGGTCAATCTAGGTCAAATCTAAGTCAAACCTAAGTCACACCAAGCTAAACTAGGTCATACTAGGTCATACTGGGTCATACTAGGACAACCAAGGTCAAACAAGGTCATAGAAAATCAATCCAAGTCAAACTAGGTCAATCGGGGTCAAAGGTTGACTTACAGTTGACTTTTGGTCAAAAAGTCAACTCTGGTCAACTGCACTAGTCAAACTAGGTCATGTCCTAACCCAGTAAGTCTTACTAGGCCTAACCAAGACTATCCTAGTAAGCACACATCAATACAAGGCTATACAAACCAACATACACCCAACTCTATATAGCATGCAATTATTCAATACTCAAATAGGCAAGAATTCACATTGGATATACACTAGGTAATCTATTACTTTAAGCTATATATGTCTACACATATATACACATGCATATATTGGTATTCAATATTAGGTCTATAATCATGGCATTTCAAATGGTTATATAAACTTATATATTACAACACAATATGCTAACATATATATAATATACATACATAGCTAAGTTAACTATATTCATAAATACTTATTTAAGAGGCTATGTGTGTGTATGTGAACATGGCAAAGGGTCAAGTGAGGGTTAAATGGGCATACATAGTGTATACATATCAAAGAGTGTCAAAATGTAAGTGAACAATGTGTCAAGTGTGATAGTGTCAACATAGTGTAAGGAGTACATGAGGTAATATATGATTTGTGTTAACATAGAACATTACATCACATTAATTGTATATTGCATACATTACATCTATTATTACATTACATTCATGCTTGCATTCATTCATCATTCATTTATTCTTTTGCACTACTATATGCACCATACATTACATACTATGGAATCTACATATTCATTACAAGCCATACTTATACATACTTACATTAGATAGGATACTTACACCTCATACATCATTTATTTAACTATTTACTCATGCTTGTATTCTTTATTTAGTTACATAATGTATATACATTAACATGGGTTAAAATCAAATAGAACATTATATTACACACAAGGGTGCACAAAATGCATATGCCGAATAGTAACTCCTACTAATAATCAATACTGTACCAACTCAGAATGAATTAAATTCTAGGATTAAAGTATGTTATAGATCTATGTGTTAGCTTTCCGAAACTTCAAACGGATCGCGTTTTCGTTTCCGGAAACTCCCGGAATCGCGAAAACACCGAGAACGCATTTGTCTTTCGTACAGCTGATACTCAAATAATTTTCCATAAAGTTATAGAAAGAATTAGGCCTATTAATACATGTTTTTGGAAATCTAACTTCAATACGCTTCTTTTAAAAAAAACGGGAGATTAAACCGAGCTTTGAGCTAGAAGTTATGACATTTCTAAGTTAGGGCTGAAATTAAAAATGTGGATAAAAATCATGACGGATTTAGATAGTTTAAGCCAAAAGAATACACAATATATATCCTAATTATCCACAACAATAATAGCAATAATAATATGAGGAACCACACTCACAAACTTGATTATATAATCATCATGAACCATTTATTACATATATAAATATAGATACACTCTCATTACAATATATATATATATATATATATATATATATATATATATATATATATATATATATATATATATATTTTTTTTTATATATATATAAATCTATATATGTAACATGAACACATCCACAACACAAAGGACACTCCTATGACCTCCAAATGGACACAAAATGGACACAAATGGAGATACAACCATGGGGATCATTCCTATGGGTTTAAAATAGACCTATATGCATGAAGAAATGAAAAGGAGAAGGGATTTATACCTCCCGATAGATCGAATCGAAGAAAAGCCTTCCCGGAGCGACACCGATACGTAGAGATTCCAAAAGGACACGAACGAGCTCCGAATCCTCCCAAACTTGGGTAGCTTCCTCCTTGGCTAGAATGGAGAAGGAAAGAAGAAGATTTGGTAGCGAAATGGAAGGATTTGGTGGAGAAATTGCTAGGGATTGCTCTCAAGGAATTTGGGGAAGAACAAGAAAGAGAGTGTGGATGAGAATAATGAATGAACCTGAGCCTATCCTCTCCCAAAGTGGCTGGTCATATGGGCTATTTGTCCTATTATGGTAAGGTCTAAAATGCCTCCACTAACCTATTCTATGAGTATTAGGAAAGGGCTAATTGGTTGGGGCTAATTAGTCATTCTAAAGTCTCTAATCACACTAACCTTATCCATAATAATTAGTCTAACCTCTAACTAAAATATTTCTATCATGTGGACTAAAATTAATATCATGTGAGCCATGCCTAACTAGTGTGTGGGTCCCACTAGAGTCAACTACCCCCGGGTCCCCGTTTCAAGTCGGATTGAGTTAAAATTCGAACCCGACTCAAATAACCCCAAAACAATATCATAAATAATAAAATAATATCAAAATAATTCAAAAAGGTCAAATACAAAAATATTCTTAGGCCAAAAATGATATTAAAATATCATAATCATATGGTTAGGCTCTAGGTCAAACAGTCTCTAGGGTTTCACTAGCAAAACGTCAAAACCACAAGTCATTGATTTAAATAATTTTAAAAATGGTTTAAAATTACCAAAAATTATATCATGAATTAAATATCATTATTAAAATAATTATAAACACGAAATTTCAAAATTACCCTCATTTGGAAAACTGGGTGCTACAGTATTATACACAATCTCGTGTAAGGACACGTCGGATAGGAAGGGAACCTGCGAGGTTACACGGTCAGGTCGGAGCTTGTCGGCGAAGGAAGGCACTGGGACACCAGCTGAGGGGGGGCAGGACCCTGCAAGGGGACGTCGGCGGACAGGATGATGGCAAGGCAACCGGAAGGCTGGATGCTGCACCCCGGGGGGGGGGGCTCGAACCAACAGACGAGGTGATGGAGCGGAATGAAGGAAAGAAGGGGCTAGCTCCAGGAGGGAGGGCGCCGACGGGGGGGGGGGGGGGAGGGGGGAGGGGGGGGAGGGGGACGAAGCCCTCATGAGGGAACCAAGAGCGAGTAGGTCATCCGGGATCGCGCCAGCGATAGGAGTCGAGGAGTCAACGTGCAACGACGAAGGATAGGAGGGAGCTGCGGACAAGGAGCACTGGGGGAAGGCCAAGAGCCTGATGCAGGGGACCATGCACCCGTGCCTTATGAGACATCAAAGTGGATACAGGGGGTCCATAGAGTGCGACCCGATAGCCCGAGGCTGGGGGCCATGCGTCCATGCCTAGGTGCCATGTGCCCAAAGCCTGATCGGTGGACCATGCGCCGCCTACAAACGGAAGCTGGAGCCATGCGCCCAAAGGGGGGAATAAGAGCTGGTGTCCGCAGGTGGGAGGGACCAATCGCCCAACGAGGAGGACCCAGCCGAATGGGGCCATGCGCCCAAGAAGAATGGGTACTATACGCCCAAAACTGGGGGTTGGAGGGGCCATACGCCCAAAGTGGCGATGGGCCATGCGCCCCCATCTTCGCCTCCCTCATGGAGCACTGAGCTCGAGGTGAGGCCTATCGGCGGGATTTCAAAATTCAAAATCTTCGGGCGGGAAACTTGTACATCCGAAAGCAGCTCTAGCTTGGGGGCTGAGGTGCCCATGGCGGTCACGACCACGGGGACGAAAAAAGGACCACCGGAGAAGGGTGGAGGCCTAGCTCCACGCCAAGCCGCAGGGATCGGGGCCGCCGAAAGGGAGGAAGGTAGGGTGGGGAAGAACGGAGAAGGCAAAAGCGGGAAAGGTGGGAGGAGAAGAAGTGATGGAGCCGGGGGCTGGCCAGCTGAGGAGGAGCGGACGGAGGGGAGACGGGAAGGGGCGGCGAACGACAGCGCCGGAGGGTCGACAGTGAGGGCGGAGGCTGAGGACGGCCCGGAGCGTGGCGGAGGGGGTGGGGATGTCGGAAGGAAGCGGGAGGAGAGGGCGAGTGTAGCCTCCCTTCCCGGAATTTGTAAAATATTTTTATTTTATTTATTTTATTTAAATGGTGATTTTGGAATTTTATAAATAATTATTTAGTTAATTATTACGGTAGATGACTTTAGCCATAGTCGAGTTTTGAAGTATCAGACGACTAGAGATCATGGCACGGATGGTGCAATGGCGTGCTTTGACTAGTGTTTAGCCATGGTAGGGGAATGCCAAGCCTTAGGAGTGTCCTAATTAGGAAAACCAGGCCAAGCTGCGATTTAACATCTATAGTTGTTTTAATTATTTATTAATTTATTTATTGCTGTATAGAAGACCAGGTTGTACCAAACTAGTCCGAACTGAGCCAAACCTATGTAGTCTTGCGACACGTCCAATGACATTCGTATTGATGGAATTTGATATGAGGGTGTTGTAATTCATTTTAAGGATTTAATGAATATTTTCTAGTATTCGTAATTAAATATTATTATTAGTAATATTCAGTGACTTTTGTATGAAATAGGTCTTCGTACATTTCGGGATTATTAGGCTGTGCATAATGGGATATATATACACCGTTATGGTTTTATTGAATTTCTTTATATTTATTATTATTTTATTGAGATTATTATATATATAATATTATTTTATTGTTACGGGTTATATTAATTTTGTTAATTAAATATTATTATATATAGGTAGAAATATATATAGTGAAATAAATAATAGAAATATACGTAGTGATATATTATATAGATAAATATATATATAGTGATATATGTGTGTATAAATAAAGAATATGTAGGTATGTGTATGTGTATGTATGTATAAATATATACGAATATAAATATATGTATATGTGTATATATATATACGTACGTGTGTGTATATACATATATATACTTATAGAAATAGAAAATAGATAATAGAAAATAGATAATATATAATAGATAATAGATTTATACATATTAATGTATAATAGATTTATAATGCATATAGATTTATATATGTTAATATATAGCCAGCCCGCAGTAAAACCCCAGCCCAAGGTCTCACCCCAGGCCCATGAACCCAGCCTGGATTTCTCCCACCCCCATACAGGGAATAACCCGAGCCCCACATGTTCGATACATATAAACCACAGTTGCACGAGGGAGGAGAAGTATTTCACAAACAAAACCCTAACTCCTCCAACCGCCGACCCCTTTCCTTGGGCGTGCCCCGCGCGCACGCGCCGCCGAGGGCCACCGCCGGCCGACAGCAGGCCGACCACCATCAGTCGCACGCGCGGGCTGAACAGATCACAGAGCGCAGTAGCGGTTGATGGAGCCGACTTCACGTCGACTTCCCTGCCACCACGCTTCGCCTTTTTTCGAGCCATTTGCACCGGTATATACCCAATATAACCTCCTATGGATTCTTTCAATTAGATTTAATTGTAGTACTTTAGGTTGTCCAAGAAATTGACGCAAAGTCGAGAAGAAACTGTCCCCAAACAGGACATTAGCACAGTCCAGACACTCAACTTGGAAGGCGATTTCTCGCAAATCCATAGACCGAATTCGAAAACCATCTGAACAGACTTCTAGACAACCTAACCAGCATTAAAACCTTATTTTTATAATCAGTAGATGCTAAGATAAATCGAATTGAAAATCAAGAAAAACCTGATAAAACAATTTTCAAAAATCAATAAAATCCTTCCACACGACGTGCGTCCCGCCATTCCGGGCGACGTGGTCGCAAACCGAAGGCATCGAAAGCTGCGTAACGGCTTCGTGGACGTGTGGGCTTTGGCGGAATTCAAATTGGTCGCGTGTGCGCGACGAATTTGATTCGTATCCGTCAAAATTCACTGTATCGAAAACTTTACAAATTTCTCAATTACTTTGTGTACGCTTGTCAGATCGAGAAACTTGTGCCAACAGGACCGTATCATTTTTCTGGTCCTGTATGCCAAGTTTGGTCCAATTCTGAGACAGTTGAATCATACGTCGTTTTACGGGCCCTACGGTCCCACTCAACAGGCAATTTTGTGCACGGCCCGCCGGAATCTAACTTTGAACATACGGTTGGATTCGTATCGGAAAACTGGATCCGTAGACATATAGTTTGACGACTTTAGAGACCATTAACTTTGGCACGCTTTTCGGTGCAAAACGGGTCCAACGGTAGATACCATTTTGGCCCGAAATTACCGTTTTGCCCCTGTGTCCAGAATTGGACTTAAGGACAGGCAATCCTAGCTAATTTAACTATTCTAAGAACATTGGTAATGTTTATTTCAGCTTCCGGGGACTGTTGTATGGGTTTTGACTATTGTGGCACATTGAGTGGTTCAGATTGTCGGTTTCACCAGCAGAGGACCACAGGCGAGTACAGTTTATTGTCTGTATTTCGATATTGATCTTAACTATATTTCATTGATTAGTCATTAGTTATGTGATTTTATACTCTATTATAAATTGTTGAGTCGGGAATGAGAAGTACGAAGGATGTGTGATCCGACCGTAGACCGTGTTTATTTTCATGCAGTAGATCTCGTAGACCGTGTTTATTTTCATGCAGTAGATCTCATAGACCGTGTTTATTTTTATTCAGTAGATCTCGTAGACATTGTTTATTTTCATGCAGTAGATCTCGTAGACCGTATTTATTTTTATGCAGTAGATCTCGTAGACATTGTTTATTTTATTGCAGTAGATCTCGTAGACATTGTTTAATTTCTACAAGTAGATCTCGTAGACCGTGTTTATTTTTCATACAAGTAGATCTCGTAGACCGTACGGTGTAGTGTCCCAGACCGATCACATAACAAAGGTACTTCTAACAGTTGGGAAAAGTATTTGTGTCTATTTATTTGCTATTGGTTTTCTGTATTTTCTGTTTATTTTTAAAACTCTTGATTGATGTCTAACCTCTGTTGTATAGTCATTTTCTTTATTTAAAATTTCATTCAGTGAATTGTGCTCGTTCCATTCCTGACTAGAAACCATATTTTTCAGGTTAGCCGTGGATTCACTTAGCTTGGGAAGTAACGGGTATAATTGCAGACGAAAAGCCTTAAGATTAGCTAGATAGATGAGTTGTAGTCATTCCATATTTGTACAAGTTTATATTTTTTGCAAATGTAAAACTTGTGAATATTATAAGTTAAATTATTTTGTGAATGAGCATTATTTATGATTTTGATCTTCATGGTCGTGACAGCGTTCTACCACCGACACTGCGGTGTAGGCTGGCTTGGACACGTCTCGTATCCGTTTTAAAAATAAAAATAGGTGCGGGTCGTAACAAGTTTTTATGGTGGCCCATGCAGGTCGGTCTTTGTAAATTATGCGAACTCGTGATAGTACTTAAGTTTGTCGTACTATTGCGAACCTGCGACTAGAAATGCTCATTCACGAATTAGAAATTAATTTAATTTACGAGAATGACTAGGACTAGGAGTCCCTTATACAAATTTGCCGATGGGTAGTCTAGGCCATGCAATGTAGATAAGGAGTTATTAGTGTTGATGGTTTGTCAGATCCCCATAGGTACACTATTATCTCTCGATATGACGACACGATCCAAAGTGGATAGATTATTCACTTGGTGAGGCAGGGCTTCATATAATTATGATCTAACCTTGATGAATTGGGCAAATCCTTCTCTTTGCCTCTTAGATATCATCCTCATATCTTAGTCGAACTGCCTATTTAGTTTCTATTTGCCCTAGGAATTAATATTTTGTATAAATTTTGATTATTGTTATCCCCATACGGACCTCGAGTTAGTTTCGGTTCAAAGTTTTCCTCAATGTTTGAATACACATGGAATAGACATTAGAATATTTGTATATCTTTTTGTCTTCAGTTATTTCCTCCCAGCTTAATCTTTTATTTTAAGGGTTGATAGGGAAAATATTTATGCCTTATTTCATAGTCAACTTGTTTGAATCTCTAGAAGCTCAGGAATTTATTTACAGATATAGTTACGAGAATGTTAGTTAACTCATACTGGCAGGACAGCAGCGCACTGTCGCCATTTATTTAAATTTTGGAGACTATGGATTCACTGCAGCCAGCAGCGCACTGGCGAGACACGACCCCTAGAGTTGAAATTAGATTAGGAAATTATCGGTTATAGAATTTTACTAGAAATATGACTAGTGGTCCACTATTGATCGTAGTTATCCTTGAGCCAATATTGGATAGAGTTAAGTAATGTTCGATTTGTATCATATTTGAGTTACGAAACCAAGGGTTTACCACAGCCCGATTTTACGGGCGAGGCATAGTCCTCGGTGAAATGACTTAAGACGTGATTACAAATTAGGGATACTATAGAGGATAGGACGGTGCCCTGTATGTTCTATAAGATCCAAAGCCAATAATAGTGGAAGTTCTGTGAGATTGGGTAGCATGTCTTCCGATCTAGCATTCCGTAGTCCTTGTGACCTATTGACGAGGATATTGTTTGACGCCAATAGGTTTACCTAGAACATAGAATTCAGAAGTCCATAAACCATTAGTCGACCAAGGCCTTAAGGAAAGATGATAGTGGGATGTCTATAAAAGCAAGAACACCAGGTGAAGTTTGATTCCCTCTAAACTCGAACTACTTGTGCCTCTTTTCAAAAATCTCGCGTACTTGTATCTTGACTATCTTGACCAACGCTGCTATTACAGCCTAGTTTTTGCAAGCTTACTCTTTTATCGAGCTTGATTCAAGATATATGTTTATTGGGGACGCCCACTAACATATTGTCTAATCAAAATCGAGGTATTACGGTCTGATCAACCGTAGTGTACTTGGTTCGCTCTCTCTTTGATTATCCCACGTGGATTGAGATATTGAGGTATCTATGATCTCATCTGCGACTGCATTGACAATTCCTCTTAAATTATATGTTCGCCCTTGAATCACGAAATTGTATTCAGTAACATCTTCCTTGAATTCTTTATTGTTTTTGTCTTTCACCGATTTGGAAAGACGAAAGCTCATGATGGTAGAGAGATACAGAGTATTCCTATGTCTATGGTGGTTGTATATACAAGTGTAGCTACCATCGGCCAGTCATGTGAATGAGTTACTCGTTATCCTCTCGACCCTCAAACTGTTATTGAGACTTTCGAGCCATCTAAATTTGAGAATAATTAGGGTTTTACCCTTAGTCAGAACGCCAACCTGGGAGACTATCTATTCTCAAGAAACCAAATGTTGTGAGTCTCTAATTAATTGCTGGAAGCTTGCCTTAACTAGCAACCCTTAAGCTTTGAACCAACCCTTCCTCGATCGAAGCCCACAGTTAAACATGAGATGAGTGGACAATAGGGTAATCATTTACCGTGACACTCATCCCGAGATTGGTTTCCAACAAATATTACTCTAGTTATGTAAAATTTATTATTAAGACCAAACTAGTGTTGGAACACCACAGTCACTGGCTTAGCCAATACCATAGCTTAAATACCCTGTCATATTATGATATACCAGTTGTCAACAGCAATACACGATCACTACAACTCTTGTGACGATAGTCTGACAGGTTGACACAAATAGAAATTCACGACTCAGTTGTTAGAAATCTTGTGCCTTAGAGTTGGTTACCCCGTCGATAACCCTAGTATACTATGGACGAGTAGGTCATTCTATTTTATCAACCATGTGTCACTGTACACACTCGTTTTTCACTTATTGAGGAACGATCCATGACTTGACTTATATATACCGTATCCCGATACGCCGTGCCTTATTCCCTATTAACAAAGAGTCGAGGTACAGTATCCGAACTTTGGGAACCCTCTAACCTCAATATTCCTAAGACCATTTCCTATTTCTAAGGTGGGTAGACTGTAAGCCTCCTAAAGTTTTAGGATATACGAAGATCACTGATTGATTAGAATAAATTTTTATTAGAATGATAGTTAGGGCCCTATGGACTCCCACTTTCCATTTAGATCATTTTGTGTCCCCGGCTGTGTCATTAATATTCGGAGCACGAGACCAGCTGTTATCTTCCAACAAACTACGTATGCAAGGCCTAGACGAGTTCACCTTCATCTAGGTATATCATGTCCCACTCAAATACGTTCCCTTATACTCTATTTTTATGGTACGACTTTCAGTTAAAAAGGACTAGTTATATCCCTTACCATAATACCGGTATATTTTCCGACTTCTACTAGAGCCTCAACCCTAACCTAATAAACATAGTTTTATCTTGGAATCTTGTTCAGTCAATATAGATTGAAATCCAAGGTTCATCCAACCAACGGGTGATGTCCAGATAGGGAACCCATTAAAATCCATTAAGGTCCATCCATGCATACCACCGTATTTAGACTATAAAACCGAACTACTGGAAATAGGTCTCTATATCTAATATGTAACCTCTACCCCTTAGAATGCGAATCCATTCGTAACCTTTATCCCATCTACCTGAAAGTCATGATACGGTCTTGTATTGCATTCATATTCTTTCCTCGTGTGTTTTAATAACCGCGGATAGATCACAATCTTGATTTTCCTAAATTTCGTTCTATTATGGAACCTTGTTTAGAATTTTGAAAACAGGACTTCTGTATTACACAGATTGTAAGCCCCTCTAAGAAGCGAAGGGTTCTTCGAGTTAGCAAGTGACTGGGCTAGAGTAGCCCGATTTTCAAATAAGGCAGTGGTTCATAAACTCCTTTTCTATCTGTAATATTGGATACTCTCTGCCGTTCTTGAAACGTTATATTTGCTCTCGATAATTCTTCCATATCTTCCTGTCCTTCCTACTTCGGAGCGACGAATAGTCGTGCTTACTAGAGTTCACCAATATTCTTTAGCTTCTTGTGTAAATTTGTTGCCTATAGATAGGAGAGAGTTGTAGATGTCGTATGCCATAGATATCCGTCGGTAGTTATTTTTGCAATTAGCTGGAGGGTTACAATGTTATGACATCAGGTGTTTGAAGTGGGTAGTGTGACCAAAGGTGGGTAGAAGTCCTCGATGATTCGTAGTTACGAAATGGCTAGGGGGAGGATATAAATAGTTCTGAGAAATTAAAATTCGAGGATATTGTGGTAATAGTAGATTTATTCTTTTAAGTTTGAATTTTGGCATGTTTAAGAGTTAGAATTTCGAGGACGAAATTATTTTTAAGGTGGGTAGATTTGTAGCCTCCCTTCCCGGAATTTGTAAAATATTTTTATTTTATTTATTTTATTTAAATGGTGATTTTGGAATTTTATAAATAATTTTAGTTAATTATTACGGTAGATGACTTTAGCCATAGTCGAGTTTTGAAGTATCAGACGACTAGAGATCATGGCACGGATAGTGCAATGGCATGCTTTGACTAGTGTTTAGCCATGGTAGGGGAATGCCAAGCCTTAGGAGTGTCCTAATTAGGAAAACCAGGCCAAGCTGCAATTTAACATCTATAGTTGTTTTAATTATTTATTAATTTATTTATTGCTGTATAGAAGACCAGGTTGTACCAAACTAGTCCGAACTGAGCCAAACCTATGTAGTCTTGCGACACGTCTAATGAGATTCGTGTTGATGGAATTTGATATAAGGGTGTTGTAATTCATTTTAAGGATTTAATGAATATTTTCTAGTATTCGTAATTAAATATTGTTATTAGTAATATTCAGTGACTTTTGTATAAAATAGGTCTTCGTACATTTCGGGATTATTAGGCTGCGCATAATGGGATATATATACACCATTATGGTTTTATTGAATTTCTTTATATTTATTATTATTTTATTGAGATTATTATATATATAATATTATTTTATTGTTACGGGTTATATTAATTTTGTCAATTAAATATTATTATATATAGGTAGAAATATATATAGTGAAATAAATAATAGAAATATACGTAGTGATATATTATATAGATAAATATATATATAGTGATATATGTGTGTATAAATAAATAATATGTAGGTATGTGTATGTGTATATATGTGTAAATATATACGAATATAAATATATGTATATGTGTATATATATATATACGTACGTGTGTGTATATACATATATATACTTATAGAAATAGAAAATAGATAATAGAAAATAGAAAATATATAATAGATAATAGATTTATACATATTAATGTATAATAGATTTATATAGATTTATAATGCATATAGATTTATATATGTTAATATATAGCCAGCTCGCAGTAAAACCCCAGCCCAGGGTCTCACCCCAGGCCCACGAACCCAGCCTGGGTTTCTCCCACCCCCGCACAGGGAATAACCCGAGCCCCACATGTTCGATACATATAAACCACAGTTGCGCGAGGGAGGAGAAGTATTTCACAAACAAAACCCTAACTCCTCCAACCGCCGACCCCTTTCCGTGGGCGTGCCCCGCGCGCGCGCCGCCGAGGGCCGCCGCCGGCTGGCAGCAGGCCGACCACCATCAGTCGCACGCGCGGGCTAAACAGATCACAGAGCGCAGTAGCGGTTGATGGAGCCGACTTCACGTCGACTTCCCTACCACCACGCTTCGCCTTTTTCTGAGCCGTTTGCACCGGTATATACCCAATATAACCGCCTATGGATTCTTTCAATTATATTTAATTGTAGTACTTTAGGTTGTCCAAGAAATCGACGCAAAGTCGAGAAGAAACTGTCCCAAAACAGGACATTAGTACAGTCCAGACACTCAACTTGGAAGGCGATTTCTCGCAAATCCATAGACCAAATTCGAAAACCATCTGAACAGACTTCTAGACAACCTAACCAGCATTAAAACCTTATTTTTATATTATTTTTATAATCAGTAGATGCTAAGATAAATCGAACTGAAAATCAAGAAAAACCTGATAAAACAGTTTTCAAAAATCAATAAAATCCTTCCACACGACGTGCGTCCCGCCATTCTGGGAGACGTGGTCGCGAACCGAAGGCATCGAAAGCTGCGTAACGGCTTCGTGGACGTGTGGGCTTTGGCGGAATTCAAATTGGTCGCGTGTGCGCGACGAATTTGATGCGTATCCGTCGAAATTCACCATATCGAGCACTTTGCAAATTTCTCAATTACTTTGTGCACGCTCGTCAGATCGAGACAAAAATTGTGCCAACATGATCGTATCATTTTTCTGGTCCTGTATGACAAGTTTGGTCCAATTCTGAGACAGTTGAATCGTACGTCGTTTTGCGGGCCCCACGGTCACACTCAAGGGGCAATTTTGTGCACGGCCCGCCGGAATCCAACTTTGGACATACGGTTGGGTTCGTATCGGAAAACTGGATCCGTAGACATGTAGTTTGACGACTTTAGTGACTATTGACTCTGGCACGCTTTTCGGTGCAAAGCGGGTCCAACAGCAGACACCGTTTTGGCCCAAAATTATCGTTTTGCCCCTGTGTCCAGAATTGGACTTAAGGACAGGCAATCCTGCCTAATTTAACTATTCTAAGAACATTAGTAATGTTTATTTCAGCTTCCGGGGACTGTTGTATGGGTTTTGACTATTGTGGCACATTGAGTGGTTCAGATTGTCGATTTCACCAGTAGAGGACCACAGGCGAGTACAGTTTATTGTCTGCATTTCGATATTGATCTTTACTATATTTCATTGATTAGTCATTGGTTATGTGATTTTATACTGTATTATAAATTGTTGAGTCGGGAATGAGAAGTACCAAGGATGTGTGATCCGACCGTAGACCGTGTTTATTTTCATGCAGTAGATCTCGTAGACCGTATTTATTTTCATGCAGTAGATCTCGTAGACCGTATTTATTTTTATGCAGTAGATCTCGTAGACATTGTTTATTTTCATGCAGTAGATCTCGTAGACCGTGTTTATTTTTATGCAGTAGATCACGTAGACATTGTTTATTTTATTGCAGTAGATCTCGTAGACATTGTTTAATTTCTGCAAGTAGATCTCGTAGACCGTGTTTATTTTTCATGCAAGTAGATCTTGTAGACCGTGCGGTGTAGTGCCCCAGACCGATCACATATCAAAGGTACTTCTAACAGTTGGGAAAAGTATTTTGTGTCTATTTATTTGCTATTGGTTTTCT
The DNA here is from genome assembly GCA_029216955.1 of Iris pallida. NCBI lineage: Eukaryota > Viridiplantae > Streptophyta > Magnoliopsida > Asparagales > Iridaceae > Iris > Iris pallida. The sequence goes on along the minus strand of JANAVB010009400.1, from coordinate 7,828,567 downwards.
GTATTTCCTGTTTATTTTCAAAACTCATGATTGATGTCTAACCTCTGTTGTATAGTCATTTTCTTTATTTAGAATTGCATTCAGTGAATTGTGCTCGTTCCATTCCTGACTGGAAACCATATTTTTTAGGTTAGCCGTGGATTCACTTAGCTTAGGAAGTGACGGGTATAATTGCAGACAAAAAGCCTAGAGATTAGCTAGATAGATGAGTTGTAGTCATTCCATATTTGTACAAGTTTATATTTTCTGCAAATGTAAAACTTGTGAATATTATAAGTTAAATTGTTTTGTGAATGAGCATTATTTGTGATTTTGATCTTCATGGCCGTGACAACGTTCTACCGCCGACACTGCGGCGTAGGCTGGCTTGGACACGTCTCGTATCCGTTTAAAGAAAAAAATGGGTGCGGGTCGTGACAACGAGTAGTTCGGGAGGGAGGTCCATGGCGGCAGAAAGAAGGAGGGGAGGAGGAGCAGCTCCAGCCGCCGGCTAGCGACGGAAGGAAGCGGCCGCCGAAACGAGCGCTCGGGAAGGGGGGACAGCTCCGCAAGCATTCTCTTATATATATATATATATATATATATATATAATATAAAATATATATATATATATATATATATATATATATATATATATATATATATATATATATATATATATTTTTTTTTTTTTTTTTTTTTCACACATACACATATATATATATTTTCACACACACACACAAACACACACACACACACACAAACATACATACATATATATATATATATATATATATATATATATATATATATATATATATATATATAATGCCATTCGGACTAAAGAATGCACATCTGAATTCGAGAATATAATGAATGAAATATTCATTCAACACTTTGAATTTATATTATCATATATTGATGATATATTAATCTTTTCTAATTCTATTAATGAACACTTTAAACACTTGAAAATTTTCAAGCATTTAGTCATCAAAAATGGGTTGGTAATATCTGGACCGAAATGAAATTGTTTCAAACAGAAATAACATTTCTAGGACATAATATTGCTAATAGGACAATAATTTCTATTGATAGAAGTATTGAATTTGCTTCTAAATTTCTCGATGAAACAACTGATAATAAGCAGTTACAAAGGTTTCTTGGGACAGGCACTTAATTATGTGTCTGAATTTTATAAGAATATTGCTCAAGATACAAAAATTTTGTATCAAAGGTTAAAGAAGAATCCTCCTCCCTAGGCTGAAAAATATACCAAGGTAGTTAGAATAATAAAGCAAAAAGTTAAGAATTTACCCTGTTTATACTTGGCGAATGCAACATGGTTCACAATAGTTGAAACCGATGCCAGTGATATAGGGTATGGTGGAATTTTGAAGCAACGAAATCCTGAGACTAATCAGGAAGTCTTAGTAAGATTTTGCTCGGGGAAATGGAATGATGCCCAAATGAATTATTCTACTATAAAGAAAGAAATTCTTTTTATTATCAAATGCATACATAAATTCCAAGATGATTTATTAAATCAAAAGTTTTTGCTTAGATTAGATTTTAGTTCTACAAAAACTGTGTTAGAAAGAAATGTTAAAAATTTAGCATCTAAATAAATATTTGCCAGATGGCAAGCTGAATTAGCTATATTTGATTTTGATGTTGAATATATTAAAGGGAATAAAAATAATCTTTCTGACTTTTTAACTCATGAATTTTTGCAGCATGGATCGCCGAAATAAAGGCAAGCAACTATGAGGGAAACCCATGGATCGCAAAACTCGAAGACTGTACCGAATTCCAGTAAGAAAAAATATTATAGCTTCGACTACTGAAAGTGAAAAGAAAAATTTTTCCTACAAAGAAGCTACTGAATTAGCAGATGTCGAATCGATCTATACTCAGAAAATAAACTCTGAGGATGTCATCTGTCTTGATAGGCAAGACTTGCCAATGGCAAATGATCCTTGGAAAATCAGGAACAAATATCTTGAGAAAAATTTCTTTCCAATAAAAACTAGACAACGACATCATTATGAAGGAATGCTTCTTTCCACAAATACTGTAGAGATTGAACACTTTCGGCATAATCCGAGAGATTCACTTAGTGAAATTGTCTATAGTAAAATTACTATATTCAATATTCTTACCCCTCAATCTTGGGTACTATACCCAAATCTGGAAAGAGAAATGCTCTCAAGAGATAAATCGTCCTCTATTAAATTCACTTATTGGAATTATATTGATGCTTTCTACAATGTATTCTATTAAGAGAATGAAAAAGAAAGCATTCATGGTTTATAAAAATATGTCCAGAAATTTTGGATCAGGAAATTTCGTCTTGGTTCCACAAATGGAGGTCTTATTTTGGAGCAAGTCTAGAAATACTCTCCATTCCAATATTTCATGCCTTTGAAGAATGGATTGACAAGGCAAAAATTTGCCAAAAAAATCAAACATACTACGACGATGAAACAATAATATATTCCTTTGTAGTTAATAATATTCCTCATATTTTGAAGTGAACTTTCAATGTGAGGAGGGGGAATTTGGCATTTTAATGTTAAAAAGAAAATTTTTGGTAAAATGGTGGAATAGAATTGATGAGAAGGCGAAAATTACAGAAATCAAGATGGCGCTTGTAGCAGAAGCTAAAGAAGCCCAACGACTGCAGGAAGAGAAGAATAAAATTGAAATGGAAGAAAGTCCATTGAAAAAATACAGAGATTCTTTAATTAGAAAGAATCTAAAAATATCTCCAAAAGAATTAAAAATTCAATGTCAGCGATATATGACATCGCAAATGAATGAATTATTTGATATAGCAGATGATGAATCTATACGTTCGCATCATTCTTCCGGAGCGTCGGTTTTAGAGGCAATGGACGAATTTTTCTCGGATAATAATGAAGACAAGATTGAAGCAGAATCATCTACCAGCCATGCACTTAGGCGGAGACATAGGAATAGTGAAAATAATGACTAAGGGACAGATGCGTGGTGCACGAATAAAAAAGGAAATGATGATGATAGCCACTAATGCAAACAATAGTGATGGGGCCTATAATAATGCATTTGGCCTAACTTTAGATAAGTGGGAATCCACTTTACCTAAAGAGAAAATGACATGACATAAAGGGGGTTACACGTATGTACTATAATGTTACTACGTGGCCTCAATAATGATAGAGACTATGGTGGTTCGCTGGACAGGTGGACGACTAAATACCGGAAGATGGCGGTCATCCGTGGGTCTCAGTTGTAGTATAAATAGAGGTTATTGGCCTCAATATTGTATCATCAAGTTTTCTATCGAGTGTTTTCTTCTTTATTTGAGTGCTTGTAAGAGTGTGCTTGTACTACTACTACCTCAATAAAAGTTTGCTTAAGTTTCCAAGTTTCAATTTCCATTCTGCTGAAACGATCCTTGTTAATTTTTGGTGGTTCACGAATATGTGCGTTCTGTCTTACTAATTTCTTTATGTGACTATTAAAATATAATTTATTGTTGTTCTATTACTGCATATTGCTAGCTCTGAATGCTTAGGATTAGTTTGTATGGTGTGTCTATGTGTTGTGGAACGACATCAAAGTCACGTAGGCGTTTATAACCGAGAGGGTTTTGTTAGCCGTAAATTGTTGACAGCCATGCAACCTTTTTACTGCTGCCAGAAGGATTAAACCTAAGTTATTTAGAACATAGTAAATGTAGTACTCATACTAACAATAGATTGCAGGTTGATAGTCTACATCAAGAAGGTAGCAAGATAGATCCCAAGTCCATGAGTGACCAGTTAGCTCACCCAATAGGGAACAATAAGAAGACCCTTAATAAGGGTAAAACTGTTAAGAATGCAAATATGTATGAATTTCCAACTGAAATAGTGGAATTGAATAAGTGGACAATTCCTAAGGTTAAACCAAATGGAATATACCAAATAGGTACTTTTGATTTTAGATCTTCTATTGCAATTAAAACAATGGAAAGAATCGTTCAGTTTCAGATACTAAAAAAATAATCATATTATTATCTGATGAAGATATCTCTCATTATAGAGATATGATTTTATCCATATAGGATTAATTCAAGTAGCATTAAAACCCTTAACCCTTCAAGGGTTAAATGCGTCACTATTGACATCTTTAATAGGTGAAAGATGTCTAGATTGGGCACAATCCCTAATGGGAGTTTTTTAAACAAGTCTTTGCCATGGACCGGTCTATTTTATTGTTTACCCTAATCTGAGTCTATCTTTAACAGATGTAAAACTGTTTGACTCAGTGTCTTTAAATCTAAAGACATATAGTTATTATTTTCTTCTTGGATCTGAAACTATAGCAATAATCTATAGAGTTCATTTTAAGGTGTTAAATACTTTAGCTCCAAAAGCTAGACACCTTAGAAAACCAGGACAGACTACTTTGGTAGAGACTAATCTCTTGACAACCAAAGTAGCTACTAATGGAATAATTAAGTGGAAAGAAATAAACTTTCCAGAAGAATGGACTTTGAATATGGCTGTACCTCCTAAACCCATAATGGAAACAAAAATAGGTCAAATTATTCATACTCCAAATGGAGATGTAGAAGTAAGATTTACTCCACAAATTAAAGCTAGAATCTCAACATCATCTAGCTGTTCGAAGAGATTTATATCTGATAAATCAGTATCAGATAAAGCTTCTGAAACAGAATCTTTTAATAAAGAAGAAAATAAAGTAGAAAAACTACAGATTAATGAATCTAATATTGTTCATCCAATATATAGGTCTCAATCGTCTAAATTAGGCGATGAACCGACAATGTCGGAAATAAATTTTAATCTTTAATAGATATAGCTGAATATCCAGGAATTATAAAATTCCTCGATAAGAAATTTTATAGCAAAGAAAATAATGAATTTAGACAATGGTATGAAAATACTTTTGGTATAATGCAAAGAGCATTATTTAAGGTGAAATATCACCAATATATCAATGAAGCCAGAAAGATTAAATGGTTTCATGAACGGTTTATGGAACAATACGTTAATGATAAGATAAGACAAATTAATGTCTTAGAAGATCAAATAAATTATGGACTACAAAATGAGGATTAAAAATAAGATCTGTATATCCTCTGAATGAGCATTTAAAAGTTTCTGTTCAAAATAGAGCAGAATTAGAAGCTAATTCCTTTTATAAAGTTGTTGAACATGAGAAAGCAACAATAAAAGAATTACAAAAAATTATTCTACAAAATAATTATACAAATACATATATTCAAGTTATGGGTCAGCAGTTGACTAGAATTGAAATTGCTACACAACAATTACTCCAAAAGCTAAATAGCATAAAGGGAATTGAGCTAAATGAAAGTCCAATAATTAAATCAAAGAAAAACAACAAATATCCCAATAAAACCTTCAATGAAAGTTTCGGGATATATTCTTAAATCTAAAACAGAATTTACAAAAGAAGATCTAAAGGATCTAGTAGAGAAATTTAGAAAGACTATATTAATGTACTCCAAAATGAGTTGGAGTATGAAAGTCTAAAAGAGAAATTTCTGAATTATAAACCAAAAGAAATCCTTTTAAATAAATATGTTAGAGGGAGAATCTTCTATTCAATGTTGCCAAGAATCAAGTGATTCGGAAGAATCTGTTTCTTTAGATGAGGAACAAATCAATCCAATACAGATTGAGAAATCTTTCAGACAAATTCAAAATGAGGAGAACTCTGAAAGAATTAATACTGTTAAATATGACAAGCCAAATTTAATAAAATATTATTATAAAAGACCTTCTCCTGTAGATGTTCTCTACGAAGAGAATGATTATATCATCCAGAATCATTATTGTAGTGGAGAAATATACGAATGAAATATTGATGGTCTTTCAGAAAAATAAATACATGATCAATTAGATAGAATGGTAAAGTATTCTAATATAGCTAAAGATGCTGGTAATAATGATAATCAGATTGCTATATTTATTGCTAATGGGTTTATTGGCATCCTTAAAGGATGGTGGGATAATTGTTTAACCCAAGAACAAAAACTAGAAATAGTGAATACCACTAAAACAGAAGAAAATTAGCAAAAAGTTGCTGCTGTTTGCACCTTAATATTAAATATCCTAGATCATTTTACAGGTCAAATTTCTGATGGGAGTAGAATATCGACACTTTTGCAAAATTTAAGGTGTCATAGGTTAACACATTTTAGGTGGTATAAAGATACATTTTAAAGTAGAGTAATGAGACTCAATGATGCCAATACATCACATTGGAAGTCTAAATTTATTGATGGACTACCAAATATTTTTGCTGAAAAAATAAGGCAAAAATTGAGAGAGAAAAACAATGGAGAAATACTATATGAAAATTATACATATGGAGCATTAATAAATGCTTTCAAGAGGGTTTAGCTCTTTGTAATGATTTAAAACTGAGAAATCAGTTAAAATCTCAAAGGCTTTCAGAAAGAAAGCAATTAGGAGAAATTTGTAGCCAATTTTCTATGGATGATTACAAGCCACCCTTGGACAGGAAAGAAAAGGCGAAGAAAGAATATAGGGAAAAAGGAAATAAGCCCTATTATAAGAGATGAAAGACAAAGAAATTTCCTCAAAATTTTAGAAAAAAAGTTAGAAGCAAAGAGAAGAAGACTTATTCCAAAAAGCGTAAAGCTTCTAAAGAAACAAAATGCTATAAATGTAGCAAATTAGGCCATTAAGCTAATAGGTATTATACAAACGAAAAATTGAAGAAATTGAGGATGAAGGGTTAAAAAGAACCCTATACAAAATATTGATAAATTCTGTTGAAGAATTAGGCTCATCAGAAGAATCAAGTGATGATGATTCAATCAATATGTGTGAATGCGACAGTGTTTGTAGTTGCAAATTATGTTCCAATGAGCATGATTTAAACTACTATAAATCTATAGTAGAAATGAATGGTTTGTCAATAAATGTATTGACTACCCAAGATAAAAGAGAGATAATAGAATCTTTAATGTCTACCGAAATCAGTAGAACGACAAGGGAAAAGTTAATTGATTTCTTAAATATAGAAGAAAAATCAACTACTAACAAAAGAGAAGAATCTAATAAAATAGAAGAATCCTATTCTATGGCTGAAGTACTCTGAAGATATAAGAGTAGAGAAGTGAAGCCAGTTACAATACAAGGTCTCTAGAATGAGATTAAAGTATTGAAAAAAGAAATAAAGAATTAAAATCTCAAGATGTGATTACACAATTAAGATTGTCTAATTTAGAAACAATAGCTCAAAAAATTGTGATTCCTAAAGAAAAAGGAGAAAGTTCTAATAGAAGTAATACTTCTAATGCTTCTGAAGAAGAAAATGAGCTTGAATCAAAATTAGAGAAAATAGATCTCTTTATAACCCAAAAATGTTATATACAAATAGATTTACTCATTAATAATGAGTACCATATAAAAAATCTCATTACACTAGTAGATAGTGGTGCAGACTAAAATTGTGTCAAAGAAGGTGTGATTCCAATAAGATATTGTGAACACACTACTCAGACACTTAGTGATGCTAACAATAGAGCATTAACAGCACCTTATAAAGTTACGGATGTTAACGTCTGTAAAGACTCAATAGCTATTCCACTTCCATTTATTGTAGTAAAAGAAATAACTCAGCATGTTATTCTTGGAACACCTTTCCTAGAAAAATTAATGCCAATCAAACATATTAATACTTATGGTATCTCCACTGTCTATAAAGGCAAAGAGATAACTTTTGAATTCATTCGTGATCCAATGATGAAAATCTTGAATGAAATTAAAGAAATTGATTTGAAAGAAAATCAAATAAATTTTCTTAGGGCGGAAATCAGGCAGATACAAATATCTGATCAATTAAAGAAATCAGAAGTTCAAGAAAAAATAAAGCAAATAGAAGAGGAATTCAAGTTACAAACTTGTAGTAATGTTCCTAATGCTTTCTGGGATAGGAAACAACATATTTTTTTTTCACTTCCCTATGTGGACAACATTAATGAGAAATATATCTTCACTAAAACTAGGCCTTGCCAGATGAATCAACAATATCTGAAAATATGTAAAAAGGAAATACAAGATCTAGTGGATAAAAAATTAATAAGAAAATCTTATTCTCCTAGGAGTTGTACAACATTCTATGTAATTAATAATGTTGAAAGAGAGAGAGGAGTACCAAGATTGGTAATAAATTATAAACCTCTCAATAAGGTATTAAAGTGGATTAGATATCCAATCCGTAATAAAAGAGATTTGCTTAACAGAATTGTTAGAGTAAAAATATTTTCTAAATTTGATTTGAAATCAGGCTACTGGCAAATCCATATAGCTGAGCAGGATAGATACAAGACTGCTTTTGTGGTTCTGTTTGGGCATTATGAATGGAATATAATGCCATTCGGACTAAAGAATGCACCTTCTGAATTCCAAAATATATTGAATGAAATATTGATTCAACACCCTGAATTTATATGATCATATATTGATGATATATTAATCTTTTCTAATTCTATTGATGAACACTTTAAACACTTGAAAATTTTCAAGCATTTAGTCATAAAAAATGGGCTGGTAATATCAGCACCTAAAATGAAATTATTTCAAACCGAAATAAGATTTATAGGACATAATATTGCTAATAGGACAATAATTTCTATTGATAGAAGTATTAAATTTTCTTCTAAATTTTCTGATGAAATAACTGATAATAAGCAGTTACAAAGGTTTCTTGGGGCACTCAATTATGTGTCTGAATTTTATAAGAATATTGCTCAAGATACAAAATTTTTGTATCAAAGGTTAAAGAAGAATCCTCCTACCTAGACTGAAAAACATACCAAGGCAGTTAGAATAATAAAATAAAAAGTTAAAAATTTACCCTCTTTACACTTGGTGAATGCAACTGTAGAAGCATGAAAAATCTCAGTCCAGGTTTTCTGAAGGCGCAGAAGGTCTCAAAGCCCAGAATGGGCAAGGCAGAGCACAACCTGTGGCTCTCCAGGTTGGCCATCCATCCACAAGCTAGGTTGTCAGGACCTCGAAGACCTCGAAGGCGCCGTCCAGGTTCGAACTCCTCATAAGAAGCGTTCCAGCACGTTCTGAGGGTCATCAACAGTTCTTCTACGAACTCATAGCCCCTTTGAACGAAGGAATCCTCAACCAAAATCCGACTTAGGCAAGGCCAACCGCTGCTCAAAGCTAAGTCTAGATCCAGCATGGTGTTGAGGGACAAGAAGAAGAAGAAAAAGTGACTCTTCGGAAGAAACTCCCCCTTTATATAGGACAGGAGTGGTCCATAATGCAGGCCACATGGCCGACGGTCAAAGTTCCCACATTAATGGGATGAACCTAGGACTCAGCACGATGAACCTCATTAAATAAAGTTTATTTGACTAAGTCCTAGACTATCCTAGGACCCCTTGAAATTTCCCAAGTAACGGTGACAATTAAGAGGGTTTTTTTCATTAAGGAGCGGTCATTCAGTGCTCTTTAAAAAGAAGACTTTAAAGCCAATGCCTTCAATCCAGAGGCACAGCTACACTCCTGCGCCAACCTCAGGCGCAGACTGGTGATATTTTCATACCACCTCAACTCCAACGGTGTAGCACTCTGCTCCGACCCAGAAGCTTAACTACCTTTCGTTAGAGACTTGGAAGATACCATTGCATCCAATACAAGTCCGCCTGCCGCTCCAAAAGCACAGTAACCTCATCAACCAGAAGCACAAGCCTACTCGTCTTCCTAAAGCACAGTGACTTTGTCGCTTGAAACACAGAGGCTCCGTCGTCTTCGAAGCATAGTCCACTCGTCGCCTGAAAGCACATAGGCTCTGATGTCTCCAGAAGAACAGTCTACTCGTCGCCCCAGAAGCGCAACAGTACTCAGATCTCGCCAGAGGTGCAGGAAGCATGGTCCCACCCAGTCGGTTTGCTTAAACCGACCGCCTCGAAGATAAGATTGGGGTTAATCATGATTGATATCTTATCAAAATTGATTTAAATCTTAGACGAGGATCAATCAGAATCTAAATCCGAGATAAAATCCCAAGATTTACTCGGCTGCATCCGAATAAGCAAATCAGCACACGCCATGTGTCTCCTCCTTTGGTTATTTTGATAACCGCTAGAGATCTCGATTGAGGGGAATATCAATATCCGCCACGTGTCAGCACCGAAGAAGCCCGTATCGTACAATGATGATAGATTCCTTCATATCTCAAAACCCATATGTATATCGCATGTGTGCTTTCTTTCTCGATAAATAGAAGGAGATTTCCTTCAACAAAGGAGAGACACCGAATATCAAATCTCCAGCTCCAGGCATCCTCTTGATCGGCAACCCAAGAGTTCCATCAAAGGCATCAGAAAGTCAAAGCAAGTTCTACCCGTCGTCAGATCGTTAACGGAGTAAAGGAGCCGCTGTAGTGCTCGATCTCCACCGTCACACTTTCCCAGAAACACTTCCCCTTGTACTTAGAATATCCTATTTAGGACTTCATTCTCTGTACACAGGTCATCCGATTGTACTTAGAATATCCTGTTTAGGACTTCCTTCTCTGTACACAGATATTTTTACGGTCAAAAAACAAAATATTCGTTCAATCTCTTGTGATGTCGAACAAAATGGCGACTCTGCTGGGGACTACCATCTCCTCCAACGAGAAGGCAGTGATACAATCTGATGACAACTTGCTAGGATCTTCCCAGGAGATGCTGGTTGTACGCTTCGACCAACAAGCTTTTGAAGATCTCCTTTCTGATGAGAAGTCGAATCCTTCGAAGTGGTTCATACAACCGAAGAAGACTCGACATGTCTGGAGGCCCAAGGCGGTTGCGACAAGCAGCACGATAGAGGGAACTGCGATCCAGAATCCCCTCAACATAGAAGCTCAGGAGAAGATTTTGGCTGCTACAGCCATATCTCCTCGCTCAATTCCTACCCTGGAAAAGTATGGCGAGGAAGTCGGTGTCTCTATGACGGGCTTGATGAAGGCACAATGCCGAAGGAAGTGTGCGCCGGTTCAACCCCTTACGACGGGAACATTGCCGACGAGAAGATCCGTCTTCGACAGAATGACCTTCCCATCAGACGAGCCTTCATTGGATTCTGAATACTATACACCCGCTGGGGGTAGTAGAAAGAAATTCAATGCAGTACGTGCCTTATACAACAAACGTACCATACCTATGACCAACCAAAGGCCCGCGTTGACAGTCACACATGCAGCCACTGGGATGTTATACAAGATTGGCCCTGTGCTACTATGCCTCGACCAGTTGAACCCCTTTGTAGCTTAAGCACTCCTGTACGTGATACAAGCCAGGAGGTACATCCCGTAGAGAGAGAGACTCATGCAAGCAGTGTTCCTATAAGCATGATAGGAGTCTGCCTTGCCAGACCCTCTCTGATCGTACCCACGTACAGCTTCCCTGCACATAAAATGGAGGTACGACAACGGAAGACCTGGTGCTGTCCCAAGCAGAAGAAGAATCGGCAACGTGGAGCACGCCTAAATTAAGGCATCCTTGTACCTAGATTACCATCAACTGCTGTTGTCAACAGGCGACAGTACTACCACTGGGGAGGCGCTCTGTCTTTTAAAGACTTCAACCTACGTCGACTGTACGTCAAAGACTCGATAGGGGGTCGACGAGCAAAAGAGAAGATGAACTCCATGTCGCCACGTGCAATACGAAACAGGGTTCTAAAACTCTCAAAATGTCATCCAAGAATCCTCTCGTATCGGCTACTAAGCCCAAGAAGCGGCCCGAGAGTAGCAAGGCAAAGGTACCTAGCACAGGTGTATTCCAAGGCATATGTTCCAAATCTTCGTTGGGTGCCACATCAGATCCTGGGGGTAGCCAACCTCCCACTGTGTATGACAATGCTACGTTCTAATCTGAGGAGGAGCCATACGATACGGATGCCTCCACAGGCGTAGCTAGCCACCAGACTGGTGTAGCAACCGCAATGAGTCTGAAGAATACCACAACCTCCCAGTCTATCCTCAGGACGACGAGGTTTGGACATCTGAGCTAGAGAGGGAGGGATCTACTGTCCCTTCCACCCATCCACACATAAGGTCCATATTTATGGTCGAGGGTGATGAGATGGACAATAGCGAAGCACCTGACCAGCTAAAATACATCGAAGCTCTTGAGACGAGCCTAGATATATTGAATGCCACAATGAAGACTATGTTTTCTCTCATGCTGGAGATCAAGGGGAATTTGGTACCCACTGCCTCCACACCTGCTCCTGGTCCAGCAGCCAATGATGGATCCAGCAAACTGCCCGCCGTCCATCTGGCGGGACCATCATCATCTACTCTATCGACTACAGGCCCGACAATGTCAACCGAGATACAACAGGCCATCAAGGAACTATATGCTCGCTACGATGCCAAAAAAAAGCAAGCAACACTCTGGAAGATGGTGATTCGACAGCCATATCCTGCTGAGTAGGATAACGTAGTTTATCCTCCCAAGTACAATTTGCAAACGCTCACGCCCTACGAGGGAAAGGAGTCTTCTCGACGATACTTGAGGTACTTTGCCTCAGTGAAAGGGCACTTGTCGAAGGACGACGCCCTTCTTACCAACATCTTCATAGGAGCTCTGTAGGGGTAGCCTATGAATGGTTCTGCAACCTTTTGGACGATTGTATTTTATCGTTCGAGGACCTAAAAAATCTATTCGTAGATCGATTCTATGAAGAAGGGATGGACATGACAATGTCAACTCTCATGGAGGTCATCCAGAGAGAGAAGGAACCTGTTCGCGTATACATTGAGCACTTCTGTCAGGCTGCCTTAAGGCTACCGCCTTGTAGGACCGTTGAGAACCTCTAGAGGGGGTGAATAGAGAGTGTGCGTGTGCAGCAAAAAATAATCACGAGCAGTTAAAAATATTAAGCAGTTATATATTATGGCAGATAAAAGATGGTAAATAAAATACGGTAAAGTAAGTGTCAAGAATTCAAACTCAGTGAACACCACGATGTATACTGGTTTTCCTCTGAGAGGACTAGTCCAGTCGCGAGTACTCTTGCTCGCTGTTAATCCACTATGGCACAAGCTTTAACTGAGCACTTACAACTATTACAACATCGTGCTTGGTGACAAGTGCACGACCGACTTCACAACACCATGCATGGTGACAAGAGCACGGCCGACTCCAGAAGGCAATTAGAAAACTGGAACGTTTTCTGAATACAACCTCCAATACAACTCTTTAATACCAAACTCTAGATTAAACAGAACCTGTACTGGCTTGGCTAAGTGTGTAAAGGCTTAGATATGAAAGTAAAAAGCTCAGAATACTTTAGATAGAGAAGAGAAGAGAACAAAATAGGTGAAAATGGGATGATTGAAATGAATGGTAATCTCAACTCTATTTATAGTATTTTGGGGGACCGAACTCAGGCAGAGTTCGGGCAGAGTTCGGATGCTAGGATTTCGTATACGAACGTTGGATGCAGATTTGGTGGAAACTAAATTTCAAATAACCCAGACCGAACTCGGGCCGAACTCGGACCGAACTCGGTCAGAGTTCTGCTGGGACAAAATAATAAGGAATGGACCAAATTTGTATAAGTTTTGGGCTTTTTGGAATTGTAAATTTTTGGGATAAGTAGGTAGGCTTATTTTTGTTTGTGGACTGAGAAAAACCTAAGCCAGTACCGATCTGATCAATTTCACATTTTTTTATACTCAATAAAAGAAAAAATACAGAATAAATATGAAAACTAAAAGCCCATTTGATGACGCCTTTCTCTTGACATTTGAGCAGACTCATTTTTCCTTGACGGCGAACACGAGGCCCCGAATAGGTTATTAGGCGGTTCAGAAAAATCTTCTTTTCTTATGCCGTCTTTGGCCCATCAATAATTCTTCGTTGTATATGTCCTGGTTTGATCATGCTTACTGCTTGTCTGCAAGTACATATTAGACGAACAAAACAATATGATGTAGTATGATACAAGCATAGCAATATGATATAGACCATTTAGGACAATGCTAAGTTTATAGGACAATGCTAAGTTTAAGTAGCAATATGATAGTGATTACATGAATATTAGTGACATCACTAGTTAAACTTAATTGATTAGCCATATTCAAAAACATGATATAATCATTGGGCTAATATGCCTGGTATGCCCGAGCCCATGCTTATGGACTCATGTCGTAAGAACATGTTGCCTGCGATAAAATTGTGGCACAATGCTTCTTGTACAGAGTAGACGCCTTTCATTATAGAGACGGATGTGGCACAAAGGAAAGCTCAGGACGTGCAGCTCCTGAGATTGAACTTTCCTTCTCTCGAAGACAAGGGAAGACATTCGTCTAGCAATAATCCCAAGGGCAAAAAAGGTAAGCAATCCATGACCGTCAACATCTTCAAAAGTTCAGTAACCATGAACCCCAAGTCTGCAGAAGCACAGAAGCCGAGGGAGACTTACTCTTTCAACGACGAGGATACGCTGGAACTCTTTAATATGCTGACGAAGAATGGCAAGTTGTCTCTCCCAACACCAAGGTGCCCCAACGATGTGGGAAAGGTGGACAACCCTAAATACTGCAATTATCATCATTATGTGCACCATTCGACACGAGATTGCTACGTGTTGAAAGGATAGATTCAGTGCCTCATCGACGCCAAAGTCATATCACTTGACTATGAAGAAAAGACTGTCACGGCCAACATAGTTACTCTCCAGTTTGGAAGTTTTCCAACCATGGAGGCACAGGACGGGGTTGTCCCCATTCCGAGGGCGACAATGGAAGCAGTCAATCTTCCACCAGTGCGTGACAATGCTCAAGGGCTCATCCCGTTCTCCACACCACAAGGCGAGGTCATGTGGGTCCACCCCGACGTTACTCCCGACACGATGGTACCCTCAATCCCTTCTGTTAAAGGAAAGAAGGTCAGGACATGTCGCATGGTCTCGACTTCGACTGATGACACCTTGGTGACCACTCGCTCGGCAAAACGACAAGAGGAGAACCAGGCTCCAGAGGAAGCAGCCCCTCCACCAACTACAGCCCTTGTTCCTGGTGTATCAGAGGCAGGCCCGTCTCAGACTCCTATCATAGATAGGCAGAAGCAAAAGGAGGTTTGCTTTGACAAGCCTCTCAGAAAAGACTCGGCAGTAGGGCCTATTAAACACTACAACTTCAATATACTGGCACAGCTAACCAACATCCCGGCTAAATTGTCACTTTTCGAATCCTTTGTGTCTCCAAAGAGACCCAAGATGCGCTTAACGAAGCCTTGCAGAACATCGAGTCCTTTCTCACTCAGGTGAGACCACCAAAGAAAGTCCCTGCAGCTTACCCATATTGTCACAGCATGGTCGAAGTAATCCCCAGTATCACCTTCACCCAACAAGACATGCTGCTAAAGAACAACCGGCGTAATAGGCTTCTGTACTATACAGGGCATGTCGGTACCATTGAAGTCGATCGCATCCACATCGACCCGGGATCCTCTCTCAACATCATCCCAAGGAGTCTGCTCCAAACTCTAGGAATTTTGATGCATCGGCTGACTGCATCAAACATAACAATCAGCGGCTTCAACACGGGGAAGAGCGAGCCTCTGGGCAAAATTCGCTTGAAGTGCCAAATCAACGATCTCCACACCAAAGTGACTTGTTATGTCATCAACGCTAACATAAATTACAATATGCTGTTAGGACGATCATGGATCTATAAGTACATGACCGTTCCTTTCACCCTCTATCAGTGCATGAAGTACGTTGCCAGCGACAGGACTATCAAGACCGAGTTCGCTAACATCGACCCGTTCCAGGGACTTGAAGCCTACTTTACCGATGCTGATTTATACAAATCAGTCCCGTAGGACGATGGAGGCAATAATGCTGATGACGAGGCGGAGACGGCCTCAGGAAGCGTAATGGTTGTCGAAGAACCTCTAAAGGTTGGACTGAAGGAAAGACCCCCCAAGGTGTTTATGTCTCTCGTCGTCAAGCTCCGAGGCAGAGCACCACCTTTTCTCGCAGTAACGTTAGATGATGGCCAGGAGCCTATGAGAATAAGGCTAGCTCGGAGGTCCCCAAGGCCGACCATGAAGGCGCAAGAGCCTCCGACCGCGACCCTTTTGGTGATCAAACTAAAAGGGAAGTGTCCTCCTCCTCCATCTTTGACAGCCCTAGTCCTCACCGATGAGGAGCTAGGAGACTACATTTGTGTTAGTACGGAAGCCACTCTTTTGATGATGTAATCTTCCGAGATAAAATCTCTCATTTTATTAATAGAAAGTTGTCTTTGAATTACTCTTGGGCATATTGGAATACTAGATATTTCCTAGACAACTCTCTATATAAGCTATAAACACAAGTGATAACCGCCAATCATGCAAGCCAAGTTGTCCCCTTCCGGGGCATCTACTTCTTCGTTCCAGCAAGGAAGAAAGAAGAGGAACCCATCATCTTTGGTCGAGTGGAGCATCCTCAGCGACTAGCTCCCGAAGATCCAAAATCCGACAACGGCAAGATGCAGTTCTACCGCTACGCTACTTAGGCTAAACTCCTCATACAAAAGATGGGTTACAACCTGAACAGCAACAAAGGGCTCAACTATGGTAAAGGTCGGTGCCTTTCCTTACGAATTCGAGTTCTAAAGGGAAAGCCCCAAAACTATTACCAGCGAACCCGCCGGGGGTTGGGTTATATTACGCCCACTTCCACTTCAGAAGGCTCGGAGACATAAGTCATGATGCACTCACACTCTTCTGACTCCTTAACCTGGGACTACGATACCAGTACCGGCCAGGTCTTCAAAAGGATGCTGTCAGCTAACATAGCCTCTACAAGCCCTCTAGTCGAAGACGAAGTCCAAGCGGTCGAATACTTCAAAGACGAACCTTAGGCTCAATGCCTAGGGTCTCAATAGGAATGGCGTTTTGAGCAACGTGAACCTCCCACAAAAGATGAAGTCATCCGGGTCGAATTGGGAAACGAGGCATCCTCTAAGTCCATCTTCAACAGTAAGAGTCTGATAGAAGAAGACAAGCAATCTCTGATACAGCTTATCCAAGAATACATCGATGTCTTTGCCTGGAGCTATGAGGACATACTGGGTATAGACCCACAGGTTGCCATGCATCACCTCAAAATCTTGCCCGACGTCAAGCCTGTTAAGCAACAACAGCGTTAGTTTTGCCCGAACATCATGGAAGCTATCAAGGAAGAAGTCGACAAACTCATCGAGAATGGCTTCATCCGTGAAGAGCAACATCCGGATTCGGTGGCAAACGTCGTCCCAATCACCAAAAAGAACAGAAAGATACGAATTTGCATAGACTTCAGGAATCTTAATTCAGCTTGTCCTAAGGACGAATTTCCCCTCCCGATTACTGATGTGATAATTGACAACACTTGTGGCTTTGAGTGTATGTCCTGCATGGATGGTTTCTTCGGCTACAACCAGATCAAGATGCTCCCCGAAGACGAGAAGCATACATCATTCCGGACTCTAAAAGAGGTGTACTGTTACATGGTGATGCCCTTTGGATTGAAGAATGCGAAAGCAAAATACCAGAGGGTGATGAATACGATAATCTGCAAGCATCTTCGAAAGACGGTGGAATGTTATGTCGATGACATTGTCGTTAAGAGCAAAGACAAGTCCAACCACTTGGACGACCTACGGAGGTGTTCGATCTAATGCAAACGCATCAACTGAAGATGAATCTGACCAAGTCCTTCCTAGGCATTTCTAGCGACAAGTTCTTAGGCTTTATCACCACAGCAAAGGGGATTCACATCAATCCAGAGAAGACTAAAGCAATTCTGGACATGGCTCCTCCAAGAAATCTCTGAGAGCTTCGAGGATTGCAAGGGCGCTTGGCGTATATTAGAAGATTTATAACAAATCTTTTCGGTATGTCAAACCTTCACCAAGTTAACAAAAAAGGGGTCTCCTTTGTATGGACCGAAGAATGCCAACACGTGTTCGACGACATCAAAAAGTACCTCACCAGTCCGTTCGTACTAGTAGCACCAGTCGTGGGTAAGCCCTTTATGCTATACATCCGAGCTATGGACCATTCTCTTGGTATGTTACTAGCACAAAAGGACAGTGATGGCTACGAACAGGCGATATACTATCTCAGCCGAACCATGATTGGAGCCGAACATCGATATAATCCTGTTGAGAAAGAGTGCCTCGCCCTTCTCTTTGCCATCCAGAGGATACGACACTATGTGACTGGACAGACAATCCATTTCTTATCCAGGATCAATCCCCTCAGAGTCCTCATAACCAAGCCAGGGGCAATAAACTCACGATTAGCCGCGTGGGTAATCCTTCTGACTCCTTATGATATGGTGTTCGTCCCGCAGAAGGCAGTCAAAGGCCAAGCGCGAACAGATTTCTTGGCAGCATATCCTGCGCTAGAGATATCAAAACTCTATGAAGAAATCCTCGACGAAGTTTTGGAGTCTAGTACAGTCTCAGACAACTCAGTTTGGCGTATGTTCTTCGAATGAGCCTCGAGAATGGGACCAAAGGATGATATCGTCGCATGGGTTCGAATCGTCCTCATCACTCCCGATGGACTGGTTATCAATCGCAAATATTCCCTCATGGAGTCGTGCACCAACAATACTACAGAGTATAACGCTCTCATCATTGGGCTCCAACTCGCTAAACAACTGGGGGTTGACTATATCGAGGCCTATAGAGGCTCAAAATAAATCATCAACCAGGTTCGAGGGCAGTACGAGGTTCAACATGAAGACTTGATCCCCTACCACCATGTGACGATCGATATCATCTCCACCTTTACAGGGTTCTTTATAGAACATGTGTCGCGCCTGCAAAACTTGGAGGTCGACGCACTAGCAGGTCTCGCTGCTTCGCTGGCTGCCTCCGTTGGGTCCCAATATATCGTTACAGTGATAGGACGTGTCACGACCCGCACCCGGTGTAAGAGAACGAGAATTGGATACGTCCAGCCTATGCCGCAGTATCAACGGTAGAACGCTGTTCTAGGTCACAACATCTAACATAATGTGAATATGCTCCGAAAGGAGAACAATTTATAAAGTATAACTCAATCACCATATCTAAGATGGAATAGAAGATGAGATAATCTCGACAGAGATTCACAAATATGAATAATAAGTCTCGATGTAAACCATACCATAAACAATATCTTAGTACAATCACAAATGTCTAATAAAGCTAGATAATAAGAAGAGTCTAGACTAAGCTAATGGCAAGTCCTCAGCGACTACTGGATCCTACTGAGGGTCCAGGTCACCTGTGTCAACTAGGTCTGCTCCATAGTAAGTATCGCAGCAATCCTCATAATCTGTAATATTTTTAACGGGTCCAGTCAGGACAGGAACGAATACATATCTCTCACATAGTTCATAATGTGAAAGGAAAATATGAACAAGCTATAGAATAATATACATGAAATGCTGTAAAGAAATAGTAGAGAGACTGTAAAAAAAGAAGAACATGATATAGTGGAAATAGATATACATGATATAGATAAGAAGACTGAACTAACTACGTGATTTAGAGCATATGTTTGGTTATGTAAACAGGCTTAGGTTATACATGACTTAAATCTAATTTGGAGTTGTACATGATAATGGTGTAGATCACATAATCAAATAAATACTCCCCCTGCCCCAATCAGTACACAAGGATCTGTCCAGGTTATCTTATTGCACATAAAAGTAGTATGTCACATGGATAGCTAATCCATATGAACACTGGGTTATACATGAAGTCCCATATGATCATGAGTGTACATGAATGTCACATAAGTATACATGAATAAATATAACTACAAGAGTAGGCGATGCACATGATAAAGTACATGAGCACAATATACCCGATGTATCCGAGGGGATAACATTGCATGAAGAGATCCACATAGTACTAATCCATGATAACATCGTGACAACAACAAGTAAACTAGTCTATAACAAGTAAATATGTCCAAGCAAGAATGAAACGGTCAGAGAATGTACTCGTCTGGCAATCCAAGCTGCTGATGAGGAAGTGTAACTGAAATGGAGTGATATAATCCTATTTAAAACAACCACAAGTCACAACAAGGTCTAAAATATCATAAGAAATGCCTACAAAGCAATTCACATGATTCTAGTTCCTTCTAGGTCAAAGTCGGTCAACTTTGGTCAAACCTGGTCACCTCTGGTCAAACCTAGTCAACTATAGTCAACTAGTCCGTTTACTAATTTTAGGTCGAGCACAAGTTTTCAAGTCATTCTAAGTTCATTTTGGGTCGATTTGGATCAAGTTTGACCCAAAGTTGACTTTTGTCAACTTGGTCAACTTGTCAGTCGACTCGGCCATTCTAGGCTCCTTGGGTCAATCCTAATTTGACTCAATACTACCTAGGTTACATTCACAAGCAAACAATACAAATATATATTATATATATATTATATATATATTATATATATATATATATAATATATATATAATATAT
>JANAVB010009400.1:7704152-7798904 GCA_029216955.1 Iris pallida | reverse complement strand
ATATATATATATATATATATATAATCCTACTATATACACATATTGTATAGGGGAGAATAATGTTGGTTTTATGAGGAAATAAACTCAGACCTGGGATTGAAATAGCTCAAAAAATCTCATCACAATACATATACATATATCTATATTTAAAGCACACACACACACACACACCACACACACACACACACACACACACACACACACACATATATATATATATATATATATATATATATATATATATATATTATATATATATAATATATATATATATATATAAATATATTATATATATATAAGGCAAATAGGGATATATATACGTATATGATGGAAATAATTGAAAGTAAATTAGGGACTAAAAACCACAAGTCCAGAATCTTAATAACTTCAATAAACTCAGAAAATATGAATTAAATCTCAGCAATTTGAAATATCACAAAACAATTCAAATTTATATATATTTAGAAACCTGAAATCCAATTCAATACCCAAAATGCAATATACACAACTAGAACTCACAAAACTTTGCAAACACGAAGGTGTCTATGTGTGTGACGTGCTTGGGTACTCATGGGGTCGAACCCGTGTCCGTATCGTGTTCACAAAATGCGTATCGGAAAACCGAATTCGCGTGTCGTACACGAGCGTTTCGTCTGATTGGACGCCGCACGCAACACGAAAAGCCACGTGCTCGTGCACATAGCTAGGTAGGGTCCCGGGGTAGGTCTAGGACCTGCTGACACGACACCACGGTGCGTCTACGCGACACAGCGACACGCGAATACCCCGAGCGGCCTGCGCACGTGCGTGCCCGTAGATGCGTGTCGGGTCTCGTGGCTCGTGATTCGAGCCACGCCACAACTCAGGATCGAGTCCCTGGGTAGTCGAGGTACAGAGCTACGTGCTCGTGCTCCTGGAATGGGTCCTCGACGTGCCGTGTCCGCGTACGAAGGCCGTGTCAGCGATACTTTTCAGCCGCGTGCACAGTACGGGTTGAACAGTGCACGCGAGATTTCTCCGCATACGCTTCACGAAATGACATGAAATTTTACGAGCATGTGGACAAAGGTTACCCTCACGTGCTCATAAACTTTCACACGAAACGGAGCCCTGTGTATCGAGTTATGATGCTCGAACAGCAGGGCATGCACAGGGCCGTGCACGGTCCTCGTGCACGCGTGTCCGTGTCCGATTCGGACACTAAATCGTGTCGATTTCAGATCCGTCTTCACAAAAGTTGTTACAAATAATATTATCAAGGGATTCGTGAAAACGGAATAAAAAATAACACTTTTCAGTTCTTAGTGGCATTTCATCGAATACGTGTTCTATAGGACCGACACGTGTCCAATACGGCTATCAAACGAACTCACAATCCTACCAAAATTCATGCACAGGTCTGGGGTACCTATATGGATGCTAAAATATAGAAATTTTAGAAAGAACAATGGTAGAACGAGGTTTACCTATTGAGAGTAGGAATTTCAATGAATGTGAATCCTCGAGAGCTTTGACGACCGATTTTTCCCGAGCGAACGCCTCCAACTCCTTGCTAGCAGTGCTCCAGCAAGTTCTCCTCCTCCCCACGGTCGCAATATAATTCATTTGGCGCGAATCGGATAACGGATGAGAAAGTTAGGGTTTTGAAGGAAAAGGGAAACTAGGGTTGATCTTGGAGGCTATGTGATTTCTACACAAATGAGAGGGGGGAGGGCTACTGTGCTTGGCCGGCCATAGGTAGGGGGTATTAGGGTTAGGGTTAAGTCATGGGCCAAGCACTCTAAGTTGCTACAAAGGCCCAATGACAAAAGGCTTAAAGGCTTATACAAAATGACTTATAAATCATTAAATAATCCTAGAAAAATAGATAATAATTCTAAATTAAATCTAAAAAGCCAATAATAAATCTAATTACATTATTAGGCTTCTAGACAAGGTTGACTAAGGTTATACCATCTATGTCCTACCAAAATGCCAATCTAAATCACACAATAATCAATTTAATTAATAATTTAAAATAAATTCAAAATAATGCACAATGACTAAAACACCCCTAATTAGAAAAAAATGAGTGTGACACATGGTTAGTCTCTAATCATGGTTAGCTAAGGTTAAATCGACTGCTAACAAAACACCAATTAAAAAAATTATAAATTAATCCAAAAAAATATAAATCACATAATTACCAAAATACCCATATTTTAGAAAAGTGGTGGTCACAGGACGGGAGCTAGTCTGTCCAAAGAATGCTCTGCATATATGTCAAAGCTACTCACTACAAGTAGATATTGACACTTGAGATTGGCGATTCCCATTCATAGACTACGTAGTCTACGAGATCCTGCCTGAAGACCTAAATGAAGCAGCTTCCGTCAGAAGACACTCACTCCGATTCTTCTATGACACATCCACCAAAATGTTGTATCGTCGTTCATACGACGGACTCCTCCTACGGTGTTTGTCTCAGACAGGTGCAAGAGGCACTCCGAGAGGCGCATGATGGGACGGAGCCCATCAGCCTGGTCCTAAGCTACAAGACCGACTGTGCCGCATAGTCTATTATTGTCCTACCATGATGGCAGATTTCATAGAATATACAAAGAAGTACCGCGCGTGTCAGTTTCACGCTGACTTCATCCACCAACCTTCGGAATATCTATACCCCACGATGGCCTCTTGGCCATTCGAGGCGTGGGGAATGGACATCGTTGGGCCGATCAGTCCGTCCTCTTCTAAAGGACACCGGTTTATCCTCGCCATCACTGACTATTTCTCCAAATGGGCAAAAGCAGTACCGTTGATAGAAGTGAAAACCTCCAACG
Source organism: Iris pallida (assembly GCA_029216955.1). Taxonomy (NCBI): domain Eukaryota; kingdom Viridiplantae; phylum Streptophyta; class Magnoliopsida; order Asparagales; family Iridaceae; genus Iris; species Iris pallida. The sequence goes on along the minus strand of JANAVB010009400.1, from coordinate 7,796,082 downwards.
TGATCAGCTTTATCAAGCACCATGTTATTTTCCGCTTCAGAGTTCCTAGGAGGACTGCCTACGATAATGGCCCCCAGTTCGTAAGCCATGCGTTCCATCGGTTTTGTGACAAGAACCGAATTCAGAAGATGGCGTCGATGGCTTACAACCCTGCGGCTAATGGACTAGCCGAGGCATTCAACAAAACCATCGTCAAATTGCTCAAAAAAGTCATCTCTTCTAACAAACGCGACTGAAATGAGAAGTTAGGCGAATGTCTATGGGCTTACCGTACGACCGTTTGTACACCTAAGGGCAGCACACCATTCTTCCTTGTCTATGGGAGCAAGGCAGTCCTCCTCCTGGAGATCCAAATCCCGTCCTTATGGGTAGCCATCACTAACCAGCTGACTGACAAAGACAACTAGCGCCGACAGCTACAAGAGTTAGAAGCACTAGAAAAAAAATGCCTGCTAGCTCAGCAAAGAATCGAGCTTTATCAGGATCGTATTTTCGGTGCCTTTAACAAAAAGTTACGAGAAAGTGAAATAACGTGTAGGCAACTCTATAGGGGGTAAATAGATTTTGTGTCGATAATCACCAAATAAAAATTAACTCTATATCACCTCCACAAAACAACTATCAAGATAGTAAATAAATCAGAGAGAAATGCAGAAGTAAATAAAGATCAGAAGAGCATACGCAAACACAGCAGTTTTAACCAGGTTTTCCTCGTGGAGGACTAGTCCATGCCTGAGAACTCTAGCTCAGGATTGAAATCCACTATTTGTTAAATAGTGTACACCCACGCGCATTTACTCAAAAGAGTACGCCAACTTCTTACATATTCGCAGGTGGCAAAACATGGAATTGTCCAAGTGACTTTTCTTTTCAACTCTTGCACAAAAACTTCTAGCTGAATCGCACTTGAGCACCTTGGGGCTTAGGAAGTTTTGTGGATAGTAGATTAGAAGAGTAAGGCTTATGTAGTATAAGGCTTAGATGATTGAGAGTGAAAGATAGAAAGATGATTTGAAAAGAGAGAAATCAAGCCTTATTTATACTACTCTGGGGAGGCAGAGTTCTGCCCAAATTCTTCTCCAAGAATTCAAATTTTTGAACGTTGGACAGCTTGTACCAAGTAGGCCCAAAAAATCAGTTCCTGTAAATCAAGGGACAGAGTTCGCCTCGAACTCTGTATGGGGGCAGAGTTCGGCCTGAACTCTGCCTCCTAGGTGGCAGAATGGCCTTTTGGCCTTTGGGCTTTGTTTTGGCTTGGTGGAGCTTGGGTTTGGTTCAGGAATTTGTCTATTTGTATGGTAGAGCTTGGAGAGATATGTCTAGGGATTGAGATGACACTATGCGACTCAACGTACACATTCTCCTAAACTCAATAAATTAAAGATTACAGACTTGGAACAAATAGGAAAACCAAGAGCCCTTTGATGATGCCTTTCTTCTGATATTTGAGCAGACCTGAAGAGTCTTTTTTCTCGAACCCCTAACGGAGGGCGCTGCCCCCTCGACCCCTGTCCGCTGACCGGGAAGCGGAACCCCCGATGCGAGGTCCCGGATAGGTCGCTAGGTGGTTGAGAGAAATCTTTTTGTATGACGTCGTCTTTGGTCCATCATTAATTCTTCATTGCCTATGTCCTGGTCTGATCATGTTTGATCATACTTACTGCATGTCTACAAATGCATGTTAAGCGAGCAAAATATGTTGCAGGATGATACAAGCATGGCAATATGATATAGGATAATTAGGACAATGCTAAGTTTAACTAGAAACATGATAGTGAGTATATGAATATTAGTGACATCATTATGTTAAAATTAACTGATAAGCCATATTCAAAAACACGATGTAATCATTGGACTAACAATCTTCCATTTTTGATTATGGCAAATCGGTTAAGTTTAAGACAGATACGATAGATGCATGTATCACTAATAAACACATATTACTAGAAGATTGTGTGCTAACTTAAACTTACTTCTCCCCCTTTGACATGATCAAAAAAATAAGCTCCCCTGTAATAAGAGATAAACCGAACTCAAGTATAAGTAAGGAGGAAGGCATAAACAATTATGATCAAAAAATACTAAATGAGGAATAATGGGAGAAGTGTGTAAAGACAAGTATAGAAACTACATACCAAATGTATAGTACCAAATAGAAAATAGCTTGTCAAAACACAAGTAGTTGGTAAAACAAAAGAATTTGAAAATAATCAGTAGATAGTTTACTAACATGAAATCTAAGAAAGACATCCAAAGACATAATATGATATGAAATATTGCTCTAGCTTTGGAAGAGAATTAGGAAAAAAAATTCAGGCAAAAACCATAGGGATGAGATAATTACAAATAATAGATATCAAAGAAGAAAGATACCAATTGAGATATTTAAAAATATAAAAACTTGATATCAATTGAAATATATAAACTTGAAACATTGATCAATGAAACTATGATAGTCACAATTGTCCACACATAAATAGTGGAACAAAATAAAGGAATGATCAATATAAAATAGAGCAATTGATATAAAATGATCTCATTATTTGCAAATCTATTTGCTTATCCAAAATTCATGCATTTGAACTCAATTACCTTATCATGCTATATGAATACCCTTTAGATAAACATGAAGGTAAAGAAGAAAAATGTTTGAGAAAGAGAATTTCAGTCGACTTGAATGCTCCCCCTCAAACTATTACCAATATAGATAAAAATATGGATAAAATCATGAATTTTGGGTAAGTCCTCAACAAGGAAAGCCAAATAAATTAAGCATACACGGAAAGCCAAATCAGAGAAAGCACAATAGTTATCAAGATAAGATACAAAAGTTAATATTAACGAGATGACTCATATAAAAGAGGGAGATAATATGATAAAAACAATTGCATATACTCTCATAAACCTTTCATAAAATAACAGTATCATAACCTCAATCACTAATATATAAATAATGATAAAAAATGGGTCAACGATGAACTAGGTATACGACATATTGAAGGGTATAAATGAATTGAACCAATTTATTTGCTTCCCCTTAGAATATGCGTAACTAGTTCCAAAGCACTTATAGCATAAAAATGATAACTTTAAGATCTAGGGGGTAAATCAACTATTGATTTCTTCTTCTTGCTCAATGCATATAAGGCTATAAGATCATCATAAAATGAATAATATCATCTTTAGTTAAGAAGAGATATCAAATTAATAGCCAAAATAATATTCTAATTAAGCATATCTAATCAAAAGAGACATACATTAGACTATAGAAGAATTAAATATGATATATCAATGCATGTTACCTTTTGAGAAGAAGGTCATCATAAAAAGAAATAAGGACCAGTCAAAACAATCATGATGAGAATCATAAAAAAATTAAAAGTCAAAAATCATGTCCATGATTATCTAATTAAGAAACAAATCAACCAATTTATTATTTTGCATGGACTATGTATGTTTTACCACATATGTACCCATCAACGGGTAATAATCCAACCTTGCTAATACTAAATAACAAACCAATGAAATTCAAATAGCAAAGAGCATATGTGATAATCCATGAGTAGTCAAAGTAGAGTAATAAATTAACTTGATAACCACATAATTAGATAATATAGGACTACTCAATCATTAGGATCATTCATAAAGTAAACTAATAAATAATTATGATCTGTCATAAATCTCATAAAAAAAAACCATATAAACAAACCAATGGAAAATATAGAAAAGAGTCAATCTTATTTAAATGATTGCAAATTTATTCCAAATAAATGATAATATGATAAAATTATGACTCAAAAGATGAGAAAAATTTAGAAGATGCTTACCAATGATTTGTATGGAAGAAAGTTAAAGCGATGAATCACAAACTTTATGACAGGACCATCATGGCACTTTATGCCAAAGCCGTCAGCTGTCAAATCAGAGTATTAAATAAGGCCATTACTTGATGGCCAGCTGTCGAGCCGCATATCTCTGTTGGTCGTATATGAGCCGCATGTACTTCTGAGCCGCAAGCGGCTGGGAGACTCTTTGAGCCGCATGGGACTGTCCCTATGTAAGCCGCATGGATTCTCCTGCTCCGAGCCGCATGAGACTGAGAGTCTCTCCGAACCGCATGGGACTGCCCCTGTATGAGCCGTATGGAGTTTACTCGAGTTGCCTATGTGTTTGAGCCGCATGTCCACGTTGGTGACTTTTGAGCCGCATGATACTCTTGAGCCGCATGAAGCTCGTCTGATTTTGAGCCGCATAAAGCTTCCTGGGTTCTGTGCCGCATGAAGAATGTCTCATGACCGAGCCGCATGAAGGACGTCTCATGACCGAGCCGCATAAAGGACGTCTCATGACCGAGCCGCATGAGGAATGTCTCATGACCGAGCCATATGAAGGACGTCTCATGACTCGTATGAGGAATGTCTCGATCTGCCCGTGCACTCGCTTTGTGGGCTCGGGTATCCCGAACACACGAGTGCGTAGGTATCATGTTTGCTCCCTGATGTGGGGGCTAATAGAAACACTTACCCTCGATCTTTGTTGGGAGACTTTTGAGAACCACTCTGTCCGTTTGCCGCCGGGGGCTGGACACAGGCGGCTCTGTACAACTTTCCATCAGAGGCCCACTTAGCGGGACGCTCTTGATGGTCAGAGGTTGGGACAGCTGACTGAGCCCGATGAGCCCACGCTGCCCTAGACTTCTTCTACTTAGCACCCGAAGGTGCGTAATAGGAAGAGTCCAAGTTTGGAAGGAGGGAAGAGAAGATGGTGCCCTTTTCAAAGGAGGTAAGGGGGCTCTATTTATAGAATAGAGTGAGCCCTTTCTTCTTCTCCTTTCCGATGTGGGACTAAAAGCAATATTTTCCATGCTTCTACAGGACCCCCTTCAAAGTTTCCAAATTGCAAATTTGGAACACTTTGAATAAGAAGCATGGAAAGTAGATTTGTTTAGGTGTGGCAATCCAATTAGAGGTAGCATGGACGTGATAGGTTTGGGTACTTCCGCTAGGGATTTTATGTGGACTTATCATCCTTGGCGTACCTTGGTTTTAGGTACGGATAATAAGTTGAGAGAGAGAACCATCATATTTACTCAGAGGTGGTATAGACGTGGTAAATATAAGGTTGATGGTAGAGCTTTCCTACTTAGAGATGATATGGACATGGTAGGAGTAAACTCGAATGAGGATACATAGAACAACTCAGAGGTACTATCAACGTGGAAGTTCTATGCATTGGGTGAAAGAATGCTATGGAACAGCTGGGCTCCGAAAGCATGTGATGATGAGGAAAGATGTGGATGTACTAAGGGACCTAGTACGGCATTTGTGGTCAGCAGAGGACATTTGTGGGCCTATTATCCTTGGCATACCTTGGTTTTAGGTACGGATAATAAGTTTGATAGGGATAACTAGGACAACTCCGCGGTAAGGCGGATATAGAGGTTCTTGGTATCGGACGAAAGAATGCCATGGAGTAGTGAACAGTTTTCTATTTTCTTTAACTATTTTTCTTTTCTTTTTGTCAAGGGATGTGATCCCAGATGATGTAGTACTTTGAATTTTGAATAAATGAGCATGTTTCAACTCATCTTCTCTTTCTTGTACTTGTGGTGTTTGTGGAATTGGACCTGCTGGAGGATTATTTGTGGACCTGTTACCCTAGGCGTACCTTGGTTTTAGGTACAGATAACAAGTTTGGTCAGGATATCCGGAACAGCCATGGCAAAGTGGTCATGGGTGCTCTCGGTATTGGAAAAAAGAATATCGTAGAGCAGCTGGGCTCCCGGGGCATGGTGAGATGGTAGATTTATGCTAAGAAGCTTAGCAAGGGATATTTGTGGACCTATTATCCTTAGCGTACCCTGGTTCAGGATACGGATAATAGGATGAAAGAAAACCAACATATTTGCTCAGAGGTTATGAGGACATGGCAAGCATGAAGGTTTTACCGTAGAATCTTCCTGCTCAGAGGTAATGAGGACATAGCAGAGGAGACTTCACGGAAGATATTCGTGGTCAACAGCGGACGTTTGTGGTCAACAGAGGACATTTGTGGTCAACAGAGGACGTTTGTGGTCAACAGAGGACATTTGTGGTCAACATAGGACATTTGTGGTCAATAGAGGACGTTTGTGGTCAACAGAGGACATTTGTGGACCTATTATCCTTGTTGTACTCCGGGTGTGGGTACAGATAATAGGTTGAAAGGAAGCTGACATACTCGCTCAGAGGTAATGGGGACATGGCAGGAGTGGGCTCAATGAAGAGGGGGTACATAGAACGACTCAGAGGTAGGAGAACGTAGAAGTTCTATGCGAGGGGGCGGTTTGTTTTTGGTGGAAGTGAAAATGACTCAGAGGTAATGAGGATGTGGCCGTTTCGGAAATTTGTGGATCGATTACCCTTTTTGTGCACTGGGAGTGCGGGTAGTGGATCATGAGGGAGGATCCCTTCCAGGAAGAAAGTTTAGAGGTATATTCATACGTGACTTACTATCTGAAAGAGTGACCGGAATGTGAGTTCAGAGGCACCAGCGGGTACATAACTCGATAATTTAGAATATTGAGAAAGTGCGAGTTCAGCGGCACCAGCGGGTACATGACACGATAATCTGAAGGGAATATGGAGGTGAGTTCAGCGGGACCAGCCGGTACATGACTCGATAATCTGAAATATTGTGGATATGAGTTCAGCGGTACCAGCGGGTACATGACTCGATGATCTGGAGAGAATGTCGTATAGACATAATATTTCTTCAGGAACTTGCCGTTGACGGGCAACATAAGCAAGTCTTCGTTTTGTTTTACGAGGCGGTAAGCACCGTTGAAGAATATTGTCTCAATGATAAATGGGCCTTCCCACTTTGGCTGGAATTTGCCGGCGGTCTTGTGAGTCATGACCATCGGCCTCCGGACTGCCAGAACGAGATCGCCCACCTAGAATGTTCTGATTTTGACCTTCTTGTTGAAGGCTCCGGAGATGCATGCTTGGTATAGCTCAATTCGTTGCTGAGCCAAGAGGCGCTTTTCATCTAGTGCCTCCAATTCCTGTAGACGGCGATGGTGGTTTTCGTCTGTCGTCAATTGATGTGTGAGGGCGACGCGTAGTTAGGGGATCTGAGTCTCCAATGGGAGGACTGTCTCACTTCTGTACACCAGGGAGAATGGTGTATTCCCGGTGGCTGTTCGAACCGTGGTGCGATAAGCCCATAAGCATTCGCCGAGCTTCTCATTCCAGTCGCATTTATTGGAGGAGACAAACTTCTTGAGGAGCTTGATGATTGTTTTGTTGAATGCCTCTGCCAACCCGTTCGCTGCCGGATTATATGATGTCGAAGCAACATTCTGAATACGGTATTTATCACAAAACTGATAGAATGCGTGGCTTACAAACTGCGGACCATTATCATGGATGATCCTTCGGACAGTCCAAAACGGTAGATGACGTGATACTTAAGGAAGCTGATCACGTTTGAAGTCTTAACTTCTGCGAGCGGGATAGCCTCCGCCCATTTGGAGAAGTAATCAGTGATCGCAGGTATGAGGCGATGTCCTCGGGAGGAATGTGGGGTGATTGGACCAATGATATCCATTCCCCATACCTCGAATGGCCAGGACGCCACTGTCGGATGTAGAAACTCGGATGTTTGGTGAATGATGTCTGCATGGACTTGGCAGGCTTTGCATTTTCTAGCATAATCTATCGCATCTGCCACCATCGTGGGCCAATAGTAGCCCATTCGTCGAAGGCGATCTTGCAATTTAGGATCGGGCTGGTGGGCCCCGTAGATGCCATCATGAGCTTCTCGTACGGCTTCTTTGGCTTCTGCGTTTGACAGACACCAAAGCAGTAATCCGTCGTAGGAGCGGCGATACAGCATTCTCGTCTCTGTATCGTAGAAGAATCTGAGAGAACGCCGTCTGATAAAAGTGGCTTCCTTTGGGTTCTCGGGCAGGATGTCGTAGACGACAAAGTCGATGAATGGTTGTCTTCAATCTGGGGCATCATCGATCGTCTGGGCGGAATAACTTGCCACGAATTGCACATTGTTCTTGGGACAGACCAGTTCGTGGCCTATCACATCTACTGATTGGCGATCATAGTTCGAAACTGGCTAGGGAAGCGGCAAGACCAGCTAAGGCATCAGCTTCGATATTTCAGAGTCTGGGGACATGTTCGATGAAGAATCCCTCGAATGACGAGATAATGTTAATCGCTATTTGGTGATAAGGGATCATGTCTTTATGGCGGACCTCGTATGAGCCCCGGATCTGATTGACGATTAGTTGGGAATCGTCGTATGCTTCAAGGTATTCTACCCCCAGCTCTCTTACAAGTTGGAGGCCAATGACCAGAGCGTTGTACTCGACCACATTGTTAGAACAGGGCTCTGTGAGGAAATAAGCGCGGTTAATCACCAATCCGAAATGAGAGATCAGCACCACCCCGACTCCGACGACTATATTGCCTTTAGGTCCGGTCCTTGAAGCACCATCGAAGAACATTCGCCATATAGCCTCGTGAGGGGTTGCATGCGAGTTGGCGACCTCATCTGGGATCTCTTCATATATTCTGGAGGACTCCGAGCCTGGGTGGGCTGCTAAGAAGTCTGCCAGGGCTTGACCTTTGACTGCCTTTTGTGGGACGAAGATCATATGATAAGGGGACAGCAATATTGCCCATATAGCGATGCGAGAGCTGAGTGCCCCTGGCTTAGTCATGAGGACTCTGAGAGGGTTGACTCGTGAGATCATATGTATCGTTTGTCCGGTGACATAGTGTCGTGTTTTCTGAATGGCGAACACCAAGGCGAGGCATTCCTTCTCCACAGCGGTGTATCGGTGCTCTGGCCTAATCATCATTCGACTGAGGTAATATATAGCTTACTCGTGGCCTGTGTCGTTGTTTTGTGCCAGCAGAGCCCCAAGGGAGTGTTCCATTGCTCGTATATAGAGCAGGAATGGTTTTCCAGGAACCGGGGCCACCAAGACTGGAGGATTTGACAAATATTCTTTGATGCTGTCGAAAGCACGCTGACATTCCTCGTCCCATACAAATGAGACTCCTTTCTTCATGAGGTGCGTGAACGGTCGGCATCGCCCGGAGAGGTTAGAAATGAATCTCCTGATGTAAGCTAGCCTCCCTTGGATGCCTCTGAGTTCGCAAAGATTTCTTGGGGGATCCATCTCCATGATTGCTTTCGTCTTCTCAGGGTCCACATGGATACCTCGTGCCGTGATGATGAAGCCCAAGAACTTCCCGCTGGATACGCCCAGAAAGGACTTCATAGGGTTCATTTTCAAATTGTGCGCTCGCATTAGGTCGAATACCGTCCTTAGATCCTGTAGATGGTCTCCCTTGCAACGACTCTTAACGGCTATATCGTCAACATAGCACTCCACTGTCTTGCGTAAGTGGTCTCTGAAGATAATGCTCATGGCTCTTTGATATGTGGCACCGACATTCTTTAAACCGAAAGGCATGACTGTGTAGCAGTACGTGCCAATTGGTGTTCGGAATGATGTATGTTTTTCGTCATCAGAAGACATTTTGATTTGGTTGTACCCTAAGAAGCCATCCATGAATGACATACATTCGAAGCCGCAGGTATTGTCGATCATGATGTCTATGATAGGGAGGGGGAATTCATCTTTGGGGCACGCCTCCTTCAGATTACGGAAGTCAATGCAGATTCGAATCTTCCCATTCTTCTTGAGGATGAGTACTATATTGGCGACCCAATCGGGATGTTGTTCTTCACGAATGAAACCGCTGGCTATCAGTTTGTTCACTTCGGCTTCGATCGCGTCCATGATGCCCGGGCGGAAGCGTCGCTGTTGTTGTTTGACTGGCTTCGCATCCGGCCGAATGTTGAGTTTGTGAAGAGCAATGTCGGGATTTAATCCTGGCATGTCTTCATAGCTCCAGGCGAACACATCAATGTATTCTCTGACAAGTTCTAGCAGTGACTCCCGTTCTTCGTCTGCTAGGCTTTTACTGACGAAAATTGGTTTTGGAGAAGATTCGCTGCCGAGGTCAACCTGTATGACTTCATCTTCAGTAGGAGGTTCTCTCAGTTCGAACCGTTTTTTCCCATTGTACATCCAATTGCTGGGCCCATGGCTCTAGCTCGAGGATCTCGGAGATGTCTTCGTCTTCTTCATAAGCATCGGCGAATGCCATGTTGACTGACAAGACTTGTCTGAACACGTCTCCGATGCTGGTATCCGAGTCAGAAGTTGGTGACCCGGTTGAATGTGACTGCCAGTCGCATTCTTCATCTGAACTCTCAGGGGTCATAGTTGGCGTTACATACCCTAACCCGCATCGAGTTTTGCTATAGTAGTCCCATGGTTTGCCCGCCGGGACAGACGACTTCAAAGGTAATCGTCGCCCAGTGCCGTAGTTCAATCCTGGCATCGTTTCCAGATCATACCCCTGTTTCTGCATGAGATATTTGGATTGGGGGCTATAAAGATACAGAGGCAGTCTTCCGACATCTGACCCGAGGTCGACTCTTCTATGGTAAAGGGATGCGGGTCGTCCTTCCGGCCGAAGATGATTGGATGGTCCCCTCCCTCGATTATTCGGTAAGCGTCTTCTACTGGAGTAAGCTGGATCGCGGTGTACACATTTGTCACCTATGTGTGTAGGTGAGTGCCTATACCGTGTTCTATAGCATACATTGTACATAGCTTATTGAGCTCGGTGTAGTTCAAAGATAACCCTTTATTGATGAAGTAAGGTATCTTTTCTAGGTGGATTACATCATCAGCGGAGGAAACATCAGTGTGGGCGGCCACATACTTGGCTAACTCTGGTTCCTCTTCGGCTACCCCCCGTGTGAATGAAGACTGAGAGGACGTCCTGGGAAGCTTGATTGTCAGTGGTTCAGTTGATGGAGTAGATCGTGGAGTTGTTGGCAGACTAGCGACCCCCAGTTTGGTACTTGACGTGGAGCGAGGAGTGGCTGGCTCACTAGAAGTGTCAGACCTTGTATCGGGGTGACGACCCTTCTTGGGAAGGCGTATCATCAGCGGCCGATCGGAAGGATTGAGGTTCTCCGTTTGGGGTTGACCGACTCTCGGCAATCTGATTGTCAGTGGCCCCGTTGTGGGTCTCGGCACTTGGCCGGACCTTGGCAGCCAGATTATTATCTGCTCTTCCTGCGCCGAGAGGCTGATCGCGTCCTTTCGCAGAGTGGCAGTAAGGGGTACGGACCTTCCCAGTTTGCGAGCTTGGAGGTGGATCGTCAGAAGCTCTTCTGATCCTGTGGCCGTCTCGGTACTAGCTTGTTTATTTCCTTCATCAAGGTGCCTCTTTGACTTTTCGTATAGGCAGGAGTCCGAGTAGTAAGATTTGACCCCTTTGAAGGGATCGATGTCAGCAAATTCCGTCTTCACGAAGCCGTGTTTGTCGACATATTTGAAGTACTGGTGTAGCGTGGAAGGCACGATTATATAATTGTGTATCCATGGGCGCCCCAAGAGAATGTTGTAAGAAGTGTCTGCATCTATGACGTAGCAGGTGACTTCGAATTGGAGGTCGCCAATTTGACACTTCAGACGAATCTTCCCAATAGGGTAGCTCCTGCCCGAATTGAAACCGCTAATGGCGGTGCTTGTAGGCGTCAGGCGATGCATTGGGATGCGAAAATGATGTAGCAGACCCTTCGGGATGATGCTTATGGAAGAGCCAGGATCTATGTGCATCCGATCCACCTTCACGTCACCGATGTATCCCATGTAGTATAGCGGGCGATCGTGTAGGTTGGTTTTGATGAGCATGTCCTGCGGAGTGAAGACGATGTTGGGCATTGCTCCCGTACAGGCACTGTCTTGGAGATCCATGGGTGAGCCCTCCCCGGTGAGGTTGGATTGAGCCAGATAGACATCGGCATTTTGGAGTACTTCGCTTAATGCAATACGAACGTCCTTGGAGAGCCTTAGGAGTTCATACAGTGACAACTTGGCCGGTGTGTTAGCCAATTGTGCTAAGATGTCAAAGTTGTAGGGCCTCTCTAACCCTTGGGCTGCCTCTTTTCGGAGGGATTTGTCGAAGCGAGTCTCCCTCGGCCTAGGCTTATCGGTCGTCGAAGGCTGAGCCGGTCCCGGAGCATCAGTTGTAGTGGGTTGATGATTTTCAGCTGGATTGTCAACCACAGGTTGGGATTGCGCTCCGGACCGTGTGACGACGGCTGTAGCTTCCTCGTTGTCTGCCGAGATTGTGTGGCAGGTCCTGACTTTTCTATTTTTCTTTTTGTCGGTGGAAGATGGTGTGGGCCGAGTCACTTCTGATACCAAGTCTGGATGGATCCACATGACCTCCCCTAGTGATGTGGTGAGGGGTACTAGATCGGCAGCCTGATCTCGGGGAGGTGGAAGGTTGGTAATCTCCATTGTCGCTAGAGGGACGGGGACCACCCCGTCTTGAGTCTCCGTCGGAGGGAAGCTACCGAATTGTACGGACACCATGTTGGCCGCCACGGTTACTTCTTTGAAATCGATGGCCAGAGCGTTCGAATCGATGAGGTTTTGTATGTACCGTTTTAGCTGGTAGCAATCGTGTGTAGCATGATGAACATAGCGATGATAATGGCAGTACTTTGGATTCTCCATCTCTGCCGGCCGCGGTTCCCGTCTTGGTGGAGGAAGCTGAATTCTGTCCCCTTGTATGAGCATGTCCAAGATGGGCTTGACGTGACCGTCTTCGAAGGAGTAAGTGATTTGCGGCCATTGTTTGTTTGTTGGCTTCGGCTCAAGTTTTTGTGCTATATCGGCCACCATAGCCTGCTTTCCCTTGCTATCCCGATTGTTGGAGGGACTACCCCCATTATCGTTGTTGGGACGCTTGCCCTTGTTTTCTCCTTCCAAGATGTGCAATCCCAGTTGGCGGGCCTTCTTCAATCGTTCTTCGACGCTCGTGGCGCTGATGATGAACGTCTTCCAATCTTTGAATTGACTTTCGTCCATCCAGAGACTGATCATTGGAAGCAGTCTCTTTTGGCAAATTTCAATTAAAGAGGAATCTGGATTTCCGGAGGGCAGCTTCATGGCGGTTTGGCGGAACCGCTCGATGTAGTTCCTTGTCAGCTCCTTCTCCCCTTGGACGACGTCCATGAGGGTAGACATGGTGACGTCCTGCCCTACTTCGTAAAATCTCTCCAAGAACAAGCGCTTGAAGCCGACGAAGGAGTGGATGCAGTTGTCCGACAGATTGTGGTACCAGTCGAAGGCGACTCCTTCCAACGCCCCGATGAATAATCATATGAGAATAGCATCGTCATGGGGCAGATGGTCGGTGGTGACCTCGAAGTAAGTGATGTACCGACTTGCTGAGGTCTTGCCATCATACGGGTTGATATTGAACGGCTTATATCTTGGTGGGAATGGAACATCCCTCCATTCAGCAGGGTATGGTTGCCGAATTCTGAGGTCTTGAGCATTTTCCCGGGCATGGAATATGGCTCGGAGCTCCTGAACCTCTCTTCTTACTTCTCGGGCCTCATCTGTCGCGGTAGGGGCTGTTATTTCGGGAGGATTGGTGCCCGGGTTCGGTGCCGTCGAATTTGAGTCCGCATTGACCGCAGGACCCGCACTTGTTTGGCCAGACGTCCCTCCTTACAGAGTTGGAAGGGCTGCTTTAATCTTGTCTACAGACTTGACCAAAGCAAGTAATATGGCTTCGAGATTGTCGATGCGCTGGCGATCACTGGAACCACCTTGATTGCTATCCGTCATGAACACCGTCCTTGTATGATGAGAAACGGAAGGGACGGTGGAGGATGTATCCTCCGAGTCATACCCATGTACCGAGAAGTCATTGGGATATATGGGAATATTCTCTTCTGGTTCGAACTCGGAAGGAATAGTACCCTCGGCTTCAGAGCTTGCTTCGTTTTGAGAGTCGTAGACGTCCTCGGGGATGCCAGCCTTGGCTATATCTGATGGGAGAGTTATCTCCCCTGGCTCGTCTTTTTGGAATATTGGATTGCTGTGGAGGCTCGAAGGGGTGCTACCCCCGGCCCCAGCAACCCCCTGTGTTACGGACGATAGGCCTTCCACCGTAGCAGATTTTGTCTTAGAACGCGTGCCTTGGAAAACTCCGATGGTGGGCACCCGTTTAGACGACAGTCTTTTAGTTGCAGTGGTTGATATCTTGGGGCTGGAGATGCTTGTCTTCTTCCCTCTCCCCTTGGCGGGGACTTTCTGAGTGGAATTGTAGGAGACAACAGGAGGTGCCTCGTCCTCTGAGCTCGGATGCTGTAGTCTTCGGAAGACTGACGGCCGGTCTTCCGTCACTGCCGCGTTGTTGCAACAGCAGTTGACGATGATTTTGGTACAGTGACGTCCAAGCGAGGACTCTTTGTACACCACAGCCCCTTCTCTTTCCTTGTGCTTGTGGAGGATCGCCTCACGCAGGTCAGAGGAACCACTTTGTCCTTTTGTCGCCGGGGGCTGGACTCGAGCGGTTCTATACAACTTCCCATCAAAGGCCCGCGTGATAGTCAACAGGACGCCCCGACAGTCAGAGGTTGGGGCAGCTGACTGGGCTTGATAAGCCTGCGCTGCCCTAGACTTCTTCTTTTTAGCACTTGCGGGTGCGTAATAGGAAGAGTCTAAGTTGAATACCACAGAGTCTGGTTTATCATCCAGAGAACCATCAGGGTCAGGACCGTATGAGAGACGGTCGAAGACTGATCGAGAAGAGCGTGGAACGAACGCTATGCGGCTAGGATTGGAAACCGTACAGGCTGTCTGCATGCGGTTATCTTCTGCTGTCGGATGAGTTGTTCATGTGCGACTGGGAGTCACGACCGTACAGGCTGGCCGCATGCGATTGGCAACTGTGGCCACATGGGTTTTCTGCAAGCGATTGACTTCAGTGACCGCATGAGTCTCATCCATACGGTGGCAACTGTAGCCGCATAAACTATGCGGCTGACAGATGTGGCCGCATGAGTTTTCTTCATGCGGCTGGCGGATGCAGCCGCATGACCTTTCTCCCTGCGGCTAATATCCTTATGCGGCTCGGATCGCATAGAGTTTCTCTCTGCCCCTGCAAGTCCAGCATCATAGTGTTTTCTTCTGCCGGACTTGGGGACAGTAGAGTTGTCTACGGTCTGAAGTGGGGCCGCAGAAGAGTCCTTCTCGCCATCTTGAGCAACAGAGGGTATCCTGTCGAGGGCTTGGGGAGGAGCAAATGACTTTGGCCTCCACTTTTTGTGAGCCTTCAACGTACGGGTGCGCTTCTGGACCGGGCCAGCGCTTCCTTCGGAGAGCATCTCTTCAAACGCCTGTTGGTCGAAGCGGACGACCATCTTTTATTGCGTGGAGCCAAGTTTGGCTGCATTCGACTGCGTCACCAACTCCTCAGCCGTGGAGAAGTTTGTTCCCAGCAGAGTCGCCATCGTGTTTGCCATGAAATATAAAAGAACAAACAATTATCGGAGGACCGAACTTTTACTTCACGTTACAAACTCGCTTGTACAAAGAAAGCCTAGGGACGAAAACCTAGGTACAGCAGTCTAAGTACAATTGTTTATTTTAGATTCTGGAGGGTGACGATAGAGGCTCGGGAAGGCGACGGCAACCCTGCCTTACTCCTTGGACGATCGGTATGCAGCCTTGGCTCCTGTGAAGAGATGGTTAGCGTTGATGAAGAGATGCTCTTCTTGCTCTCCCTCTACTACTCTTCTGGCTTCTCTTTCTCTCTGTGTATTTTTTTTTGATTATTGGGGGGGTCTCTCTGTATGAGCGTATCTCTCTCTGACCGTATATATTTACAAGGGAATGGTACCTTGCTATTTATAATAGTGGGGGCATCAATAGGGTTTGGATGATTACCCATTCTCAAAGTGGCGGCGGCCTGATGCTTAATCAATCTGGACCATTCGCTTTAAGCGTGACAGATCTGGGCCATAAATGGGGATAGTATCGAATCCTGTGAATGAGTAATGCTGATTACTTTAAATCTTCATGATTGGTTGTGTTAAGCTCGGATCTCTCGCCACGTGTCCCATTGGCTTGATCATGAGTGATATGCCCTGATCTCATTAATTGTGAGGATAACGTTAAATATGGTTATTGGGATCTGGTAAATCTCTGATTGATTTAAAACCACGCGTCTCATAATCACCCTGCTACCAGCTGTCAAGTCATGGGGCCAATTGAATCTCTGCCACGTATCTTAATGGTGGACCCTATCAGAACCGCATGATATCCATGAACCGTATGAGACAGCGTCTCAGTGAGCCGCATAGGTATAATACTTGCGAGCCGCATGGGATGGCTTCTTAGTGAGCCGTAGGAAGATGATTCCTGCCAGCCGCATGAAGCTGTTCTTCAATTGAGCCGCATGGGAATAGCCACGTAGCAATCTTGGATTGTGTTAGAGATTTTCTCCTGTTCCCGAAGAGCCTGTCATTATGACAGGACCATCATGGAACTTTATGCCAAAGCCGTCAGCTGTCAAATCAGAGCATTAAATAAGGCCATTACTTGATGGCCAGCTGTCGAGCCGCATATCTCTGTTGGTCGTATATGAGCCGCATGTACTTCTGAGCCGCATGCGGCTGGGAGACTCTTTGAGCCGCATGGGACTGTCCCTATGTAAGCCGCATGGATTCTCCTGCTCCGAGCCGTATGAGACTGAGAGTCTCTCCGAACCGCATGGGACTGCCCCTGTATGAGCCGTATGGAGTTTACTCGAGTTGCCTATGTGTTTGAGCCGCATGTCCACGTTGGTGACTTTTGAGCCGTATGATACTCTTGAGCTGCATGAAGCTCGTCTGATTTTGAGCCGCATGAAGCTTTCTGGGTTCTGTGCCGCATGAAGAATGTCTCATGACCGAGCCGCATGAAGGACGTCTCATGACCGAACCGCATAAAGGACGTCTCATAACCGAGCCGCATGAGGAATGTCTCATGACCGAGCCGCATGAAGGACGTCTCATGACTCGCATGAGGAATGTCTCGATCTGCCCGTGCACTCGCTTTGTGGGCCCGGGTATCCCGAACACACGAGTGCGTAGGTATCATGTTTGCTCCCTGATGTGGGGGCTAATAGAAACACTTGCCCTCGATCTTTGTTGGGAGACTTTTGAGAACCACTCTGTCCGTTTGCCGCCGGGGGCTGGACACAGGCGGCTCTGTACAACTTTCCATCAGAGGCCCGCTTAGCGGGACGCTCTTGATGGTCAGAGGTTGGGACAGCTGAATGAGCCCGATGAGCCCGTGCTGCCCTAGACTTCTTCTACTTAGCACCCGAAGGTGCGTAATAGGAAGAGTCCAAGTTTGGAAGGAGGGAAGAGAAGTTGGTGCCCTTTTCAAAGGAGGTAAGGGGGCTCTATTTATAGAATGGAGTGAGCCCTTTCTTCTTCTCCTTTCCGATGTGGGACTAAAAGCAATATTTTCCATGCTTCTACAGTACGCAGGTCTTCCACTTGTACTTAGAATATCCTGTTTATAACTTCCTTCTTTGTACACAGGACTTCCCCTTGAACGTAGAATATCCTGTTTAGGACTTCCTTTTCTATACACAGGTCTTTTTACGTTCAATAAGCAAAAAGTTCGTTCAAACTTTTGTGATGTCGAACAATAATATGGTTCAAAAAGTTGAAACCGATGCCAATGATATAGGGTATGGTGGAATTTTGAATCAATAAAATTCTTTGACTAATGAGGAAGTCTTAGTAAGATTTTGTTCGGAGAAATGGAATGATTCCCAAATGAATTATTCTACTATAAAGAAAGAAATTCTTTCTATTATCAAATGCATACATAAATTCCAAGATGATTTATTAAATCAAAAGTTTTTGCTTAGAATAGATTGTAGTTCTGCAAAAATTATGTTAGAAAAAGATGTTAAAAATTTAGCATCTAAACAAATATTTGCCAGATGACAAGCTGAATTAGCTATATTTGATTTTGATATTGAATATATTAAAGGAAACAAAAATAGTGTTCCTGACTTTTAAACTCGTGAATTTTTGTAGCATGGATCGTCGAGATAAAGGCAAGCAGCCATGAGAGAAACCCATGGATCGCAAAACTCGGAGACTAGACCGAATTCCAGTAAGAAGAAATATTATAGCTTTGACTACTGAAAGTGAAAAGGAAAATTTTTCCTATAAAGAAGCTACTGAATTAGCAGATGTCGAATCTGTCACGCCCCGATTCCATAGAATCGATAGTCGTCCCCCGGGCTTGATGCCGTGCGAACCTAAGTTGCGTTCACACAAGATATAGTCATAAGGTTATCCGAAACACAATAACAAGAGAATATACAAAGTAAATTGAACACATTTTATAAAGAAGAAGACTTAAGCTTTATTGATAATGAACATCATATTACAAACTCGATACAAGGTGTCGCGCGGGCTACAAACTGACTCCATTATAAAATGAACATCGATGAGATAGCCGTTCCATATACCGTACCCATTTACAACCAAAGTATGCAGACACCTGGGATAGGGGAGAGTCGAGACATCTCATCTTGAACAGTTGCGGAGTCTTCAAAAGAGATTGAGTCAAGACTTCGCACGCACGGATGAAGCTTAAAAACACACGAGCGCTGCCTTCAGTCACGCAACATTCTCCTCCTGATTTATAGCACCTGTGGAGAGCGAGGATCAGTATAATCAATGTGCACTGGCAAGTGGCTAATTATTTTCCACGCTCTTATTTGGTTCAAGAATTTAAATAAAACATACAATTTATTTTAGTGATCTTTCTAGCCATCCTAGTTAGTTTCATGCAAGCAGTTTGATGGAACATAAATAAGAAGAATTTATGCTAGAACTTATCCACGGTATAGTGTGCCATGCAACATAAAGCTTACCATGTTCTTCCCTGTCATATTGCATAACATAAGTTTAACTAGTACATAATTTTGGAGGTCATTAGCATGAAAACCATTCTGTACATAGCTTGGTTTAGACGGTACACGTTCAACGCGGGTAGCGAGCCCCATTGAAGGAGCACCGAATACTCGCGGTACAATCCAACATAGCTATCGTGTTTCTTCCTAGGCCGGATCGGTCCTGTGGCCCCAAAATACCGTCCGAAGAAATAATCGCCCTTGTATACTAGTTGTCCATGACCGTGCTACGTTAACGAGTGATTTAAGGCACATTTTTTAGGTATCATTGTGACAACTTTATATTTGATTCATTTTTTTAATTTTAAGATATAGGGTCGAGGTAAAGGAGGTCATCCACTTACCTTAGTCTTACTTGAGGCGAGGAACCGGTTGGTCGTGCTAGACGTTGCCTACGCGATTACCTAAAATCGTACAAGCAACTGATTACAACACTATATTATTCAAGGAGTTCGATATGTAAATGTGAGTTTGAAATGCAAGCCATAAAATCATTCACGAAAACATTCATGAAAACGCATTCAGAAAAAACCAAAACCAAAATCAACGCAAGTACGGCGTGAAAAATAGAGCAACGGGAGGTCTTGCCCGACTCAGACACAGAGTCTATCCTTGAGGCACAACACGCTGAATATGGGACTTGATTCCGAAGAAACCTTTCCATAACGAGAAAAGGATCTTAATTCAATCATTCCCATTCGACCGATTCGATCGATCCCGACCTATCGGTCCCGACCGAATCGATAGCGACAGTATTCTTTTCTCGCACATCCCGTAGATAGAGAATGGGGCACGATGTAGCGGTGGGGTACTACACCATAATCAACTAAGAAAAAGTTTTGTCCTCGAAACTTAAGAAAAGAACCTACCACTAGGAAAAATAGAGATGAGAACTACACATGTCGATAGAGTCTCGTGTCGTGTCGAATGTGTAGCCCTAGTGTTGGGCTACGTTTGGACGCGAGCACGAAACATGTCGTGTCTCATGTCGTGTCTACAAGCTCGTGGACTCGTCGCACGAGACAGTCTGTCTGTGTGTGTATTTGGTGTTTTGATGGTTTGGACACTTCGTGTCCTATTGTATGAACAAGATAGATACTGTAATACACATACATATGTACACGACACATTTCCAAACATTAATTTGATGTTTAAATTGAAATTTGAATGATAATTTAGGGTTTATGTATATTCCCTGGTACGTGTGCATATTTCTGAATTTTTAGAGTATTTAAATGGATTAAATTGATAATTTATGGTTAATTTGTGATGTTAACATGTATACATGTCTGGGTTGATGTTTACATAGCTGGGTTTCATATTGATTCATGATTGGGTTTGTAATTTGGGTTTTCAAATATGAATGATACTCGAAACATGTCTGAAACCTGAGTTATGAAACCTGAGATTTGGTTTTGATGAAAACAGGGATTTGAGACTTTGGGATTTAATTCATGCAACAGGTACTGATAGTTGATTCAAATATAAACGCTATTTGGAGTTTTGAATTCGAGATTGGTAATGTGGGATCCTGTGGTTGATTGTTTAGTTTGAGAAATTCTAATAGTTGATCTCCTGAGGTTGGTTGTTTAGTTTGAGAAATTCCAATAGTTGATATCCTAGGTTTGGGAATAGAAACTGAGGTAGGGATGCTTGATAATTACTGATACATTGAATTGGAAACTGAGATATTGGATGCTTGAACAAAAACTGAGGAGTTTGAATATTGATTTGTATATATGTATGTTAAACTGAGAGTATGATTTTTAGAAGGATTTGGCTTGGGTTTTAATTTGTATGTGATACTGAGTTCACTGTCACTGATTTCCACTGTTTCGAGTTTCACTTGAATTTGGATTTTCGAATTGTTATCTAGATAATAACTGTTGTTTTCCAGATTTCATAGTTTGATGTGTTATGGGATTGTGATAGTTCGAGTTTTTCTGAGTTTGATGCAAGTTGGGGTTGATATTTTTGAACTATTTTTTGAGTTGATAGATATAGGTGAGTGTCTAAATTCATTTGGTATGTATATATATGTATCTATGTATACAAGTATGTAATGTATGCATTGTTTCCTGAGATTGGTTTTGTTTTGAGACTAATTCTCTGTTTTGTATTACCTATTCTCAGGTTTTTAGATGTTTGCATTCTCAGGATTGATTTAGAACTGTCATTTACTATTTAGCATATTCTCAGATGTTTGGGCTTGATAATTACCTCAGATTTTGGTGTTCAGTCCACACAGCACAGTCTTCCCTCTCACTGCCCTGTCACAGCCACATTCCAGTCCTTTCCTTCCATTTCCCTTTTACTGTTTCCCTTTCCTCCTTCTAAATATGTATATAATGTATATAATAATGTATGTATACATGATATATATGAATTGGGATTTGGTTTCAGTTCCATTATCCCCTGTCCCAGTCCCTTTCACAGTTATATTCTCACACTCACATTTCAGTCTCATTCCAGTCCCCCTTTTAGCTCACATCTTCCATTCCCTTTCCATTTCAGTCCCTTTTCTCCTTTTCTCTATATGTAATGTATGAAGGTAGGCATGTATGTTAGTATCCATGTATGTTTGAATGCAATGTATAATATGTATTAATGTTTAGATAATGAATATATGGTAATGTAATGCAGGTTTTGTAATGTGTGGATTATACGTATGTATGTATAATTACATGAAAGTATGCATATATGAATGTAGGAATGCAAGTAAGCATGTATGTAATGTATTAAGAATGAATGAAATGTATATAAATATGTAATGCAATATATGTAGTGTAATATACATGTAGGTAGTGTAATATACATGATAGGTAAAGTATGTATACATGAATGTATGTATTATATATTTGTATCTATAGGTTGTGTTGTAGGCCTAGTGTATAGTTTACCCTATAGGATTATTGTTTAGACTTGAATTGACTGACCCTAGACAGTTGACCAGTTTGACCTAGTTTGACTAGAGTATTGACTAAGGTTGACCGAGAGTTGACTTTGACCTAGATTGACTTAGAATCATGTAGATTGCATTGTAATTTCAGTTTTTATATAAATTGAACTCGTTATAACCTGTGTTGCTTTAACTAGGACTCTGTGAATCCAGTTTGGCCATCTATACATATCAGCTGTTCAGGTTATCAGGCGAGTACATTCTCTGACCGTTTCATACGTACTAGAACTTATATTCTTGCTCTAGATTACTTTACTTGATGCTGTTACGTTGGTAACACGGATTGGTACTATATGGATCTTTTCATGAGATGTTATCCACCTCGGGAGCATCGGATACTTCATGTCATGTGTGTTTCACTTACATCATGTATCTCTATGCTTTCACTATTCATGTTTCCTTTAGTGAATCATGTATCCTCATATTCATAGAGCCCTCATGAATCAATTTCACGTGCTCTCGTTTATGAGGCAGTGAAATCATAAATCTTAACATAACTTGTCTCGATCCTTGTGTATTAAATGGGGATGGGGGAGTAGAAATAGTCATGTGAATAATACCAAAGTAGTGTAGTCATGAATCAACTCTGTAGTATAGCCATGAATCATTTCCAGCTGTTCACATGTCTATCTTGTACTCCGAATCACTAGTCACTGATAGTTCTTTACTTATAGTAGATATTTTTATTACAGTGAGCTCTTTTACTTCATGTACATTCTTCCAGTTATTCATGTATCTTACTCTATTGTATGCTTTATATTTTTTGACATGATATGAACTGCGTGAGATGTATTGTGCTTGTTCCTGTCCTGACTTGACCTGTTAAAATATTACAGATAAGACCGAGGGTTCTGTACCACCGGCTATGGAGCACACACCTAGATTATATCTATGGGTTGGACCTTCAGGAGGAACCAATTACAGATGTGGACACCTTCCTTTTAGACTAGTCTAGTTAGCTAGTCAGTTATCTTATTTTTAATGTCGTCTTGTTTTATTTGGACTTGGAGATGTATTAAACTTGGTTGTTGTTGTGTCTTCTAGACACTTAGACTTATTCTCTTCTGTTTGTACTTTACTTGGTTTTATATATCTATCTTATCGTGCTGTTATCCATCTGTAGATTGGTGATTGAGTTGTATCTTCTGTGATTAGCCTCCATTTGGAGAGTGTATCATATTGTACTTAGTTGTCATGATAACCTAGAACAACGTTCTACCTTCGATATTACGACATAGGCTGGAAGTACCCACTTCTCGTGCCCCTACACAGGGTGTGGGTCGTGACATATTTTTAGTGGTGGCCCATGCAGGTTGAGAGTCGCATTAGTGCGATGTCGTGGTAGTGCAACGATTAGTTGTACTGCTGTGCGACTGCGGTAAGAGATAAAGAATAGGTTTTTGTTACGACCCGCACCCGCTTTTCGGACGCGAGTTCGTGAGCAAGCCAGCTACGTATCGAGCGGACTCCAGCCTACCTCGAATACGTAAACGCTGTCTGGACTATTGTATCACGTGCCTAATCACGACAAGGTAAATCTATATCTCAATCCACAAAAAGATTATGAAACATGAATGAACACTATGGGTTGTGGTCTGCAGCCCACTAGTATATTGTCTGATTAGACTCCAAGAATAACATGAGTCTATGAAACTAGGATAACAAGCAGGATATATCATAAGAGCACGAGAAGATAATAAAGCAATATTACTAGCAAAATACCTGAATCATACAGATGTAATCGACTGCCACATGATCAGCTAACTAACTCCGTATAACCAGCTACCTGAAGGGATCAACAGGTCCTCAGAGGACTAGCAAGATACATAAAACATGTCTGTCTAACAGTTTATCATGCATAAAAAATAACCAGGAACGAGGCAAAAACTGACAAGTACTATGAACACGGACACGAGAACAAGTACTTGTAAATGATCTACTAGTAAGAAAATATGAACTATCTACGTGTGTTGAAATATCGGTTTCGACATATGAACGGCTAGGGGGTAAATCCGGCACCCTGTACATGTCGTGTGCAGCTGCTATCAGTCAAGAAAAGATATTTTGAAGATATTTCTGGGTAGTCCACATGTCTACTAAGATATTTCCCTGCCCAGCTAGTACTCATGGAATCAGGTCACAAGCATGGTAAATCACATGAACGACAGTCAAGAAGTATAAACAAAATCCATGATACTAATCTCTGTGTGGCAAGTGTGTCAACAAGCAGAAGAGGCATGTCAACCAAATCAACTCTAGAAAACTAAATGATGACATATAACTAAAGGAGAAATAATATAAGTATGACATAAACTGTAGAGGGAGGCAAGGTATACTTGCTTGGTGGTAGCACGAAGAACCAACAATATACCATCAACTGGTAAGATATAAGGTCTAAATCTCACAACTGTCTCCAAAAGCTGAAACAGATATTGCCAATATTCTCAGAATAGTCAAATTAGCTAGGGTTGCCTGTCCTTAAGTCCAATTCTGGACACATGAGCAAAACGGTAATTTTGGGCCAAAACGATGTCCGCCGTTGGACCCTCTTTGCACCGAAAAGCATGCCAGAGTCAAAGGTCTATAAAGTCATCAAACTACATGTCTACGGATTTTATTTGATGATACGAACCAAACCGTATGTCCAAACAAAATCGCTTATTGAATCGGATCGTGGGGCCAGCGAAACGGTGATCCGATCAACTGTCTCAGAATCAGACCAAACTTGGCATACAAGACCAGAAAAATGATACGGTCCTATTGGCGTAAGTTTTGTCTAGATCTGACGAACGTGAACAAAGTAATTGGAAAATTTGCAAAGATGCCGATACGGTAAATTTTGACGGATACGCATCAAATTCGTCGCGCACTTGCAACCAATTTGAATTTCGTCAAAGCCCACACATTCGAGAAGTTGATACGCACCTTTCGATGCTTTCGGTTCATGACTATGTCGCCCGGTTTGGCGGAGCGCACGTTATATCGGAAGAATTTTCTAGATTTTGAATATTTTAAAACAGATTTTTACCAATCTTTGAAATGCGATTTCTCGGCACGTAGTCGATGAAATCAACTTTCGTAAATTGGGTTGCAGAGCCCTATAGGTTTTCTAGGATTGCCTTTAATTAGTTTTGTAAAACTGTCGAAGAAGCGGCAGTTATTTGCCTTCTAAGACTAGGTCTGCGCTATTAGTGTGCCATGTTTCGATATTTCAAAACAGTAATACTTCTCTGTTTTTCGTGGATTCACACAACTGGTACCGATCAATTAGGGACAAACTAATCAAAGGGGGTCGAAGAGGTTCAACTCGACAATGCGTAGAATTTTACGGTTCGAAAAACGGTTGCATATGATAAGAGAAAAGAAGGCGAGAACAAGGTTACCTGCGACGTTGCTACTGCTACTAGCAGCGTGGTTCCAGCGACTGCTGCTGCTGCTTTGACGCACGACTGCACTTTCTGGCGGCCGACGACGGCTCCGACGTGCATCCGGCGGTACGCCTGGTGGTCGAAAAGTCGTGGGCGAGGTTTGGGACGCTAGGGTTTAGGTTTGCTCTCCCTTTCTCTCTCAATATCTCTCAACTATATATATATATATATATATATATATATATATATATATATATATATATATTGAAGAACCCTCATTTTATTCAGTAGAGGCTCAAAATGCCGTAGCCTGTACAGTATACCTTAAGGCACAAAATGCCAACGCCTATACAAGTATACCAACAAAACCCAAAATCTAAACTGTGGCCTAGTCGAGGATAGACTCCCAAAAATTGGTGTGGCCATACGAGCAGACGCCCCTGATCTTACGGCACTGCCTGATCACCTCCCGAATGAGCATATCCGCGTTGAACTGGTGGCCTTCGTATCTCGCCTTGTTACAATTCTTCCATAATACCCACGTGGCCGCAGTCGCTACGATCTGGTGACCATGGGAGGCGAACGCCCACCTAGCTAATAGTACATGGAGGGTCCCACCCTCCTGTGCCTGTCTACAATGCTGGGACAACGCTGACCAGACCAGTACAGGAAGATCCCCCTGGCAGAAGATATGGTCGATGGTTTCCGTCTGACGTTCAGCACAACAATTACAGACGGAGGCTAAGTTGAATCCAATAGAGTGCATAATATCGTCAGTCGATAACTTCTTTCTGATGGCTCTCCAAATCAGGATGGACCACTTCTTTGGGTTGTACGTCTGCCAGAAGGCAGCGGTGATCGGTGTAGGCGTCCTGTGACTGTGAGCCAGCTGTCTAGCCAAACTTACAGAGAAGTCGCCTGCCAGACTACCGACCATCGGAGCTCGTCCTCTCCCGAGCTGATCTTCATGCCCAATCGTCGGATGCGCTCTTCCGCTGCGTCTCTGGCCCATTCGCGGATTTTGTCCCAATCCCAGTCGTTGCTGGGCGTATCCCAAAGGTCCCTAATCCTGCTGTTCTCCGGTGCCTCCGGTGGGTTGGTAAGCAAGGTTTCGCCCATCCATCGTTCAAGGAAGGTTGAGGAGTCTCCGTCTCCGAGATCTAGATGAATTACTGGCTCGACTAAAGTATGACCGTTGATGATACGCCTCCAAGCCGCGGAGGATCTGCAGTTGGCGGTCGCCTGGGACGGTGTGAATGTGCTTGAAGTATCTGGCCTTCATGAATCTCTAACATTGATTCCTTCTCGTACGAAGCTTCCGCCACAGCTTCATCGAGAAGGCATCAGCGATGTGAGGAAAGTTTCTTAAAGCCCAAACCCCCCTCCTCAGTGGGTTCAGCCATGGTATTCCAGCTCGCCCAATTATGCTTGACGTGGCCACCACTGTGTCCCCAAAAAAGTTGCTGATGATGCTTTCGATCGAGGTGATCACATTCTTGGGAGGTGAGCAAGCAGCAAGGGTGTATATGGAGATGGATGTGAGAACATATTTGATGAGGATCAGCTTGCCACCCGGAGGTAGAGTTGTATTGTGCCACCCCTCTAGTTTCTTTCTAATTTTGTTGATGAGGTCTTCGAAGATACCGGCGTTAGATTTGTCGTACACAAAGGGGCATCCGAGGTATTGAAATGGTGGATGACTGATGGAGAACGAGGTGATATTGGATATGCAAGTCGCGTTCTATCTCTTAATGTTGTGGTGGGCGTAGATGACACTCTTCCTGGGATTGACCTTCTGGCTAGAGCAAGTGGCGTATCTTTGAAGGGTGTTGTGTACCACCTCCACCGACCCGATATCTCCGGAGGTGAAAATGAGGATGTCATCAGCATAGGCAAGGTGAGTGATAATCGGGCACCCGCTGACGGTGTGGAAGTGCTAAAAGTTCGGGGTGCTGGTCATCTTGTTCAGATTTTTGCTCGGGACATCCGCTGTAAAGATGAAAATGGTGGATGATAAAGGGTCTTCTTGCCTGATTCCGCGACTCAATTTGAAGAATCCATCTGCTTGACCGTTGATAACCGTAGAGAACCACGAGTTGCTGACCGATCTCCAGATGATATTGATCCAGGATTCCGAAAAGCCAAACCCTCTGAGGACCGAAATCATGAATTGCCAATCCACCCTGTCATAAACCTTTTCCATGTTCAGTTTGATTGTAAGGTTTCTACCTCTAGCAGGGAGTTTCATGTAGGTGATTAACTCTTGGGCAAGCATGCTGTTATCCAGGATGTTTCTGCCTTTGACAAAGCCGCTTTGTCCCTCGTTGATGATCTTCGGGAGCAATTCCGACATGCGAGATGCGATGATCTTGGATTTGATCTTGTTGGTGAAGGTGCACAGACTAATGGGCCGGAAATCTCGAAAAGTGTCGGGGTTGTCCTTTTTCGGGATGAGGATCAGGTTGGCTGATGATATGGCTTTAGGGTAGGTTGCTCCCTAGAAAAAGGCCATTGTCGCTTCATGGATTTCCTTCTTAATGATATCCCAACACTCTCTAAAGAAGACCCCCGAGAATCCGTCTGGACCAGGCATGCTGTGGGCATCCAGGGCCCATACCGCGTCTTTCACTTCTTGCTCGGACGGAGGGAGATCCAGCTGGATGTTGTCTGCATCGTTGATGAGGTGAGGGATTTCCGCTAGAAAGATGTTGTCTCTGAGGACCCGCTCTTTGGTAAACGGCTAAGAGTAAAATTTTGCGGCTGCCTCTTGGATGCCTCGTTGGTTGCTGATGATATTACCCGAATCATCTTTGATCTGATGGATGGTGAGTTTCTGTTTCCGGCCGTTTACGCATGCATGGAAGTATGCCCAGTTTTTGTCTCCCTCACTGACCCATCTAAGCCTCACTTTCTGTTTCTAGAAGTCGATTTCGACTTTCAGTCGGAATTTGAGGATAGCTTTAGTGAGATTGAGGGCGGTTCTTGCTTGAGGTGACCTGTCAGTGGTGAATAAGGTCTCAGCTCGAGTAACGTCATCTTCCGCGATGCGAATATCCTGAAAAATGTCCCCGTACGCCTTTCTACTCCATGCAGTCAGAGCTTTTCTGGTAGCCTTAAGCTTATTGGCCACCCTGGTAAGTGGGTCGGGAGAGTCCGCTAGGTTCCAAGCTTCCTTCACCACGTGTCTAAAATACGGGTGTTCGCTCCAGAAGTCTAGGAAGCGGAAGGTCTTTTTAATGTGATTGGAAGTGCTCCTTATCTCAACCAGGAGGGGCGCGTGGTCGGATTCGGTAGCATTCAGATGTGAAAGTCTGGATGTGTACCCCATACCTTGCTAAAGGTTGTTCGTGAGGGCCCTATCAAGGCGGGGAGTATTGCCGGCGATCTCTTTCCTGCATGTTGCACCAGGTAAATTTATTGCCAGTAAATTATAGCGGAGCAAGGTTGGCTTTGAAAATAAAGTTATTAAAATCTTGCATGGCCGTGTGGGGAGGCGGCCACCCGCCATATTTTTTTTCTTTCTGCAGGTAATGGCGTTGAAGTCCCCAATGCAAAACCAAGGGTGGTTGATATGGTTGAGGTAGATGTCGAGGAGGTCGGTCCAGAGTTGTTTGCGTTCAGCCACTTCACAGCTGCCGTGGACTGCAGATATAATAGCGCGCTTGGGAAGAAAGGGGTGATCAATCCAGTATGAGGGGGTTTGTCTGGCGTCGTGGATGACGCCGATCTTGACGTCCTTAGAGCAGAGGATCCAAATGTCATTGTTACCAGCTACAGCGGAAGTAAATCCGAGCTGCAGCTGAATGGACTTTATTTTCTTGGAGGAGATCTTTGGTTCAATGACAATCAAAATGTCAATCTTGTGGAGTTTCTTGAGACTGGATAAACGTCTCTTGGTAGGTTTGTTGGCCAGGCCACGAACATTCCAGGATAGGATATTAAGCATTAGTATTATTGGTGGAGGGGTTATTTGTCCGCTTGGTAGCAGATCTGGTACGTATTATTGACAGCTCTGATGCTTCTGATTTATCAGTGTTTTTGAATTTGGTAGAGGCCCTCGATAACTTGAAGGTGGCTGCGGTGGACTCTACTACTGTTATCGGAGAGGTGTCCATGGGGAGTTCGATCCTTTCTCCTGATGAGTCCATACTCGCCTCTTCGGAGGGTATGGTGAGGGTGTCTTCTGGTTCTGCTACGCCTCCAACTGGTTCTCCGGCTAATAGAAGTCGGAATCTTGCGGCCATGACCTGTTGTCCTCTGATGACCTGTTTCGGCCCTAGGATTGCTAGTGCTTCTGCTATGGTGGCCTCCTCGGTCGGAAAAAGTTCGGTAGTAGGGGCAGCAGTAGTATCCAGGGGAGAGGCCTCGGCATCGGTCGGGGGGATATCCATGGCTAGAGCCGTCTCTGAGCTCAGACTGCGGGAATCAAGAGCTTCCTCAAAAACCTCGATGGCGAGCACGTCGACGTCCGGGTCCAGAGCCTTGAACTGGTTAGAGAGTGGAAGGGAGGGAGGGAGGGAATAGGTTGGGCTTTGAGTTTGGGCTGTTCATGATTTGGCTACCTCCGAAGGCGATCCTCCACCATCTCTGAACCTGACGTGGGCGTTCTGCCGCAACAGCAAGGGCTGTGGCTGATCTTTCCTGGCCAGCTGTTGGATCTTGTTTGCTTTTGCCACTTTTTCTTTTCGAGCCGTGTTCCTCTTTAAGTCGGGGTAAAGGCAGAAACAGTGTTCTGCTAGGTGTCCCCGGAGGTGGCAGTGTTTGTAGAAAATGATGTGATTGTCATAGATTATACGCTGGGTAAGTGTCTGGTCGCCTAGATCAATGATAATATGGTTTGGAGGTTCGATTGAGAGGTCTAGTTCCACACAGATTTTGGCGTAGTGGGCTTTAGTGAGGTTGCTGGTTTCTTCCACCATTGCCACATACATCCCAAAAGAGTTGGCGATCTGTTTAAGGGCCGCAGGGACAAAGCAAATGAGGGAGAGGTTGGGTAGGGTCACCCACGCTGCGACTGTAGTGCCCCGCTCCGCGAAGGCACTAGATAAACAGAAAGATCGAATTGCTGGCTCTGCAACAGAAGACGATTAATCTGTGTGAGTGGACAAAGACTCATTTTATGATTCGCTTGCGCCTTAAGAATCTGAGTTTTCGATTGAATGCTTTTGTTAATAACAAGACTGTAAATCCTGAGTATGCTTAAAAAAAAAAAAGAACCTGCCCCTTGTCTGCTAAGAAAAGAGATCTGTATCCTGCCTGAAAAGAAGATGGAATTGTTTATGACTTGCTCGATTTATGCATGATTCATTTGATATCGCATGCGCATTGGGGAATCCACTTAGTGACGAGCTGAACCCTAGAGAGTCACAGCGGCTAGCGACAAGCTGAACCCATGAGAGTCACAGCGGTTAGCGACGAGCTGAACCCAAGAGCGTCACAGCGGCTAGCGACGAGCTGAACCCATGCGAGTCACAGCGGTTAGCGACGAGCTGAACCCGTGGGAGGCACAGCGGCTAAGATGGAAATGATTATGGCTTTTCAAAGATGTGTTTTCAAAAGTATGTAAACTGACTAATGCATTCATAAAATGAATCTAGGTAAAGAGTAGCAAGATCACATCACAAGAAAATGTTTTCTCACTAAATGAACAGTGATCGTTTCAGAAAAATGTAGCTCCTTTGTTCACAATTCACCAGTATGCTGATATACTGACCCATCATCAGTCTGCATGCAGGTGCACCATGCATCGAGAAGGATAGCCCGAAGCGATAGCCCGTGCCTCATCCTCAGGAGCCAGAAATCAGAAGAGATGCCAAGAGATGACATCTGTGCAAGAGTTTAGTTTTGTATATAAAGAGATGTAATGTATGGGAACGGGATCATTGTAATCTGTAAAGTTCTGAGAGAATGTAATATTGTATCAGAGAGAATCGAGAGCTTGTAATCTGTTCAAATGAAATCAATAAAGAGAAATGTTCTTGTTACCATTGTGTTCAATACTTGCATTCTGAAATATGTCCGCTGCTGCTTCAATTATCTGCGATACGTTCCGCTGCGTATTGTCAAACTTGTCTATCTTGTCTTGTTTCAGGTCTTGGCCTTGTGCAAGCGCAACTTAGGCTTGCACGGCATCACGCCTTAGCGAGGACGAACGGTCCCAAAGAGCCCGAAGCGAGGACGAAAAGGACTCTGCGGGATCGGGGCGTGACAGAATGGTATCAGAGCAACACGATCCTCTGGCCAATTTTGATTCAATTGAATTTGTACATGTCTTCTGATCGAAATTCCGTTGCCTACTCGATATCAATAATGAGATGAACGTTCCATACAATAAGTCTGTAAATATTTCATGATGGCGAAGGATGAGGACTATCGCTGCTAAGGATATCGTAAGTTTCTCCTTAAGTTTCGAGGACGAAACTTCTTTTCGGTGGGTAATTATGTAGTGCCCCGCTCCGCGAAGGCACTAGATAAACAGAAAGATCGAATTGCTGGCTCTGCAACAGAAGACGATTAATCTGTGTGAGTGGACAAAGACTCATTTTATGATTCGCTTGCGCCTTAAGAATCTGAGTTTTCGATTGAATGCTTTTGTTAATAACAAGACTGTAAATCCTGAGTATGCTTAAAAAAAAAAGAACCTGCCCCTTGTCTGCTAAGAAAAGAGATCTGTATCCTGCCTGAAAAGAAGATGGAATTGTTTATGACTTGCTCGATTTATGCATGATTCATTTGATATCGCATGCGCATTGGGGAATCCACTTAGTGACGAGCTGAACCCTAGAGAGTCACAGCGGCTAGCGACAAGCTGAACCCATGAGAGTCACAGCGGTTAGCGACGAGCTGAACCCAAGAGCGTCACAGCGGCTAGCGACGAGCTGAACCCATGCGAGTCACAGCGGTTAGCGACGAGCTGAACCCGTGGGAGGCACAGCGGCTAAGATGGAAATGATTGTGGCTTTTCAAAGATGTGTTTTCAAAAGTATGTAAACTGACTAATGCATTCATGAAATGAATCTAGGTAAAGAGTAGCAAGATCACATCACAAGAAAATGTTTTCTCACTAAATGAACAGTGATCGTTTCAGAAAAATGTAGCTCCTTTGTTCACAATTCACCAGTATGCTGATATACTGACCCATCATCAGTCTGCATGCAGGTGCACCATGCATCGAGAAGGATAGCCCGAAGCGATAGCCCGTGCCTCATCCTCAGGAGCCAGAAATCAGAAGAGATGCCAAGAGATGACATCTGTGCAAGAGTTTAGTTTTGTATATAAAGAGATGTAATGTATGGGAACGGGATCATTGTAATCTGTAAAGTTCTGAGAGAATGTAATATTGTATCAGAGAGAATCGAGAGCTTGTAATCTGTTCAAATGAAATCAATAAAGAGAAATGTTCTTGTTACCATTGTGTTCAATACTTGCATTCTGAAATATGTCCGCTGCTGCTTCAATTATCTGTGATACGTTCCGCTGCGTATTGTCAAACTTGTCTATCTTGTCTTGTTTCAGGTCTTGGCCTTGTGCAAGCGCAACTTAGGCTTGCACGGCATCACGCCTTAGCGAGGACGAACGGTCCCAAAGAGCCCGAAGCGAGGACGAAAAGGACTCTGCGGGATCGGGGTGTGACAGAAGAATGGTATCAGAGCAACACGATCCTCTGGCCAATTTTGATTCAATTGAATTTGTACATGTCTTCTGATCGAAATTCCGTTGCCTACTCGATATCAATAATGAGATGAACGTTCCATACAATAAGTCTGTAAATATTTCATGATGGCGAAGGATGAGGACTATCGCTGCTAAGGATATCGTAAGTTTCTCCTTAAGTTTCGAGGACGAAACTTCTTTTCGGTGGGTAATTATGTAGTGCCCCGCTCCGCGAAGGCACTAGATAAACAGAAAGATCGAATTGCTGGCTCTGCAACAGAAGACGATTAATCTGTGTGAGTGGACAAAGACTCATTTTATGATTCGCTTGCGCCTTAAGAATCTGAGTTTTCGATTGAATGCTTTTGTTAATAACAAGACTGTAAATCCTGAGTATGCTTAAAAAAAAAAAAGAACCTGCCCCTTGTCTGCTAAGAAAAGAGATCTGTATCCTGCCTGAAAAGAAGATGGAATTGTTTATGACTTGCTCGATTTATGCATGATTCATTTGATATCGCATGCGCATTGGGGAATCCACTTAGTGACGAGCTGAACCCTAGAGAGTCACAGCGGCTAGCGACAAGCTGAACCCATGAGAGTCACAGCGGTTAGCGACGAGCTGAACCCAAGAGCGTCACAGCGGCTAGCGACGAGCTGAACCCATGCGAGTCACAGCGGTTAGCGACGAGCTGAACCCGTGGGAGGCACAGCGGCTAAGATGGAAATGATTGTGGCTTTTCAAAGATGTGTTTTCAAAAGTATGTAAACTGACTAATGCATTCATGAAATGAATCTAGGTAAAGAGTAGCAAGATCACATCACAAGAAAATGTTTTCTCACTAAATGAACAGTGATCGTTTCAGAAAAATGTAGCTCCTTTGTTCACAATTCACCAGTATGCTGATATACTGACCCATCATCAGTCTGCATGCAGGTGCACCATGCATCGAGAAGGATAGCCCGAAGCGATAGCCCGTGCCTCATCCTCAGGAGCCAGAAATCAGAAGAGATGCCAAGAGATGACATCTGTGCAAGAGTTTAGTTTTGTATATAAAGAGATGTAATGTATGGGAACGGGATCATTGTAATCTGTAAAGTTCTGAGAGAATGTAATATTGTATCAGAGAGAATCGAGAGCTTGTAATCTGTTCAAATGAAATCAATAAAGAGAAATGTTCTTGTTACCATTGTGTTCAATACTTGCATTCTGAAATATGTCCGCTGCTGCTTCAATTATCTGCGATACGTTCCGCTGCGTATTGTCAAACTTGTCTATCTTGTCTTGTTTCAGGTCTTGGCCTTGTGCAAGCGCAACTTAGGCTTGCACGGCATCACGCCTTAGCGAGGACGAACGGTCCCAAAGAGCCCGAAGCGAGGACGAAAAGGACTCTGCGGGATCGGGGCGTGACAGCGACTGTGGCCGAGTTCAGCTTGGTGTTAAAGTCCAGAACCACCGGATGATCTTCATAAGGTGGGAGTCAACCCTGCTGGTCCCTTTAGACCACACGGTTCTGTGGTCGAGCTTGTAGAAGAAATGCATCATTAAGTGTCTGGGGTCCAGGATAGCAATACGGTAAGCGACGGACAGTCGCCAGCTGGCCATGACCTCCTGTACCCTGTCAAGCTTCGGGCAACCATTGGAGAACTTAAGGACGAAAGTGTGAGGGAAAGAGGAAGAGAGAGAGGAGAGCTCTTGGGTCGAGAAAGGAACAGTCGGGATCTGAGTCTCCGTATTATACACGATCTCGGGGAGAGATACGTCGGGGAGGGGAAGACCCTGTGAACCAGTACGGTTCGGCCGAAGCATGTCGGCGAAGGTAGGCGTAGGCGCACAGGGAGAGGAGGGGTGAGGGGCCCCGCTGGAAGAGGACCGCGGGTCGGAAGGCTGCGAAGCAACTAGATTAATGGGATCAGAGACCGAGGTTGGGCCTCGGGCCGATGGACGAGGAGAGGGAGGAGGGAGAAGTGGTGGATGGATCGACGCCGGAGGGGGAGGGGACACCTTAGGGGATGACGGAGCCCGCAGGGATGGGCCAAAGGCCAGGAGGCCGTGCGGGAACACGAGGGTCTTAGCAGCAACCACGCCCAAAACCGGGGGACCGGAGAGGCCAGAACGAGGAGGGGGAGCCGAGGGACCAAAGCGCGACGACGGGACAGCGAAGGAGGCAGAGGGCCCTGGGAGCACTGAGCCTGACGGGCCACCGGACGGGAGATGTCACGCCCCAGAACCAGAATACTGGAGAACGGGGGCAGACATAGCCAGCTACGTATATGAAATGGAATCCATCTCGCTATACGGTCACGGCTGTCTAGATACATGAGGGTTTAACTACAAGCCATCAGTCTCTTATGGTCATAAACAAGCCTAGTGTCTCAATCACAAGCAAGTAAGTAAAAGTTACAAGATGTATGATCATTAAATATACAATAGTAAGGTGTCCCAAACATTACATATTCAGCTGATCATGAAGCTAGTCGTTACAAAATATCAGGACTAGCAAGAGTTTAGTCATACATGATCAACCGTAGGATCTGTCAATCATGTTACAGCCCGTAGGCAGACAGTAAGTAAGTACAATTGAGCGAAACAGGTGCTCGTCGGCTAAACGCCTCAAAAGAATATTTTTACAATAGAGTGGGAGAGCTAAAAGTAACCCACTCGTTGCCAGGGTTCCGTCTAGTGGCCACCATCTGGCTGAAAAGTCGGTAGATCCTCGGGAGCTGCTTTGAAATCTGGCCATACAAAACCAGCTGGGTCAGACCCCAGAAAGAGCAAGTGCCACAAAGGAAGCTTCACTTAGGAACTAAAACCAGCAATCAGCACAAGAGTATAAATAAAGTAAAAATTGGAATTAAAGTAAATACATCAGGATGATATACGACGAGATAACCGTGGAACTATTCAGATAACCAGGTTACAACCCGTAAACCAAACAAGGACCGGGGTTGTAACCCTTCGTCTGAACGGAACTTGGTTCCCCACCATTTATCAGCAAGGTAATATAAGAAAATCAGGACATGTAACAGGATCAAGACAAGACTAGACTGGTTAGACTCCATCCAATCATTCACGGCCAAGCAAGAATTACGGCTTGATACTTTAACTAACTAGGGTTGTCACAGGCCTAATTACTAACAAGATGCAATGAGATTACTCCACAGCCACAAGCCCTGCAGACCATCCAGGTTACCCGGGTTAAAAGATTTAGAGTTGAATTCAGGTGGGTACATCGTCCAGGAAATGAATGTACCCTTAGGTAGCTTGAAGGGTGCAACACATGACAGTGTGCTGGAAATGTACCCTACTCGACGGCAGGCTACAGATCCCAAGGCGTGCCCAGGTAACGGGATTGCCTGTAGCTGGGAGATCTCTTTATGACTAGTGTATTAATCTAGTTATTAGCCTTAGTCCATTTCAATAGGTACTCCTGACCGTGGTACTCAGGAGTCCCCTCCTAGACATGATGTAAGACAGGACTGAATTATTTGTACAAGCACAATCGCCCACGGTGTCCGAATTAATTATACAGGTCATGTCATGTCAGGTAGCCGTCACAACAGCTTATCAAGATATATCATGTCAGGTCTACTTGTCAGGAGTACGCTACGATGGGCCACTATCATGTCATGTCAGGTTACTAGTCACAGCATGTCATGTACAATTGTCATTCCAAACATATTAAGTAAAATAAAGTTCATGACAAAAGGCGTAAGGATATAAAATGGGCGTAAAATATCTAATAAAATATCAATAGACAGGGCTATAGGAGAGTCATGCGGTTAAGGCATATGCGGCCAAGAAGTGATATCATGCGGCTGGGGAGGGAGTCGGGTTCAATCGGCTCAGGGTCGAAAGCTCATGCTGCTCACGGGGTAGGGGCACATGCGGCTAGCAGGGAACGGGTGCGCATGCGGCTGAAGGGGCAGGAACCTATGCGGCTGGGAGTGGGACTAGCTCCCATGCGGCAAGCGGAAAAGGAAGGTTTCATGCGGCTAGGATGAATTGGACTCATGCGACCGAAAAAGGCAAAACACATGCGGTCAGCGGAAGGGTACTCATGCGGCTAGCGGGGATGGGTCCATGCGGCCGGTTGACCAATCAGGTACATGCAGCTGGGAAGGAGCAACCCATGCGGCTGCAGGGGAAAGGGTGCCATACGCGGCCACAGATAGACAGAGTCCATGCGGCTGCAGGGCAAGGGGGTGCATACGGCTGAGTAGGAAAAAGTCCATGCGGCCAAGAATGAGACCCAGCCTATGCGGCTACGAGTCTCATGCGGCTGATGGGAAATGAGCCCATGCGGCTCAGAATGAGACTCAGCCTATGCGGCAGAGAGTCTCATGCGGCTAAATCACTTGCCGCATGAATTGTCATACGGTCAAGCCAAGTCTAGGCACAGTTCATCTTCTCCAAATTTTCGAGAAGAAGAACACCATGAGAGCCAAGTTCTCAAGCTCCATAACTCTATCATCCAGAGCCCAAATCCGAACTTCCATAGGTCAAAATGGGATAGAACGAAATTCTCTACAACATAGATCTATCAAAACTCAGAAATAACAAGATTAAGTAGATCAAAACCCAAGAAAATCGAAAATAATGTAAATATAGATCTACAAGAATCTAGCCATGGAAAGTAAAAATGCCAAGTTCTAAAGTAAGTTAGAATGCTGTAGGGAAGAAAATGAAGCAATAAAATCTGAGTTCCTCCATGAAGCAAGTTGCACTTGCCTAGGCCTCTTTCTCTCTCCCTCTCGCTGGTAGGTGGAGAAGTAAATAAAAGAAGAAGAAGAGTAATGAAGAGAGAGAAAGAAGGATGGGTTAATAAATGGTAGTGGTGGTGGTAGGTAGGGGGTTCACCCTTGGTTCATAATAAACCAATAGCAATCCCAAACCGAACCAAGCCAACCCGAACCAAGAATAACCAAGCCATGAAGGAAGAGCTAAGCAAGGAACCATGCAATACAAGAATAAATATGTATACGTATTCCAAAAATATGCAATACGAACCACAGGCATTACAGGAGTGGAGCCAGGGGGGCCAGGGGGAGCTGTCTATACGCCGGGTGGGGGGAGGGGGCATGCGCCCACTCCTGCGGAGGTTGAAGGGCGAAAACAGGGTCTCCAGGATGAGTGGCCTGATCGCCGGGGGCAGGGGGCCATGCGCCCACTCCGAGGGACCAAGCACCCACGTCGGAGGGCTATGCGCCCGAAGGAAAGAGGGGCCATACGCCGCCATCAGGAAGGGAACAGGACTGGGGCCATGGGCGCAAGAGACCGGAGCGCTGGGGGGCGCTGGTTGACCATGCGCCCGACAGGGGAGACCGCAATGCGCCCATAGAGGGGAGGGGTGGGGGCCATGCGCCCAAAGGGTCGAAGGGCCATGCGCCCCCGGCAGTGCCTCCCCCATAGAACGGGGCGAGGGCTGAGAGCGGGATTTCGAAATTTGAAATCGAGGAGCGGGAAACAGGGAGGCCTGGCAGCAGTACCTGCACGAGGGCAAGATCGCCGTAGGCGATCGCATCCTCAGGGGAGGGGAGAAAGCCTACGGGAGTAAAGTGGAAGGAAGGCCAAGGACCTGGCCAGGCCGTGGTGGACGGGACTGCCGGCAAGGGCGGAGATGGCGAGAGAGGGAGAAGGGATGGATGAAGGTGGGGCGGGTCTGAAGAGGAGGGAGGGGCAGATGGGAGGAGGGGGCGAGAGGCGGACGACAGGGCCGGAGAAACGACGGCAGGGGCGGAGGAGGGCGGAGTCCCGGAGCTCAGCGGAGGAGGGGGAAGAAAGCCGATGGGTGGCGGTCGGAGAGAGCAAGGAGGTCTGGAGGCAAGCCCATGGCGGAGATGGAGGATGGGGAAGGGCGGGGACGGGTACATCTCCTGCCGCCTGCTAGCGGCTGATGGAGGCGGCAGAGAACTCATCTGCTCGGGGGAAGGAGGGCAGCTCCACGAACATCTCTGGTTTTCTGTATATATATATATATATATATATATATATATATATATATATATATATATATATATATATATATATATATATATATATCTGTGTGTGTGTGTGTGTGTGTGTGTGTGTGTGTGTGTGTGTGTGTGCTCTCGGACTGGGCTTCCTTGCTGGGTATGGGATTGCTTGTGCGGCTGGGGTGGGCTGTGGGGTTTTTGATTTCCTTTTTCCCTCTTTCTTTATCATTACATCTATACATATATGTCTATATTTTCATATATATACCTATATCATAATCTCCATAAAATTCTAAATAAAACCTCAATATTATCCATCCCTAGTGTAGGGCCTATTTATATAAATGTGAATATATATAATAATATTTGTTATACATTTAATCCAAAATACCAAACGATATTATTATAATTATATTAACAATATTAATAATAACAACAATTATAACAAACTAGGTAAACCAATAATAGGTATACATACAAATATGGGTTTAGCCTAAATATTTCAAAAATACACAAGGGTAGCTAAGAAAATCATTTAGCATACTTTTAAATATCTTTTGAATATCAAATAATAATAATAATTATTATTATATATATATAATAATATTGGTAATAATATTAATAATAATTACTTACAAAATATATGTAGTAGAGCAATTAAGAAAAATACGTACACACAAAATATATCAACACTAACATTTTTGGTCATACTTCATGCCTACACGGACTTGAGCTTGGTTCGGGTCCAGTCCGGTTGGTTTGGCACAACTGGGTCTTCTAAAAGTCAATAATCTAATTAATAGATATTTAAATCATCTATAGGGTTAGGTTGCAACTTGGCCTATTTTTTCTAGTTAGGACACACTTATGGCTGGGTCTTCCTTGGTATGGCTACTACACTAGTCAAGGCACGCCACTGTACTATCTGTGCCATGATTCCTAGTCGTCTGATACTTCAAAACTCAACCATGGCTAAAGTCATCTACCGTAATAATTAACTAAATAATTATTTATAAAATTCTAAAAATTACCATTTAAATGAAATAAATAATAATAAAAATTTCAAAAATTTTGGGAAGATGAGTTACAAATCTACCCACCTTAAAAATAATTTTGTCCTCAAAATTCTAATTCATAACTATTTCTTAAAATTCAAAGTCTACTATTACCTTAATCTTCTCAAATTTAATTTCTCAAAAATATTTTATAACCTTCTCTAGCCATTTTATAACTCTGAATACTTGAGGACTTCTACCCACCTTTGGTCACACTACTCCTCAAAACACGGTTATTATAATCTTATAATCTTCTAACTAGTTGCTAACAATTCTACCAACAAATATCTAGGGCATATGGCATCTATAATCCCTTATATTTATAAACAATCAAATATTCAATAGTCAAGCAATATTATACTATAACTTAAGAATTTCTGATAAATTCTAGACAGCACGATCGTTCGTCACTTCAAAATAGGAAGAGACAAAAATTAATGGTTCAAAAAGCAAGGAAGAATAATCGAGAACAAATATAAAATTTCAAGGACATAGGGAAATTTTTAGGAGAATTTTGAAGGTAGTGTGGATTGAGATTTCTATGGTTTAGTGATAGTCGCAGGCTCGTATCAGTACAGTTACGTAACCGATACGATATGCTATGACCTGCATGGGCCACCAAAAAAACTTATCACGACTCGCACCCACTTTTCGGACACGAGTTCGTGAGCAAGCCAGCTACGTATCGAGCGGACTCCAACCCATCTCAAATACGTAAACGCTATCTGGACTATGGTATCACGTACCTAATCACGACAAGGTAAATCTATATCTCAATCCACGAAAAGATTATGAAACATGAATGAACACTATGGGTCATGGTCTGTAGCCCACTAGCATATTGTTCGATTAGACTCCAAGAATAACATGAGTCTATAAAACTAGGGTAACAAGCAGGATATATCATAAGAGCACGAGAAGATATTAAAGCAATATCACTAGCAAAATACCTGAATCATGCAGTTGTAATTGACTATCACATGCTCAGCTAACTAACTCCGTGCAACCAGCTACCTGAAGAGATCATCAGGTTCTCAGAGGACTAGCAATATACATAAAATATGCCTATCTAACAGTTTATCATGCATAAAGAAATAACCAAGAACGAGACAGAAACTGACAAGTACTATGAATACGAACAAGAGAACAAGTACTCATAAATAATCTGCTAGCAAGAAAATATGAACTATCTACGTGTGTTAAAATATTGATTTCGACATGTGAACAACTAGGGGGTAAATTCGGCATCCTGCATGTGTCGTGTGTAGTTGCTATCAGTCAAGAATAGACATTTTGGGGATATTTTTGGGTAGTCCACATGTCTACTATGATATTTCCCCACCCAGCTAGTACTCATGGAATCAGTTCACAAGCATGGTAATTCACATGAACGACAGTCAAGAAGTATAAACAAAATCCATGATACTAATCTCTGTGTGACAAGAGTGTCAACAAGCAGAAGAGGCATGTCAACCAAATCAACTGTAGAAAACTAATTGTTAATATATAACTAAAGGAGAAATAATATAAGCATGAAATAAACTGTAGAGAGAGGTAAGGTATACTTGCCTGGTGGTAGCACGAAGAACCAACAATATACCGTCAACTAGTAAGCTATAAAGTCCAAATCTCACAACTGTCTCTAAAAACTGAAACAGACATTGCCAATGTTCTCAGAGTAGTCAAATTAGCTAGGATTGCCTATCCTTAAGTCCAATTCTAGACACATGAGCAAAACGGTAATTTTAGGCTAAAATGATGTCCGTCGTTGGACCCGTTTTGCACCGAAAAGTATGCCAGAGTCAAAGGTCTCTAAAGTCGTCAAACTACATGTCTACGGATTTCTTTTGATGATAAAAACCCAACTGTATGTCTAAAGTTGGATTCTGGCAGGCCGTGCACAAAATCATCCGTTGAATCAGATCGTAGGGCCCGCGAAATAGCGATCCGATCAACTGTCTCAGAATCGGACCAAACTTGGCATATAGGACCAGAAAAATGATACAGTCCAGTTGGCGTAAGTTTTATCTCGATATGACGAACGTGCACAAAGTAATTGAAAAATTTGTAAAGAGGTCGATAAGGTAAATTTTGACGGATACGTATCAAATTCGTCGCGCACACGCAACCAATTTAAATTTCGTCAAAGTCCACACGTCCGCGAAGTCGATATGCACCTTTTGATGCTTTTGTTTCGCGACCACGTCGCCCGATTTGGTGGACGCACATCGTATCGGAAGAATTTTCTTGATTTTGAAAATTTTAAAATAGTTTTTTGCCAATCTTTGGAATCCGATTTCTCGGCACGTAGTCGATGAAATCAACTTCCGTAAATTGGATTGCAGAGCCCTATAGGTTGTCTAGGACTGCCTCTAATTAGTTTTGTAAAAATGTCAAAGAAGCGGCAATTATTTGCCTTCTAAGACCAGGTCTGCGCTATTAGTATGCCCTGTTTTGATATTTTGAAACAGTGATACTTCTCTATTTTTTGTGGATTCACACAACTGGTACCTATCAATTAGGAACAAACTAATCAAAGGGGTTCGAAGATGTTCAACTCGGCAATGCACAAAAATTTACCGTTCGAGAAACGGTTGCATATGATAAGAGAAAAGGAGGCGAGAATAAGGTTAGCTGCGGCGTTGTTACTGCTACTAGCAGCGTGGTTCCAGCGGCTGCTGCTGCCGCTTTGACGCACGGCCGTGCTTTCTGGCGGCCGACGACGGCTCCGGCGTGCGTCAGACGGCACGCCTGGT
Organism: Iris pallida; assembly: GCA_029216955.1. Taxonomy (NCBI): domain Eukaryota; kingdom Viridiplantae; phylum Streptophyta; class Magnoliopsida; order Asparagales; family Iridaceae; genus Iris; species Iris pallida. Next base: position 7,753,455 of record JANAVB010009400.1, on the reverse strand, counting down.
GGTCGAGAAGTGGTGGACGAGGTCTAGGGCGCTAGGGTTTAGGTTTGCTCTCCCTTTCTCTCTCGATATCTGTCGACTATATATATATATATATATATATATATATATATATATATATATATATATGCTCTCAGGCTGGGCTTCCTTGCTAGGTTTGGGATTGCTTGTGCGGTTGGGGTGGGCTGTGGGGTTTTTGATTTCCTTTTTTCCTTCTTTTTATCATTACATCTATACATATATATCTATATTTTCATATATATACCTATATCATAACCTCCATAAAAATCTAAATAAAATCTCAATATTATCCATTCCTAGTGTAGGGCCTATTTATGTAAATATGAATATATATAATAATATTTGTTTTATATTTAGTCCAAAATACCAAACGATATTATTATAATTATATTAACAATATTAATAATAATAACAATTATAACAAAAAAGGTAAAGTAATAATAGGTATACATACAAATATGGGTTTAGCCTAAATATTCCAAAAATACACAAGGGTAGCTAAGAAAATCATTTAGCATACTTTTAAATATCTTTTGAATATCAAATAATAATAATATATATATATATATAATAATATTATTATTATTAATAATATTAATAATAATATTAATAATAATTGCTTACAAAATATATGTAGTAGAGCATTTAAGAAAAATACGTACACAGAATATATCGACACTAACATCTTTAGTTCCACTTCATACCTACATGGGCTTGAGCTTGGTTCGGGTCCAGTCCGGTTGGTTTGGCACAACTGGGCCTTCTAAAAGTCAATAATCTAATTAATAGATATTTAAATCATCTATAGAATTAGGTCGCAACTTGGCCTGGTTTTTCTAGTTAGGACACACTTATGGTTGGGTCTTCCTTGGCATGGCTAATACACTAGTTAAGGTACGCCACTGCACTATCAGTACCATGATTCCTAGTCGTTCGGTACTTCAAAACTCAACCATGGCTAAAGTCATCTACCGTAATAATTAACTAAATAATTATTTATAAAATTCTAAAAATTACCATTTAAATCAAATAAATAATAAAAAAATATTTCAAAAATTTTCGGTAAGTGGAGTTACAGTTTTAGAATAAGAAGATACTCAATCACAGTTAGAATTTCTTGAGAGATTCCTGGGATGACCCTTGAGAATCTTATTATAAACTATCTCGAAATTCGATTCCGACAGTTTCTGTCTACCTTCCTTGTTCGTTGATGAATTTGATTCTTGGTGTTCATTGTTGATTTAATTTTCTACCAAGATAAATTGTATGGGCTAGGTCGCCTCAGTTATGGAATCTTGAGTCTTCTACATTCATATTAGCTGGCATGGTGAGGACATATAATCTGATTTTGGATGTATTTCTCGAATGTGGGAATCTAATGTTTTTGTAGCCAAGCTAGCGGCAATGCAATAATTTTAAATACCATAATTCTAGAGGTATGTGCCTTAGTTATGGACTCTATGGGTTTATCGTAGCCTTGCTTACTTATATGACGAGAATTCTGAGTATCATGATTTTGGACAGACGCATATGATTATCAGATTGTATCCTGAGAAGGTTCTTAGAACATATCATCTCTACATTTCGTTTCAGTCTTTATAAAAAAAAAATTATTTTGTTTCATCATCAATTAACTTAGGTGTAGGGATAGTTTTAGTTATTTAGTTTAATTAATTATAGAACTTTATTTAGTTATAATTCTTTCATAGTATAATGATTTGATAGCTTGTATTAGAGTTTATCTTAGAAATGATAGTCTAGTTTTGACATTAGAATAGTAACCTTTGTAGTTAAATCTTTGTTGTTTATGATTACCAGTTTTCATATAGGATGTTAGTCTGCTCAGGAGGTAGTGACCCCTTCGACTGATCAGAAGGATAGTAGGATGTATATATTGATGGTTAGAATATTAATATTTTATTGGTATACTTTAGAAGTAATAAGGATATTCAAGGTCGGTTTGTTTTTGTGAATTGGAATAATTTTAGATTATTGATTCTCGAGATATTTCACTTAAGATTGTGATGCTAAATTTAGGAATTTAGGAATAAAGAAGAGAATTTAACTGTAATGCAATGATGATACAAAATTGAATAAGATATTGGTAAGAGGATGACTAAAAACAGAGTGAACACAAGGATTTTGAGTTATAGGAAAAATTTAAAGATTTGGTGGCGATTTTAAAAATTTAAGAAGGATGATATTGAAGGTAAATGTGAAGGAAATACGAAGGTTGATTTTATAATGGAGAATAAGTTCCTGCATAACATAGTAGTATTAGCTTCAAATAATTTCGAGGACAATAATTTGAACAAGTTTGAGGATTTTATAAACTTCGATTTAGTGATTTTGGATCCAAGTTAGGACAAGGTGCAGGAATTTAAATTTTGGATGATTAAGTTGATAGGGAAGAATAAGATCAAAAAGAAGGAAGAAGAGTTTTAACAAGAGCATGATTCATAAGAAGTGCCTTGGGGATTTAGGCTCCGCCTCCAGGAGGGAGTTCTAGTCACCAGACCTAGTTGGAGGTGAGTTCTTGATCTATACCTTAGCCTGTCTCTGATAATTGCTATACCCTACCATAATGTTTGTGTATTTTGATACCTTGTGATTGCTTTGTGCTGTAATATGATGAGAATGGCTAGATGGAAACCCTTGAGTAAGCATTCGAGGTAGACGAATGTTCCTTCTGTGACTTAGATTTTCGGAGCGTCAGAGTTGAAAGTCTCTGAAAACTTCTTTCATGGGTTTGTAGTAGACAAGATTAACTTCATACTGATATATCATGTCCCACTCAAACTTGTTCCCTTGTACTACTTTTGCATCGCAACTTCCGGTTCAATTTATGCTATTTGACCATTCCCACTTTAGTTATGATTAACATATGCACATTATCGTAACTTTTAATTTAGGAGCACAAGACTAGTTATTTTCTCAAAACCAACTTGACCTGCATAACCTATACATGACACCCTATACCCATGATCTTCGTGTTCCACTCAGACACACCATCTTGTGCTTCATTTGCTTCATACTACTTTTCTGACACAAGACCCCATCTTGATTTACCCCATGGAGTCACTTTTATTTTCGACTCGAATTAGGGACAACTTTTCGACCTAAACCTGTCAAGCCAAATTTTGTACATGACCCATTTTAAGCCTACTACCCATATTTTACTTGTTGATCTTGTTTGCTGCTAGGAAGAGGCTTCGACCTTGATTGTTGGTGGTCTGACCTAGAAGGAGTACGACCACTCTTAATTTCGAGGATAAAATTCTTCTAAGGAGGGTAGACTTGTAACACCCAGTTTTCTAAAATGAGGGTAATTTTGAACTTTTATGGATTTTAATCATTTAATGATGAGATTTAAATCATGTTATGATTTTTAGTGAATTTTAATCAATTTAAAACTATTTAAATCTGTGACTTGTGATTTTGATGTTTTGCTAGTGTAACCCTAGAGACTGCATGATCTAGAGACTAACCATGACCACGGGGACCTAACAATGTGATTAGGATGACTAATTACAACTTTTTAGCCTAAGGGCATTTTGGTCATTTTTGACTGATTAATGAAAATAAATTTTGATTGATTATTATAGTGCTAATCTTTTTATTAGAGACTAACATAGTTTTGACCTAACCTAGATGTTAATGATGTTCATGGAGGCTTAGTTAGAATGTTAGAGACTTAATGTCTAAGTTAGATTAATATCTAGATATTATGTTAGTAGATATTTTGGTTAGATATTAGTGTAAGAAACGTACTTTTGATGTGAGCCTTTGATTAAGTTGAATTCATGTGGAGAAGCCTTAGCCACTCATCTAGCATTTGTAAAACCCTAACCCTAGCCATCTACAACATCCATCAAGTGCCTTCCCCTCTATTTAATCAAACCTTCACAAATTCCCTGTCTCTTTTTATTCCTACAAGAAGCCCTAATAGTGTTCTTCTCCAAACCTTCACCAATTCTTCATTTCTCCTCCAAATTTGACCAAACCAATTGCATTGGACTCCCTTACAGTAGGGGGTATCATTGGTGAGTAGCTAGCAAGTATTTGGAGGCTTAGGATCATTGCAAGTTGGAAAGAAGGCCTCATTCATTTAAGTTTTCATTGAGGTTTCTCCCTCAGTAGGTAAAACCTATCAAACTTATTCAAATTCCCAATTTCATTCCATAGTTGTATTCATTTAGGTGTCCCCAAGCTGTAGAGTGAGTTTTGTAGGAATTGGTATTGATTTGGTGTGCGTATCGGACACGTATCAGTGTCTATGCATTAGTGTTTGATGAAATGCCCAAAAAAGGATTTTTATTGCTGTTTTCTAAATCTTTTTGAACAAATTTGTAGATCTATGTGTTGCTTATGGTTTGCTGTCACACTGAGGTGAATTTCGTGCCGTGTCCGTGTCCAAATTGGATACGAACACGCTCGCGCATGTGCCGTGCCTGTGTCCTGTTGCTCGAGGCATTAAGCAGACATGACACGCGGCAAGATGCGATGAAACTTAAGGGACATATTGGGGCAATGTCCGCGAACGTGTCCCTCAATTTTCAAGGTGTCTCGTGTCGTGTCGGACACGAAATCCCATACGCACTGGTTTTTGCACAGAGACTGAACGTGCGTAATATTGCGTCTGATACGCACGTCGTGTCGTATGTACACGTGTCGATAGAGTCTCGTGTCATGTCAAATATGTAGCCCTAGTGTTGGGCTAAGTGTGGACACGAGCACGAGATGTGTCATTGCTCGTGTCGTATCCACGAGCTCGTAGACTCGCCGTACGAGACAGTCTGTCTGTGTGTGTATTTGGTATTTTTGATGGTTTGGACACTTCGTGTCCTATTATATGGACACGATAGACACTGTGAGACACATATAAATGTACACGACACATTTCCAAACATTAATTTGATGTTTAAATTGAAAGTCGAATGATAATTTAGGGTTTATGTATATTCCCTGATACTTGTGCATGTTTTTGAGTTTTTAGTGTATTTAAATAGATTAAATTGCTAATTTATGGTTTATTTGTGACGTTAACATGTATACATATCTAGGTTGATGTTTATATAGCTGGGTTTCATATTGATTCATGATTGGGTTTGTAATTTGGGTTTTCGAATATGAATGATACTCGAAACATGTCTGAAACCTGAGTTATGAAACCTGAGATTTGGTTTCGATGAAAATAGGGATTTGAGACTTTGGGATTTAATTCATGCAATAGGTACTGATAGTTGATTTGAATATAAACGCTATTTGGAGTTTTGAATTCGAGATTGGTAATGTGGGATCCTAAGGTTGGTTGTTTAGTTTGAGAAATTCTAATAGTTGATATCCTGAGGTTGGTTGTTTAGTTTGAGAAATTCCAATAGTTGATATCCTGGGTTTGGGAATGGAAACTGAGGTAGGGATGCTTGATAATGACTGATACATTGAATTAGAAACTGAGATATTGGATGCTTGAACTGAAACTGATGAATGAGTTTGAATATTGATTTGTATATATGTATATTAAACTGAGAGTTTGATGTTTTGTTTTAGAAGGATTTAGCTTGGGTTTCGATTTGTATGTGATACTGAGTTCTCTGTCACTGATTTCTATTGTTTCACGTTTCACTTGATTTTGGATTTTCTAATTGTTATCTAGATAATAAACTGTTGTTTACTAGATTTCATCGTTTGATGTGTTTTGGGATTTTGTACTATAGTTCAAGTTTTTCTGAGTTTGATTCAAGTTGGGGTTGATATTTTTGAACTATTTTTTGAGTTGATAGATATATGTGAGTGTCTAATTTCATTTAGTATGTATATATATGTATCTATGTATACAAGTATGTAATGTATGCATTGTTTCCTGAGACTGGTTTTGTTTTGAGACTAATTCTCTATTTTGTATTACATATTCTCAGGTTTTAGATGTTTGCACTCTTAGGATTGATTTAGTACTGTCATTTACTATTTAGCATATTCTCAGATGTTTGGGCTTGATAATTTCCTCATATTTTGGTGTTCAGTCCATACAGCACAGTCTTTCCTCTCACTGCCCTGTCACAGCCACATTCCAGTCCTTCCCTTCCATTTCCCTTTTAATGTTTCCCTTTTCTCCTTCTCAATATGTATATAATGTATATAATAATATATGTATACAAGATATTATGTATTAGGATTTGGTTTCAGTTCTATTATCCCCTGTTCCAGTCCTTTTCACAGTTATATTCTCACACTCACATTTCAGTCTCATTCTAGTCCCCCTTTCAGCTCACATCTTCCCTTCCCTTTCTATTTCAGTCCCTTTTCTCCTTTTCTCTATATGTAATGTATGAAGGTAGTGTTTGCCCAATGATTATATCATGTTTTTGAATATGGTTAATCAATTAAGTTCACCATAATGACATCACTAATATTCATGTAATCACTATCATGTTGCTACTTAAACATAACATTGTCCTAAATGTTCTATATCATATTGCTATGCTTGTATCATATTGTTTTGTTCGTCTAACATGTTCTTAGATATGCAGTAAGCATGATCAAGCTTTGTCAAACCAGGACATATGTAATGGGCCAAAGACGGCGTTATATAAGAAGATTTCTCTGAACCGTCCAACGACCTATCCGGGGCCTCGCATCGGGGGTTCCGTTGCCCGGTCTGTGGACAGGGGTCGAGGGGGCAGCGCCCCCAGTATAGGATCGGGGACGAAGCCCCCGAAAGGTATTCAGATTTCCAGATTTGTTTATCTTTGGACATATGCCCTCAAGGAAAAAGGCGACTTCAAGTCTGCTTAAATATTTAAAAAAAGGCATCATCAAAGGGCTCTTGGTTTTCCTACTTCATCAATGTATTTTTATATTTATTGAGTTTAGAAATATTATGTGCACTACGTCGTACTGGCAAATAGGCTACCCAAGAAACGTTTTTAAAATACCCTTTCATTTTGAAAATAAGTCCACTTACAAAAGCCCAAACTACTTCCTAACTACTTGATCTTTTCAAAAAGCCCAAAACCAATTTGCAAAAACTCTAACAGAACTCCAACAGAATTCGGCCCGAATTCGGCCAGAGTTCGGTTCGTGAACGTTGCTTTTTGAACTTGGTCTTCCTGTAGTTACGGATCCCAACGAGATATTCTCATAGAGTTCTGCCCGAGTTATGCCCGAATTCTGTCAGAATTCTGCCTTTGGAAAAACTATAAATAGAGAAGGATTTCGATTATTTCAACACTAATTCACTTTCATATCTCTTCTCGATAAGCCTACTACTTCTTCCAAAGTATTCTGAGCTATTATTTTACAAATTCTAAGCCAGTTACAATCCTCTAGTCAATTTGCCAGTGCGGTACGGTTTAAAAGTTTCAGAGTGATTATAATCAGAGGCTTGATTGAAGAAAGACTCTTCACAATTGAAGTTGGTCGAGTACTTCGGATCAAAGCTCGCGTTGTAGAAGTTGCTAGAACTTCGGATGAAAACTTGTGGTGATTTTCCATAGTGGATTCAACTGAAAGCTAGAGTTCTTCCGACTAGACTAGTCCTCACAAGAGGGAAACCAGTCTACATCCTTGTGTTTGAGTTTGCTCTCTGCTCTCTACTTTTCATTTATATATCTGTGATACATATATTATGTGATCTTGTTACTAATTTTTTTTAAATAGTTAATTTTTGCTGCCAGTATTCACCCTCCTCTAGAGTATTGCGCTGTACAACTCGTTCCTACAATTGGTCCTACAATTGGTATCAGAGCGGGTTATCTTAATATAAGTGCTCCTTATAGAGGTGTTATTAATCATACCAATTGCTTCTTTAATTGGTATCCGAACAATGACTATTATTTGGCTTAACATCCTTGGAGCATATTCTCACTACCAGAGCGAGTTATACAGGTAAAGCGAGGTAATATTGTAATTATATAACTTCTGTTACATAGATCACTATATTATCACATATGACAAGTATGTACTTCACAACTGAAGAGCAATGCACAAATAGACTCCCACTATTTGATGGTACAAATTATACATGTTAGAAAACACGGATGAGCTTCTACTTGAAGTCTCTAGATTTTGACTTATGGTAAATTGTTGTCAATGGCTACAAAAAGCCTACTATCATTTCTATTCTCACATCCTCTATAATCAACAAGCATCATTATAGGTACACAGAGAAAGAAAAGAAGTTAGCTAGCCTTTATGCAAAAGCTACGCATATCTTTTATTGTGCTGTAGACACAAATGTCTTATTACTACTTGCACAACATCTCATAAAATTTGGAAAGTTTTTGAAGCTACTTATGAGTACAAGTATGAAAGAAAAGCTAGGAACTCCAGATGGAAGAATAGTCTTCATAATGATGCAAATATGTGTATGATAGAATTGAGATTTAAGGTACAACACAATCCCTTATACGAAGAAGAGCTTGTATGTGACAATTGTTAGAAGATATGACACATCCAAGAAGATTGTACTACTGCTAGAAAGGAGAGCCACTATGAATAATCAAATGAAGGTTGATCATCGTCTCATAAGTACACTAGCACGAGCATATGGTGTGAAAGCGAAGCAACAGATTTTGAAGAAGAAGAGAGACCTCATCAAGCTGCAAATTTATGTTTAATGTCATTATCTAACGAGGTACAAAATAATTCTTTTTATGAAGAGAGTGAATTTTCTCATGATGAGTTATCTGATGCTTTCAGTGATCTGTTAGAAGATCACAAGAAAGTATTAGATAAGTATAAGCAAGCTAGAAAGGATATTCTATCCTATAAGCGGGAGAATAAAAAGCTTACTTGCTTATTGAATGATGCTAGAAATAGTTCTCCTTTTGATAATTCTACTGAGATTTCCACACTGAAGTTTAGATTGCATGAGGCACTTAATTGCATTGAGAAAAGCACTCAAGAAAATGCTAAACTTTAGGAGAAATTAGAATCAGAAAAGAAGAAGTATTCTATTGCTTCATGTAGAATTGATGCTCCTTCTGCTAAGTATGATGAGATCTGTGCTAACTCTAAAAAGTTAGAGATTAGACCGGGAAAACATGTAGAACAACCTACGACTCAGTCTAACATAAGACACTTAGTACATCACAAAGTCACACACGTCAGATCTTTTACAAAGGAAGCAAGCAAAGCTAAAGCTTCACACAACCATGCTTTCTATTACAAGTATCCACGCACATCATGTCATCCCATTGTATGTTCTCATACTGCTGTACATAGCACTAATATTAATATTTTCTGTCATTATTGTGGTATGAATGGATATATTTCTAATCAATGTCAGATTAGAAAACTTATTGATATGAACTTGTGCAAATGGGTTCCCAAAGCTAACAAATGTGGACCCAAGTATTGGATACCAAAGTCTTAACCTAATATTGCAGGTGAAGCTTCTCATATCAAATAGAACCATGGAACATGTTGGTGATTGCAAAGCTACAAAGGTCATCTTCTATGCAATTGCACTAACAGAAGTGTGGTCACTAGAACCACTTCGGTAACATGCTTTCTAAATAGTTCTTAATATCTAGCATGTTCTTTTTGATGTCTTGCTACTAGCTCTCATTTATATCTTTTTTAAGTGTTTATTATTTTAGATCAATGTGAGACATAATCCTAGCTTGACTTGTTGTTTAGTTTAAATGATTAGTTCACACTATTTCTACTAGTGTGACACATTTGTCTATGTATGCCCTTTACTTTTAATCTTTATTCTTGAAGCATGCATATGAGGGTTTTTTGGTGAATATGTTTTTGACTCTTCGTCTTTAATATTTTTTTTAATGGTCACTTCTTACCGATTTTCTTTAACATGTCATATTTACTTTGATCGGTATTTTGTAAGTATGTATGTTTAGAACAAGTCTTCTATTTACTTAAAAAGTATATACATATACTTTTATGTTAACCTTGTGCTTGCATAATATATTCACTATTGATTTTCAAATTTTATTGTGATTAACTTCTTATGAATTAATTACATCTTTGTCTGACAAAGCATATTTATGCATGTTTTTAACCTTGTGATATTTTTTTTATGCTTGTTAATGATACATGAATAATTCATTGTCATTCATATATTGCTGATATGTTTCTTATATTTTTGTATAAATATCTTTATGGAAATATATGAGTTAAATTCAAGTTCTATATTATTTTAAAAAGTAGTTTGAAACTTGTGCTTATCTCATACTTTAGCTATTGATTACTTTGAACAAATTTATGTTCTTCTCTTTATTAGCTTCTTCCTCAATTTCTCTTTTAATGATATTTTTCTTGACATTTTGGTTGACATTTTGGATACATGACACTCTTTTTTAAATAATTTTTCAATATCTTGATCTTGATAAACCATTTTTTGGGTATTTACTTCTTTTATATTTAGAGATTCTGGATTTCGATGTTGTTCGATGATACTATATATATTCCTTTGAATCTAAGTTCTTATGATTAGAAATCATTTTGGGAACAAGCCGAAAGAGTCCTTCTGTCATACAGGTGTAAAAGTCTGAAGCGACATGGTGTACTAGTCTTCGGACTACCGCTAGCTGGAAACCGGCCCCTACAGCTAACTCAAAGTGATCAATACTTTATAGACTTAAGATTTATTAAGGTGCACTTCCAACTATCGTCTAGTTCTGGATCCAAGGTACTAAACCGAGTCACCTAGGTTCCAAAATACATCAACGTTTCTAGGTCCTACATTTTGATTTACAAATGTTTTATATTTTTACCCAATGATTTTGTAGCACATATGGATAAATGTAATTCATACATCTTATACCGTATGCTACATTGTTCTAAGATTTTTTTAAGTCCATAAAATATAATTTATTTCATATTGCACTAATTCTTCTTAAATCCTCGGTTATTAAAGAAGAGATTTGTTTTGAGTACAAGCCTACAAAGGGTCTGTCTGTCACCACGACTACGGCTAAAGCGAAACGGTACTTAAGTGTTACCTCCGTTAGCTGGGACAGTACCCCTACAGTTAACCCAAGATTGATCAACGCTTTATAAAGTAAAGATTTATTGAGATCTAGTTACAATTGTTATCTGATGGATTTTTAGTTTTAGATTTGATGGATAATATTATTTAATGATTTAATTTTACAAAAGGTAACATATATTGATCTTCATAGGTTAATGTTTGTCATCTTTTGATATATTTATTATTTTGTCACTCTATTCTATATTTAAACTTGATTTGATATTGTGACTACTCATTGAATATTATGGTCTTGTGATTTCGTCTTTAACTTGTGTAATATTCAATAATTTTGAGCTTTATATTATTATCTTCTTATTCAAGTTACTTACTGTCTACAACAGTAATTCTTTGCGGCAGAGAATGCTGGCAAATTGAACCTCTCTCAAAGCGTTTCTTTTCTTTAACCTCACGGTTGTCAGGTGAACACCGTGCTAAGGCTTTAAAAGGGAAGAAATAAACTTTGATAAGAAGACCTAATATTTTTGAATTAGTTTCCTACTTCCAAAAATGTCTCTGAATTTTATTTTTAAATTTTTTGTCAATATTATTATTTTTGGATATAACCATGTAAAGGTGGAGCAGTTAATTGTTTCAAGTCAATTAGCCCTTGACATGCCATATATCTTGAATACACTTTTCTTTGGACATTTATCTAGTTATGTTTATTTGTTCAAATAGATTTATTTATGATTTATGAATTCTTTTATTGAAATTATTTCCGTGATTCGAATCGCCAGCTTTCAGTCTGAGGACTAAATGGACGCATTTGAACATTTATTAAGAAAGTTTTTCGTAATAAATTCCATATTTTTGAAAAGTCTTTTTGATTTCTTTTTGATTTATTGAATCTGTCTGGTACTCAAATGTTATTATTAAAGACAGTTTTCAAAATATTTTAATGTCTTAAATTATTTCTTATATATATATATATTGGAGATACATATTTTGTTTATTCATCTTTAAGCATTTATTTATTGGATATTTCTTTTTGCCTAAAGATGATATTTGTTTTTGGAACTTTATATGCATTTGATCAAAGGAAAGAAAGATCCATATCTTGGATATTCCTTAGATTTTTTTATTATTTATTTTTATCTATTTTTGCATATAAATTACTTCGAAACTAGATACTCATATTTTAAGGGAGAGCAAAATTAATTGTTTCAATTTTTTCTATGCCCTTAATATGTGGTATACCTAGTTCATCGTAGACATATACTCTTTTACATAAAATATCTTGTTGATTTGTTCATGATATTTGAATTTGTATTGGATGAGAGAATATATGATTAAGATTATTTATTTTTAATTCTCTCATTCGAGTTTCTAAAAATTATCTTGCCAAATATATTTAATTATCCTTATTTGATTGAGTTTTAAATTAATTTTGGCATTTTTAATTTAGATTTTATCTCAAAGTTCATGATTATCTATATTTAGACTGATCATACTTTGCGGGGGAGCATTCAAGTCGACTGAATTTTTCCTTCTCAAGTATTTTGTCTTCATTGCCTTCATGTTTATCAAATGGATATACATATATCATGCTAAGGTAATTGGATTCAAATGCATAAACTTTGGTATAGATTTTGAATAGAATCTAGTATATTTATTTTGATTTGTTTTTCGATGATTATACTCTTTATGGAATTGATTCACTAATTTGTATGGACAAATTATGAATCATATTTTTTTGTGATCATTTTTAAAAGTCTCTTTATTTTTTTATTTTTTATTTGGTATATATTAGATCTGCGATTTTTTTTATGGATTATTTATGACCAATAATAGGATTCTATGTTATTGATATCTACTTATTAAAGTCAATTTCAAAACTACAGTTATATTTATTCATCATATTGAGTTTTGAATGTCATTTTTGGATTTCTAGTTGGTAAACTATGTATTGCTTGATTTCAGTGTTTTTTGTTAAAGTTCAACCAACTATGTTGTGTTTTGATAAGTTTTTTATACTTTAGTTATGCAATTTTCTAAACTTGTTGTTACATTGTTCTCTTAATCCTTGATCATGATTATTTTTGCCTTCCTCCTTTACTTATGTTTAAGTTCATTTTAGCTCTAATTACGGGGGAGCTTATTTTTGATCATGTCAAAGGGGAAGAAATAAGTTTAAGTTAGTACACAATATTCTAGTATTATGTCTTTATTAGTGATACATGCATCTATTGTATATATATTAAACTTAACCGATTTTTCATAATAAAAAGGGGAGAGATTGTTTGCCCAATGATTATATCATGTTTTTGAATATGGATAATCAATTAAGTTTACCATAATGACATCACTAATATTCATGTAATCACTATCATGTTTCTACTTAAACTTAGCATTGTCCTAAATATTCTCATATTGCTATGCTTGTATCATATTGTTTTGTTCGTCTAATATGTTCTTAGACATGCAGTAAGAAAGATCAAGCTTTGTCAAAGGGCTCTTGATTTTTCTACTTCATCAATGTATTTTTCATATTTATTGAGTTTAGAAATATGATGTACACTACGTCGTACTGGCAAATAGGCTACCCAAGAAACATTTTTAAAATACCCTTTTATTTTGAAAACAAGCCCACTTACAAAAGCCCAAACTACTTCCTAACGGCTTGATCTTTTCAAAAAGTCCAAAACCAATTTGCAAAAACTCTAACAGAACTCCAACAGAATTCGGCCCGAGTTTGGCCCGAATTCGGCCAGAGTTCGGTTTGTGAACGTTGTTTTTTGAACTTAGTCTTCCTGCAGTTACGGATCCCGACGAGATATTCTCATAGAGTTCTACCCGAATTTTGCCCGAATTCTGTCAGAATTCTGCCTTTGGAAAAACTATAAATAGAGAAGGATTTCGATTATTTCAATACACCAATTCACTTTCATATCTCTTCTGTGTAATCCTACTACTTCTTCCAAAGTATTCTGAGCTATTCTTTATTAAATCCCAAGCCAGTTACAATCCTCTAGTCGATTTGCCAGTACGGTACGGTCTAGAAGTTTCAGAGTGATTGTAATCAGAGGCTTGATTGAAGATAGACACTTCACAATTGAAGTTGGTCGAGTACTTCGGATCAAAGCTCGCGTTGTAGAAGTTGCAAGAACTTCGGATGAAAACTTGTGGTGATTTTCCATAGTAGATTCAACTGGAAGCTAGATTTCTTCCAACTGGACTAGTCCTCACAAGAGGAAAACCAGTATACATTCTTGTGTTTGCATTTGCTCTCTACTCTCTACTTTTCATTTACATATCTGTGAAACATATATTATGTGATCTTGTTACTAATATTTTGTTTAAATAGTTAATTTCTGCTGCCTACTCTATTCACCCCCCTCTAGAGTATTACGCTTTATAACTCGTTCCTACAATCGGTCCTACAGGTAGGCATGTATGTTAGTATCCATGTATGTTTGAATGCAATGTATGATATGTATTAATGTATCGATAATGAATATATGGTAATGTAATACAAGTTTTTTAATGTGTGGATTATATGTATGTATGTATGATTACATGAAAGTATGCATATATGAATGTAGGAATGCAAGTAAGCATGTATGTAATGTATTAAGCATGAATAAAATGTATATAAATATGTAATGCAATGTATGTAGTGTAATATACTTGTAGGTAGTGTAATATACATGATATGTAAAGTATGTATACATGAATGTATGTATTATATATTTGTATCTATAGGTTGTGTTATAGGCCTAGTGTATAGTTTACCCTATAGGATTGTTGTTTAGACTTGAATTGACTTACCCTAGACAGTTGACCAGTTTGACCTAGTTTGACTAGAGTATTGACCAAGGTTGACCGAGAGTTGACTTTGACCTAGATTGACTTAGAATCATGTAGATTGCATTGTAATTTTAATTTTCATATAAATTGAACTCTTTATAACCTGTGTTGCTTTCACTAGGACTCTGTGACTCTAGTTTGGCCATCTATACATATCAGCTGTTCAGGTTATCAGACGAGTATATTCTCTGACCGTTTTATACTTGCTAGAACTTATATTCTTGCTTTATATTACTTTACTTGATGCTGTCACATTGGTAACACGGATTGGTACTATATGGATCTTTTCATGAGATATTTTTTCCCTCGGGAGCATCATATACTTCATGTCATGTGTGTTTCACTTACATCATGTATCTCTATGCTTTCACTATTATGTATCCTTTGGTGAATCATGTATCCTCATATTCACAGAGCCCTCATGAATCAATTTCACATGCTCTCGTTTATGAGGCAGTGAAATCATGAATCTTAACATAACTTGTCTCGATCCTTGTGTATTGATTAGGGATAGAGGAGTAGAAATAGTCATGTGAATAATTTCAAAGTAGTGTAGTCATGAATCAACTCTGTAGTATAGCCATGAATCATTTCCAGCTGTTCACATGTCTATCATGTATTCTAAATCACTAGTCACTGATAGTTCTTTACTTATAGTAGATATTTCTATTATAGTTATCTCGTTTACTTCATGTACATTATCACGACCCGCAATCAGTATAGGGGCACGAGAAGTGGGTACGTCCAGCCTGCGCTGCAGTGTCGGCGGTAGAACGCTGTTCTAGGTAATGAACATAACTAACACAATATGAAATACACTCCAACTAGAGGCCAAGTCACAGAAGGTACAACTCTATCATAATCTAGAGGTAAAATATAGCATGATGGAATAGATAAAGAAATCCTCAAAACTAAGGTACAAATAGAATTGAAATAAATCAAGGTTAACAAACACAAGTTTCAACATCTCCATAATAATACAACTCTGAAATCAATGACAACAACTAACATGAATGAAAAGAACAGTCTAGACTATCTATACTATGCATGGGTATCATACTCAGCAGCTGCCTGAACCTCCCAAGGGTCCAGATCGCGAGTGTCATCTAGAAAAGCTCCATAGTAAGGGGTGCAGGGTTCCTCATCATCCTCTGTAATATTTTCAACAGGTCCAGTCAGGACAGGAGCGAGCACAATACATCTCACGTAAATCATAACAGGTTAGAAAATATAAACATGCTAGAGAGTAAGATACATGAAACTGAAAGAACAATATGGTATAAAAGAGAGAACTGTAAGTAAATAGCTACTATAGATAGAGAACTATCAGTGACTAGTGAATCAGAGTACAAGATAAACAAGTGAATAGCTGGAGGTGATTCATGGCTATACTAAAGAGTGGATTCATGACTACACTACTTTGGAATCATTCACATGTTTAGTTCTACTCCTCCATTTTCCCAATCAATACACAAGGATCCATTCAAGTTACGTTAAGATTCATGAATACGCTACTGACTCATAATGAGTGATTCATGAATAGATTCGTGAAGGCTCTGTGATTCATGAGAGTACATGAGTCACAAGCAGATTCATGATAGTAGAAGCATGAGATACATGATGTAAGTCAAACACACAAGACATGAGTATCAGATGCTCCCGAGAGGGATAACATCTCATGAAGGGATCTATATAGTACCAATCCGTTTTACCAATGTGACAGCTTCAAGTAAAGTAATCTAGAGCAAGAATATAATCCAAAGCAAGTTATGAAATGATCAGAGAATGTACTCGCCTACGATATGAATGTCTGTGAGAATATAATATCCGAGATGAGGTATCTGACTCCTATTCAGAGCATCACAAGTCAAGATGTATACAGGGGATGAATAATGAAATGTACAATGCATCTGCATGCTGTCTAGATCAAACTAGACTAAAGCCAACACTTGGTCAACTCTAGTCAACCACACTAGTCAAACTAGGTCAACTAGGTCAAGTCCTAGCCCAAACAAGTCTAATAAGTCTTACTAGGCCTAACCAAGCCTAGGCTAGCGCTCACATAAGCCAAAACCCAACCAAGCAATCATATTTACAAGTTGATATATGCATACATTTATTATATATAGATAGGTACACACATATAGGCTATTGCCTAGATAGTTTAATTAGCAATGTCTAAATATAACATATATTCAACTCATTTAAAAGTAAACCTACATTCCTCCTCAAGCATACATTCATATACTAAATATATATATAGGCAATCATATATGTGCATAGGCAATTTGATCTACAATTTGATCTATAATACATGCTCACATGACTATTTATGTATGAAAAGAGTGCAATGGTTCAGTTTTAACAATATGAATGTCATCATGGTTCAATGCAAAAGTAGGTTTCAGTTAGTGTATAATGTGATATAGAGTATAGGTAATTGTATGTAGGAAAAGTGGTGTGTGTGGTGTGTCAAATGTCAAGTTAGATTCCTGTGTACATGTGTACAGGGAATGTGTGTGTGTATACAAAAGGGTGTTCTCAGTTTGTGTGTACCCGTGTATGTGTGTGTGTCAATTTGTGGGTGAGTGTCTCAATGGGACATGGGTGTGTGAGTGTATCTCAGTGTGTGTGTGGATATCAGGACATGTAGGGTGATAGGTTAGTGACATTTTAATGTGTGTGTGTGTTCTCGGTTTCGAGTACATGTGTGTATGTGTCATCGAATGTGTATGTATGTACAACAGTGTGTGTGTGGGTATATAGGGAGCAGCTGAACATATAGGGTCTTAGGCTCTTGTGTTCATGTGTGTATATCTCAATGTGTACGTGTGTGTGATAGTAATGTGTGTGTGTGTATATATTGGATAGGTATAGGC
The DNA here is from genome assembly GCA_029216955.1 of Iris pallida. Taxonomy (NCBI): domain Eukaryota; kingdom Viridiplantae; phylum Streptophyta; class Magnoliopsida; order Asparagales; family Iridaceae; genus Iris; species Iris pallida. Next base: position 7,735,755 of record JANAVB010009400.1, on the reverse strand, counting down.
TCTCGAGTTTTGTACATATGTGTGTGTGTGTAACATGGATATAGGGTGTCAGGTTTAGTGTAAATGTGTGCGTGTGTGTCAATATTGTGTGCGTACATAACAATGTGTGTGTATATGGGTTTCCAGTTTTTGTGTGTGTGTGTAGCATTGAGTGTTTCCTGTTCCTGTGTACCTGTGTGAGTGGGTTCAGTTTTAGTGTAAGGGTGAGTGATATCAATGTGTGAGTGTGGGGTGTGTATAATATGGAAACTAGTGCAGCAGTAGGTAGTATAGGTTCTCAAGTTATGTGTGAATGTGTGTAGATATCAGGAAAAACAGTTTTCAGTCGAGTGCACATGAATACTAAGGTTTTCGAATTCAGTTTTGAGTGTACACAATAGTTTCCAGGTTGACAGTCCCAAAATCATTTCAAAAACCCATGATCAATTACAAATCATGAATCCTAACATATAGATTTAATTCTCAGACATGATATGGGATTAAACATAATGATTTAATCATTCAAAAATCAGTAAACACAAGTTTAAATCTCAGAATTTTGAAAATCAATACCTAGTATCAGGAAATTAGGGAAATGCCCTAAATTCGAATAAAAACCCAAACAACTTCAAATTAAGAGTTGGTAAACATTAGTGTATGTGTGAACATGCATTACAGTGTGTGTCGTGTCCCCAAAGTAGAACACGACGTGTCCAAGCTCATAGAATACAAAAATTAAACGTGTACAGCGGACTGCGTCGTGCTGTAAGTCCACATACTCGTGGACACGACACAGGGCACTACTGTACACGTGCACATGTCCACGTGTTCGTCTAGGGTAGGGCTACACGTCTAGGACCCTGACACGAGTCCACGTGTCGCCCTGTCGACACCGAGTGTTGTATCGGAAAATAATTTCTCCTTGATTAGTTTCTTGAAGGTTGCTTAAGTCTGATCGGCTGTACCAACCCTCGGTTCCGTCTGGTACCAAGTACGGGCCAAGTCCTACATCTGACTGGCTGCTGCCTCGATCTGTAATCCAACTGGTATCTGTGCCAAACGGAATATCTTTTCAATATGCTCTATCCAATCTTTAGCGTATATGATGCCCTCTATACCTTCGAAATCTCGGGGTCCCATCTTCTTAAAGGATTAGATGTCTGGAGTCTTGGGCTGATACTGTTGCATCTGACTTCCCGGTGGCTGAGCAGTCACCAGCTCTACTATCGTCCTGACTAACTGGTGAGTATCGTGTATGCTCTGTCAGAAATCAGCAGACTGGCATTGCTGTATCTGCTGCTGAGTCTCCAGGAATCGCTGGAAGAAGGTAAACATCTGAGCCGCATCTACTATCCCTGAAGGTAGCTGCTGCTGGAACATATCCAGAATGACAGGGAAAGACCTCCAGACAGGTGGAGGTGCACTCCCAAAAGCTACAGACGCTCCTATATGAACAGAAACAGGAGGTGCTGTGGTCCCAACGTCCACAATCGGGCGAGGCGTGGCAGACCTCTCACCAGCGTCTGCTGGGCCAGAGCTGTGATCGTGTCTCAATCGCCATCCAGGAGACAGATTAAACAAGGAATCAATACTGAGATAGGAACGATAATTCAAGGGAGAACAGCTATTTCAAGGAAGCAATCTCCAACAAGAATTTAGATGACAGGAATTCAGTTAAGAGTTTTTCCTAATGTGATTGAGTATCTCAAGAATAATCCTAATCCTACTGCAGGCTGTAGTGATACTCTAGTTCGAATACCACTACACAAACTCGATCTGCATGGGCCACTACTAAAAATGTGTCACGACCCGCACCCAGTGTAGGGGCACGAGAAGTGGGTACGTCCAGCCTATGCCGCAGTATCGGCAGTAGAACGCTGCTCTAGGTCATGAACATAACTAACACAATATAAAATACCCTCCAACTGGAGGCCAAGTCACAGAAGGTACAACTCAATCATAATCTAGAGGTAGAATATAGCACGATAGAATAGATAAGGAAATCCTCAAAACTGAGGTACAAACAGAAGTGAAATAAATCAAGGTTAACAAACATAAGTCTTAACATCTCCATAATAATACAACTCTAAAATCAATGACAACAACTAACATGAAAGGAAAGAACAGTCTATACTATGCATGGGTATCATCCTCAATAGCTGCCTGAACCTTCCAAGGGTCCAGGTCGCGAGTGTCATCTAGGCAAGCTCCATAGTAAGGGGTGCATGGTTCCTCATCATCCTCTGTAATATTTTCAACAGGTCTAGTCAGGACAGGAGTTAGCACAATACATCTCACGCAAATCATAACAGGTTAGGAAATATAAACATGCTAGAGAGTAAGATACATGAAACTGAAAGAACAACATGGTATAAAAGAGAGAACTGTAAGTAAATAGCTACTATAAATAGAGAACTATCAGTGACTAGTGAATCAGAGTACAAGATAAATATGTAAACAACTGGAGGTGATTCATGGCTATACTAAAGAGTTGATTCATGACTACACTACTTTGGAATCATTAACATGTTTAGTTCTACTCCCCCATTTTCCCAATCAATACACAAGGATCCATTCAAGTTACGTTAAGATTCATGACTACGCTACTGAATCATAATGAGTGATTCATGAATAGATTCGTGAAGGCTCTGTGATTCATGAGAGTACATGAGTCACAAGCAGATTCATGATAGATTCATGATAGTAGAAGCATGAGATACATAATGTAAGTAAAACACACAAGACATGAGTATCCGATGCTCCCGAGAGGGATAACATCTCATGAAGGGATCCATATAGTACCAATCCGTGTTACCAACGTGACAGCTTCAAGTAAAGTAATCTAGATCAAGAATATAATTCTAAACAAGTTATGAAATGATCAGAGAATGTTCTTACCTATGATATGAATGTCTATGAGAATATACTGTCCGAGATGAGGTATCTGACTCCTATTCAGAGCAACACAAGTCAAGATGTATACAAGGGATGAATAATGAAATGTATAATACATCTGCATGCTGTCTAGGTCAAACTAGACTAAAGTCAATACTTGGTCAACTCTAGTCAACCACACTAGTCAAACTAGGTCAACTAGGTCAAGTCCTAGCCCAAACAAGTCTAATAGGTCTCACTAGGCCTAACCAAGCCTAGGCTAGCACTAACATAAGCCAAAACCAAACCAAGTAATCATATTTACAAGTAGATATATGCATACATTTATTATATATAGATAGGTACGCACATATAGGCTATTGCCTAGATAGTTCAATTAGCAATGTCTAAATATAACATACATTCAACTCATTTAAAAGTAAACCTACATTCCTCCTCAAGCATACATTCATATACTAAATATATATATATATAGGCAATCATATATGTGTATAGGCAATTTGATCTATAATACATGCTCACATGACTATTTATGTGTGAAAAGAGTGCAATGGTTCAGTTTTAACAATATGAGTGTCATCATGGTTCAGTGCATAAGTAGGTTTCAGTTAGTGCATAATATGATATAGAGTATAGGTAATTGTATGTAGGAAAAGTGGTGTGTGTGGTGTGTCAAATGTGAAGTTAGGTTCCTGTGTACATGTGTACAGAGAATGTGTGTGTGTATATAGAGGGGTGTTCTCAGTTTGTGTGTACCTGTGTATGTGTGTGTCAATGTGTGGGTGAGTGTCTCAATGGGACATTGGTGTGCGAGTGTATCTCAGTGTGTGTGGATATCAGGACATGTAGGGTGATAGGTTAGTGACATTTCAATGTGTGTGTGTGTGTTCTCAGTTTCGAGTACATATGTGTGTGTGTCATGGAATGTGTGTGTATGTACAAGAGTGTGTGTATGGGTATATAGGTAGCAGCTGAACATATAGGGTCTTAGGCTCCTATATTTATGTGTGTATATCTCAATGTGTATGTGTGTGTGACAGTAATGTGTATGCGTGTATACAGTGGATAGGTATAGGCTCTCGGGTTTTGTACATATGTGTGTGTGTAACATGGATATAGGGTGTCAGGTTTAGTGTAAATGTGTTCATGTGTGTCAATATTGTGTGTGCACGTAATAGTGTGTGTGTATATGGGTTTCCAGTTTGTGTGTGTAGCATAGGGTGTTTCCTGTTCCTGTGTACCTGTGTGTGTGGGTTCAGTTTTAGTGTAAGGGTGAGTGATATCAATGTGTGAGTATGTGGCGTATATAATATGGAAATTAGTGCAGCAGTAGGTAGTATAGGTTCTCAGGTTACGTGTGAATGTTTGTAGATATCAAGAAAAACAGTTTTCAGTCAAGTGCACATGAATACTCAGGTTTTCGAATTCAGTTTTGAGTGTACACAATAGTTTCCAGGTTGACAGCCCCAAAATCATTTCGAAAATACATGATCAATTACAAATCACGAATCCTAACATGTAGATTTAATTCTCAAACATGATATGGGATTAAACATAATGATTTAATCATTCAAAAATCAGTAAACACAAGTTTAAATCTCAGAATTTCAAAAATCAACACCTAGTATCAGGAAATTAGGTAAATGCCCTAAATTCGAATAAAAACCCAAACAACTTCAAATTAAGAGTTGGTAAATATTATTGTATGTGTGAACATACATTACATTGTGTGTCGTGTCCCCAAAGTGGGACACGACGTGTCCAAGCTCACAGAATACAAAAATTAAATGTGTACAGCAGACTGCATCATACTGCAAGTCCATGCACTCCTGGACACGACACGGTGCACTACACTACACGTGCACACGTCTACGTGTTCGCCTAGGGTAGGGCTACACGTCTAGGACCCTGACACGAGTCCATGTGTCACCGTGTCGACACGGAAAGCCCGTATCAGAGAGCAAAACCTGCCTCTGTACATTCAGTATAAAACCAGTGCATATTCGATTTCTCCCTCGACACGACACTAAATGACCCGACACTTGAGGGTCTTGGTGTTAGACATTGCCCCCCTAGAGTCACAAAAATATCAGGTCGTATCGTGTCGTATCTTGTACACATGAACAGCTGGTAGCAGGGCATGCGCACGGCTCGCGTGCGAGCGTGTCTATGCCCTGTTACGACTCGGACACGACACAAAACCACCACAAAGCAACATGAAGTCAAAAAAACACATGTAAATCTAGGAATTTGATCAAAGAGATTTGGAAAAACAGAAATAAAGTCCCTCTTGGGCATTTCAACAAACACATACATAGACACATTGATACGTGTCCGATACGAACACAAAATGGACATGGTTTCTTACCAAACTTGAGGGACAGCTAGGGGACACCTAGATCTACACACCCATGCAAAGAAATCAGAATTAAAACATAGTTTAGAGGGTTTACCTATAGTGTGTCAATGACAAGGGAAAAGCCCCAAATAGAATGATTCTCCTTGCAAGCCAATAGCTCCAAATTGAACCAATAATGATATTTCTCTCCATGAACAGAAAATAGAGTGGGATTAGACTCTAATGCAAGAAACTAGAGTAAAAAAAAATAAAAATGGAATAGTTATAGATTGGGGAAGAATGGACAATGCCTTTCCTTTCCAAAAGTTGATTTAATACAAAAGAGGCAAGAACAATAGGAAGAGAGATTATATAGGGTGGGGATCCCTATGTGGCTGGCCAATAAAGGATAAATTTAGGGTTAGGGTTATGACTAATGGGCTTGGGCCAAGTTTCAAGGATAAAGGAAATCAATCCTTAAGTCAAAAGTCCATGAACCTAATCATTTATTCTCCTATATGAAACTTGATTCTAAATGACTTAACTTGGGTTGACTTAAGTTAGACTAGGATTCCACCATGCTATTCAAGTCACCATAGCTAGAGTCAACATCTAGGTTAGTCTCTTAAGTCACAACTAGTAAAAGTCAAAATTAACAACCATCAATCCAATAATTAATTAAATAATTCCAATAAGTCAAAATAACCAAATTATCCCTAGGCTAAAAATGATAAATAAATATCACAATCACATGGTTAGGCTCTAGGTCAGACAGTCTCTAGGGTTTCACTGGCAGCACATCAAAATCATAAGTCATGGTTTTTAAATAGTTTTTAAAAATCACCAAAAATCATATTACGATTTAAATATCATAAATAAATAATTAAAATCACAAAATTCAAAATTACCCTCATTTAGAAAACTAGGTGTTACATACATTCTTCCAGTTATTCATGTATCTTACTCTATTGTATGCTTTATATTTTTCTTACATGATATGAACTGTGTGAGATGTATTATGCTCGTTCCTGTCCGGACTGGACCTGTTGAAAATATTACAGATAAGACCGAGGGTTCTGTACCACCTGCTATGGAGCACACACCTAGATGATATCTGTGGGTTGGACCTTCAGGAGGAACCAATTATAGCTGTGGACACCATCCTTTCAGACTAGTCTAGTTAGCTAGTTATCTTATTTTTTATGTCGTCTTATTTTATTTGGAATTGGAGATGTATTAAACTTGGTTGTTGTTGTGTCGTTTAGACACTTAGACTTATTCTCTTCTGTCTGTACTTCACTTGGTTTTATATATCTATCTTATCATGCTGTTATCCATCTTTAGATTGGTGATTGAGTTGTATCATCTGTGATTGGCCTCCGTTTGGAGAGTATATCATATTTTACTTAGTTGTGATGATAACCTAGAACAGTGTTCAATCGCCGACACTATGGCATAAGATGGACGTACCCACTTCTCGTGCCCCTACACAGGATGCGGGTCGTGTCACGGTCGACGCTCCAAGTGATTTTAATGGCACTGAAGTGTGCTGACTTGGTGAATCGATCGACGATGACCCAGACGACATCGTTCCCCCGTGGCATCTTCGGCAGGCCAACAATAAAGTCCATAGTGACATGATCCTACTTTCACTCTGGAATGGCAAGGTTCTGCATCTCCTGCCCGGTCGCTGGTGCTCAGCTTTAACTTGCTAATAGGCCATACACTGTGACACAAAGAGCGCCACATCCCTCTTCATGCCGTGCTACTAAAAGACAACGCAGAGGTCCTTATACATCTTGGTGCTACTAGAATACAAGGAATATTTTACATAATGCGCCTCCGATATTATCTCCTTTCTAAGTTCTGTGTCATCCGGAACACATAGTCGACCTTTCACTCGCAACACTCGCAACTCTTCCTCTGTAAAGTCAGATGCCTTTTCTATGGATATCATCTTCCGCTTCTTCTCTAAGTAGAGATCGTCCTTCTGAGCAGACTTGATTTTCTCCAATAGGCTCTGTTCTAGCTGCAGTTGCGCCAGCTGTGCGCCCACAAATCAAACTCGAAGTTCTATGCCCATTCTTTCTAAGTCACGCAGCAGTCGACTGTTAATAGATATTAAAGCTATGTACTTCCGACTCAGTGCATCTGTCACAACATTCCCCTTACCCGGCGTATAGTAGATCGACAAGTCATAGTCTTTAATCAGTTCCAGCCATCGCCTCTGCTGCAAATTTAGTTCTTTCTGGGTAAAGAGATACTTGAGGCTCTTGTGGTCCATATAAATCCTGCATGCCACGCCATAAAGATAGTGACGCCACAGCTTCAATGCAAACATAATTGTCTCTAATTCTTGGTCTTGAGTGGGATAGTTCATCTCATGCGGCTTGAGCTGTCTGGAAGCAAAAGATACCACCTTGTCCTACTGTATGAGCACACACCCCAAACCCTGGCCAGAAGCATTGTTGAAGATTTGAAATCCCTCGGTCCCTTCCAGAAGAGCGAGTATCGAGGCCAAAATGAGCCATTTTTTTAGTACCTAGAATGAAGCTTTACCGTCGTCTGACCACACGAATGCGACTCCCTTTTGGGTGAGGCGAGTCAAGGGCGATGCGACCTTCACGAAGTCTTTCATGAAGCATCTATAGTATCCCGCCAAACCTAGGAAGCTTCAAATTTCACTAACAGATGCGGGCTATTTCGAATCAACAACTGTCTCAACTTTTTTTGGATCAACTGAAATACCTTCAGCAGAGATGATGTGTGCCCAAAAAAAGATACACTGTTCAGCCAAAACTCATATTTGCTCCTCTTTGCAAACAACTGATTATCTCGAAGGGTCTGGAGTACGGTCCACAGATGTTCTGTATGTTGTGCTCGATCCTTCGAGTAGACGAGGATATCGTCTATGAAGACTACTACGAACTTATCGAAGAACGGATGGAACACCCGATTCATTAGATCCATGAAGGCGGCAAGAGCATTTGTCAGGCCGAATGGCATCACCAAGAACTTGTAGTGGCCACAACGAGTGTGGAAGGCAGACTTCGACACGTCCTCTGGTTTAACTTTGAGCTGGTGATAACCCGATCGAAGATCAATCTTCGAAAACACCATGGCACCTTGGAGCTGATTAAGCAAATCGTCGATGCGGGACAGGGAGTATTTGTTCCGATCGGTGGCTTTATTCAATTCTCGGTAGTCGATACAGAGTCTCATCAACCCGTCTTTCTTCTTGACAAACAGCACTGGCGCACCCCATGGCGAGACACTGGGACGAATGAACCCTTTGTCGAGTAATTCCTGTAGTTGTACCTTAAGTTCTTTTAATTCTGCATGGGCCATTCTGTACGGGGCCTTGAAAATTGGTCGAGTGTTGGGGAAGGTGTCAATAGTGAACTCAATTTCTCGATCGGGTGGCATGCCGAGTAGCTCATCTGGGAACATGTCTTAGAATTCTACCACAACATCGATTTGATCTGCTTTTGCACCATCTTGTTGCATGTCTCGAACGGACGCCAAGTAGCCTTCACATCCAGAATATAGCATCTGTCGAGCAGAGATTATCGAGATCACCATGCAGGTTATTGACGCTTTGCTACATGAATAGCAGAACTCAGGCTCCCTCGATAGACAGAAGGTGACCTTCTTTCCTGCACAATTAATAGTGGTCGAGCAAGCGTCGAGCCATTCCATCCCAGAATGATGTCGTAGTCCTTAAGGTCCTGAACTATCGCATCTAGAGTCAATTTCCTCCTACCTATACATATGCAACCGTCTCTATAGATAGTGTTTATAGGGATTTGTGTGTCCGATGGGGTGCTAACGCCAATGTTAATGCCTAATGGTGCCATAGGGAACTTGTGTTCATCAATAAAATCTATCGCTATAAAACTACGGGTGGCACCCGGATCAAACAGTACATGAGCAGGTTTATTATTGAAGAGTAGTGTATCTATCACGACTGTATCAGAGGCAAATGCCTCATCTCGAGTCATGGCATAAATAAGGCCTTGGACATTGGGGCGATAATCCTGACCATGTTGTGGCATGGGTTGTTGCGTTTGAGGTGCTGGTCCCTGGTTCCCAAGACGATGTTGCTGCTGCTGAGGCACCGTTGGGTTCGGTCTCTTGGCCGGACAATTTGAACTGAAGTGTCCCCTTTTACTACCCTTCCAACATCCTCCTTTATGAACTTCGCAATTGATGGCTAGGTGTCCGAATCGACGATATCTATTACAGCAAGGTCCCATGTTCCGCCTTTGGTATTCGCCTTGGTGGCCATTGTTCGGACGCTTGGTCACGTTGTTCCCTCCTGCATGGCTAGGGCACTTATGATTATATGTATGCATAGGCCGGCAGCAGCTGAAGGATATTGGTGCTCAAGGTGGAGAGTGTGATTCAGGGACTCGCCCATTGTCTTGTATTCTGAAACTGACACATTAGCAGAGATAGAGGGCCGCAGATCCACTTCAAACTATCGATCGCAACTCTCCATTGTAGGCAAAAATGATCCAGCAAATTTGGCCAGTTTATTGAACTCTACTGCGTACTGTCGCACCATCATATTCCTTTATTTTAACTGTATAAATTTATTCTCCTTTTCTTGTCGAACAGCTGCAGGTAGGTACTCAATCTCGAAGCCCGTTGAAAGGTGGCCCAAGAGATTGTCGCTGTCTCGTCGTCCCGCCGGATCACTCGCTTTAGTATGGCCCACTTTTTTTGGACTCATCTACGCTTAGAAGTTCGAACCAGTCTTCCAACTCCTCCAACCAATTGATCACCAAAGAAGGGTCTTTATTTCCGTAGAAGGACGTGCGACAATTTTTTATGAATTTTGACACCTCAAAATTGGAACTCCTTGGTGTTGCAGGTAATCGCTCGGGTACCTCCGGCTCGATTTCTATCGCTCGGACCGCAGGCTCGATTACAGCATGAGTAATTGCAGAGTTGCCATTGGCCACAACTGTCTGGACGATTTGCTGAAAAGTATTAAGCTGTTTCTGCTGCAAATTGAATTGTGCATCGAATCGGGCCTCAAACTCAGTCTGCCGTACCTCAGCTTGTCTTCGCTAGTCTTCAACATGTTGTCGATACTATTCATTCAGGCGCTGATTTGCCTCGGCCTGATGTTGTTGCGCTTTCAGCATACGCATAATCCATTCCATGGGTTCCATGCAGGCGTTTGAGGGTCCCTCTCCTGAGCTGTTCGAGCCGCTCGAAGCACTTACTTCATTTCCGTCCATAGCTTCTCGAACTTCTGGGATAGGGGACAACTTATATTAGTCTCAAGAAATATTACGGCCTCAATGTGTGGAACAACTCATCTCATCGATGCGAGGTCAGAGGTTCGAGACTCAAGCAGAAGGCCAAAGGACGTAAAGCCGTACTCTGATACGATTATGTCACACCCTGATTCTGTAGAATCGATAGTCGTCCCTCGGGCGTGATGTCGTACGAACCTAAGTTGTATTCGCATAAGGCATAGTTATAAGGTTACCTGAAACACAACAACAAGAGAAGACGCAGAGTAAATTGAACATATTTTATATAAAAGAAGACTTAAGCTTTATTGATAATGAACATCATATTACAGACTCGATACAAGGTGCCTCACGGGCTACAAACAGACTCCATTATAAAATGAACATCGATGAGATAGCCGTTCCATACATCGTACCCCTTTACAACCAAAGTATGCAGACACCTGGGATAGGGGAGAGTTGAGACATCTCAGCTTGGACAGTTGCGGAGTCTTCAAAAGAGTTTGAGTCAAGGCTTCGTACGCACGAACGAAGCTTCAAAACACACAAGCGCTGCCTTCAGTCATGCAACATGCTCCTCCTGATTTATAGCACCTATAGAGAAATAGGATCAGTACAATTTACGTGTACTGGCGAGTGGGTAATTATTTTCCATGCTCTCATTTGGTTCAAGAATTTAGATAAAATATACAAATTGTTTTAGTGATCTTTCTAGCCATCCTAGTCAGTTTCATGCAAGCAATTTGATGGAACATAAATAAGAAGAATTTACGCTAGAACTTAACCACGGTATAGCGTGCCATGCAACATAAAGCTTACCATGTTCTTTTATGTCATATTGCATAACATAAATTTAACTAGTATATAATTTCGGAGGTCATTGGCAAGAAAACCATTCTGGACATAGCTTGGTTTAGACGATGCGCGTTCAATGTGGGTAGCGAGCCCCGTTGAAGGAGCTCCGAATACCTGCGGTACAATCTAGCATAGCTTTCGTGTTTTTTCCTAGGCCGGATCGATCCCGTGGCCCCGAAATACCGTTCGAAGAAACAATTGTCTTTGTATACAAGTTGTTTGTGACCGTTCTACGTTAACGAGAGATTTAAGGCACATTTTAAGGTATCATTGTGACAACTTTATAATTGATTCATTTCCTAATTTTGGGATATAGGATCGAGGTGAAGGAGGTCAGCCATTCACCTTAGTCTTACTTGAGGCGAGAACCGGTTGGTCGCGCTAGACGTCGCCTACGCGATTACCTAAAATTGCACAAGCAACTGATTAGACCACTGTATTATTCAAGAAGTTCGATATGTAAATACGAGTTCAAAATGCAAGCCATAAAATCATTCAAGAAAACATTCACGAAAATGCATTCAAAAAAACCAAAACCAAAACCAACGCAAGTACGGCGTGAAAAATAGAGCAACGGAAGGTCTATCCTGACTCAGCCGCAGAGTCTATCCTTGAGGTGCAATCCGCTGAATATGGGACTTGATTCTGAAGAAGCCTTTCCATATCGAAAAAAAGATCTTAATTCAATCGTTCCCGTTCGACCGATTCGATCGGTCCCGACCGAATCGATAGTGATAGTGTTCCTTTCTCGCATACCCCGTGGACAAAGAACGGGGCACGATATAGGGACGGGGTACTACAGAATCAATCTATACTTAGAAAATAAACTCTGATAATGTGATCTGTCTTGATAGGCAAGAGTTGCCAATAGAAAATGATCCTTGGAAAATCAGGGAAAAATATCTTGAGAAAAATTTCTTTTCAATAAAAACTAGACCACGACATCATTATGAAGGAATGCTTCTCTCCACAAATACTGCAAATATTGAACACTTTCGGCAAAATCCGAGAGATTCACTTAGTGAAATTGTCTATAGTAATATGACTATATTCAATATTCTTATGCCTCAATCTTAGGGACTACACCCAAATCTGGAAAGAGTAATGCTCTCAAGAGATAAATCGTCCTCTATTAATTTCATTTATTGGGATTATATTGATGTTTTCTATAATGTATTCTACTACGAGAATGAAAAAAAGAAAGCATTCATGCTTTATAAAAATATATCCAAAAATCTTGGATCAGGAAATTCTGTCTTGGTTCCACAAATGGTGGTCATATTTGGGAGCAAGTCTAGAAATACTCTCAATTCCAATGTTATTACGTATGTACTATAATGTTATTACATTCTGGCAAATTTTTGCCTTGTCAATCCATTCTTCAAAGGCATGAAACATTAAATTTTTTGCCTCTTCAAAGACATAAATGACAAGGCAAAAATTTCAATGTTTCATGCCTTTGAATAATGGACTGACAAGGCAAAAATTTCAATGTTTCATGCCTTTGAATAATGGACTGACAAGGCAAAAATTTGCCAGAACGTAATAACATTATAATATTATGCCATACTATTGTGCTATTATGGATAGCCAATCCTATTGGATTGGGTCGTACTATTATGGATAGTCAATCCTATTGGATTGGGCCATACTATTGTGCTATTGTGGATAGCCAATCCTATTGGATTGGGTTGAACTATTATGGATAGCCAGTCCTATTGGATTGAGCCATACTATTATGGATAGCCAATCATATGTTACTCGTATGATTGAGCTGTATTATTGTTTAATAATTGAACACTTTTTGGAAATGATGACTCAAAACACATTTAGTGCAGTTTCTTTCCTGCCTATTTTATATTCATTGCGATACTCCTTATTTGCTCCGCCTTCTTATTCTTAATGCATGATATGAGATATAGTCCTGCATTTTGATCTTTCATACTGTTATTGACAGTTTTGGTATAATTCTATATTCTTATTATATATTACACTCACTTTTACTGTTTTATAATATTTATCATATATTTGGAATTACTGTTAGAGTTATGTGCTTCACTGTAATCCTGACTGGATAATATTTTCAGAGAATCTTGAGGACTTCTGTCCCATCTATTATGGACTAGGTGTAGATGAGGGCTATTTGTAGGAGATCCAGGGGAAGCCAGCCCAGTGAAGGAGACATTAGTAGCGACTCATATAGATTAGCTATTAGTACTGGATTTGTCTCCAGCTTCTGACTTTGAGATGTTATTATTCCTGAGACTATGTTTATGTTGAGATAGTTAGACTCATTGACTTTAGATGTGATTTTGGATTATGTGATGTTTTTAGACATCTCTTGGATTATCATATCATATCATTTATATCTTTATTGTGCCATTTATCTCCCTTGTAGTTTATTGTGATTGAGTATGAGTATTATCATTATATGTTCTCCTTTGGAGATGACTTATCATGGACAGGTTGTGATACATATTTGTAATCCCTCTGGATTTTAGGGTTTCTTTAAACTTTTTAAATGAATTATTTTGAAATAAATATTTTTTTTATAATTATTTTTGACCATTAAATGTACTTTTTTGTGACTTTGATATTTAGAGCGTCAGGGATGTCAATCTCTCGAAACATCCTTTATGAGTTTTGACCTAGACAAATTTACCTTCATTTTTGTATATCATGTTCCACTCGAATTTTTTCCCTTGCATTCTATTTACATCGCACAATTTTCTGGTCAATTTAGGCCGTTGGACCATCTACCGTAAAACTTAACCTAACTTCCAATTAATTTCGAGGCTCGACATTGATTCAACCTAATCAACCCAAGATATGGTTTTGACCTATTTTGAGTTTGCTATGCACATGCCACTTTTGTGCCATCCAATTGAGCTCATGTATGCTATTATTTCATCAATGATCATAAATGACTTAAATTGTAGTCATGATCGCTCCAAGTCTAAACCTAACCCAATCTAATCCAACATCCAACCCAAATTAATGTGGCCACTCTCATGACACACAAAACCACTCCATCCCCTCCCTTTGTACAATCACAACTCATAATAACCCTCAACCATACGATTCTACCAACTCTACATCACCACCACTCAACCCCCCTACACAACCTAAAACCCTAACCCTATATACACTCCCCATCTCCATCTACAGCAGCCATTACACCCCCCCTATTTTTCTTCTTCTCATACTACATAAAGCTAAACCTAATTCTCTTCCTCCTCACTACACTTCTCCATCTCCACCTCTCCTCATTCCACTTCAACTTCTTTCTCCTACTTCTTCCTATTGTTGCTGCTGTTGCCATGTGCTGCTGCCATGTGTAGCTGCTGCCATTGATTTCTTGTTATCGCCAACATCACGTCACCCTGGCCGCCATCGGCCACAGTGCGACTGCACCATACTTCTTTGAGCCCATACACACGGTAGTGACTGTGCTGATGCTGCCACCGTTCTCCCGTGCGGCCCCACCTCCGGCTATCGCACCATCGTAGCACAGCCCTGGACGTCGCGTAACCCATAAACACCATCCAGCCGTACTGGATGCCACCCTCTCATGGCCACCAACATCGAAAAAGCTGCTACTACTGTGCTATTTTCGGCAGAGCGCCTCCCGTATGTCCCGCCTCCGTCTGTCGTACCACATCGGCGACCTCCCTGCACTCCCGAAGACCACCCATGTGCCACCCCCAACCAGTAGCTGGCTCACCATACAAACTGTGAGTCGATTATGACATTTTGTCGAGATCCCTTCGGAATGCGTAATTTTGAAGTCAGAAATAGGGTCTCATGGTAGCGACTTCGTGCACATTTTTCAAGAAATTCGACCATTGGATCGTCGAACTCTTTTCTACGTTACAATCTTGGTATATAGATCTACCTTTACCTAAAATTTTAGCCATTAATTTGACCGTTTGCTATGTAGAAACTGTCGCAAAGTTGATTGAATAATTGCGTTTATTTTTGACAGTTTTGTGGGGCCAACTTTTCATAGAATTATCCCTTTGCCATCGCAACTCCATTTGATGAGTCATTGATTCCTGTGCACATCTGGTACAATCATCTTCTTGTGATAAATTTTTTATTCCATTGTAAGGTCGTTTGAATGGTTAAATTCGTCGCCAAAGTTGGTCTTCCAAATTCGTAATTTTCAACTTGTAAAATTCTAATTTTGGATTTGTGACTCTGGATTCCAATTCTGATGCCACCACTGGACTTATGGCATCATTTTTCCTAGAAATCATATATAATTTGCTGTGTTTGGAGCAACATGGCCCCGATACGCATTTCGGTGCAAATCGGATCCCATGGTCTGTGTCAAGATCATTTTAAGATCGACTCATTGAAATCCAATTATGGATGTACTATTTGATTCGTATTGCCATTCTGGACTCGTTGATATATAGTTTGCTAGATTCAGAGGACTTTGGCCCCGGCATGCATTTCGGTGCAAATTGGGTCCCTCCAATCTGGGTCAACAGATTATTTTGTGATCGACTCATCGGAATTCGATTATGCATATACCGTTGGATTCGTATCGTCATTTTGGACTAGTAGATATAGTTTGCTAGGTTTAGAGAACTTTTATCCTGGCATATTTTTTGGTGCAAAGTGGGTCCAATGGTGGACCATATTTTGATCCGAAATTACCATTTTGCCCACGTATCCAGAATTGGACTCATGGGTAGTCTATCGTACCTATTTTCCTTATTCCAAAAATATTAGTGATATTTGTTTCAGTATCCGGTGACGTCTGCAAAAGTCCCACTGTTGTTGCTTTCCTTTAGCTTGACGATTTTGCATGCAGGACATCATCGAATTATTGCATCACCTCCAGGCAAGTATACCTTGTCTATTTTGATTTACAGTATTTACATGCTTGTACCATTTTATCAGTTACTCACTCTGGATATATTGTTACATGCTTCACCTGCTCTTATCAGTCTTACATGATTATACCTGCTACACTTAGGCCTGATATACGATCTCACGATACATGGCATATTTGACTCGTTCATGACCTCTGGGTGTTTACTTGATGATAGATTTTTCATGTGTGCATATTTTGACTGGACTTATCATTTGTAGAGTCGGACTGGATGTGCCGTGGATACGACACAGACAATATCATTGGGTGGGGAGGACAGTCAATATATGTAGGGGCTACGAGTAGAGTTCACTTTGATGTTGCTGTATGATGGACGCCCGGAGGGAGCGCCACTACACGAGTACCCATAAACAGCCCCTGCATTGAACATTGTTCTCAAGTATACACACATACAAGATAGTTTGCCTAGTAGTAGCATTACTGGATCACCTGATTATCTCCTTGATCATATGTTTAGTACTTTGATCACATGTCTATTATCTTGATCAAATGTTACTACCCTCACATGATATTTACTATACTTCATATTGGCATGTATATTATGTATCTTGCTAGGTCCCACTGAAGACCTGGTTCCTTCCAGGTTGGCTGAGTAGGTTGTAGAGGTCTTTGCTGGATTGTTGCTGGTACTCATTTTATTTCAGGTATTCACTCTTTCAGAGTTATATGTTTCTTTTTTTGCTATTTGTATCTACTTAGTAGCCTAGTATTTATAAACCATTTTTTCTCTCGAGGCTACTCGGATAAGTATGAATATTGGGCTGCAAACTAGTATTCATATTTTTCTTTCTTATGTTTCTGTTATATGGATTAGGCTATATAGTTGATATAGTAATAGTTACACCATTTCAAACAACATATACATATTCGAGTCGGATTAAAGTCTGGTTGAATACGTAGCTGGCCAATACCATGTGGCTTAGTCTCACGTATTTTGGGACTGGGGCGTGACATGGTTTTTATGGTGGCCCATGCAGGTCTTGTTAGCCGTTTCAGTTATGTCACAAACTATACCCGGTTTAGGGGCACGAACACGTGGGTACGTCTATCCTACACCGCAGTATCGGCAGTAGAACATTATATTGGTTAACGACACTATCTAATTAGTATAACATATATGAAATACAACCTTTCAACAGTAGATCTTATCTCCGTACGAGGGAATAATACATCTATAAACACATATACTCAATAACATGAACTAGAGGAAGATAATAGCCCGAAGAGATATTAAATACTGAAATGATGAAATAGAGTAGTAGCCTAAGTCAGGTACAAATGGTCTAGAATTCTATGTCAAATAATACATCTCCTGAATAAATATAACATTCCCCCAATATATTAAACTGGAAACAAATCTAGCAAACCTAGCTATTAGCTAAATTACTACTGGAGGTGCACCCTCAACGAGCACCGACTCCCAGGGGAATCTCTTGGGCATGGTCGTCAGTCCTCTAAATCCTCTAAAAAATATTATCCAGTCAGGATTGGAATGAAGTACAAACACTAACAACAGTTCCATATAATTGACAAAAACTATAAAGCTATGATAAAGCAATACTATATACAGTGAGTAATAAAACTGATGCAATAAAAGTAATGAAAAGAGACATGCAATGTAATCAATAGAATGTAATCAGTGCGGGCAAGAAATGGAAGATGCACTACAATATCAGGGATATAGCAATGTAACCGATGAAATGAATATGAAAACTACAATAAATAATGTGTTTTGAGATACCAAATAGATATGTGATCGGCTTGGGAGATTCAATGATGCACACTAAGGAAATCTAGCTCAACCATACGTGAAGTATATGATTAGCCAGTAGTCGATGATTTACACTACTTGCCGATAGTTCTTGATCACATACCTAACTAGTATTTCTTCCTCCTCGTCTGATATGATTGTTTGCAAAAACAAAAGTCTAAGAAAACGACTTAACTACAAACTAAGAAAAGAAAGTACAAAAGTATAATTTGATTCTAGTGAAGTACAACTGTAGGAATCTGATCAGAAGATGATCACTTTATCCCTTGGATGATACGATGTCGGGGGAGCAAAGCTCTAGAATGTGATACAGAAGTGATGGAGAATTGCCGAAAAATCTTGTCAGAAGACTATGATCAATAATGATGCCTTGAGAAGTGATTTTGAACCCTATTTTTATAGTTTTGGGACAACTGCCAGGCAGTTACAATGATTGGCGCACAGTACAAAAATAGGCTGATTATGCACTATTTGGCGCACCATATTCAGTTTCATCCATTTGTACGAACGGTTAGCTTAACTGCATGGGACGCATGACATTCTGTGAGAGAAGTGTGCTTGGTCGTGGAAAGTGTCACGTGTATATTCTTTGAGAATAGTGCCATGTATGCTACGTCATCTTTAACTACTTTTAGATCAAAGTTGAATAATTTGTGCCAATTGATGAATGGCACTTACTGTTGATAGGCGCCAATTGTGAAATGCGTTGAGTATTGACTCTGTGAGGAGTTGATCATTTCTTGCCAGTAAGAAATGGCGCTGAGTTACTAACAACAATTATTATGACGGATCTGACACAATCCTCTTCGAGTATCGCGTGCTCGAGATTCGAAAGGATTTTTCTTGAATGTTACGTTGTCAGTCGTTATAACTAACGACTCAGCTTCTCGAGGAAGCTCGCCACGTGGCATCCTGCGCTATTTGATATCCGAGAACCATTTTATGTTATGCGCTATTTGTTTTTAGGCGTCATTTGATGGGTAGGGCCTGGCGCTATTTGTGAATGGCTCTATGCACTTTTTTGGATTTTTTAAAGCTTCTACAAAACCCCCTTCAAAGTTTTTAAATTTTAAAATTTTTGAAATTTGAAATACTTTGAATAAGAAGCGTTTCAAAAGATTTAGCGTGCACAGAATCTCAACTGACCCACTATTTCATGTACGATTTGCGTGACCATTACACATAAGCTCAAGCTATAAATAGCCTACTGAGAGGAGAAATAATTTTTCTCAGAAAATTTTCTCTCTTCGAACTCTTTTCATCTTCTTTCTCTTCCAAGCTCTCTAAGCTTTTCTATGACCGACAATGGCACAAAAGATGTTTACAACGGAGAAAGGCAAGGGCATGGTCGGAGCGTCGTAGTGAGCTCTATCATTGAAGGCGCCAAGGCACGCGCTGCTGTCGATGAGAGCCGAGGAGGCTAACCTTGCTCTCAAAGGTAAATGATTGGTCGAAGAAGACGAACTACAGCCAGTGCCATTCGTATACAACACGAACTATAGCCAGCGTCAACCGCCTCTTTCAGAGTGTTGGTTGGTACTGCGCCAATTTCAAAATATGCCACATCTTTCATAGTATTGGCCAAAATACATTAATCATGAATCACACACTCTTTGTTCACTCAAAGTGCATGACATGCTATGTGTTATGGTTTAAAAATAGTATGTATATTATCATGCTACACGAAATAGAACTGTCTGATGCATGCGTAAATCATGGACTGTCATGTGCAAACTAAGAACTGTCATACTACCTATGCAAACTAAGAACTGTCATACTGCATGCGCAAACTAGGAACTGTCATACTGTATGTGTAAACTAGAGACTATTATACTGCATGCAAAAACTAGAGACTAGTACTTTGTCTACTGCGACATCCATGATTTGTGCAGGGCTAAAAATTACTTAAATTTTCTTAATTTATAAGAATACTTCTTCATGATTTTAACTCTCATTTCTTTTTTTTTGTAGTTGACCTCAGAGAAGGCCCCAACGCTGAGATACTGGCTTCTGCCTTTCGTGTATCAGAATACCAGGAAGACCTGTCACATATCACATTTCTGCAATTTGACCCTAACGGACTGACTACCAGACGAACTCTCCTAGAGTCCCAAGATGAAATGACTTTGATATGCTTGATGAACGGTGAACCTTTCCTAAGTGCAGATCCGGCTCCCCATAAGAAATAAACTTTCTTATTTGGAGAGGCCATTGATGATGCCTCTCAGCCCAAGTCAAAATAAGAATCTCAGGACTTCAAGAGAGGGGAGAGACTGGTATATCTCACAAATATGGCAAGGAATATGTCTCTGTCCCGATACGCCCATGCCAGCTATCCTCCGGATATGTCATGGGATATAACTTCAGTCCAACAGGCTAGGGTTGGATGGATATATCACAGATTTGGGAACCATAGGGGAGATATATTCTTCAGTTCTTCTAAGAAACACAACAAATACTTAAGAGGTTTGAAGCCAGGTTGTGTGCCGGCCGAAGATTCGTCTTTAATGACATCGGTCAGAAACCCTTCTTTGCCAACACCTATGCCACAACAGGAGGAATGTATCCTGCCCCAAACCCAAGGCTGACGGGTTTGATGCATCCAAATTTTAAGCACTAGAACCGACTCTCAGTTTGGGCTCTAAATAATTTCAACGATAAATTTCTTCAGTTGGGACTTTATGAAGCTGTCTTAACCACCTCTTGTGGTATCCGCACCAATCTGAACATGTTCCTAGACATGGTGGAGAGGTAAAACAACATAACTAGCACTTTCGCTACTTCGTATGGGGAGATAGGCTTCGCCCTACATAAGATGTCATTTTTATTGCATCTGCCAATGGGTGAGAACCCATATGAAGAGTATGTGCCAGCTAAAGAAGAACTGGAGGCTCTGGCCGAGGAGAATTCTCGGATGGTGGCATTTTTTGATTAGTTGCTATATCATTTTATGATATGCACTCACTTCTATAAGAGTTAGGCCGCCGGGACATGCTATACGTCCAAATGGCTGTTGTACCTCTTCTTGGGCTATGCCGCAGAGACCAAGGTGCAAGAACATCTGGAGAGTAGGCCTCGTTTCTTTAGGCCACTCGACAACCAGACCATCGAAAGACTGATAAAAGAGTCGGGATATATTAATAACGAGCTAGAAAATGACTGGCAGGGTTATGCCGTAGGCACCTCTATCGAGTCTTATATAAGACAAGGTTACACAACCATGTCTCAGGAGGCTACCTTGGTGGGCTTCCTTTCTCTTTGGTTGCAACGGTTCGTGGTTCTTGGAGCCAGCACGGTCGATCGCATCCACCAAGGTGTGTTGTTTACTGCAATGCGTCTGGTGTTCGGATATAGGATGGATATCCTCTCCTCCATGACTAGTCGATTAAATACGGGACTTCATGCATTTATGACTAGTATGATAGAGAAGCCCGGTTCTCGAGACGACTTTCCTCGTACCGAGATGTCGTTCACTTATTTGTTCGGCTGCATGATATTACACCATCCCACTCTGATGGATCTAGCCCTTGGTGCTACTGGAGGATACCTTATCGACAGATATGTTACATCTCGAAGGAAGGTGGACTCACTTTGTGACTGCAAAAGGGTACTGAACATGGCCTCCAACTAGAAGTTCTTTTGCGTTATTCCTCCACCTGGAAACAAGACCTTCTCGGCTCCTCTCGTGGATCTAGAGCCAGTTGATACTCATCCACCTCCAGTAGCCTTCTCTTGGTTGAAGGTGATCAGACCTTCACACCTGGTGTATTGGTTCGAGAATGATTGCTATCTAGAACCATACTTGCCTAGCCGATTTGCTCGTTAGTTTCGGCTACGACCAGATGCACGTCGGGAATATGACCACCTGCCTTCAAGCCTTCGGGCGTTTGATCGACGGGGCTCGATGATGGGGATATTACATCACGAGAGGCACTAAAGCTACATTCACCATGTCCTTCGCTACTTTTGAGGCAGGCTCGCATATGTTAAATACATACACAAATTTTTATACTTCAGCCAACACCTTCTTCGAAGATTACTCTCATCAGATAGCTTTGTTGGCGTGAGAAGGTCACGAGAATAGACTGAAGCTGCCATGGAATTTATAGAAGCCGAGGAGAACGTTCCCACAGATGACCCTCTAGAGGCTACACTTATGGGTTTCCACGACGAGGTGCATGGTGCACTTTATGTCACTTTAAAGAAGCGGAAAGAAAAATCCCCCGTGAAGGAAGGTGGTAAAAAATAGAAGACTGGGTCTTCATCCTCCCACTCAGCCCATGAAGGACTTTCTTCTCCTGATATGGGGAAAGAAAGGAAAAAGAAAGAAATGATTTTCGTTGAAAAGCCTGTGGCGAGGACAAGGCTTCAAACATGATAGTTAGAAGCGGGACTTTTGCCTGGAAGAATAACTTCTATCATAGGAACCACCCCATCTCCTGCCCAAAAGGAGAGCAGGGTAGAGGAGTCAAGTAGAGAGCAGATTGCTACTGAACCATGACACGATCGTCGTGTTGTTGTCGTTTTTCCACAACCACTACTCAAGCGAGCTACGAAAAGGAAATTGGTTGTAACGAGAACGGTGAAAGCGAAGGCAACAACTTCTACTATTTCTCTCTCGCCAAGGCAGTCTTCTAGCCGAGAACCATTGTCGTCATCACCTGGAGGCATGTCCTCTCCACAAGGTGATATCCTTAGTCTCTCGGTTCAACAAGAGTTGTTAGATGTTAATCCTTTAGCGATTTGTATTGACCTTTCATCGTCTCCAGAACCTCCACCGACTCGTGAACCGGATCCAGCTGATGTAGTGGATGCCAGTAATCGTTGAAACTGATGTTCCCCTATCTACAAAGACAGTCACGACGCTTGCTTCAGCTGGTCTGACGTCACCACCGGCCTTCGATGATGCTTCAAGTGCCACAGTTCCCGAGGAGGCGTCAGTTCTAAAGGAGGCTGCTACGGAAGTTCCAGATCCTTTTAGAATCCAACCTCTTGTAGCCCCTACCCTACACGAGATACCTTCTCGAAATGATGAATAGATGATAGAGGCGCTGTAGGACTTTGATTTTGGGGATGAGCAGATCGAGGAGGACCTTGTTAATGCTGCCTCCGACCTTGAAAATGTTGAATTAAGCCCAGGTCAAGAAGTGATCCAAGAGGGTCAGAACATGGTGGCCAAGGATGGCCAGGTTACAATCGAGGGTAATTAGCACCCTGCTGAAGATGAGGGCGACCAGAGCCCTAGTGATGATGATTGGAGTCTTGATGAATCCCTAGGCGATAAGGACTCTAATGCTAAAATTTGGGGCAGTAGAAGCCAAGTTGATGAAGATAAGGGTGATGTGGGCCTCACTGAAGGTATAAAAGGCCTGAGGGAGATGAGAACCCCGATGCTAAAACTGATGGGATTCCTGCCCCTGTTGAGCACGTTTTTGCAACGGAGAGGGCGGAAGTGGCAGCCCAAGGAGGCTAGGTTGAGTCAGGGCCAGAGGAAGCCATTGTTAGCCCAATGATTACATCGTGTTTTTGAATATGGCTAATCAATTAAGTTTAACATAATGATGTCATTAATATTCATATACTCACTATCATGTTGCTACTTAAACTTAGTATTGTCCTAATTGTCCTATATCATATTGCCATGCTTGTATCGTACTGCAACATATTTTGCTCGCCTAACATATATTTGTAGACATGCAATAAGCATGATCAAACATGATCAAACCAGGATATAGGCAATGAATAATTAATGATGGACCAAAGACGGCGTCATACAAAAAGATTTCTCTGAACTGCCTAGCGACCTATCCAGTGCCCCCCGTCAGGGGTTCGGGGACGAAGCCCCCGAAAGGTATTCAGATTTCTAAATATAATTATCTTTGGACGACTGCTGTCAAGGAAAAAGTCGTCTTCAGGTCTGCTCAAATATCAGAAAAAAGGCGTCATCAAAGGGCTCTTGGTTTTCCTATTTGTTCTAAGTCTGTAAAGTTCAATTTATTGAGTCTAGGAGAATGTGTACGTTGAGTCACACTGTGTCATCTCAACCCCTAGACATATCTCTCCAAGCTCTACCATACAAATAGACCAATTCTTGAACCAAGCCCAAGCTCCACCAAGCCAAACAAAGCCTAAAGGCCATTCTGCCACCTAGCAGGCAGAGTTCGGGCAGAACTCTGCCCCCACACAGAGTTCAGGCCGAACTCTGTCTCCTAATTTTTAGCACCCTGAATTTTAGGGCATGCTTGGTACAAGCTATCCAACGTTCAAAAATAAATTCTTGGGGCAAAATTAGGGCCGAACTTTGCCTCCCCAGAGTAGTATCAATAGAGCTTGAATTCTTTCATTTTAAATCATCTCTCACCTTCAAATATTCAAGCCTTCTAAGCTCTACTACTCTAAGCCTTATTCTTCCATATCTCCTAAGCCACAACTCTCCTTAGCCCAAGGTGCTCAGTGCGATATCAGCTAGAAGTTGTGTGCAAGAGTGAAAGAAAAGTTACTTGGACAATTCCAAGTTTCGCCACCTACGAATCTGTAAGAATTGGCGTGCTCTTTTGAGTAAAGGCACGTGGTTGTACACTATTTCACAAGTAGTGGATTTCAATCCTGAGCTAGAGTTCTCAAGCTTGGACTAGTCCTCTACGAGGAAAACCAGGTTATATCGCTATGTTTGCGTATGCTCTTCTGATCTTTATTTACTTTCGCATTTCTCTCTGATTTATTTACTATCTTGATAGTTGTTTTGTGGAGGTGATATAGAGTTAATTTTTATTTTGTGATTATCGACACAAACTCTATTCACCCCTCTAGAGTTGCCTACACGTTATTTCAGCCATATGGGCTCGAAGGCTGGGAGCATCCGCTTCACGTCAGGAGGTTCAGTGGCAGGAAGCAGCCAAGCAGGTGCAGCAGTATCTTCTTCTATAATAGAAAGACTCATTACAAAAGAGATACCGCACCTGCTGACACCCAATATGTTCCCACCAGTCCAGGTAAATTTCTGACCTTATCTGCCATTGCTTTTTATTCATTGTTGTGTGTTATAATGATTTTGATTTGAATTGCAACAACTCATATAGGGACGATCACTGAAGTCCCAATAGTCCCTACAGCATTTAGCCTCAGTTCAACCATGGCTCCCTTGTATATCGGAATACATGCCATAGAAGGAAGCTCGTCAGGGAGACCTGTAACAAGACCTTCAAGTGCTGATGTTGCGCCAATCGCCACTATTCCTCCAGTTTTGGTAGAAATACAAGTTTCAAATATAGCGGCAATACCTAGTGTGGAGACATTGATGAGCAGTCTCATCCGTACTTATACAGATACCTTCTTCACCTCTCTGCACTCCTTGATTTAGTTGGCCATGGAGAAGAATTATCCTTATGAGTTTGTAAGAAGGTATTCTCTTTATTCGATTGAGTCCATACGCAACTTTGGGGACGTAGAGGGTGCAGTGACCTTAGAGCAAATCCTATCAGAGCTAGAGGAGCCAATCCAATCTTACCAAGATATGACCAGAGGGACCACAAACAAGCTGGTGGATGCTATCCTGATTACCACCTACTGCCTGTAACCCCCTATCCTATTGTACCGACACTTAGACACATCACACTACTATTGGCACTGCCATGCCAAAGGGGTAATTCCCTGCCTTGAACAGGAAGCATACCTATATGTGCACAAGGCCAAGAATAGGCCTTGCCTTGCCAAGGCCACTGCTGCTAAGTGCAGCCCACTCCCAAATACCCTGCACAGGGCCAAGTAGCCCATGCTCTTTCTGACTGTAGTGCACACAGGTAATGCTCCCTCCTCTTCCTATTTTCTAATACACTTGAACCCCTCACACCCTATATACCATATCACACATGTATGCTACTCATTCACTCATTCCCTAATCTCACAAACACCCACACAAAGCACATGACACTCCCTTCTATACACACTCACACAAAGTACATGACACTCTAATACATACATAAAACTCAACTGATTAGAAATAAGGGAGATGGAAAACCCTATTGGAGATGGCCTACTGTCCTGTAGAAGGATTTTCCCCACCTCCTCCTATACAAGGGGAATCCCTTTCCCTGCTGCTGCCAATGGCAGCAGCACACCATCTGTGCACTCCCTCTATACCCATTGATAGTAAGAACTCCATACAAACCAACTGACCTTATCCTAAGTATCCTATATGCCCCTATTTACAAACTGAACTCATATACATACCTATGACTAATACACTCTAGCAAGCCCGTAGGAGCTAACTATTGCTACTGTCTGACCCTATTCCTCACTGCCTAAGTGCAGACAACCCTGCCAGTAGGGAGTAGCTCCCCAACCCCTGCTGCCAAGGGACCAAGTCCCCTTCTCTCATGTGTGTTACACTCACATTCCCTCACAATATCACATAGGAACACAATATAGTAGCCTATACACCACTGTCACTTAGGGACAACACCTATCTTACTTCACACACATGCTTGTGTTAGCTCACACACATGTATACACTAAACTGCCATTTTCCACATATCACTCACATAGCACCCACTTGACGCGCGCACAAACACACACACACACACACACACACACACACACACACACACACACACACACACACACACACATATATATATATATGTGTGTGTGTGTGTTATATATATATATATATATATATATATATATATATATATATATATATATATATATATATATATGACACACAAAAAAAAAAATATATATATATATATATATTTTTTTTTTTTTTTTATATATATGACACACAAACACACCCATAAACATTATATATGACACATTCATATATAAATCACATACACAAGCCTATGTGAAACAATTGACACACACGACATTACATATATTATATCTAGATACATTTGACACACACACACACACACATACAAACACACACACACACATATATATGTATATGCACACTCATGACACATGTATACTAAATTTAACCGTACAAATCATGAGATACCATGACAAAATACCACATAACCTATTTAGGACACGTAACCCAAATCTTGACTCAAATATGACACAAAAATTCTTATAAGGACACGTATCGAACACTTGGTGCACAAGCTTGCGATACGCCTAAGATACTCTACTGAACCTTGTCTGAATCCTACCAAACTTCATAGGAAAGCCTAAAATGAAAATTAGAAGCTAACTAGAGTGGTGTCTAGCTAGTGCAATATGTCATGTAAAATATGCCATGTATATGACAAGTGTAAGATGAGTAAAACTCCTAAATTGTTCTCGTGTCCTAGTGTAACATGACACAACCTATTAGTATCCATTTATGGACACATATCTAGTCTCATACATCATTCACATGTCCATTTAATTTGTGAAACCAAATGACAAGCACTTGGTTTACCATTCTCGAATTTTTTCAAAGATGGCTCAAAAAGCCTATGTAACTTCTACCAACATAGTCATTAGAGCCTTGCCCTTCCCCATATGGGTACCTCTAGTTTATGGGTGAGTTCCTAATAGTGTCGTGCATGAAAATAGTGTAAAAGAGGTGAAATAACAAGTAGTTTATCTATTGGGAGATGGATTCCCAATGAAACACCCAAAGAGGACTCAAGTGTCAAGTAGGACACAATCCTTCAAGCTTTTCTTCTCCTCTTCTTGTGCTCCTTGGTCTCCAAGCTCTAAGCCTTTTAGGATGAAGAATGGGTGAACATTTAAGAGAGTTTGGAGGGATTTTGGTGGAGGAATGGATGGGAAATGAAAGAGGACTAAAACTAGGGTTTTGAGCTCCAAATGAGAGGTGGAAGAATGAAACCTCTCTCCCAATTGTGGCTAGTCATAAAGCCCTAATTATGCCTATTTGAAATATCTAAAATGCCTTCTCAAGTTGTCATGAAAGTTTGGTTGACCTATGGAAGCTTCTAGCCTAAGTGGTTGATTTGTCCTAACCCTATTTATGACATATTATGACTTAAATGAGTCTAATTGTGTCTAATTTAAAATGTAGGTCCATGTATCATGACAAGTTCGAAATAGGTTCACTAACCACGGGTCCAATAAATAGGCTATTCTACTAATAAATACAACCATCACATTAAATTAAATAAAAAATACACAATATAGATAATATAAAATGACAAAAATATCCCTGCCTGGAAATGTGGTAGTGACAATCTTACCCCCTAGAAAAATTTTGTTCTCGAAATTTAAGTTGGTTGTACCCTGTCTAGGTCAAACCCCCAGCAATCATAGTCTAAGAAACCTATTTAAATAATATACCTAATTATGGTCCTACTGGTCATGATGTCACAGTCTAAATCAAGGTCACCACACTATCCGAAGAAGCTGCCTCAAAACTAATAAAGGTGAAGCCCAATGAGGAATTAAACTAGAGAAACTAAAAATATCTCTACCCAGATCTAACAGGGCGATGGAATAGAACTCAATGATAACAAGGTAGAATGATAGAGACAATATGTTAAGAACCAATGAGGATGGATATGATATGTTAAGAACTCAATTCTAGATATAATCTAATAACCATACACGTTTATCCAGAATCATGTTACCCAGAATCCCTTCCACGCTAGTAAGTATGGCTGTGACAAACTATAGGATCCATAACTAAGGTACATACTCTAGAATCATAGTAACTAAAATTTTTGCCCTGCCGCATGGTTGGCTGCGAAAACTCTACATTCCATAACCACAAGAAATATATCCAAAATTAGGCTCTATATTTTTGTCACGCCAGCTAATATGGTCACGGTAAACTCTAGACTCCATAACCAAGATGGGCGGCTGCAATCCTCACTTTCTCGCCTAGTATCTACTACCAGAATATACCATCAAAGTCAACAATCGAACATCAAGAGTCAATTTCAACGACGAACCAGGGTAGATGAAAACAAGTGGAAACAGATTTTGAGATAGGTTTTATATTAATATTCTCAAGGGCCATTCCAGGAATCTCTCAAGAAGTCCTAATTGTGATTGAGTACTCTCTTATCCTAATATCCTATCGCAGGCTCGCAGTAGTACAACTAAGCCATTGCACTACCACAACATCGCTCTATTATGAAGTTGGACCTGCATTGGCCACCGCAAAAATGTCTCACGACCCGCACCCGGTTTAAGGGCACGAGCACGTGGGTACGTCCAGCCGATACCGTAGTGTCAGCGGTAGAATGCTGTATTGGTCAACTATACTATATAAATAGTATAACAGATATAAAAAATAACCAGTCAATAGTATACGGAGGAATAATACGACATCTATAAACGCATATACTCAATCACATGAACTAGAGGAAGATAATAGCATGGAGAGATATAAGTCAGGTACAAACAGTCTAGAAATCTATGTCAAATAATACATCTCCTGAGTAAATATAACATTCCCCCAATATATCAAACTGGATACAAATCCAGCACACCTAGCTACTAGCTAAAGTACTACTGGAGGTGCACCCTCAGCGAGCACCGGCTCTAAGGGAAATCTCCTGGGCATGGTCGTCAGTCATCTAAATAATCTGAAAAATATTATTCGGTCAGGATTGGAGAAAAGTATAAACACTAATAGCAGTTCCATTTAATTAATAAAAACTATAAATTAGTGATAAAAAAGATGCTATAAACGATGAGAAACAAAACTGATACAATAAAAGTAATCAAAAGAGACATGCAATATAATCAATAAAATGTAATCAGTGCGAGTAAGAAATGGAAGATGCAACAGAATATCAGGGATAGAGCAATGTAACCAATAAACTTAATACGAAAACTACAATAAACAATATAATTTGAGATACTAAATAGATATGTGATCGGCTTGGAAGAAGCAATGATTTATACTAAGGAAAGCTAGCTAAACCATACGTGAAGTGTATTAGCCAGCAGTCGATGATTTACACAAGTTTTCGATAGTTTTTGATCATATACCAAACTTGTATTTCCTCCTCCCTGACTGATATGATGGATCCAACCATGACACGTTACTAGCTAATGTATCCAATGTTAACCAATATTATCCAATACCGACGAGGAGCAGTATCCGATACCATTGTGATGAGTCAAGGTAACATCTCATGACTGAAGATCTAATGACAATACCAATCCATGTACCATCATGTCAAGAATCACAAGTAACATTTTAAATACTTTGAATTATTATAGTAATCAAATAATAGAAACTATCAGAGAATGTACTCTCCTGCAGTCCTGAGCAGTAAATGTGAACCGAGGCCCAAGTAGAGTCACAAAGACCTATATATGTTATATATAATATATATATATATATATGTGTGTGTGTGTGTGTGTGTGTGTGTGTGTGTGTGTGTGTGTATGTGTGTGTGTTTGTGTGTGTGTGTTTGTTAAACATGGATCTAAATTATAATATGCATTCTAAGTCAATTCTAGGTCAAAACTAGGCTTCCATGGTCAAACTAGGTTAATTTGACTTAAAGGTTGACTTTTAAGGTCAACCGGTCAACCTTGGTAAAATTGAGTCAAACATAGGTTTCTAGGTCATAACCTTGTCATACCAAGGTATTCCAGTCAATACTAGGCCATACCATATGTATACTTGTAAGCCCCTAGTTTTTAAATATTATTTTTATAATTTTTAAATAGTGTTTATATCTTTAAAATAAGTTATTATAATTATTAGAAATTTTCTAGAATTTTTAAATGGTTTTTAAATAATTTTAAAAGCAAAATATATCATTTTATAATTATTTAAATTGTTATAATATCAATTTGTAATTGTTTTAAAAGTTTTAATCACTGTTTGCAATATTCGGATTGTCTGTGCAAATTAATTTTTGCACAGAGCAATAGCGGGGGTGTATATGCAAATTGGAATTTGCATTAACTAAGGCGGTTGGGTTTAGTTGTAATTATCAATCTAAGGGGGGATTTTCTGCAAAACCCTAAACCTAACCACCGTGCTGTCGTCGTCTCCGGCTAAATACGGCCAAAATCCCTAACCCTAATCTAAAACCCTAATTCAACCGACCTTCTTCCCCTATAAAGCCTCCGACCCCAAACCCTAACCCTAGACTTCCCTACGACCGCCCCGACCACCACAGTGCCGCCCTACCCTTTCTTCTTCCCCGACGATCGCCGGAACCCTAGATCTAGGTTTTCCGTCACCACCGTCCACTTCCCGACGAGCAACTACCACCATTCAATTCGCCTCAACGAGACGAACTCCCCTCCATTTTTTTGACCACCCCAACGACTCCTCCGTCCTACAGCAGCCCCGCTCTTCGACTCGAAGTCGGACACGTATGTGGCACCTCTTTCTTCTTCTCCATTTCATCTCGTCTTCACCTTTGTGATTCGCCGAGTGTCGACGATCCCGTGGTATCTTGGACACGGCTAGTTCGAGTCCTGCGTGTCGTGCACGACCGGACACAGGATTCAACCATTCTTCGTGTCCTTAACTGTCATGACACGAAGTATATGTTATCGGGTTAAAACCCATTAACCTAAACCATAATAAATAACCCACCCTAACCCCTATCACATAACCCGAGCTGACCCCCTGTCACCCAGCATGTTAAACCCTTGCCCCCCCAGGCCGAGTT
>JANAVB010009400.1:7477463-7689281 GCA_029216955.1 Iris pallida | reverse complement strand
TTGCCATGATAGATTTATGATATGCCATGATTTCTGTTCATTACTCTCCTGTTCATTTTATGTTTCGTATATTTAGTTTGCTAGAATCAGTACTTGCTCCCGTCCTAACAGGAAACATTGTAGGTATACTTACTGAGGAGGAGTTGCTTTGTGATTCCTATTATGGAGTGCTGCCGAGGACCAGCTATACTTTACGAGGATGTACCTGCAGGAAACTCGTCTAGTTTGTTTATTTACTTGGGACTTTGAGAGTAGTCATGTATTAGACTATATATTTTGTAACCGGACTTGTATCCACTTTTACATTATGGACTTATACTTGGAACATATTTTTGTACGAGACGACTTTTGTGTTTGGAACATTTCTGACTCATTATTACATATAGAACTGTTAGCACACTTTGGTCTTATCTTATTTGTCTTTAGAACAGCTTACTACGCTTTATCTCAAGCGTAGGCGGGACATGACTCGGCCTGGCCCAGCAATTTGGGTAGCGGATCGTGACAATATACCTATAATGTACATACATATACTATATGATACAATACCTTAGCCTTCCCCTCATTTTCTATATATATATATTACCAAATGCACATACATATATAGAATACCCCTATATCCACTACCTAGACATATCCATAGGGAGATCTCCTTTACACATGTGGACTCACATACGCAATCCTCATGTTACCTGTCACACGACCCTAGAGTAAGGGCACGAGAAGTGGGTACGTCCAGCCTACGCCGTAGTGTCGGCGGTAGAACGCTGTCATAAGTCTCAACATCTAACAATATAATGCTAAGCAGTTTATACTCCCCGAATGGGGGTGACATAACAGAATGTAAACTCAATCACAACTAAGGAAAAGAAGTACGATATGATATAGAACTCAAAATGAGATACAAAATCAGAAGAGGCTAAGTGTCTAAGATAACATCTCAGCAGACATCCAAAATACAAGGTCTCAACTACAGAGTATGAAAGAATATATATACAATCTAGATCTCAATGACAGAAATAAAGCCTAACTAACTAGTCTAAGCAGTATGGACGACGTCCTCAGCTAGAGCTGGATCCTCCTGTGGGTCCAACTCACAAGTATCGTCTAGATGGGCTCCATAGTAGGTCGGGTAGGAGTCCTCGGTATCATCTGTAATATTTTCAACAGGTCCAGTCAGGACGGGAGCGAGCACAGTACATCTCATGCAGTTCATATCATGGCAGGAAATATAAAGCAAGCAATATAGTAAGATACATGAAACGCTGTAAGAAGATGTACATGAAAACATGAGAGATATTTGATAACTGGAAATATATACATGATAAGTAAGAACTGTAAGTGACTAGTGATATAGAGTACGAGATGGCATGTAATTGGCTTAGGTTGTACATGATGTACATGAGTGAACATGTGGAACATCAGCCAATAAGGCTGTGTTGTACATGATAAAACATGAAAAGTAACAGAGTAAACATGATGGGTAAATCACATGACCATTTATACTCACCCCTACCCACAATCAATACACAAGGATCCAATCAAGTTACGTTACGGACATGATGTTTTGGTTATACAAGAAACACATGAGGAAACATGAGCGTACATGAAAGTACATGAACGTACATGAAAGAACATGAAAGAACATGAGTGTACATGAATAACGCAGAAGCAAGGAATACATGATGTACATGAAACACATGTCATAAAGTATCCGATACGCCCGCTAAAGGGGATAACATCCCAAGAAGAGATCCATATAGTACCAATTCGTGACGATAACGTGACAGCATCAAGTAAAAGTAATCTAGAGCGAGAATATAAGTCGTGACAAGTATGAAACGATCAGAGAATGTACTCGCCTGATAACTGAATGTCCGAAGAGGATGTACTGTCTGAGGAGAGGTGTCTGTCTCCTAATCAGAGCAACACAAGTTACAACATGTCTAAATTGAAGTAATTGAACATTACGATGCATTCTACATGATTCTAGGTCAATCTGGGCAAAAGTCAAACTTGGTCAACTCTGGTCAATTCTAACAGTCAAACTAGGTCAATTCTAGTCTAATTTAGTCAACTAGGTCAAACGAGGTTAAACTTGGTCAAACTAGTCTAGGTTGGTCAAACTTAGGCTTAACAAGCCAATTCTAGGTTAACTAGACCAAGGTCAACTCTAAAAGTCAACTAAGGCTAACCAAGACTATACAAGTCTACAAACCAACACACATACATATCTATACCATATTTAAACATAGACAACATCATAATATAGGCTATAGGGCAACACTATACACTAGGCCTATAAAAACAAATATCTAAGTAAACAAATAGCTATCTAACACATAGCTAAAACATTAGCTAACAGGGCACACAACTACATAATAGCAATATATATGCATCTACCTTCACTTCAATATACATATATATGTAGGAACCTATGCACACACATTATGTATATATATACATCTATATAAAGAAGGAAGGGTTTAAAAGAGAGAGTGTGTGTGTGTGTGTATGTGAGAGCTTGTGGGTTCATTCATACATACTTGTGTTCATGGATTATGGACTGAATTTAAAAGCTAAAGGACAACATGACATATGAATTAAACCGGTATCTCAGTTTCATGCTTAAATCTCAATTTTTGTTTACACTCCTCTTTCCACAATCAATCCCAAAATCAATACACAATCCCATTAACATTCAAATTGAATCTCAGGTTTCCTTTATTCATTCTCAGGTTAATATCAGTTTCATTCCAGAAATTTCAAATTCGAAATCAACCAATAGTGAACCAAGCTTAGAACAACAAAATCCATATCTCATCCTAGCATCTAGCATTGCATCACATTTAACTTATACTCTAAAATAAATTTCAGTTTTAACCCATAGAACATATATTACAAAAGAAAACTCAAATTCAGTGTACAGTTAAGAACATGTAGGAAAGAAATCCTCAGGTTTTCATTTGGGAAAATCACAGTTCATCCATTTTCAGTTATGTCAAGCCCCAACCTACATTTCAGTTTTAACAGTTTAAAATCTCAGGAAAATCTGTTAACTCATTCTCAGGAATTTAGTTTAGAACCCAAACTCCTTATTCGAAATCCATACTACAAACCCCATCATGCATACATATGAACCTATCTATGTAAACTCATAACTCAGACATGTTGATCATGTATTAACATCATAATTAACATTAATTATCAATTTATTTGTAAATTTAAACTCAAAATACACTGACTGTTGCACAGTATTAGGAAGCCTACTGTACACACCCTGAAATCCCAATTTCGATTATCAAAACATGGTAAAAACCCAATGTAAAGGTTGGTAAACAATGTGTCATGCATACACGTATCAAACATGGTGTTTGTGTCCAAACAAGTGGACACAAACGTGTCCAAAACATAATTTTACACTGAATGTGATAACACTGCACAGGCAGCCTCGTGCACATGTTCACCTAGGTCTACGACACGACACAGGTGTCCACGTGTCTCGTGGTCACGTGTCCAGGTTCGCCTAGGGTCAGTCTAGGGTTAGGGTAGCCTGCACAGTATCCATGTGTCCTCACGATACGACACGAACACCGTATCAGTCGAAAAAACTCGACTGATACACGTGCACAGTAAGCGTCGTACAGCGATGCAAGTGTCTCGTGGACACGACACGAGCCACATGGGGCCTCGTGGTCATGTCCACGTGTAACCCACATGTTGGGCTACACACTCGTACAAATATGAGGTGTCCAAGTGTCGTGTCCACGCGACACGACGCGCGCGAAGTTGGCTCTGTGCGTGTGTGCACTATCAGTGCTTGACCAGTGCACGTGTCCTCGTGTCCTCGATATGGCACGAGGTGTCGTGAAATTCGAGGGGGGGTCTGTCAGTGATGGCCCCCTCCTTTGTATCAATTTGCACGTGTCCTCATGGCGTGTCGTGTCCAGAATTGGGGTCGAGTAGCAGGAGAGGCTGTATGCCTCAGTGCAGTGTCCTGGCAGTGGGTTCGTGTCGATTTTTGATACGAAAACAACATAGATTTGTGCTCAGAGTTAGGGTTCCATGATCTACACCTACAGGGCTAGAAGATTGTTCAATTAGTTTTCGAAATTATTAACATTTAATTTATAGTGGCAATTCATCAAACACTTGAATTAAAACCTAGATACGTGTCCGACACGAACACCAAATCAAACCTAGTTCCTACCAAACTTTGCCTATAGGTCCCTGGTACCTAGATGCATGCAACCATAAAGAGAAATCATAATATTAACTATGTATGAGGGTATTTACCTTTTGGTGCAATTCCAATGGAAATCAAGCTAGTAGGGGGGGTGTCCTCTTCAAATGATGATGCCCAAAATGCTATGCAACCTTGCTAGCTAGCTCCCCTTAGCACCCTCAATGGTAGGGGATCCCAATGCAAGAAACTAGGCTCAATTTGGAGTTGATTTGGGCATTTGGGGAGGAATTGGGGAAGAACACTAAAGGAGGCAATTAAAATGAATTAAAAAGATGCTAAAAAGTTAATGTGTTGCATTTATAGAGGGGGGAATGTGTGATGGCTGCCATTAGGTTAGGGTTAGGGTTTAAGATGAGTGGCTAAGGCTTCTCCAACAATTTTAAGCCAATCTAATGGCTCATAACTAAAGTAGCCTTCTTTAACCTTTAGCCTAAAATATCTCTCTAACAAATATCTAGATATTACCCTAATTTGATTACTTAATTTAAACCCTCTAACTTAGTCTCTAGGGTCATGACTAACATCTAGATTAGGCTAACTTCTAGGTCAAGTCTCAAATAATTTAACTAACACATATTTAATTCATATAATTTATAATTTCACAAAAGTGTCAAAATGACCAAAATACCCCTAGGCTTAAAAGTAGAAATTTGAAATCCTAAACACATGATTAGGTCTCCTTGGTCATGATTAGTCTTCTAGGTCATGCATGACAAAGGTTACACTAGCAAAACACCAATTTCACATTTCACCATTTCAAATCGTTTTAAAATAATTAAAAATCACCATAAATCATAACATGGTTTAATTATTATTATTAAATGATTATAATTACAAAATTTCAAAATTACCCTCATTTTAGAAAAGTGGGTGTTACAAGTCTACCCTCCTTAGAAGAATTTCGTCCTCGAAATTAAGACGGTCGTACTTCTTCTAGAGTCTCGTCCCCAATAATCATGGTCTCAGAACTTACCTAAATTTTACAATTTAAAAGAATGGCATACAGGGTCATGGCATATGGTGGCAGTTGAAAGTCTCATCTAGGTATACTAGTTATGCTAAACCAAAATGGTCATAGGATATCAAAACAAACAAGCAATCTGGGATGCATCAATTATTAAAGACTGGCTAAGATATAGGTCAAGGACTCACCTCCAACTAGGTCTGGTGGCTGGAACTCCCTCCCAAAGGCGGAGCCTTGGCTGGGATAAGTATAGAAGGACAGTCTCGCACCAGGTGTGCAGCTGACCCACAAAACAGACACGCCCCTCTTCTCTTCCTACAGTGGTCCCATATATGTCCAAGCTTCCTATAGAAGGTACAAGTAGGCATTCTCTCAACTGGCCTCTGTCGGATAGGAGTCTGGACTGGATAGGCTGGTCTAGGCTGATAGTCTGGGTGCTCATGGGTAAAGCCAGGGCTATACTATCATTCCTAAGATAAAGACCTAATCACAACTCATCAAATCATCATACTAAGAAAGAGTTATAACTAATGAATTTCTACAAGTTATTAGACTAGTCAACTAAAGTTATCCCTACTCCTAAGTTATTTGATGATGGAAAATAAATTTTTTTTAACAGAAGAGAAATGAAAGAGGTGATACTTTAAAAACCTTCAAGATATAATCTGATAATCACATGTGTCTGTCCAAAATTATGATACCCAGAATCCTCGCCACGCAAGTAAGCAAGGCGGCAATGAACGGTAGAGTCCATAACTGGGGTATGCATCTCTATGATCATGTCGTCTGGAATCCTCGCTATGCCGACTAGTATAGCTGCGAGAAATTCTAATCTCTTGATCAAGATATGTACATCCGAAGTCAGGTCCCTATGTTCTTGCCACGCCGGCTAATATAGCTGCGGTAAACTCTAGGTTCCATAATAAAGTAGATATTTTACCATCCCTGTTATTTCCGTCAACATATGTTATCAGAAGATACCGTAACTCGGGTCATAAAATTCATCTCGATAAGAAAATCAAATCAACAACGATCTATCAAAATCAAATTCAAATATCAAGGAGTAAGGGTAAATCCAAACAAAAGAAAAGGATTTCAAATTTGAAGTTCAGAATGAGATTCTCAAGGGTCATCCCAGGAATCTCTCAAGGAATTCTAACTGTGATTGAGTACCTCAAAAAATATACTAATCCTACTACAGGCTGTAGTGATACTCTAGTTCGAATACCACTACATAAACTCGACCTGCATGGGCCACCACTAAAAACGTGTCACGACCCGCACTCTAGAGTAAGGGCACGAGAAGTGGGTACGTCCAGCCAACGTCGCAGTGTCGGCGGTAGAACGCTGTCCTAAGTCTCAACATCTAATAATATAATGCTAAGCAGTTTATACTTCCCGAATGGGGGTGACATAGCAGAATGTAAACTCAATCACAACTAAGGAAGAAGAAGTACGATATGATATAGAACTCAAAATGAGATACAGATAATCAGAAGAGTCTAAGTGTCTAAGATAACATCTCAGCAAACATCCAAAATACAAGGTCTCAACTACAGAGTATGAAAGAATATATATACAATCTAGATCTCAATGACAGAAATAAAGCCTAACTAAACTAGTCTAAGCAGTATGGACGACGTCCTCAGCTAGAGATGGATCCTGGGTCCAACTCACAAGTATCGTCTAGATGGGCTCCATAGTAGGTCCGGTAGGAGTCCTCGGTATCATCTGTAATATTTTCAACAGGTCCAGTCAGGACGGGAGCGAGCACAGTACATCTCATGCAGTTCATATCATGGCAGGAAATATAAAGCAAGCAATAGAGTAAGATACATAAAACGCTGTAAGAAGATGTACATAAAAACATGAGAGATATTTGAAAACTGGAAATATATACATGATAAGTAAGAACTGTAAGTGACTAGTGATGTAGAGTACGAGATGGCATGTAATTGGCTTAGGTTGTACATGATGTACATGAGTGAACATGTGGGACATCAGCCAATAAGGCTGTGTTGTAAATGATAAAACATGAAAAGTAACAGAGTGAACATGATGGGTAAATCACATGACCATTTATACTCACCCCTACCCACAATCAATACACAAGGATCCATTCAAGTTACGTTACGGACATGATGTTTTGGTTATACAAGAAACACATGAGGAAACATGAGCGTACATGAAAGAACATGAAAGTACATGAACGTACATGAAAGAACATGAGAGAACATGAGTGTATATGAATAACGCAGAAGTAAGGAATACATGATGTACATGAAACATATGTCATAAAGTATCCGATGCGCCCGCTAAGGGGAATAACATCCCAAGAAGAGATCCATATAGTACCAATCCGTGATGATAATGTGACAGCATCAAGTAAAAGTAATCTAGAACGAGAATATAAGTCGTGACAAGTATGAAACGATCAGAGAATGTACTCGCTTGATAACTGAATGTCCGAAGAGGATGTACTGTTTGAGGAGAGGTGTCTCTCTCATAATCAGAGCAACACAAGTTACAACATGTCTAAATTGAAGTAATTGAACATTACGATGCATTCTACATGATTCTAGGTCAATATGGGCAAAAGTCAAACTTGGTCAACTCTGGTCAATTCTAACAGTCAAACTAGGTCAATTCTAGTCTAATTTAGTCAACTAGGTCAAACGAGGTTAAACTTGGTCAAACTAGTCTAGGTTGGTCAAACTTAGGCTTAACAAGCCAATTCTAGGTTAACTAGACCAAGGTCAACTCTAAAAGTCAACTAAGGCTAACCAAGACTATACAAGTCTACAAACCAACACACATACATATCTATACCATATTTAAACATAGACAACATCATAATAGGCTATAGGGCAACACTATACACTAGGCCTATAAAAACAAATATCTAAGTAAACAAATAGCTATCTAACACATAGCTAAAACATTAGCTAACAGGGCACACAACTACATAATAGCAATATATATGCATCTACCTTCACTTCAATACACATATATATGTAGGAACCTATGCACACACATTATGTATATATACATCTATATAAAGAAGGAAGGGTTTAAGAGAGAGAGTGTGTGTGTGGTTGAGGTGTGTGTGTGTGTGTGTGTGTGTGTGTATGTGAGAGCTTGTGGGTTCATTCATACATACTTGTGTTCATAGATTATGGACTGAATTTAAAAGCTAAAGGACAACATGACATATGAATTAAACTGGTATCTTAGTTTCATGCTTAAATCTCAGTTTTAGTTTACACTCCTCTTTCCACAATCAATCCCAAAATCAATACACAATCCCATTAACATTCAAATTGAATCTCAGGTTTCCTTTATTCATTCTCAGGTTAATATCAGTTTCATTCCAGAAATTTCAAATTCTAAATCAACCAATAGTGAACCAAGCTTAGAACAACAAAATCCATATCTCATCCTAGCATCTAGCATTACATCATATTTAACTTATATTCCAAAATAAATTTCAGTTTTAACCCATAGAACATGTATTACAAAAGAAAACTCAAATTCAATATACAGTTAAGAACATGTAGGAAAGAAATCCTTAGGTTTTCATTTGGGGAAATCACAGTTCATCCATTTTCAGTTATGTCAAGCCCCAACCTACATTTCAGTTTTAACAGTTTAAAATCTCTGGAAAATCTGTTAACTCATTCTCAGGAATTTAGTTTAGAACCCAAACTCCTCATTCGAAATCTATACTACAAACCCCATCATGCATACATATGAACCTATCTATGTAAACTCATAACTCAGACATGTTGATCATGTATTAACATCATAATTAACATTAATTATCAATTTATTTGTAAATTTAAACTCAAAATACACTGACTGTTGTACAGTATCAGGAAGCCTACTGTACACACCCTGAAATCCCAATTTTGATTATCAAAACATGGTAAAAACCCAATGTAAAGGTTGGTAAACAATGTGTCATGCATACACGTGTCAAAAATGGTGTTTATGTCCAAACAAGTGGACACAAACGTGTCCAAAACACAATTTTATACTGAATGTGATAACACTGCACAGGCAGCCTCGTGCACGTGTTCACCTAGGTCTAGGACACGACACCGGTGTCCACGTGTCTCATGGTCACGTGTCCAGGTTCGCCTAGGATCAGTCTAGGGTTAGGGTAGCCTGCACAGTGTCCATATGTCCTCAGGATACGGCACGAACACCGTATCAGTCGAGAAAACTCGACTGATACACGTACACAGTAAGCGTCGTACAGCGATGCAAGTGTCTCGTGGACACGACACGAGCCACGTGGGTCCTCGTGGTCATGTCCACGTGTAACCAACATGTTTGGCTACACACTCGTCCAAACACGAGGTGTCCAAGTGTCGTGTCCGTGTGACACGACGCGCACAAAGTTGGTTCTGTGCGTGTGTGCACTGTCTGTGCATGACCAGTGCACGTATCCTCGTGTCCTCGATACGACACAAGGTATCATAAAATTCGAGAGGGGGTCTGTCAGTGATGGCCCCCTCCTCTGTGTCAATTTGCACGTGTCCTCATGGCGTGTCGTGTCCGGAATTGGGGTCGAGTAGCAGGGGAGGCTGTATGCCTCGGTGCAGTGTCCTGGCAGTGGGTTTGTATCGATTTTTGACACAAAAATAGCATGGATTCGTACTCAGAGTTAGGGTTCCATGATATACACCTATAGGGCTAGAAGATTGTTCAATTAGTTTTCGAAATTATTAACATTTAATTTATAGTGGCAATTCATCAAACACTTGAATTAAAACCTAGATACGTGTCCGACACGGACGCCAAATCAAACCTAGTTCCTACCAAACTTTGCCTATAGGTCCCTGGTACCTAGATGCATGCAACCATGAAGAGAAATCACAATATTAACTATGTATGAGGGTATTTACCTATTGGTGCAATTCCAATGGAAATTAAGCTAGTAGGGGGGTGTCCTCTTCAAATGATGATGCCCAAAATGCTATGCAACCTTGCTAGCTAGCTCCCCTTAGCACCCTCAATGGTAGGGGATCCCAATGAA
Organism: Iris pallida; assembly: GCA_029216955.1. Lineage (NCBI taxonomy): Eukaryota > Viridiplantae > Streptophyta > Magnoliopsida > Asparagales > Iridaceae > Iris > Iris pallida. The sequence continues at coordinate 7,679,030 of JANAVB010009400.1, read as the reverse complement.
AGAAACTAGGCTCAATTTAGAGTTGATTTGGGCATTTGGGGAGGAATTGGGGAAGAACACTAAAGGAGGCAATTAAAATGAATTAAAAAGATGCTAAAAAGTTAATGTGTTGCATTTATAGAGGGGGGAATGTGTGATGGCTGCCATTAGGTTAGGGTTAGGGTTTAGGATGAGTGGCTAAGGCTTCTCCAACAATTTCAAGCCAATCTAATGGCTCATAACTAAAGTAGCCTTCTTTAACCTTTAGCCTAAAATATCTCTCTAACAAATATCTAGATATTACCCTAATTTGATTACTTAATTTAAACCCTCTAACTTAGTCTCTAGGGTCATGACTAACATCTAGATTAGGCTAACTTCTTGGTCAAGTCTCAAATAATTTAACTAACACATGTTTAATTCATATAATTTACAATTTCACAAAAGTGTCAAAATGACCAAAATACCCCTAGGCTTAAAAGTAGAAATTTGAAATCCTAAACACATGATTAGGTCTCCTTGGTCATGATTAGTCTTCTAGGTCATGCATGACTAAGGTTACACTAGCAAAACACCAATTTCACATTTCACCATTTTAAATAGTTTTAAAATAATTAAAAATCACCATAAATTATAAAATGATTTAAATATTATTATTAAATGATTATAATTACAAAATTTTAAAATTACCCTCATTTTAGAAAAGTGGGTGTTACATTACCCTGGTATGTCCAATTACTCATTGCCTATGCTCTCATACTGATGTCCCTACTGAATTGCCCATTACCCACACACTCTACATGTATATATATACTCTAATATCCTTACAATATGTATGAATTTATATATATATATATATATATATATATATATATATATATTTATATATATGAATTTATATGTATGAATTTATATATATATATATATATATATATATATATTTTTTATATATATGAATTTATATGTATGAATTTATATATATATATATATATATATATATATATATATATATATATATATATATATATTTATATATATATATATATATTTTTATATATATATATATATATATATATATATATATATATATATATATATATATATATATATATATATATAAAATATATATATATATATATATATCCAATGGCATATATATTTTTTATATATATGCCATTGGATATATATATATATATATATATATATATATATATATATTTTATATATATATATATATATATATATATATATATATATATATATATCCAATGGCATATATATTTTTTATATATATGCCATTGGATATATATATATATATATATATATATATATATATATATATATATATATATATATCCAATGGCATATATATAAAAAATATATATGCCATTGGATATATATATATATATATATATATATATATATATATATATATATATATATATGTATATGTATATATATGTATATATATATATATATATATGTAATGGCATGCGGTCTAGCGGTAAGACCGTGGCATGTTGGAGGGACGTCTCAGGATCGAGCCCCAACGTGGGCAGCTGGGTGGCGTAGTCTACGGTCCCCGGGCCAAAGCCGGCTGGGTGGCTTTAGTCCACGGGCTTGGATTTTCTAAATATAAATAAATAAATAAATATATATATATATATATATATATATATATATATATATATATATATATATATATATAGAGAGAGAGAGAGAGAGAGAGAGAGAGATAACTAGGTAGATAGATACATAGATAGATAAATAGACTGCTTTATATTGGCATAAGAATCCCCCTTTCTTATTGAACACACTACACATAGGCTATTGCATATGTCTACTGATCCTACCAATAGCATATACTGCTGCCCACTTCTTCTTCCTATTGTACACACACACAAGTAAATACCCCTGCCTTTTACTCACTACTCCTGCACACAAGCTACATCCCTATATAAACTAACACAACACACACATACATATACTATGACACTACTTGCACACACAGGTAAATCCCTCCCCTACCTATCTATCTACTATCCTATTGTCCTACACACACATGGGACCCCCTTGCTGTCCCCTATCTCCCTATATTGCTAACAAGTCTCCTAGGCTCTCACTCTTCATTTTGTTGACACTCACTACCACATATTACCTCACTCTCTAACACACAAACCCACACTCTATAAACTTCCAAATGCACACACAAGCCAATTAGTGCACTGACCTGCTGCCTGTAGTGTGCAAGTGCACACAGCTCTCTAGGTTGGACTGCCTTAGGCCGATCACTTACTCACTTACACTAGGCAAACTCTCTAACCCTTTGCACTCACTCACATAGGCATCTCCTCGCTGTAACTGATCAATTGAACAGGCATAGATCCCTCTTTGTACTACAACTGCTACATGTTGCTATTGGCCATATGATACTGCCTTGTACAAGCTCTGGCCTTCCCTAGCTGCTGTCCTGCTTACCACCTACTGCCTGTACCACCCTATCATGTTGTACAAACACTTAGACACATCACATTACTATTGGCACTGCCCTACTAAAGGGGTAATTCCTCACCTTGAACAGGCAGTGCACCTACTCGTGCACAAGGCCAAGCACAGGCCTTGACTTTCCAGACTTGCCAAGGCCACTGCTACTAAGTACAGCCTACTCCCAAACACCCTGCACAGGGCAGAGTAGCCCCTGCTCTACGTAACTGCAGTACAGACTGGTAGTGATCCCTCATCTTTCTATTTTCTAATACACTTGAACCCCTCACACCATATACACCATATCACATATGTATGCTACTCATTCACTCATTCCTTAATCTCACAAATACCCACAAAGGGAATCCTATGTAAGGGGAATCCTTTGCCCTGCTGCTGCTGCCAATGGCAGCAGCACATCATCTGTACATCCCTTTATACCCATTTATACTATAAACTCCCTACAAACCAATTGACCTTATCCTAAGTATCCTATATGCCCCAACATAACAATTGACACTCATATACATACCTATGACGAATACACTCTAGCAAGCCTGTAGGAGCTACCTACTGCTCATGTTCGACCCTATTCCTCACTGCCTAAGTGTAGGCAGCCCTGCCTGCAGGGAGCAGCTCTCCAATCCCTGCTACCAAGGGACCAAGTCCCCTTTCTCACGGGTGTTACACTCATATTCCCTCACAATCTCACATAGGAACACAATATGGCAGCCTATACACTCACTGTCACTTAGGGGAAGCACCTATCTTCCCTCACTCACATGCATGTGTTAGCTCACACACATGTATACACTAAACTGCCATTTGCCACATATCACTCACATAGCACCCACTTGACACGACACACACACACACACACACACACACACACACACACACACACACACACACACATATATATATGACACTCAAACACACCCCTATATAATTATATATGACACACATTTAAATATAAATCACATACACAAGCCTATATGAAACAATTGACACACACACGACATTATATATATTTATATCATTTATATCTTGATACATTTGACACACACACACACTCACTCACACACACACACACATATATATATGATAGATGGCTCCCCTTTCTCCCCAGCGGGATCCCCTTCTCCGCTGCTAGCTGGCGGTCGGTGCCCTCTTCATCCTTTTCTTCTCCTCTCGGCACCGTGGCTCTCCCTTCGGATCTTCTCGCTTTCGCAAGGTTTTCCTTCCCGTCGTTCCCCCCCTCGCCCCCCGTTTCCGCTCTCTCTCCTCCACCGCCCTACCACCTCTTCCACTCCCCCGCCCCTGTTAGTTTTCTGTCAGTGGTGCCGTCCCCGCTCTCCTCATCTGCTCCCTCCTCACTTTCCTCCTCCTTCCTCGGCATCCCCTGTCCTCCTGCTGGCTCTCCCTCTCCGATGACCTGGAGCGGCCCTCCGTACATTGACCCCACCGGAGTCCCCTTCATTGTCCCCGCCTTCGAGCTTCTCCGCTGGCCCACGAGGCCCTAGCTCAGAGCGGGCGTTCCGGCATGCTCGCCGGAGTAGCCCCCAACTTTGTCGGTTTCCTGCACTATTTCAAATTTTTAATCTCCGCTCTCGTTCCTCGCCTCGAGCCCAGTACGCTATGAGGGAGGAACAACAGTGGGCGCATGGCCCATTTCTTCTTTGGGCGCATGCCCTCCATCTTCTGGGCACATAGTCTCCTACTCTGGGCGCTTGGCCCGCTCCCCCGACTGGCGCATGGCCTGTTGAAGCTCGCCCCCCCGACTTCGGGCGCATGGCCCTCTCTCCCTATCGTGGGCGCATGGCCCCTTCCCATGGAAGGGGTTGCATGGTCCCAACCCTCGTCTGTGGGTGCATTGCCTTCCATCCTCCCCCGTGGGCGCATGTCCTCCTTCCTCCGCCGTGGGTGCATGTCCTCCTTCCCCCGCCGTGGGCGCATGGCCTACTCCTCCCATCGTAGGCGTATGGCCCCTTTCCGCAGTTTCAGCCTCCGTGTCGGAGCCTTCGCCGCCTCCTCGTATCGGGCATCCGATCGCCTCATCGACCATCGGGCCCTCCTAAGTGGCATGGACGTCTTCGGCCTCGTAGTCGCTTGCTGGCCCCTCGATAGCTTTGCCCTCCTCGCCCGTTAGCGCCCTTCCGTCGCTCCCGGGGCCTGGGACGACGGGCACTCCCTCCCTCCCACCAAAATCATTTTCTGCTCCAGGTTGCGAGCTCCCAGCGGACCTTCTCGCTCTTGGGCCTTGCCTGCGGGAGCCTGCAACCCTGTTGGTGCCTCCCCCTTTTCCTGCTCTCCGAACTTCCCCTGCGACCCGCCCTCCTCCTCCCTCTATCCCTCTTCCCTAGTTACCCCATTGCCAAAACTCGGTTCCGGCTTACAGGCTGGCTGCTGCTGCACCCTCTCTATCCTCTTCTATAACCCCCCCATCAGTTGTGCCATAGCTTCCCCCTCACCGTCTGCTGCCCCGTTGCCTTCTTAGGCCGACATGCTGCGCCCAAACTGCGCAGTCAAGAAGGGAGGCCTTTTGTTCGACGAGGAATCCTCTGTGCCTAAGGCCCTCTTCTCTATCCAGGAACTCTCATCTCGCTCAACCTCCTTTTCCAACACTTTCGTCCTCAAATTTTCCAACGGATGCCCTAAACTTGACAGGGTGAAGGAAGTTATTACCGGTTGGCGGCTTTTCGCGAATTACAGGATGGCACCCCTGGACCCCAGGCATATCTTGCTGCACCTCTCATCCGAGCTTGATCACAAAACTGTGTGGTCCAAGGGTACAAGTAGGGTGGACTCCCCCAAAATAAAGATTATAACGTGGTCAGCGGACTTCAATAATAAAGAAGATTTAGCGAAAGTTGCGGCCTGGGTTACCCTCCCAAACCTTTCCCTCATCTGCTTCGTTCCTGCGGCCCTCAAATGGATCGCAAACTCTTTCGTGACCTATGTGGCCATAGCAAAGAAACTGACAACCTTACTAAAGCTCACTACGCTAAAATATGTGTGGAGCTTGACCTCACCAACGAGTCCCCCAGTCACATCATCCTTGAGCTGGAAAAACAGATGTACACCCAGCGAATAGTCTACGACAACCATATTATTTTTTACAAATACTGCCATCTGCGAGGACACCTAGAAAAACATTGTTTTCGTCTTCATCCTGAGCTCAAGAGGAATACCGACAAAAAAGACGATCTGGGTAAAGTCAGTAGAAATCATCAGCTGCAGCCACTCCCGCAGCTTCTGCTTCCAAACACCCACGTTAGATTCAACGACTACGAAGGCTCGCCAGTCAAGGCTACCTCCCTCGGCACAGCTATGGCTCACAACACCTCCGCATCCCTACCGCTCTCCAATAAGTTTAATGCCTTGAACGAGGAAGCCACTGAGCACTCTTAAGCGTTCGCCGTCCTTGAGGATCCTCACGAGCCCCTTGTAGCGAGCTCCCAGAGGGCAGCATCCGACGATCTCTCCTTGGATGCTGGTGCGGAAGCTACCCAAGACCTCATAACGGTCCCTACCGAGCTCCCAGTCAGCCACCTATCGAGCGAGGTGATCACCGTTGATGAAGCTCTAGCGATCCTGGGTCCAGAACAGGTCCTAAGAGGTCAACAGGTCATGGCTGCAGGATTCCCCCTACAATCAGCAGGAGAACAACCAGGATGTACAGAAGAAGCCATCATTATACCCCCCGGCGAAGCTATATTGAATTCCGTGAGAGAAAGGTTCGAACCCACAAAGGACACCGACCCCACCGCAGCCGAAGATCCAATCCGTGACAACTCCTTGAGCACAATGACATCCATCTTTTCCAAAAATAATGATAAAATAGAAGCCACTGAGCCGTCAACCATGCGCACAAGATTCGCAGCCAAGCGAACAAAAAATGCCCCCACCCACAGTATTAATGCTTAACATTCTTTCCTAGAATATTCGAGGTTTGGCGAATAAACCCACCAAAAGGTGGCTTACTGGCCTCAAAAAACTTCACAAGATTGACATTTTGATCATCCTCGAACCCAAGATCCCATCCAAGAGAATCAAATCCATTCAGCTGCAGTTAGGATTCAACAACGATGTGGAAGGCAACCATGACATTTGGTTCCTCTGCTCGACGGATGTTAAGATTGGAGTTATCCAGGATTCCAGGCAGGCTCTCTCGTGCTAGGTAGAACACCCCTTCCTCTCTAAGCGTGCCATTTTGTCTGTAGTTCATGGCAGTTGTGACATTGTCGGACGCAAACAGCTCTGGAATGACCTTCTCAACATCCACTTCACCCACAGTAACCTCCCATTGCTTTGTATTGGGGACTTTAATGCCATCACCTGTAGAGAGGAGAAGTCTGGCGGTCGACCTCCTCCCCACACGGCCATGCAAGATTTCAACAACTTCATTTTTAATGCCAACCTCTTCACGCTCCAGTTCTCTGGCAATGCATTCACCTGGTACAACATCCAGGAAGGTGATCGTCGACAATACTCCCGTCTTGATAGGGCCCTCATGAACACCCTCTAGCATGGTATGGGGATAAGCTCCAGACTGTCTCATCTCAACGCAAGTGAATCCGATCACGCTCCCCTACTGGTTGAAATAAAAAACACCTCCAGTCAGATTAAAAAGAACTTCTATTTTTTTGACTTCTGGAGCGAACACCCATAATTCAAGAACGTCGTTGCGGCAGCTTGGAACCACGCGGATGACGTCGACCCGCTGATCAGGGTATCCAACAAGCTTAGGACAATGAGGAAAGCCCTTGCGGCTGGGAGCAAACAGGCATATGGGAATATTTTTCAGGTGGTTAGCGTCGCCGAAGATGATGTCACTCGTGTCAAGGCGATAGTCACGACAGATCGTACGCCAGCCGCCAGGACCGCCCATAACCTCACCAAAGCCATTCTCAAATTTCGGCTGAAAGTCGAAACAAAATTTTGAAAACAGAAAGCGAGGCTTAAATGGGACAACGAGGGGGACAAAAACACAGCCTACTTCCATGCCTGTGCCAATGGTCGTAAGCAGAAGCTGACCCTCTACTAGATCAACGATGATTCAGGTAACATCATCAGTAACCAACAGGGTATCCAAGCGGCTGTTGCTGAGTTTTACTCTCAGCTGTTCACCAAAGAAATGGTTCATAGAGATGACAACTTTCTGGCTGAGATCCCCAGCCTCATTGACGACACTGACAACATGCAGCTGGAACTCCTTCCGTCCGAGCAGGAGGTGAAAGATGCGATATGGGCCCTAGACGCCCACAGTGCGCCAGGACCTAACGGATTCTCGGGGGTCTTTTTTCGAGAGTGCTGGGGCATTATCAAGAAGGACATCCATGAAGCAGCTATCGCATTCTTCCAGGGAGCTACTTACCTCAGAGCCATATCCTCCGCCAACCTGATCCTCATTCCGAAAAAAGATAACCCCGAGACTTTTCGTGATTTTCGTCCCATCAGTCTGTGCACCTTTACCAACAAGATCATCTCCAAGATCATCGCCTCCCGTATGTCAGATTTACTTCCCAAGATCATTTCTGAGTAGCAAAGTGGCTTCATCAGAGGGAGAAACATCCAAGATAACATTATACTAGCTCAGGAGTTAATCACCTGCATGAAACTTCTCGCTATAGGAGGCATCATCACAATCAATCTGGACATGGAAAAAGCTTATGACAGGCTGGATTGGCAATTCATGATCTGGGTTTTTAGGGCCTTTAGATTTTCGAAAACGTGGACAAATATAGTGTGGAGATCGATCAGCAACTCGTGGTTCTCTACGGTTATCAACGGTCAAGCCGACGGATTCTTCAAATCGAGTCGCGGTGTCAGACAAGGAGACCCCTTATCGTCCATCATCTTCATCATTATGGCGGATGAGTTGAGCAGAAATCTGAACAAGATGGCTACCACCCTGAACTTCCAGCATTTTCATACCGCCAGCGGATGCTCGATCATCACCCACCTGGCATATGCTAACGATATCCTCATCTTCACATCCAGGGATGTCAGGTCGGTAGATTTGGTCTACAACACCCTCCAAAGATAGTCCTCCTGCTCCGATCAGAAAGTCAACCCTGCCAAAAGTATCATCTACGCCCAACACAACATCAAGAGAGAGAGCGCAGGCAATATCTCTAATATTACCTCTTTCACCATTGAACACCCTCCGTTCCAATACCTTGGATGTTCCCTAGTGTATGGTAAATCTAATGCACACATTTTTGATGGACAGATTAACAAAATCAGGAGAAAGCTGGAGGGGTGGCACAATGCTACCTTATCCCCAGGCGGTAAGATAACCCTCATCAAACACGTGCTCACATCAATTCCTATATATACCCTAGTTGCGTGCTCCCCTCCCAAGAAGGTGATCTCTTCGATTGAAAGCATTTTGTGCGACTTCTTTTGGGGACACAGTGGAGGCCACATCAAGCATCATTGGGCGAGTTAGGACACCATGGCTACGCCTATCGAGGAAGGGGACAAGGGCTTCGCAAGACTCTCTTATATTGTTGATGCTTTCTTGATGAAGTTGTGGTGGAAGCTTCATATGAGCCAGAATTTATGGGCTAGATTCATGAAGGCCAGATACTTCAAGCACATCCACCCATCATAGCCCATCCCCAACAGCAGATCCTCGGCGGCGTGGCGACGTATCCTTATCAGGAGAACTATGGCTGAACCAGTGATACGTCTACATTTGGGTGATAGAGAATCCTTAAGCTTTCTTGAATGTTGGGCTGGAGAAACCTTGCTCCCCAGTAATCTAGCATACCGGAGGAACAACAAGATCAAGGACTTATGGGATTCCTCTGGTAACGAATGGAATTGGGACAGAATCTATGATTGTGCCGGTGTCGAGGCTGAAGAATGCATCCGTCGTTGAGTCCTGAAGATTGGCAACAAAGCAGATGAGCTGCGGTGGTCGACTGACCTCTCGGGAGGCTTTTCAGTCCGCTCGTCTAAACAAGTGGCCCACGGTCATGGAATGTTATCTCCGATCGTCGCCATCTTTTGGCAGACATGCATCCGCAAGAAATGGTCCACCCTTATTTGGAGAGCCTTTCGTAAGAAGTTACCCACTGACGACAATCTACACACTATAGGATTCAGCTTAGCCTCTGCCTGCAACTGCTGTTCAGAGCGTCAGATGAAAACCATCGACCACATCCTATACGAGGGGGAACTATCTGTCAAGGTCTGGAGAGTACTATCGCAGTATTGCAGAAAGGCTCAGGGAGATGGGTGCTTCAATGATCTCTTGGCTGGTCGGGCTTTCACCTCCCATGGACACCAGATCGTAGCGCCAGCCGCAACGTAGGTTATATGGTAGAATCGCAATAAGGCGAGATATGAGGGTCACCAGTACAATACAGACCAGATCATAAGGGAGGTCCTCCGGCAGTGCAGTAAGATGAGGGACGTCTGCTCGCATAGCCAGACAGCTTTTTGGGTTTCTCTTCTATCCTAACCTCCGACTTTCTGGTTTTATTGGTGTACTTGTATAGGCATCGGCATTTTGTGTCTAGGGATATACTTATTCAGGCTTCGGCATTTTGAGCCTTGATGGAATAAATTAGGGGGTTTCAAAAAATTATATATATATATATATATATATATATATATATATATATATAATATATAATATATATATATATATATATATATATATATATATATATATATATATATACTTAATCTAACCGTACGAATCATGAGATACCTTAACACAACACCACGTATCTTATTTTGGACATGTACCCCAATTCTTGACTCAAATAGGACACAAAAATCCCTATGGGGACACGTATCGAACATTTGGTGCACAAGCTTGTGATACGCCTAAGATACTCTACCAAAGCTTGTCCAAATCCTGCCAAACTTCATAGACACGCCTAAAATAACAATTAAAAGCTAACTAGAGTGGTTTCTAGCTAGTGCAATACGTCATATAAAATGTGACATGTATATGACAAGTGTAGGTGGAGTAAAATCTCGTATCCTAGTGTAACATGACACAACCTGTTAGTATCCATTTGTGGACATATATCTAGAACATCATTCACATGTCCATTTAGTCTATGAAACCAAATGATAAACACTTGGTGTACCATTTTCAGATTTTTCCAAAGATGGCACAAAAAGCCTATATAACTTCTACTAACATGGTTATTAGAGCCTTGCTCTCCCCCCTATGGGTACCCCTAGTCCATGGTTGAGTTCCTAATAGTTTCATGAATGAAATAGTATCTAAACTAGGTGAAATGACAAGTACTTTACCTATTGGGAGATAGATTCCCAATAAAACACCCAAAAAGGACTCAAGTGTCAAGTAGGACGTAATCCTTCAAGATTTTGGTCTCCTCCTCTTCTCCTTTCTTCCAATAGTGGCTAGTCGTAAAGCCCTAATTTTGTCTATTTAAAATGTCTAAAATGCCCTTTCAAGTTATCATAAAAGTATGGTTAACCTATGGAAGCTTTTTGCCTAAGTAGTTGATTAGTCCAAACCCTATTCATGGCATATTATGATTTAATTGAGTATAATTATGTCTAACTTAAATCGTATTCGAATATTCGAGAGCGGGTCATGATGAGACCCCTTGACTAGAACATGTGGAGTTGAATTATAGGTTTACATATTTGTAGATATGTTGGAAAAATTTCCAGTAATAAATAAGATGACTAGGAATACGAGGAAAAGACTACAAAGATGAACTTGGGATTAGATGAAGATCAGAATAGTGCTATCTCTATAATAGAATTACCAAATGATTTGACTTGAGGAAATGATAATTTAACGAGTCGTGAATTAGTGATTTGGCTCTAGCCCATAAATTATCTAGAAGGTTTTATTTGGGGATATAGGAACATATGCTTGGCAGGACTAGGTGAATAGCTAAGGGGGTAGGATTTTATAGACACTCCACCAAGACAGGATAAGAAATATAATATGTTACCAGGATTAGCCCTAAAGAGAAGACACTATGACCATGCCACCCTCTGCTTGAGTAGATAGGGTTCTGGAGAGAAATTATCATAAACCTGTACAGGTTGACTAAGGAAGATATGGGAGATTCCTTGATCATTGTGGACACACACAAAAAAGAAAAAGAAAATACTGTCTTTTCTTTATTGGCGCAAAGCACCACAAATCGAGTACGTCTGAGAGATCCTGCGCTAAGGATCCCCGAGTACAAAAAAATTCTGGAGAATAGGACGATGGAGATCGAGCGGCAGTTGCTCCTTTACTCCGTTGACACTCCGATTACAAAAGTGGGAAAAAAAACCCTAAGAAAATTGCTAACTCTCTGTTCACTGGCAAGAAGTGCAATAATTTGGCTCTTGAAAATGCTCTTTGTTCTGTGTTTTGAAGAGGGATGAGGCCCCTTTTTATAGTCGTTCTTGAGCTAGAATGATGTTATGTGCCCACATGAGGAAACACACTGGTTTTTATGTAGGCGCATAGTCCTACTTTGGGCGCATAGGATGTAGGCGCATACAGGCTGCGAGATCGTGGGTTGGTCGTGGTGTTGACGTGGTCGCATGCTTCGGTGCACGATTGCTTGTGGAGACTAACGTGACCATATGCTTCGGTGCACGTTTTGATTATGGCTTTGACTGAGTCAGGCTTGGGCGTATAGCCATGTCTCAAGCTATGCGCCCTCCTTTTGGAGGAGCTAGTCTTAGGCGCATGGGACTTCACTGGCTGCACGCAAAGAGCTTCACTGACTGGACGCATAGAGCTTTACTGGCTGGACGCATAGAGCTTCTTTGGCTGGGCACATAGAGCTTCACTGGCTTGGGCGCATGGGGCTTTATTGCTGAAATTTTTTCATGCTTCTGTAAGACCCCCTTCAAAGTTTTTGATACTTGAACGAGTTCTAAATACTTTGAAAGAAGCATGGATCGTCTTCTCGTGATACAATGGGCGCATAGCACAGCTCTCTCCTTGGGCGTATAGTGTTTGGCCAGCCTGTCAGAGTGATACGACTGTTGAGATCTTTCTTAAAATCTGAACTGACAGATTCATCGGGGTAGAATTTGTGGAGGTCCATCCTTCATACGTTGTCCACGTCAGCAAGTGGCAGTCGTATAGTATGCAAGGGGCTGGTTCTTCACGTAGGTGCATAGGCCATTGTGCGCACATAATGCGCAATGGGCGCATAGGCACATAAAGGTAGTGGGCGCATAGGAAGTGGCCTGTGTCTATAACTAGGCCCTGAAGGAAAGAGAGCTCATTATTCCCTTCACTTAGAATTTTTCAGAAACTCTTCAACTTCTTTCTTTGAGAACCGTGTCTTCCAAGGTCGCCAAGAGATCCGTGAAGGGTAAGGAGGCTGAGCCAAGTGACTCTCCTCCCGCAGCAGCATCTTCACCAGTCCACGACCGAATTCTGGGTGAGGGCATGCTTCAAAAATAAAGTTTTATGCTTTAAATTGCGACGCTCAGACTTTTCTTCTACTGGGGCGCTTGCGCCTAAGGCAACATACTTCTGTGAGCATCATTATGCGCCCACAGAAGTCATGCGCCAACATTGTGGTGTGCTATGCGCCCACATGTTGCCATGTTATGCGCCCTCTAACTGTGGTATATTATACGCCTACGTACTTTTCGTGTGCTATGCGCCCACATGTTTATTTTGGGTACATATCCCTTTGGGCGCATAAAAGCCCTTCAGAATTTAGTTTTTCCTGCAGATTTATGAGTCTGACTTTCTCTTCTCTTTTTTTTCATATTTTGTAGGGATCTGGCTAGCAAATTTCTCCAGGACCGTATCAACAATTGTGGGCATGGTGAAGATGCAACACTTGACACACACATCAGAGAGCTCAGGACTCTTCGTGTTTTGGAAGGGTTTTCCTCAGATGGTACGAAGAACCTTTATATATCGAAGAGTCGGACGGTAGTTGGGCATCATTGTGAAAGTTCTATTTTTACGGTTCTTCAAGTAGGCAAAAGCAACACTAGAGATGTTGTTTTGAAGGTATGGCCTCTTGGAAGAATGGGCCTAGGACGTCCGCAATATGGAGGAGAGAAGATCGCCATTTGTAGATGCTTTTAGCATGCTATATTTGCCCCCCTCTGAGTAGCTTCTCGAAGGTTCAACAGCCTTGCTTGCTTCTCAGCAGTAAAATATGACTTCTTTCGAAGGCCACAAGACTGCTTTTCGATAAAGGCGTAGTGCTGCCAAGCTAACCAAACTATGTGTTGCTGATGAGTAGTGGATTTTCTCTTCTTTTGGACATCAATGTAATCTTTTACTTCTTATCCAGATGAAGAGATGAAGATCCCTTTGTTTTGCTCATGAGATGTTGTCCTATGAATGCAACTGATTTTGAATAAACAGAATACACTCACTCTATTTTTTGCTTGTGGTATCTGTGGTGCTTGTATTAGAGAGCTTAATACATCATTTGTGTAAAGGGTATCCCACTGGAGGACCCCCCTCTCCTTTTTTTTGTTTGGACCTATTGTCCCTTCGTGCATCTGGGAATACAAGCAAATAGATTGGAATGATACTTTCATGGACCTATTATCCTTTTGTACACTGGCGGTGCGGGTAATAGATTTTGAAACAAAACCCAACAGAGATAATATGGTCGTGATAGGTTTTGTAGTCTTGACACCGTGTCTTTTATCCCGGGTTGGGTATAGGTGTCGAGTCGAAAGATATCAGTATCAGAGGTAATGTGGACGTGACACATGATAATCAGAAGTAGTTTTTGGTGGAATAGATTTTTTCTGTCAGGTTCGGCTTCTTGTCAGTTATCTCTTCCTGATACGGAAGAAACTTTCCAAGCCTCCTCTCCGACGACCTCCACTGAAGATGAGGAGATGGCCCAGGAAGTTGTCAAAGCTTTCTACTCTGTACTGAAAGTGAAGCTTCTTGGAGTCCTGAATCGGAATGCTGCCTTCGGTCCTCTGAAGGCTGTTGCCGAATGCCAAGTGACGGCCCTCGAGAGCATTGCCGGCTATGAAAAGCGGGCTAATACTCTGAGGAATGTTCTGAATGACCTAGAGGGTCAGGTGGCCAGGTTCCGGGAGGCCAAGCAGCGGAGCCCAACGTCGTTGTTCCATACAGAGGACGAGGCTTTGATGACGGCTCTTGCAGAGGAGAAGGCTACTTTCCAGGCTAGAAAGGATGCCCTTGTTCGAGAGATTGGCGAGCTGGCTGACCTGTATAGCCAGTTCAATGCTACACGTAAGGCACATGCTGCCTCGAAGAACAGGCTGGCTGCGCAGATCACCGAGAAGTATAATCATATTGTGCAGATCCAGAACGAGATCGCCCAGCTGGAAGCCGACTTGAGGGCGACAACATCTGAACAGGAGGATTATCTGTCACAAGCTGCCATGAGTGTTGGAGGGGGAGCATCTGAGTATGATCCTCTTCGAAGATGAAGCTGTTCGTCAAGAAAAGGCACGCCATCGAGCTACTGCGAAGTCTGAAGCCGAAGTCGCGGCTCTAAGAGACAATATAAATTGCCTATGTATCCCGTAGATTTTTGTAACTTTCTTTTTTCCAGCCGACACGGCTCTTGTACCCTTATTTTGTCTCTTAATAGACGTAAAGAATAGAATAAAGAATTTTTTCAAAATGAATGTAGTTTTGTGAAATATCGGTACTAGAGGTAATGTGGACGTAGCAAGTATACTTCTGGTGGATATTCCGCTGGAGAATTTTGATGTGGACTTATTATCCGTTTTATAATCAAGTCATTCAAATATAGATAATAAGTTGAATGAAGCTGCTAGTAGAGGTAATATCGACGTAATAGCAGAGGATGTTCTATATCTGACCAGAGGTATTATGGATGTGGAAAGATATATAATGTTAGGTGGGAGTGGATAATTCAGAGGTAGTAAGGACGTGATTATCCTTGATGAATGCTTTGCTCAGAGGTTATGTGGACATGGCAAAACATAATCATTTTACTGGAGAAATAATTATCGGAAAACAATTCAAAGTTAATAGGGACGTGACTTGTATTCGTCAAAATGAGTTTGGACAGAGTCAAAAATGGGAATGATTCCACTGGAAAAATATTTTAGAGGACCTATTATCCAGGGTGTATTCAAGGCTCTTGAAATACGGATAATAGTTAGATTATTTTTCGAATCATATAAACATCATACTGTACATTTACATGACTGAGCACATGTGAACAAAAAAGGTTACGCATAGTATTTCTTTAGGAACTTGCCATTGATAGGCATCATGAGCAGGTCACCATCAGGCTTGGTTAGTCGGCACGTACCATTAGAATACACTGATTATATGATGAAAGGACCTTCCTATTTATGATGGAATTTTCCTTTTGTTTTGTGCGTCGTGACCATTGGTTTTCTTACTGCTAAGACCAGATCGCCGACTTGGAAGATCCCCTCCTTCACCTTTTTATTGAAAGCTCTGAAAAGGCGTGCTTGGTATAGCTCAATGCGCTACTGAGCTAACAAGCATTTTTCGTCTAGCGCTTCGAGCTCCTGGAGTTGCAGACGGTAGCTTTCTTCGGTAGTCAGCTCGCTGGCTAAAGCTACTCGAAGAGAAGGAATCAGAATTTCTAAGGAAAGAACTGTTTCACTCTCATAAACCAGAAAGAATGGCGTACTGCCTGTTGGAGTCTGAACCGTTGTACGATAGGCCCATAGACATTCGTCGAGCTTCTCATTCCAATCGCGCTTGTTTGAAGACACGAACTTCTTGAGTAGTTTTATGATGATTTTATTGAAGGCTTCTGCTAGCCCGTTAGCCGTTAGATTGTAGGCAGTAAAGGCTACGTTCTGGATTCAATTTCTATCACAGAATCGATAGAATGCATGGCTTGCGAACTGTGGACCATTATCATGGATGATCCTGCGACGTAGGCCGAAGAGGTAGATGACGTAATATTTGATGAAACTGATCACGTTTGACGTCTTCACTTCGGTGTGTGGTATAGCTTCTTCCTATTTGGAGAAGTAATCGGTTATAGCTAGGATGAACCGATGTTCTTTTGAGGATGGCGAGCTGATTGGTCCTATGAAGTCTATGTCCCAGGCTTCAAATGGCCAAGATGCTGCCGTCAGGTGTCAAAACTCTAAAGGTTGATGAATGAAATCGGCGTGGAACTAACTAGCTCTACACTTTTTTGCATATTTAATAGCATCTGCTATCATTGTGGGCCAGTAATAACCACAAACTCCATCGTGAGCCTCCCGGAATGCATGTTTGGCTTCTGTGTCTGATAAGCATCGTAACAGTAGTCCGTCGTAAGAGCGTCGCTACAGCATCTTGGTAGCTGTATCGTAGTAAAATCTGAGGGATCGCCTTTGGATAGATACTGCTTTCTTCGGGTCCTCGGGGAGGATTCCATAGACGACGTAGTCTATGAATGGAAATCTCCAGTCTTTAGCATCGATGCTTGTTTCCGTTGCGTAATTGTGATGAATATGCAAGGCATCTTTCACACAGAATAGTTTTTGACCAGACACTATGATCGACTGCTGAGTATTGTTTGGACGATCAAGGAAGCAGCGAGATCGACTATAGCATCTGCTTCTATATTCTGTAGTCGAGGTACGTACTCGATAAAGAATCCATCAAAAGTAGATGCCAACTCGATTGTTGCTCTGTGGTAGGGAATGAGATCTTCGTAGCGAACTTCATAATCCCCTCGGATTTGACTGACTATTAGCTTGGAATCGCCGTAAGCTTCTAGATAGTCAACTCCCAGTTGCTTCGCCAGTTATAGGCCGATTAATAGGGCCTTATATTGGGCCACGTTGTTGGTGCATAGTTCCACGAGAGAATATGCACGATGTATAACCAGATGAACAGGTGACACGAGCACGACACCTACTCCAGCCATGATATTTTCTTTAGGTCCTGTTCTTGATGCACCGTCAAAGAACATTCGCCAAATCGGGATTTCTTCAGTTGCAGTGTTAGACTCCACCACTTCGTCAGGGATTTCATCGTAGAGTTTGGACGATTCTGGCACCGGATGACTTACTAGGAAATCAGCTAATGCTTGGCCTTTTACTGTCTTCTGAGGAACGAAGAGCGTATCTTATGGAGTCAACAGCATTGCCCATATAGCTAAACGGGAATTGAGAGAGCCCAGTTTAGTTATGAGTATTCTGAGAGGGTTGACTTTAGATATAATGTGGATGGTCTACCCAGACACATAGTGGCGTGTCTTCTGGATGGCAAATACTAGTACAAAGCATTCCTTCTCTATTGGTGTGTATCTGTGTTCGGCAGCCACCATTGTGCGGCTGAGGTAGTAGATTACTTGTTCATGGCCGCCTTCGTTCTTCTGAGCTAATAGGGCGCCAAGAGAATGGTCCATAGCACAAACATATAGTAAGAAGGGCTTCTCCATTATTGGAGCTACCAATACTGGAGGGCTTATGAGATACGCCTTGATGTCGTCGAATACGCGTTGATATGGTTCAGTACAGACAAAAAATACGCCTTTCTTCATGAGCTGAGTGAATGGTTGACACCTTCCGGAGAGGTTCGAAATAAATCGTCTGATGTTGGCTAGCCTTCCTTGTAGTCTGCGTAGCTCTTTGAGATTTCTTGGAGGATGCATATCAAGGATAGCCTTCACTTTCTTCGGGTCCAGATGTATGCCCTTTGAAGTGATGACGAAGCCAAGGAACTTCCCGCTGGAGACTCCCAGAAAAGACTTGGTTGGATTCATCATAAGTTGGTGTGCACGTATTAGTTCGAATACCGTTCTCAAGTCTTGGAGGTGGTTGCCCTTGAGATGACTTTTAACTGCGATATCGTCTACGTAGCACTCCACAGTTTTGTGCAAATGATCGCAAAAAATTGTGCATGGTCCGCTGGTATATCGCCCCTGCATTCTTCAATCCGAAGGGCATCATCGTATAGCAGTATACCCCAACGGTGTTCGAAAAGATGTGTGCTTCTCGTCATTGGGGAACATCTTGATCTGGTTGTAGCCTGAGAACCCATCCATGAAGGACATCCGCTCGAAGCCGTAAGTGTTGTCGATCATTACATCGGTGAATGGTAAAGGGAACTCGACCTTCGGGCTTGCAGAGTTCAAATCACGGTAATCGATGTAGATTTGAACTTTAACGTTCTTTTTTATGACTGGAACGTTGTTGGCAACCCAGTCTGGGTGTTGTTCTTCGCGAATGAATCCACTGGCAATGAGCTTCTTGACTTCATTCTCGATGGCCTCTATTACATCTGGTAGGAATCGTCGTTGTTGCTGCTTCACTGGCTTAGCTTTGGACAAAATATTCAGGAGGTGCAAGGCGACTTTAGGATCCAAGCCTAGCATGTCTTCATAGCTCCATGTGAAGACGTCGATATATTCTCTTATAAGCTGTATAAGAGATTGGCGTTCATCGCCAGATAGACTTTTGCTAATGAAGATTGGTTCGAAAGATGGTTCATCTCCTAAATTGACTTGGATGACTTTGTCTTCGGTAGGTGGTTTACGTTGTTCGAAGCGCAGCTCCCACCTAGTGTCCATCTTTTGAGCCTATTGTTCGAGTTCGATTGATTGGACGTCATCTGCGATTTGGTCAACGGAAACCATATTGACGGACAGAGTTGTCTTGAATATGTCGCTAATGCTGGAGTCTGAGTCCTAGAGGGAGGAATCAGAAGAATGAGAACAATGATCTGCTTCATCATCTGATCATTCGAGAGTTGTTGGAGGGGTGACATAACCCAGACCAATACCGCTTCGTTGATAGTAGTTCTCGGGTTTGCCGGGAGGAGCAAAGTGTCGTATTGGCAATCGTCGTCCTCGACCGTAATTTAGACCCTTGTCGCTTTTGATGTCATATCCCATGTTCTGGATGATATTTTTGGCATGACAACTATACCGGAAAAGTTGCATTTTTCCAGAGTCATAGTCAACTTCTGTGTTGTGCTTGGGAGAAGTAGAGTCTGGAACAAACTTTCTCTCGCCAATTATACGACCGAAGATGATTAGTTCTTCATCCTTCTTTCTGGCTGGAACGATGAAGTAGAGGATATCTTCTGGGTAAATGTTTTCCCGCAGGTGAGACATCATGACTGGCATGCAGAGGTGTGGCCCTATGCCGTTCTCTAGAGCATATATCGTATCTATGTAGTGGTTTACAGATTGATAGACATCGAAGTAATTCAAAGATAAACCTTTACTAAAGAAATACGCAAGTTCTTCTTCAGGGATAACATCATCCGCTGAAGGTACATTATTATGAGTATTGATATACTCATTGAGAGGATCATCATCTGGAAGAGGAGCCATAGTCTTGGTCAAGTTCACCATGTAGGGTAATTCTTCAAGATTGGGAGGACGGTCATTAGTAGGTTCCTTCCGGGGTGTCTTGCTGAGAGTGATGGTCAATGGTTTGACCATGTCAGGGTTCTTCTTTTTCACCCAGATTGTGAAAGGCTTCGGAGTACTTTTTGGAGTAGTACGTCCTTTGACTCGGATGATCAGGGGACCATCATTGGAGGATGAGCTTGTTTCAGCTTCATTGTCAGCTTCGTTGTTGTCATCCTTAGGGGCTGGGATCGGTAAAGTACCGAATCTCCATAGTAAGCTTTGATGCCTTTAAAAGGATCGACATCGACAAATTTCGTCTTCACGACAATGTCGCTATTGACGTATTTGAAGCACTGGTGAAGTATGGAAGGAACAATCATGTTCTCGTGTATCCATGGATATCCCAACAAGACATTGTAGGATACATTGGCATCGATCACATAGCAGGAAACCTCTGTTCGGAGATCACCAATTTGGCACTTAAGATAGATCTTGCCCAGCGGGTGGCTTCGACCAATATTGAAAGCCATGATAGTTGTGTTGGTTACAGATAGTGTGTACCGAAGGATTCTCAGAATTTGAAGCAAACTTCTAGAAATGATGCTGAGGGAGGATCCTGGATCGATGTGCATGCGGTCCACCTTGATCGCCCCGATATATCCTGTATAGTACAGGGGTCTATCATGACGATTATTTTTTAGTAGCATGTCCCCCTGTGAAAAGGTGATATTGGGCACCACTTACATAGTGTTGTGCCAGTGGGGACAGGAGACAGGATCTTCAGCGGGGGCTTTGACTTCAGCGAGATACGAGTCGGCATGTAGTAATGCCTCACTTAAGGCCTTTCACATTTCCTTGGAGAGTCGCAATAGATCGAACAGAGACAACCTGGCAGGTGTATTGGCTAGCTGTGCCAATATGTCAAAGTTGTAGGGCCGATCCATGCCTTCGGGAGCTGGAGCCTTCAAAGATTTGTCAAACCGCGTCTCCTTCTGCTTGGCTTTGTCCGTAGTTGAAGGCTTAGACGGGCCGGCTTCTGAGCTTTTGGGGGCAGCAGGAGGTTAAAAAGGTACCGCTTCTTCTTGTACGGGGTCATATGTTCGAAGATAAGTCTTCTCCGATCGCGTCTCGCCAGATAGAATCTCGTAGATGGGAGAGGATACCATATGGCATGACTTGTACTCCTTGCCCTTCTTGTTTTGGGAGGTACCACCCCCTGCGTCACTTCTTGCACAAGGTCCGGATGGACCCACATGATCTTGCCACGTTCAGTCGTGAGTGGTACCAAGGTTGAGTTACGAGCTGGCGGTAGGTAGACGACTTCTATTATTGCCTTGGGAATCGGGACTACGCCGTCTAGGACTTCTGTGGAAGGAAAGTCACCAAACTGAAGAGAGATCATGTTAGAAGATACAACCTTGTCTTCAACTTCAAGGTTGATCACTTGGTTGTCGAGAAGCTGTTGTAATTTTTTTTCAGGACGATGCAGTCCTTGGTGGAATGATGCACGTACTGATGATAGAGACAGTACTTGGGATCGTTGAGCTGGCTCGCCTCTGCAGGATGTCGTAGTGGAGGCAATGTCAGCTTATTACCCTTCGCTAATGTATAAAAGATAGTAATGACATTATCTTCGTCAAATGAGAAGGTCTCCTTAGGCTTGTCGGAGGTGCCCTGAGAATTGGAAGGTCCTTTGGATGTGTCGACCTTCAGGACTTCTTTTTCTTTACCCCCATGAACAGGGATAGTTTAAGGATGCTTGCCCTTGTCTTCGAATTTGGGTGCTTTCAACCCCAGTAGTTCCAAGTAAGAAACATCATTTTCAGCAGCATCAGCGGCCCCAATGAAATCGGGCCATGTATCATACTTATGTATACCCAAACAAAACTTTACTGTAGGAAGGAAGTTATGTCGAAAAGTATCCATAAGTTCTGAGTCTAGTATGCCGAAGGGCATCTTCAGTGCTAGCCACCTGAAGCATTCGATGAAGGCGATGACAGACTCAGTCCTCCTTTGCTTGGTCTCGATGAGGGTGGACATACTAACATGCATGCCACTCTCGTAAAACCTGTTGAGAAATAACCTCTCTAAGTCTTTGAATGAATTGATACATCCGTTAGACAGACTGCAGAACCATTCGAAAGCTACCCCCTGCAAGGTGCTAATAAACAGCTTCGACAAGAACGGATCGTCTCTGGACAAGTGCAGAGTCTGCATTTTGAAGTATGTCATGTGCTGACGAGGAGAAGTCAACCCGTAAAATGAATTCAGTGTCAGCGGCTTGTAGTTAGGAGGGCAAGTAGAATTCTCCCACTCAGGGGATACGGTTGAGATATCCCCATCTTCTGAAGCTTGTCTTTGTGTGAAATGGTGTCGAGACGAGCGACCAGGAAATCAATTGCATCCTGTTGATTTAGCAGGTGTTGGAAAACGGCTGCTGAACGGTTGTCAGGCGTTGTTGGCGAAGGACCACCCCCAGCATTTGCAAGATTTGGAGGAGGCGTAATGGAATAATACTTCTTTTGTAATGAATGAGGGTTATTGCTGTGAGCCGGACTAGCGTGGGCCGAGACGTTTTGTTGAGGTGGAGGAACAGCCCCAACAGCTTGAACCGTCATGATATTGGTAAGCATATTAGTGATCTTGGAGAATATTGTTTCCAGACCCTCTAGCCGTTTGCTGGTCTGATCACTGGCTTCCTCAAGTCTTTCTTTGTCCGTCATGTATGTAGATAACATGCGAGGATGAACAGAGGAAATAGTACAACTGGTGCTGATACTGTCTGTCTCCGAGTGGATAAGTCCTTCATCTTCAGGTAGAGGAGGTAGATAGTCGCCATCGGATTCAGAGGGATCATTGTCCTCTGGAAGGTTACCCCCAGTGTGAAGGTCATCCGCTTCAGATTCTGAGGGAATACTATCCCCAACTTGGGAGTCTTTGTCGTCCATACGAAATCTTGCCTTTGATCGAATACCCATATAGACTCCTTCAGATGTGACAGCCTGCTGGCCATCTGTTGGTAGTATCTTTCTTCTTCTTCTCGCAGAACTGAGAGAGAAAGTTGGGTTCGTAGATCACCGTCTTTGATTGGGGCTTCCGTAAGGGGGTCCCCATGAAGCTATGTTAGATGAAACACACAGTGGCTTTTCATCGTCAGAGAAGTGCAGCCGTCGAAACATGGACTTTCTCTGAGGCACTCTTGTTGCTTTGGAGCAGCAACAATTGATAACAATACTGGTGCACGGATGTGCACTATGATTTGTTATGTCCTTCCTCGCTTTACCTTTATGATTTATCATGTCGCGCAAGTCAGCAGAAAGGAGTTTTGCCTTACAACCCATGTTGCATGCATCGTTGAGCTTTGCATGCGAGTTCGTAAGGAGAGTTGGCACATCCAGACTTAGTTTACGTGCAGGGGCAACCTCCACACCTAAGTTCTGTGATGTCCTTGAAGACAGCCCCGTACTATACGCGTTGGGGCCTGTCTTTTTGCTGTGGGCGTATAGGCCTTGGAGACTGGCCTTGGACGTATGCCCCTTGCCAGCATGTCTAAGCCTCCTTGATGTGGGCGCATAGTATGTATCCAGTGAGCGTGGACACATAGCTTTGGGCGCATGACCTTGGATGTCCAGCCTGTCGAAGACAGAACCATTCTGGTTGGGGATGTGCCCAAACATCTCCATGGGCGCATGGCTTTGGGCGCATGCTTGGTGGAGCAGCGATGTTTTTTCTCAGTTTTGCCTCCTTCAATTACGAGCCTCGCTGGGTTTGCCTAGAGTGTCGTACACCCCGATTCTTGGCCTCGTAGTATTTTCCTTTGCAAAGTCTCGAGAATGCTCTGTTGTTGGTTGTGCAGGAAAGAAGTCACTGGCTAGTAGAACCCGGAACGGTATAAGCCTTCTTCATTTGGAGAACTTCTACGGCAGAGTCATGCGCCCATGTGACAGAGTCCTTCAGTTGCATATCTGCTATGACACTAGCAGGATATGCACAGCGAGCCTTCGGAAGGCAAGTCTTACGAGACTTGTTTGGCTTTGCTGATTTTGAGGGAGTATAGCCATCCCTCGAGAGCATCTCTTCGAACGCTTGCTGATCGAACTTTATGATCAGCATCTTCTGAGTGCTCCCCACTTTGTCGGTATCGGATTTCGTCACCACCTTCTCGTCAGAGGAAAAGGTAGTCCCCAGCAGAGTCACCATTTTTGTGGATACACACAAAGAAGAAGAAGAAAATGCTGTCTTTTTTTTATTGACGCAAGGCACCACAAATTGAGTACGTCTGAGAGATCCTACGCTGAGGATCCCCGAGTACAAAAAAGAATTCTGGAGAATGTGATAATAGATATCGAGCGACAGTTGCTCCTTTTCTTCGTTGACACTCCGATTACAAAAGTGGAAGAAAACCTAAGAAAATTGCTAACTCTCGGCTCACTGGCAAGAAGTGCAGCAATTTGGCTCTTGAAAATGCTCTCAGTTCTGTGTTTTGAAGAGGGATGAGGCCCCTTTTTATAGTCGTTCTTGAGCTGGAATGATGTTATGCGCCCACATGAGGAAACATGCTGGTTTTTATGTGGGCGTATAGTCCTACTTTGGGCGCATATGACGTAGGCGCATACAGGCTGCGAGATCGTGGGTTGGTCGTGGTGTTGACGTGGCTGCATGCTTCGGTGCACGATTGCTCGTGGAGACTGACGTGGCCATATGATTCGATGCACGTTTTGATCATGGCTTCGACTGAGTCAGGCTTGGGCGCATAGCCATGTCTCAGGCTATGCGCCCTCCTTTTGGAGGAGCTAGTCTTGGGCGCATGGGACTTCACTAGCTGGGCGCATAGAGCTTCACTGACTGGGCGCATAGAGCTTTACTGGCTGGGCGCATAGAGCTTCTTTGGCTGGGCACATAGAGCTTCACTGGCTTGGGCGCATGGGGCTTCATTGCTGAAATTTTTTCATGCTTCTACAATCATAAAGTTGAGGAAATGTCCTAGGAAGACTATTATTGAAATAACGATATCAGGAAGAAATGTGATCTAAGAGTAGGTAAATCTGAGATAGACTGGTCAACCATCTCTATATTGGTTGAGTCGAAATTTAAACGACTTGTTAGGGATCGGGACTCGAAGATTGTCGAAATTAAGTATTTATTTATCCCCTCATCAAACCTTACCTAGCAGATAGCAGTAAAATGGTTAGGCATGCTTGTAATATATTTATAGTTTGCTTTTAGTTAGAAGGAGTAGAACATTGGTTATGTTGCTATGAGATTTGACCTATAGCTTGTAAGGGTATGGTAAAGAATTAGAGGGATTGATTGAGTTGACGATTGATCATACCTTTCTATCTTCGATGGTTAGTCATAGCCAAGGATCTGGAAATAGAGTTAGAAAGGTCGTACCTCATGTGGCAGATTAGTAAACCTTCATCAATGCAAGTTAGATGGGAATACTTGAGGTATTATAACTGAAACAATTGTGTTTGGTTTAATAGTACATAGTGGATATATAAGAAGAAAGAGTTATATGAGTAGTACCAGGATTAGGTTGAACAATTGAAAAGGAACAAGGTTGAAATTTCAGGAAAAGTTCATAAAGAAATTAAGAAGTATCAGTTGAGACAAGAATTATGACCATGATTATCTATAATGACTTAAAGAGGATTACAGAGAGGATATATCTTAAGCAAGTTGGATGGACGTAAAACCCAACCTCGAAGTTGAGATACGAATAAAGAATGTGGAGATTATCTTGAGGAAATAAATGATATGAAACTTGTGAAAAAGAAAAGAAGAGAGTGAGGTTAGAGAAAGAAAATAGTTATAATATACAAACATGTTATTAGGAAGTCATACCATAGAGTACTTAAAGTATATGATCAAGATTAAGGCGTTCAGAAAACAAGGACAATAAATGAAATAGCAAGGAATGAGAAGAAAATAAGATTTCAAGAGAGAAAAGTATAGTATCCTAAAAGAGATTGATAAATGGGATATAGAGTTGAGATGCACATAGTGGATGTTAAATTTCAGAAGATGAATATGTTTCATGTATGAAGGAAAAAGGTTAAGAATTAAGGGCTGTGCTAAATTTTCGAGAATCAAGGATGTTCGAAGACCTTGGTAGATTACATTATGATCAGCTTGATATTGTGTTATTGGAAGTTACAATTGAGAAGGATAGACCAGAGAGAGTATTAGTAGAAAAAGATAAGACAGAAGACCTTTAAATGCTACTAGTTAGATTATGGATTAAGATTGGTCTAGCCATGTTTCAGAAATCTTGTGTTATCCAAGGACTTGATAGATAGACTAAACCATAGTATGAACTAGTGTGCAATCTCTTCAGCTTGTTTGACTATCAGATTATTCTAAGTGACCTGGAGTTGTAGCTATAGACCGTAACACTGTCTCTCCATTCCTTGGTCACCTATTCCATGTTCGCAATCACAACTTCGTGATCATTCCAACTATGAGATCAAGAATGATCTTATCCCCTCCCTAATCGTGTCATAATCCCAAAATCAAATCTTTGATTTTTTATATATATACCTCCTTATGCTCAATATTTATTATGGGTACCATTCTTCCAATTCTCTTGACCAAGTGCCTACTTAGTCACGCCTTATTCTCGTAAAAAATTACTCCATGAACTTATCAAAATGTTCTTTAATGCAACTTCTCTGTTCGCGATTCTCTCGAACTTGTCCCCTTATTATGCTATTATAAACCCCTTTATGCTACCTCGCTCTAGTTATGTCAGACCGAGCCAATTTCTTCTAACCTATTGAAACCTTGACCCACATAGGAGTAGCATTGAATTGATAGTAATTCTATTGTAGTGTTATTGACCAATAGTACTGTGATAGAACCAAGTTCTTTAGATTATTGCAGTTTGTAATACCTATATGCTCGTATCCCTTCTTAATATATATGCTATCCCGAAAACCTTACTAGTAGAAATTGTGACCATAGTTTGTTGTTGCATTTATAAGATGGAAGTTTGGTGTAATCCAACGCTTGGTAGGATATACACCCTAGATACTAGTGGCATCAGCATCCCACATGAACTATGTTCGACTAGTCGTTCTTGACTCATTTAGATATAAACTATTCTTTTTTACTCTATGCCTAAGTGTAATTCCAGGACAAAATTCTCTAAGGTGGGTAGGATGTAACCCCCATGGATTTTAGGGTTTCTTTTAAAAATTTTAAATGAAATTATTTTCAAATAATGTTGTTATATAATTAGTTTTGATCATTAAATGTATTTTTTGTAACTTTGATATTTGGAGCATCAGAGATGTCAATCTCTCAAAACGTCTTTAATGAGTTTTGACCTAGACAAGTTTACCTTCATTTTGGTATATTATGTTCCACTCAAACATGTTTCCTTGTATTCTATTTACATCACAGAACTTTCTGGTCAATTTAGGCCATGGACCATCTACCGTAAAACTTGACCTAACTTTCAATTTAATTTTGGGACTCGACATTGATCCAACCTAATCGATCCGATATACGGTTTTGACCTATTTTGAGTCTTCTACGCACATGCCACTTGTGTGTAATCCAATTGAGCACCCGTATGATATTATTTTATCAATGATTATAAATAACTTAAATTGTAGCCATGATCGCTCCAAGCCTAAACCTAACACAATCTAACCCAACATTCAACCCAAATTTATGTGGACACTCGTATGACTCACAACACCACTCTACTCCCTCCCCTTGTCCAATCACAACCCAAATTTATAGGGCAAAAATTGTATAGTTACGGTCAAATTTGAGTAAGCAATGATTAAGATATATTCATGATCATAACCATTCAGGGATGAACAAGAGATAAAATCAAATTTTTTTAGGCACGATATAGGATAGAATAGCATGATCACAATCAATTAGGCACGAACTTGAATCAAAAGTTAGAAAATTATGGTCTGGCACGATCCAAAATAAAATGGCTTAGTCATGATTAACCCTAAAATCTATGTCACCTAGGCACAATTAGAATATAGTTACGATTAAGAAATGATCATAATTGATTGTGTACGAATATAGTCGAATTGAAGGAAAGTCGTGATGAGGATATAGTAATAGTCCAAAGTCAAGGCTAAAAATGAAAATGATGGGGTCGGCATGACTACTACCATCTAGATAAGGTAGAAAGGAAGTATTAGTCACAGAGAATCACTTAGTCATAATTAGGTGCAACAACTTAGGCACGATCAAACGAATTATTTGTTATTGTTAAACACGAAATCTAAGTTATCTAGGCAGGATCATTAGAATAAAAAAAAGCACACTTTATTAATAATCAAAGAGGAAAAGCACAATGCAAAAGAAACTACTATGAATCATTCTTACTACAATACTCCTGCTACAATAGCAAGGTCTAAAGGACCATTATTCTAGGAAACATAAACTCCAACTTCTGTTTACAAATCAACTACACCATTAAAGTCGGCATCTCAAATCAACCACATCTATTCTAGTGATGTCCTCGGCTCATGCTTTCTCTCACTAGGACAGTCTCTAATTCTATACTCAGTCGACCCACAGCTGAAGTACTTCTTTATTCTCTTTCTACACTCCTTTTGTCCAGGCTCTGGCCTCTTACTGTAGGCACAAGTAATCTGGTTCTCCTACTGGACTAGGGCAAATGCTTGGAGAACTTTCTACTGAACCAAGGACTGTTCATACAAAGTCTTCTGCTGACCCTGATGATGCTTGGCTGACCTAGAATTGCTGTCTTCTGAAACATCTCGATTCCTATTTAGGCGAAGGCTCAGATCGACCTCAACCCTCTGAAAAATCGTGACGATCTCGGTATAGGTCCTCGTACCGTTGGTAACATAGATGCGAATCTCATCAGCTAATCCCTGACGGAACCTCCTAGCTCGTTCCTCAGGATCCTTCATCATACTCCTAGCGAATCACCAGAACTGACTGAACTCGGCAGCGTACTCATCAACCGTACGAGTTCCTTGCTCGAGAGCCTGAAACTGCCTTTGTAAGGCCTCTTTAGCTACTGCGGGAAAGAACTTCTCCTTGAAGATCTCTACAAACTTGGCCTAGGTGAGTCTGGGTTCGATGAGCTGAGGCTCACTCCGAAACCAAGTGTGGGCCAAATCGTGCATGTGCAATCATGTTGCCTCTATCTATGGTCCTCCAGAAGTTTGGACAGACGAAGTACCCTCTCAATGTCTTCTAACCACTCGTCGGCATATAGGATGCCCTCAGTGTCCAGAAACTCACGATGAACCATCTTCTTAAAGTCTAAGATGGAATCCTCTCTAGGCAGGGTAGGTGTGGCCTAAGTCTGAGCTAGAATCTGTGACAAGGTCGGAGGTATGATCTGAGGTGGTGGTGGTGGAAGAGGGGTCACTAGCTTTTCCATGGCAGCTAAGGTAGATAGTCAGACATTCTCTATACCCTCTCGGAGAATGGTAGCCTGATCCCACTGAGATACTAATAATCGTTGGACCTGCTTTCTCTGGGCATCTAGTAAACTCTGAGTCAAGATCCTTTGTGCCTTAAGCAATCCATGAATCAACTCCTGTATCTGAGTTCTTCCTATGGAACTAACAGATCGTCGGATGGAGGCTCCTAGGGTAGGAGGTGGGGCATAAGTGTCAGTCCGCTCTAGGTCCACTGGTGGTACAGAAGATCCTCCCTGGGTGTTGAACATACTAAGGGTGTGGCGACGCGACGGATGTTCTTTCTTACCCTTTTCAATTTGTACAATGGTAGAAAAGCAACAAAAAGTGTCCAATAGTGTAGTATAACAGAAAATATAAAGATAGAAATAATACTACACAATCCATAATTGGACCTAGGTTATGATTGAGCATTCCTATTTTTGTAGGCTCCCAATGGTACTCTAATTCTAAGCACCATTAGATAGACCTGCATGGACCACCATAAAAATGTGTCATACCCCGCGCCCACATGATCGGGTACGGGTTGTGAGCACGTCCAGCATACGTTGTCGTTGACAGTGGTAGTCAGCTGTCTAGTCCTCGAGAATCCACAAGCGATAATGATCTCAATCTATGCTCAATCATGATTCGTGTCAAAAATTGTGTCGCAATATGAGTCATGCTAATTTAGGAAATAAAACAAATTATATTTATTTAATATTGAGAAACAAAATACAGAGTACTTGCCTCAAGTCCAATTTGTTGGAATTGCTCTGTTACTCCAACATATAAATAAAGAAAATATTTAATCATCAGGGCCCATATTTATTTATACGATTAATCATATAAAACACGCATTCCCTTCCTTAATACCAACCGAGCCCAAAATAAAACCTCACTTATAAAACTCTTATTTCTCTAATAGGCTTTTATAACTAGATTTTGGCCCATGGCCCAACTTCCCAATTTCTTTTTTACCAAAAACTCAAACCTATATTTTATTACCAAAACCTAACTCCATTTACTTGTCAGCCCAACACAACATTAATAAGCCCAAAGTCCTTTGATCAGCCCATCACAAAACCCATTTACATTATTTCTTTTCTAATTCTTCTTTCTGTCTTTTTTTCTTCTCTCAATAATCTTAATAGCCCAAGACATTGGGACACAGAACCCAACCCAATAATACTATCACTGCTGCTGCTCTTATTTTCAAACCCAAATAATCAAACTACAGATCCAGCCCACAAACTGGCCCATCCTGACCTATTATTACTACTGCTGCAGTTGATTTGTTTTTCTTTTTCTTTTTCTTCTAACCTTACTGGACCTAAGAGCCCAAATTCCAGCCTATGCTATAAGTTGATGCCCGGCCCATCTCACATACTTATACCTAAACCCTAACACTCAGAGTTGCTCTCTCTCTCTCCTTCACTCACAAAGCAGAGAGCCGCCTCTTCAAAATCCTAATTCCCAATAACTTAGGGTCCGTTTGGATATGCTTTCTGAATTTCTTTTTCTGAAAACAGTTTTTTGAAAGTAAGTTATAAAGTTGTTTTCTGAGTGTAAAAATTTTGACTTTGCGTTTGGTTACTTTCATCTGAAAAATAGTTTTAGAAAATAGAAGTTCAAAATTATGTTTGGTAAAATATTTTGTAAAAATAATTTTTGTTAAAGTTTTATAAAATACTTATATTAAAATTAATTTATTCGTGTCCAATTTGTGTCCCCATATTTTTTTGTGTAATCATATTTTTGGCCCAATTTATGTTCAATTATTTTTATGTCAAATAAAATATCTGTGTCCAATTTGTGTCCCTGCATTAATCTGTTCGGCTCGGCGTCGTCGTCATCGGAAGAAGAGTTGGTCCACTACTAAAATATCATCAAATAGCGACGTAATTTAGTGACGGCAAGAAATGACGTCGCTAGTTATGTAATTTAGCGACAACTTTATAAACACGTCGCTGCCTAGCGACGTTCTGCGACATGAGTTTAATACGTCGCTGAATAGCGACGTTCAGCGACATAATATTAGCATATGTCGTCAGTTTTGCGACGTTTAGCGACTTCAACACGTGACGTCGCTAAGTTTTTTTACTTAGGGCACAGCGTTTCCTTCTTCCCCCTCACTCTCACTCGAAAATACTCAAAAATTTTAATTTCCCCCCACCCCCCCGGCGACTCCCTCCCCCTCTGTCAGTGCCCTCCCCCCCGGCGACCCCCTTCCCCCCCCGACGACTCCCTCCCCCTCCGGCGAGCTCCTCCTCCTCGAGATCCTCCTCCTCGAGCTCCTCCTCCCCCAATCCGAGCTCCTCCTCCTCTTCCTCAGGTAAACCCTAACCTAACTCCTCTCCTTTCTCCTCCTCCTCTCCCACGGACACACACACACATGGACACACGGACACATGGACACACATCGTGTCCCCAAAGACTCGTGCCCATTGGATTCGTGTCCCCAAAGACTCATGCCCATTGGATTCATGTCCCCAAAGACTCGTGCCCATTAGATTCGTGTCCAGTTTTGGATGTGTTGAGTTTGGTTTATTTTTGGACACATTGTGTCGAGTATTTGGACACGAGTTTGGTTTGGAAGACACATACACACATGACACTTGTATATGCACACTTGACACTATACACTCTCTATCTCTCTAGTATATAAATGCATAAATTGTTGAATGTATATATTGTGTTCCCTTGGTTATAGCCTAGTATATGTAAATATCTTAACCTATATATGTATGCCTATATATATATATATATATATATATATATATATATATATAGTAAATATATAGGTAGTTGTGTGATTGATGGCTTGTTTAGATGTGGTAGTGTGGTAGTATGGTAGTGTGAGTGTGAGTGAAGAGGGATATTGAGATAAGTGTTAGATTGTGTGTGTGTGTGTGTGTGTGTGTGTGTGTGTGTGTGTGTGTGTGTGTGTGTGTGTGTGTGTGTTTGAGAGTGAGAAAGGTGAAAGGGATTTAGATATGTATCCATAAGTTAGTATCCTAAGTTAGATATTTAGGATAGTATCCTAGGCACTAATTTAATATCTTGTTTAGGATGTTAGTATCCTAGAGTTAGATAGGTGAGTTAATATCTTAGGATACTAGAAGTTAGTATCCTAGATAGGTTAGTTAGTGTCTTGGATAGGTT
Organism: Iris pallida; assembly: GCA_029216955.1. Classification (NCBI taxonomy): domain Eukaryota; kingdom Viridiplantae; phylum Streptophyta; class Magnoliopsida; order Asparagales; family Iridaceae; genus Iris; species Iris pallida. The sequence continues at coordinate 7,646,701 of JANAVB010009400.1, read as the reverse complement.
AGTTAGTATCCTATTTATCCTCGATAAGTTAGTATCCTAAGTTAGATATCTTAGGGTAGTTAGGTTATGCTAGTATCTTGAGGGTATCAAGATAATAGGATATTAGGATATGGGCTAGAAGTTAGTACCCTAAGTTAGTATCTTGGCTAGAATTTGGTATCCTAGGATAGTTAGATATCCTAGTATCTTAAGAGTGTCCTAGATTAGTCTATGGTAATAGGATACCCTATAGGGGGGAGGGGGCAGGGGTAGGGGGCAGGGGACAGGATCCTAACCCTATTTCGGACACGACTCTGTGACACAGGACACAGGACACACACACACACACAATACATACATATATACCTATATACATAAATACACATATCTACATATATACATGTATATATATACTCACACACTTGCATACACAAATACATATATAAATATATATGTATACAATGTATATACACACAAATACACATATATACACACAATCAAAAATCCATTTGAAATTCATTTTAAGAATCTGAAATGTTGACGATATATACCCAAGGTTCACAATATCGGTATCGGAATCGGTATCAGACTATTCCTATGAGTATTGGTATCAGCGATATCGGTAGTATCGACGGTATCGTATCGGACTTTGGTATCGGAAAACAAATAATTATTAATAAATTATTTACATCTAAAAACATATATTTTTATACATTTAGGCATAATTTTAAGTATTTCAGCGTTATTTCTTAGTAGTTTTGAAATTATATGAAATAGTAGTCACCCTTACCGATTGGTTTTGCCGAATTGACCGGAACAAAGACCCCCAATGTCGGTATCGGTCAATATTTGGTATCGGTCGGTATCGGATCGGAACATGCCAAACCGTATCGGTATCGGCCGATACTTTAAACCATGTATATACCATGGTTTTGCCTTTTAGTTGCAGGAATATGAGAGGGTGACATGGTTGTCACATTAAGGGTCTTTGAGGAGGTGACATGTTGTGAACAGATATATCCTTATAGTTCTCCTACGTAATGTTAAAGAAAATCCGTAGGAGAACTATATATAAGGATATATCTTTTCGCAACATGTCATCTTGTCAAAGACCCTTAATGTAACAACCATGTTACCGCAGTATTGGTATTTGGATACTAATAGCGATAAGGTAAAGGGTACCAACTTAAGGTATTGGTATTGGGATACCAATAGCGATAAGGTAAGGGGTACCTTGGTAGGTAATGACTAAAAATAGGATATTTGACTTAGATTTGACCTTGTTTGACCAAGGTTGACTATTTTGACTGAAAGTCAAAGTAGAGTCAACATCTGACCTAGATTGGACTAAGAGTTGACAAAGTCAACTATAGGTCTACCCTTGACCTAGTTTGACCTTGTTTGACTTTGTTTGACTTAGCTTGACCTTGTTTGACTTTGTTTAACTTAGTACAACCTAGTTTGACCTAGATTGCATATCATTGTTATTAGTAACTGTCCGCTACTAATGTGTGTCCCATAATAAGACATAATATACGAATTTGTGCCTGTTGGATAATGTGTGTCCATCTTTGCAGAATTATTTCCAAATGGATATGAATTACTACATGCGGAATCGTTCATGGATGTACAATCGTCGTCCTGATGATATGTGTGGTGTACGGGATGAATACATAGCGGGAGTAGAGCAGTTCCTGCAGTTTGCTAAGGCGTTCCCTCAGTACATGGACGGTACCAAAATTAAGTGTCCGTGTGTAAAATGTCATAGCGTGAAATATTATCCAGAAGTGGAAGTGACATATCATTTGTACTCGAGGGGTTTCACGCCTAATTACTATCAGTGGATCGCACACGGAGAACTTGTGTCTTTAGCATCAGAGCCGGAGCCTTACGTTGAGCCGTATATGCATGCGGGACCTAATTTTGCTTCAGATAATCATGCTTACGACGACGGGTGCGTCAACATGGTTTTTGACGCTGTGGGGCCTAGTTTCGTTCATGATGCACCTTAGGAGGCACCGAACGCCGATGCTGTACAGTTCATAGAGTTGCTGGAGAATACAAGGACTCCATTGTATCCTGGTTGTGAGGATCATTCACCGTTGGAGGTGGTCACAAGACTGTTGAGCATTAAGACAGATTTTAACATGTCGTAAGAATGCTACAACCGAGTGTTGGAGTTGATTATAGAGATCTTGCGGCGGGTGCTAAGTTGCCTAAAGACTTCTACCGGTCTAAGAGGATGGTGAGATCGCTCTGGATGGGATACGAGAAAATCGATTCCTGTCGCAATGGGTGCATGCAGTACTACAAAGACGACAAGGACGCAGATGTGTGTAGATTTTGTGGTGCTGATCGCTATAAGACAACTAGTACAGGAAGGTCTACCGGTGCAAGAAGACCGACCGATTCAATGCACTACTTGCCTTTAACGCCGCGGTTGCAAAGATTATTTATGGTGAAAGAGACGGCCAAAAATATGAGTTGGCACATGCGAGAACAGATTAAAGGAGTGTTGGATCACCCATCCAATGGAGAAGCGTGGAAGCACTTTGATCGAGTGTATCCTGATTTTGCTTTAGATCCGCGTAATGTCAGGTTGGGACTATCTTCTGACGGTTTTACTCCTTTTGGTCTTTCGGGATCCCAGTATTCGTGCTGGCCTGTGATTGTCACTCCGTATAACCTACCGCCTTGGATGTGCATGAAGACTCAGTACATGTTTCTAACCGTTATAATTCCTGGTCCGAACAATCCCAAGAAGAACATTGACGTGTACTTACCACCTTTGATGGATGAGTTGAATCAGTTATGGGAAGTAGGCGCTAACACGTACGATGTTTCCAGGAAACAGAATTTTCAGATGAAGGCAACCCTTATGTGGACCATCAACGACTTTCCGGCCTATGGAATGTTATCTGGATGGAGCACTCATGGCCGTCTCTCATATCCGTATTGCATGGACCGTAGTAAGGCTTTCCGCTTGAAATACGGAGGAAAATCGTGCTTCTTTGATTGTCATCGGCAATTTTTGCCAAAAGATCATCCGTTCAGAAGGAACAAGAATGCATTCCGTGCCGACGTTGTAGAGAAGGGTGATCCACCGCCAAGGTGGTGCGGAGCCACGATATGGGAGGAGGTTAAAGATTTTCCAAGTGCTATCGAAGATCCTATAACTGGGTACAAGTGCGATAGATTTGGTAGAGATCATAACTGGACAAAGAGGAGCATATTTTGGGATCTGCCATACTGGTGTACCAATCTGATCAGACATAATCTTGATGTCATGTATATTGAGAAGAATGTGTTTGATAACATAATTAATATTGTGAGGAACGTAAAGGAAAAAACGAAAGACAATTCCAAGGCCAGGTTGGACTTAGAAGAAATATGCAAATGCCCTGCGTTGCATTTGATACAGAAGAATGGAAAACAGTTCCCGTCGAAGTCAATTTTCTCGCTGGACAAGGAGGATAAAGTGAGACTTTGTCGGTGGATCCAGGGCCTAAAATTTCCAGACGGATATGTGTCAAATATGAGAAGATGTGTCGATCCGAAGGAAAATAAATTGACGGGTATGAAGAGCCACGACTGTCACGTATTCATGGAGAGGTTAATTCTGATTGCATTTCGGAAATTCTTACCGCAGATAGTTTGGGATCCATTGACGGAGCTTAGCATATTCTTCAGGGATCTTTGTTCTAAGAAATTGCTCGTTGATCGTCTAGAAAAACAAGAGAAGGACATTGCGGTAACACTATGCAAGCTAGAGAGGGTGTTTCCTCCAGGATTCTTCGACTCTATGGAGCATTTGTCGATTCATCTATCCTATGAGGCACGTGTTGGTGGACCCGTCGAATATCGATGGATGTACCCGTTCGAGCGACATTTGAATCACCTAAAAAAAGGTGAAAAATAAGGCACGAGTCGAGGGTTCTATTTGTGAAGCCTATATTCTCGAGGAGATTACAAACTTTTGTTCGATGTATTTCAAGCCTCATGTTGCAACTAATAGAACGAGAGCTTCCAGAAACGACGACGGAGATCATGAAAGTAATGATACAATACTGAAGGTATTCAATGCTCCAGGAAAGCCATCGGGTAAAATAAAGAAGAGATATCTGAACGATGATGAGCTAAGGGCTGCTCAGGTGTATGTATTACTCAACTGCGACGAGGAGAAAGTAGAGAAACTGGAGGGGTAAGTAAATAATATGTCTATATTATTTTAATAGTGTTGATTATTATACTATTACATTAATTGCACGATGTTGTTTTCAGCATATTTAATGATGATGTGAGGTAAGGTAGGCCATACATAACAGAAGAAGAACTAGAACAAGAAATAAGGCATTATTTTCCATCATGGTTGAGTGCATATGTAAGACTTCAGAACTCTGTAATTACCTTTCTGTATATGCACTTGATTGAGAATGAGCTTAATTGCTTCTTTCGTGGTATTTAGGTCGATCGTCCATATGCAAGACTTGAGAATGAGTCTATTAGAACGCTAGCCAAGGGACCAATTTATGCTGCAAAAATATGGCCAAGCTACTGTGCTAATGGGCTTAGGTTCAAGTCAACAACTTGCCCGATCAGAGACAACTTTGTGGATCTCGATTCCACCAAAAATAGCTGTTTGTGTATCAGATCTTCGAACTACAAAGATGTTGATGCGGGCAACAATTTCTATGGCATGCTACGGGAGATCGTGGAGCTGACATATAGTTATGGAATAAAGCCTGCTAAGATTGTGTTATTCAGGTGTGATTGGTTCGATCCGATTGAAGGTCAAGGTTGGAAAGTAGACAAGCATGGTCTTGTTGATATAAACTATCGGCGTCGATATCAAGCCTATGAACCATTTGTCCTATCAAGTCAGGCTCAGATCGTATACTTCATAAGTTATCCTAAACGGGGAACAACAAGGTCGGACTGGTGGGCATTATACAAGACCAAAGCTAGAAATACCTTTGAGGTTGACGATATAGCTTATCAACAGGATGAACTACCTCTTGTAACAAATATTATAGAAGTGGACACGACGAAAGTTCCTCATTACACATCTAAATGTGTAGAAGAAGTAGAATTATCTGAAGAGGAAGATGCAGATGAAAGTGAAGATGTAGAGGAGAAAGAAGAAGAAGAAGATGAGCTAAACGAACTAGATAAATTTTCAGAAGAGGATTAAAATCTGTGATGTCTATCATATAAATATATATTTTTGTAATAATAAATCTGTGACACTTTAGCGACACTTTAGTGACACTTTTATCTGTGACCATGATATTTTTCAAAAATCTGTGATGTCTATCATATAAATATGTATTTTTGTTTTATTGTCATATGTTATTATCAGGTATGACTAGACCAGGAGGACGACGCGGAGGATTTTACATTAGGCAGTCCCGTCAACCTCGGCCTGGGGATGGAGAGGGCAGTTCAGTACCCTTATCCTCATCTCCGAGTACGCCAGTGTACCGTTCTGTTCCCGGTCTATTACCGGGACAGGGCAGTTCCAGCAGGTTGCCGACTCCTCCCTCGTCGTCCAGCCTTCCTGATCCCGCGTCCAGCATCCCTGATCCCCCGTCCAGCATTCCTCCTGTCAACGGCTCTATGGGGGGAGCCGACGTCGAGCATATGGAGGACGGCGATCAGACTGATCCTGTCCAGGCAGGAGGTAAGAGCGACCCTCCATGCGCTCCCCAGGGCGAGACGCGTATGGAGATTTGGACGGACGGGCCTATGAAGTAAGTTAATTAATTAATATATATTTCTCAAATGATTATATGTACATATATATTCATGAAAAATTATTATTGTATAGATATCGGCCTTCTGTAGTACAGAGACAGCTAGGGGTATTTCTGAGGCAGAACTATGGTGGGCCTTGGATTAACTACTCAGATGCTCCCGCAGATAGGAAGGCCTTTTGGTTCGCCCACTTCAAGGTAAAAAATTTGTTTATTTTTAAATATTAATAATCATTTGTGTATATTATACAACTTTTGTATTTTACTTATTGTAAAGGACCTATTTCTATCCACCACACCGGGCGGCGAGGATCGAGGGCCAATTTTCTGCCGTCGCAGCCAAGCTCATCCGTGATGCGATCCACGACCAGAAGTGTCGTGATCGCTCCGGAGAGCCGATCCATGGTTGGATCATGCCAGATCAGTGGGCTGCGATGAAGGCTAGATTCAGCGAGCCCAAGTACGAGGAGCAGTCTGACAAGGCCAAGGTGGCGCGGTCGAGCGCCGGTAAGTGGTGTGGTGGCTCCATTCCGATGACGGAGCATTTTCGTCGTCTGGTACATTTCCTATGACGGACATTAATTTATATATAGTTCGACAGAATGTTTAATACTAATAATAGATAATATATTTTAACAGGTAAAAAAGGGTGAGGACCCGAACATGGTGACCGTCTTCCTGGTCACCCATTGGAGGACTGGGGAGTTCATTGACGAGAGGGCGATGCAGGCATATGTACGTTCTATTCTTTATATTAATTTACTATAATTTAGAAAATAGAAAAATAGATATCAATATAGACTTTAGCAAACACTTACACGTTAGCAAACATGTTCTAGGCCGAGTTTGTTCGGCTACAGGAGGAGGCGGCTGCTGCTGCTGCTGCTGCTAGTGCGCAAGCAGAGGGAGGGGCTGGTACTTCCTCCCAGCTGCCTACAGTTCTATCGTCGGATGAGCTCTGGATGACCGTCATTGGCGGTCTTCAAAAGGGTACGTACTACGGTACGGGATCCTACGGCACGTATTTGGCTTCGGAGTCATCCCGGGCCCCCTCTGTCAGTGCGCAGTCTCCGGCTTCGCAGGCGTCGTCACGAGCTGAGGATGTTTGTCGTCAGATCGAGGAGCTACGTCGCGAGTTGCAACAGCAGATTTCTGATGCGATCGAGCGATGATCCGACCCTCCGATCGTCACCGGACGATTTGATACAGTCGAGCGCAGTATACATGAGCTGATGAGTCTGCATCAGGCTATAGCTGCCAGCTTGCACACGCTCACCGAGTCTACGGAGCGCACAGAGCGTAGACAGGTCGAGCTGGAGGGATCGCAGAGGAGCATGTCTGCCTCACTCACTCAGGTTTTGGCTTCGCTTGAGGCGAGTACTGAGAGGGTGGTGAGTACCCTTGTTGTTTATGGTGAGCGACTGCGAGAGCTGGAGCAGATACGTCCTCCCGGTCCATCGACGACGCCGACTCCAGACATTGTACTGTCTCCTACTTGCCCCTACGGTGCAGCTCATCCAGGAGTAGTATGACTACATCCTATCCCAGTTGTGCGGCAGGGGTCCGCAGTGATTTTATTAATTTTTTTATGACTTGTATGTATTGGCCCTATGGGCAAATTGTTTATTGGTACACTTTTGTTTATACACTTGGTGGGAGACTTTTTATCATCTTCCATTTTTATTCGACTCTATTGGATGTTTGTGAGGATGTGTGTCTGTGATATTTACTTTGCACTGCCTCCTATTTTTATTATGATATTTACTTTATGATATCTGCGACGGGGATGACAAATATACCTACGCTGGGTTATAAGCGATGATCTGATATACAAAGGAGGTGCTGCCAAAATTTTAAAAAAAATATAATGTGTATTTTTGTGATGATGTGTGTCTGTGTTTACAGTGAATGTGAAATGCAGTGTTCGGAACCATCGACAGTTTCGATTACTGTTGTATGTTTTATCTTGGATAGAAAGAGCAACAGTTCAGAGTGTACTTCTGAGAGCTTCATTTTCACGTCCTTCACTTTTTCGGGACGTCGTAAAGGATCCCGAGAAGGTGAAGGACGTGAAGAGGAAGCTCTGAGAAGTGCACCCTGAACTGTTGCTCTTTCTATCCAAGATAAAACATAGAACAGTAAGCGAAACTGTCGATGGTTCGAACACTGTACTTCACACACACTGTAAACACAGACACACAGCATAACAAAAATACCAATTATATTTTTTTAAATTTTTTTATTACATCTGCGACGTATAGCGACGTTCTGCGACGTACAGCGACGGCACATACACGTCGCTATACGTCGCTACATAGTGACGTAACGTCGCAAGCAGTCGCTATACTGCTGACGTGGGATATTTCAACCTGAGAGCGGACGTCGCTAAATTTGTCGCTAGGCGTCGCTAAAGTGCCCACGTGGCTGCCATGCTATGTCATCATATTTAATGTTTACCGCGTCGCAAAGTGGTCGCTCTACGTCGCTATTTTGGCGACGTAAGTTTACGTCGCTATTTTGGCGACGTAAGTTTACGTCGCTATCTGTCGCTAATTTTGCGACGTCTAGCGACACTAAACGTGACGTCGCAAACAGCGATGTTCTGCGACGAAATTGTCATATGCGACATGTCTATACGCGACATCCAATTTTCGTCGCTAAATACGTCGCAAATAGATTTTAGCGACGGATTTTCCTTGTTTAGCGACGTCTTTTGACGTCGCTAAATGGGGTTATTTTAGTAGTGGTTTGGCCAAGAGATGAGGCCGCCGGAGGACCACCCTGGGCTCGCCATACTGGACGACGGGGTCGGTGGACGAGCTCGGCACAGCAGCTGCCGTTACCACAAATGAGAGGCCGCGGCTGCCGTGACGTCAACCTCAGACACTGGCGTCTAGGGCTCGGGCGGAGCGATGACAACCGGAGGTGCCGTACGGGCGGTGTGACGTTATGGCCGAGTTCAGCCAACAGAGAACGAGTAGAGGTGTCGTGCGGCGAGTTCATCATACGGGAGATGGGGCATCGTGGGCTAGTTCGACTGGAGGTGTCGTGGGCGAGTTTGACTGGAGGCATCGCGGTCATCATCCTTGTCGAGTCTCCAAGAGGTCGTCGTCCACTCGTCGAGATGGTCGAGATGTCACCCACGTCATGGCTAGGGTTAGGATTAGACTTTGATGAAGAAGAAGAGTTGGTGGAGCAGGTGAGAATTTTTGGTAAAAAGTGGGGAGAGAGGGAACAGGAGAGAGACGTGGAGAGCGAGAGAGAGAGATATATTGGAAGGCCCCTAAGAGTTTTCTGGGATCGGAGTAAGTGAGAAAAGATATCGAAAAACATGTTTTTTTTTGTTTTCTAAAAATGAAGTTTAAAAGCTGTTTTATGTATGAAAGTTTAGAAGAAATTTTTTTTGGGTGTGTTATATTTATTGGGGATTTGAGTTTAAACTCAAAAAGTCATTTTTTAAAGCATAACCAAACAGGGCCTTACCCTCCCTCTCTCTCTACTTCTTACTCCCATCTACGCACACTTAGCCACCCTATTACTCATAAAGAAGAACAAAAGGAAGCAGAAGAAGAAGAAGGCTTACCACAAGCGACGACGCTCGACAGAGTATCGACGGAAGTACGGGGATGGCTGGAAGTGGCTGCGTTCAAGGAAATGACGCCGATGGTGACATCGAGGAGCAAATCGAGGTCGGTGGAGCTCAGATCTGGATGATGGGTCACCAGATCTAAAGGTGTTGAGCTTGGCACACGTCGAAGCGGAGGACACGGCGAGCTCCGAGACAACAATGTTGGTAAACCGAGGCGGTGAGGCAGCGGTAGATGATCAAAACCAACGACAGCCTCGAAGGAAGACACACTGCTCGAAGATAATGCTCTGCTCGAGGCTAGGCATGCTGTTCGAGCACAGCACGCAGCAAAAAGCAGACGTGTGGCTCGAGGTCTAGCGACGGGGACGATCGAGTTCTAGGGTTCTGGCGTGACGAACGAAGGAGATATGGTATCATCTTCGAGGAGAAGGCACGACGGACTGGCGGTGGCTGGAGGCATCAGAGGCACTCGAGACAGGTGAGGTTCGACCACATCGAGGCAACTGAGGTCGCGGCGGAGGATCTCGGCAAGGAAGAGCCTGGAGGAAGATAGCGAAGATGAGGCTCGAAAGCTCAAGGTGAGGTGCGGTGCTCCGGCAGTGATGATGAGGATCGTACTCCGGCTAGGCGGCGGCGATCGATTCAGAGTCTAGGTTTAGGATTTTCTAGAGTGTCTGGATCTGTGTTCTGTAATTTTAAACCCCCAAATTTTTTTTCAAAGATATTTATTTATTTATTTTTGCATTCAAAGGATAAGGTGATGTGTTATCTTCAAATATAGAAGTTAGAATTTTGCAAAAGTATACATATATATTTTTTTTACAAATATAGGTTTAATCTTCAATAAAATATTTTTGTATATAGGTATATATGGAAGTTTCTTGTTAAACATATTTACAAAATATTATATTTATATAAATTTGCTTGTTAGAGAAATTTTCTCGGATATTTATGAATATATACCTACATATATAAATTCTGTTAGAAGATATAGATAAAATATCTTTTTAGATATAAAATAATAAATTTATTGTTAATTTGAATATATGAGTTAAACTATATTTTATATTTCATGATTTGAGGGTGCCTATAAATATCAGTATATATTAGGCTAAATACTTAAAAGATTATTTTATAAATATTTTAGGAATTTTAGAAAGTTTTATTGTTTTAGTTAGGTTTATTAGTGTATAGATATATACACACATATATAAATATATAGAGTAAAAGAAAAGAAAAGGAAAAGGAAAAGGAAAAAAAAAAATTCTAACCGAGTGCTACTGTTCCGCGGGAACAGTAGCAACTCATCCCAGAATGAAACTGAGCCTTGCCCCCCCTAACAAGTGTTATATTAGGTTATGTTAAAAAAAGGCAAATTATAAGGGCACATGTTTTTTTACTCGGGGCTAGCCAGGATTAGGGCTAGCCAGGCTTTGAGGAACTTTTACTCGGGCTGTCCAAATTTATTTTTCAGGGGCTGTCCAAACCCCCACAACCCCCCCAAACCCAAAAATTACTCTCATTTGAAATTTTCCCTCTCTCTCTTCACAAACCCTAGCTTTCTTCTTCTTCTTCTACCCATTTTCTTCTTCTCCACCATTTCCATCCTCACATCTCTGTCAAAATCCTAGTTTTTTTTCTCATCATCATCATCTTCTTCTTCTCCACTATTTCCATCATCACCATCTCCATCAAAACCCTAGTTTCTTTCTCTTTCCCAATTTCGATGGCACCCAAAAAATTAAATAAACTCTAAAATGCATGGAAATAAAGGATAAATACTTCTTCCCTCACAAAGAATGCATGGAAATAAATTCTAAAATACATATTTCACTCTATTATCAAGATTGAAATAAACCATAACATGTTTTTTTTCATTCGAAAATTTCGACTTTAGGACTGCCAGAAATTATGGCAGTCCAGAAAGGAACTTGCTGTACAGCAAGTATCTTTCAGGACTGCCTCAATTTTTGGCAGTCCTCAATATGCCTAGGACTGCCAGAAATTGTGGCCGTCCTGCTGTAGAGCATATTCCATTCAGGACTGCAACAATTTCTGGCAGTCCTCATTACTTCTAGGACTGCCAGAAATTGTGGCAGTCCTGTTGTACATCGAGTCTATTTAAAGACTGCCACAATTCCTGGCAGTCCTGATTACTTCTAGGACTGCCAGCAATTGTGACAGTCCTGTTGTACATCGAGTCTATTTCAAGACTGCCACAATTTCTGGCAGTCCTCAATGCTTATAGGACTGTTAGAAATTATGACAGTCCTGATATTAACCCAATTATTCTACAACTTGGATTTCTTCCATAGTTTTCTTCTACAACTAGGATTGCATGCATAATTCTTCTATTAATAAAGAAAAATTGGTTAATAGACTAATAGATTTGATAGATTTGATAACCCAATTTCTTCTACAACTATGGTTTCATCCATAATGTCTAAACAAGAAAAAAAAAATAAAGTAGTGTTTGGAGAAAGAGATCTGAGAAATTAGAAGAGATCAAAAAACCAAAATAAACTAGGTTTGTAAAAATTGATCTTCTTGTTCTTATTGTTCTTGTTCCTTTTCTTTTTCTTCTTCTTCTTCTTCTTCTTCTCCTTCTTGTGAGGAATTGAGAGTGAAGAAGAAAACAAAAATTATAAGACATATCTTTTATACCTACCACTTGGATAGCCCTGAGTAATTTTTTCAGTGGCAAACTTGTAAATAATGGAAAACAGTCACTTGGACAGCCCCGAGTAAAAAAGGCTATGCCCTTATAATTTGCCTAAAAAAATAGTGCCGCCACCCAAAACACCTAGCCGAAGTCCATCGACCACAGCCTGGACAGCCAGCGACCTCGCGCGCACCGTCACGGAGGCTGGCCGACCATGGCAGCGTCGGCCTGGACCGCGGCAACCGCACACTCGCGCACATGGAGTACTGGGACCACAACATCAACTACTGACAGCAAGCCAACTCTGCGGCAAGATTTCTCCGTGCGTGCTCGACCAATTTTCGTTATGTTTCCTCGGGTACATTCCTAAACTATACGCCTTTGATTCTCTCAAAACAGTTCATTTTAATTCGCAACTTGTACGACGAAAATCGAGTTCCAAAATCGAGAAAAGAATTCGATATTTGGATATTAGAAACTGTCCCAACGTCCCATGTTTGCGGTCGAATTACGACCTATGTGTTACAATTTTTGGAAATCAGTTTGAACAGCCTTGTAGAACACCTGATCAAGATCAAAACCCTATTTCTATTTTAATTTTTAGATGTTTATTTTTTGTTTAAAATTAATTCCAAGTTAGAAAAAAATCTGTTTTTAAAATATTAAAATCCTCCGATACGACGTGCGTCCTGCCAAACTGGGCGACGTGGTCGTGAACCGACAGCATCGAAAGATGCGTATCGACTTCGTGGATGTGTGGGCTTTGATAGAATTTAAACTGATTGCGTGTGCGCGACGAATTTGATCCGTATCCGTCGAATTTTTTTGTATCGGGCTTTTTCGAAATTTTCTAATTACTTTCTGTACACTCATCAAATTACGACGAAACTTGCACCATTGGACTCGAAATATTTTTCTCGTCCTGTGACCCAAGTTTGGTCCGATTCTGAGACCGTTGACCGGATCGCCATCTTGACGGGCCCACAATCCCACTCAATGTGCAATTTTGTGCACGGTCCACCGGAATCTAAAATTGGACATACCGTTGGGTTCGTCTCATCAAAACAAATCTGTAGATATGTAGTTTGATGACTTTAGAGACCGTAGATAGTGGCACGCATTTCAGTGTAAAGTGGGTCCAACGACGGACATCGTTTTGACCCGAAATTACAATTTTGCCCCTGTTCAAGAATTTGATTTTTAGACAGGCATTTCCTAGGCATATCTTTTATTCCAAACTCATTCGTGATGTTTGTTGCAGCATCCAGAGTCATCTGCGAGATTTGGCTTTTCTTGATTCGTTTATTTGATAGTTCGAGCTACTGGATCATTTCCTTTTGCACATAACCTTAGGCAAGATACCTTGCCATTAAACTGTTTATATTCAGTCTGCATTTATTTATTATGTATCACTATTCATTATTTTTGGTTCTTATAGTTCCTAATTTACTACCTGCTCATTGATTATTAGTTTACTTTGTTATTATCCTTGATTGCATATGAACTTAGAGTTAAGGGACTACCGTTTGTAGTGTATCGCATACACGTTGACACAATTGTAACACGAGTATGTGTGATATGAGTATCATATAGAGGTCCTTGCGTGTGGACTGATCCCCCATGTGCATGCATTAGGACTAACTGCTATTAGAGGTATGTTAGGAGACTTAGCAGTTAGTAGAGGTATATGAGTCATGGATGTGACACTGTTAGGCATTGGGTGGGAAAAACTGTTCCTTAACGTATGGGTCACGTATGCACTTCCCTATTTGTCGGTTATCTCCGCTGGAGATACGGTCCTGAATCCTGCTACATGATTTTCTGCTGGCTTCTGACATTCGATGAATGTTATGCTTTGAGGTCCCTGGTATCCTGATGGGACCATACCTGAGATTCCTGCTCCTGAGCCAGATGGCCATGCGTTGGAGGTTTGTTCTTAACTGTATGAACACAGTAGTACGGTTAGGTACCTTATGGATGTCTTATCACTTATTTTGGTTTGTGACATATTGTATATATTCAGTTTATTATGGCATGTTCTTCATGTATCTTGTTACGTCCCTCTGAGGACCTGGTGATCACTCTAGGTATGTGCTTTCATGATTTACTACAGGTATTCTAGCCAAGGCCGTGATCTTCTCTATTCTTTCGAAGGTGTCTGCGCTTGGTTCGTCTTGTTATTTTATCGATCACTTCTTGTACATTTTATTTGAGTTAGTTGGTAGTGGACTTTGTCTCTACCCAACGATCATATATATGACAAATTCAAAGTTTATTTTATATCATTTATTTATCTAGTAGATGAGATTTAGTTATTCTGGTTTTACTGCATTTTACAGCTTATGTATACATACAAGGTTTCCATATATTGGAGTGTACTTTGTATGTATAATACAGCTGGCATGTCTACGTGCTTAGTCCTATGTATTTTGGGACTGGAGCGTTACATATTTTTGTGGTGGCCCATGCAGGTCAAGTTTATCACTTCGGTTACGTTACTGTACCGATGTGAGCCTACATATATAGGATTAGAGTTTAGGATCTCATCCACATACTTGATCCCTCCATTGAATTCCAATTTCGAACTCTCGTCCGACTACTTCGATTTCCTTCTGCTTGATTACTTTTCACTATAAATCTTATCTTTTCCTTTGTGCTTGGTAGAGAGGGTAGAAGGATAACTCATACTAGTTACACATGTTATATTTCTCAAGCTCTCTATTAGTTGACTTTTATTAGTTGGGTAGTATGCCTCATGGCCTACCACCCCAAATTCTTCTAACCCATTAATGAATTATAACTGGGTGACCCTGAATATATGCTAGTGCAGAAAGATATGATTACATAAGAATATAGAGATTTTGTAGCCCATACTCCATTGGTCAACCAAGGCCTGATACAAGGGACAGTAGGATGACTGTATAAATAGGAACACCGGACACGATGTAGATTCCTGAGAAACTTGAACCATTTATAACTGCTTTCATCATTATCTTCCATACTTATACTTTGAACTACCAGGAATGATGATGCTATTTATAGCCAAGTTTTGCAAGCTTATTCTTATCAAGCTTGTTCCAGACATATGTAAACTGGGGACGCCCACCAGCATATTGTCTAATTAGAATCAATGTGTTATGGTATGATCAACCATAGTGCACTTGGTTCGCTCTTTATATGATTATCACACGTGGATTAAGATATAGAGGTATCTAAGATCTCATCCGCGACTGCATTGACAATTTCTCTTGAAGTATACATTCGCCTTTGAATCGCATAATTGTATTCGATGACATCTTTCTTGAACTCTTTATTTCTTTTGTCTTTCTCTAATTGGAAAGACGATGTTTGTATTTGATGGATAGATACAGAGTATCCTTCATGGCCATAATAATTGTATACATAAGTGTAGCTACCAACCGGCTAGCCACGTGACTACAACCTTGCATTGAGTTACTCTTTCTCCCTCGACCCTAAAACTAATATAATGACCTTCTAGTCATTTGAGTTTGAAAATGAGTAGGATCTTACCTTATTTAAAATGCAAACCAAGGAGACTATCTAATCTCTAGAAATCAAGTATTGCGAGCCTCCAATTATTCATCTTGATTCTTGGCTTAACTAGCAACCCGTATGCCTTAACGCAACCCTTACTTGACTAGGCCCCCACAGTTTAGAGAAGAGAGGAATAGACCAAAAACAAGGAAAGCATTTGCAAGGACTGGGGTAGACACCCATTCCAAGATAGAGATTCAACAGATGTTACTCTAGTTACAAAATTCTATTATCAAGGAGGTGACTTAGCATTAGAACAACACATTCACCAGCTTAGCCAATATCTGTAGCTTAACACTCCATCATGTTGATTTACTAGTTATCAACAAACAATGCATGAGCACTACGTGCAACAACATTAGAAACCTTATGACTATAGTCTGACCAACTTAACACAAATAGAAATTTATGACCGAGTTGTTGAGATCTTTTTGTTACCCCATCGATAACTCTCGTATACTATGGACGAGTGGATCATTCTATTTATCGACTCGTATATCGTGATAAGCAATATTTTTTTAATTTATTAGAATTCATGGTATGATCCTCAAATTTGATTCCTATCTACCGTATCACATTAACCGTTACATCGTGCTTATCCTTATTATCGAAAGTCGAGATACGATATCACAACTTCAAAATCCTTCTAACCCCATTAATCCTAAAACAATGTCCTAGCTTCTAAAGTGAATAGAATGTAAGCTTTTTAAAATTCTAGGATATACGAAGATTACCGATTGATCAGGATAAGACGATTTCCATCAGGATGATTAACAGTGCCCCATGAACTCCTACTTTCCATTTAGATTATTTGGGGTCCTCGACCGTGACATTCATATTCGGAGCACGAGACCAACTGTTACCTTCCAACAAACTTCACATTCAAGACATAGATGACTCCAACATCATGTAGATATATCATGTCCTACTAAAATACACCCTCTTGTACTGTATTTTTATGATGCGACTTTCGAGTCAAAGAGGCTAGCTATAACCTCCACCATAATACCATTGTCCTTTCTGACTTCAATTAGAGATCGAACCTTGACCCAAATCTTTTGGACCAATATATGGTTGTGATCTACAAGAAGCCCTCTACGCACATGCCACTAGTGTGCCAATCAATTAAGACTTCTTGTGCTACTTAAACACAAAGGTCACAGAAGGCGTATTCTCGGGCTCTAAGAACCTGGTTAACCAATCCGACTGGAAAATTAGCCCGACCACTTGGAACCTATATAAGATTACCCTAACCTACTAGGAATGTCTTAGATTGATTCCATAACATCTTGTCCAGTCAATGTAGATTAAAACCCTATAATTCATTCAATCAAAGATCGATGTCCAATTAGGGAGTCTATTAAGACCCAGTTTAATCCATCCATGTTATCGCCATATTTGGACTAGGAAACCAAACTTTGTAAAAATGAGTTCATACACCTATTGTGTGGTCCTCATCTTTTGATCCATAAAATCCTTCTTCTATAAAACCTTTAACTATATCCCTCCGTAGCCTATGTGGTGCGAAGAGTAGAATCCTGTTGTGCCAACTTGTTTCCGGTTATGCTTGACAAAGACCTCACATATTGCCTTGATTAAACATGGTCAATATATCAGCAATATCCAATAGGTAACACCTCGGCTTCTCTTGGAGTCTATAACAACAAATAGAAGTACCTCATATTCACATTCACATACATCTCCTTGGGATTTGGTCTTCTTAGAAGTTATATGGATGTGCTTCCCACGAATAACCAAACTTCCTTAAGTGAGTAGAACCATGAACTTAGGGTCCTCCATCTTCCAGAATGGGATGCCAAATTGGATTCCAACTGTAATCGTTCTCCATGTTTAAAAAGTTGTGGTATAATCTTCATATTGTCTTATATACCCTTTTGCATGAGCGTTAGATAACTACGGTAGAATATCGCAATATTGATTCTTCAAAACTCCGTACCGATCAATAAATCTCGTCTTAATTTCAATTCTGAGAATGGAATCTCATGAGGTGTTAAACAAGCTCCTCTAAGCATTAGCAGATGATTGGGATAAAATTGGTTCCAATCGAACTAATAAAATAATGACTCATAACATTCACTCCTATCTATATCGTCCGATGACCTCTATCGTGACTTTGATATTTGAAGCACAATACTAGCCTTTCCTTTTAAACAAAGTCCACACACATGAACTAAGACCACTCAAGCTACATACATGACATACATGTCCCGCACAAACAAACCTTCATGTGCTCCACTTTAATTTTATCACACGTTTGACGCATTCTTCCTTTAGAACAAACCATATATGCCTTTTTGTACCAAGTGATTTTTACCATACTTTACACACAAAACCAAGCACTAACCCCGCACATACTAGTCATTATGGCTTAAAGACCCCCAGCCATTACCTTATCAAAATCATTAGCAAGGATCATGTACTATAATAGACTCTCATCTTTTAGTTACCCAGATTAGTCGAGGAGTAAATGAACCGACATGGTTTAGTAATATTCGAATGAGAGACGCCTACTATCTTGTGAAAATGTGACCGTATAGTAACACTGTTAAATAATAGCTATTGATCAAGTACGCCATGACAATATATAGGCTCACTTATTCCATGACTACGGTTGGAAGTACCAATATTCTCTCTCTCTCTTTGTAGAATTGTCTTTCTTAAAAGCCTGGTAACTGCAATCTTTACGATTAGCCAACTTCTATAAGTTGGGTAGGGTCTTGAATCAAGATGCCCAATCTTGTAGAATATGACCTCAAAATTGGATTCACGCGATAACCACCTTCTCCTCCAATTTGGGAACCGATTTATAACTTAATGTACTTACTTTTCTATTATAGTCAGCCTCATTATTTTTATATTAAGAATGATTTTAGTTTCGAGGATAAAAATTTTCTAAGTTGGGTAGGATGTAAACCCCCCAAAAAAAATTTCAAAGATATTTATTTATTTATTTTTGCATTCAAAGGATAAGGTGATGTATTATCTTCAAATATAGAAGTTAAAATTTTGCAAAAGTATACGTATAATTTCTTTTACAAATATAGGTTTAATCTTCAATAAAATATTTTTGTATAAAGGTATATGTGGAAGTTTCTTGTTAAACATATTTACAAAATATTGTATTTATATATATTTGCTTGTTAGATAATTTTTCTCGGATATTTAGGAATATATACCTACATATATAAATTCTATTAGAAGATATAGATAAAATATCTTTTTAGATATAAAATAATAAATTTATTGTTACTTAAAATATATGAGTTAAACTATATTTTATATTTCATGATTTGAGGGTGCCTATAAATATCAGTATATATTGGGCTAAATACTTAAAAGATTATTTTATAAATATTTTAGAAATTTTAGAAAGTTTTTTTTGTTTTAGTTAGGTTTATTAGTGTATAGATACACACACACACACACACACACACACACACACACACACACACACACACACACACACACACATATATATATATTTATATATATATTTTTTATATATATATATAATATATATATATATATATATATATATATATATATATATATATATATATATATATATATATATATAGAGTAAAAGAAAAGGAAAGGAAAAGAAAAAGGAAAAAAAAATCTAACCGAGTGCTACTGATCCGCGGGAACAATAGCAACTCATCCCAGAATGAAACCGAGCCTTGCCCCCCCCCAATAAGTGCAATATTAGGTTATGTTAAAAAAAGGGGGGGCCGCCACCCAAAACACCTAGCCGAAGTCCATCGACCACAGCCTGGACAACTAGCAACCTCGCGCACGTCGTCACGGTGGCTGGCCGACCATGGCAGCGCCGGCCTGGACCGCGAAAACCGCACACGCACGCACATGGAGTGCTGGGACCACAACAGCAACTACTGACAGCAAGCCAACTCTGCGGCATGATTTCTCCATGCGTGCTCGACCAATTTTCGTTATGTTTCCTCGGGTACATTCCTAAACAATACACCTTTGATTCTCTTCAAATATTTCATTCTAATTCGCAATTTGTACGACGAAAATCGAGTTCCAAAATCAAAAAAAAACTTCGATATTTGGATATTAGAAACTGTCCCAGCGTCCCATGTTTACGGTCGAATTGCGACCTGTGTGTTACAATTTTTGGAAACCGGTTTGAACAGCCTTGTAGAACACCCAATCAAGATTAAATCCCTATTTCTATTTTAATTTTTAGATTTTTATTTTATGTTTAAAATTAATTCCAAGTCAGAGAAAAATCTGTTTTTAAAGTATTAAAATCCTACGATACGACGTACGTTCCGCCAAACCGGACGACGTGGTCGTGAACCGAAAGCATCGAAAGGTGCTTATCGACTTCGTGGACGTGTGGGCTTTGACGGAATTCAAATTGATTGTGTGTGCGCGACGAATTTGATCTGTATCCGTCAAATTTTTCAGTATCGGGTTTTTTCAAAATTTCTCAATTACTTTGTACAGACTCATCAAATCGTGACGAAACTTGCGCCATTGGACTCGAAATATTTTTTTGGTCCTGTGAGCCAAGTTTGGTCCGATTCTGAGACAGTTGACCGGATTGCCATCTCGGCGGGGCCACAATCCTACTCAACGGGCGATTTTGTGCACGGCCCACCGGAATCCAAAATTGGACATACCGTTGGATTCATCTCATCAAAACAAATCTATAGACATGTACTTGGACGACTTTAGAGACCATAGATATTGGCATGCATTTCGGTGCAAAGCGGGTCTAACGACGGACATCGTTTTGACCCAAAATTACGATTTTGCCCCTCTTCCAGAATTTGACTTTTGGACAGGCATTTCCTAGGCATATCTTTTATTCCAAACTCGCTCGTGATGTTTGTTGCAGCATCCGGAGTCATCTACGAGATTTGGCTTTTCTTGATTCGTTTATTTGACGGTTCCAGCTACTCGATCATTTCATTTTGCACATAACCTCAGGCAAGATACCTTGTCATTAAACTGTTTATATTCAGTCTGTATTTATTTGTTATGTATCACTATTCATTATTTTTGGTTCTTACAGTTCCTGATTTACTACCTGTTTAGTGATTATTATATTACTTTATTATTATCCTTGATTGCATATGAACTTAGAGTTAAGGGACTACCGTTTGTAGTGTATCGCATACACCTTGACGCAGTTGGACCACGAGTATGCGTGAGATGAGTATCATGTAGAGGTCTTTGAGTGTGGGCTGATCTCCCATGTGCATGCGTTAGGACTAACTGCTAATAGAGGCATGTTAGGAGACTTAGTAGTTAGTAGAGGTATATGATTCATGGATGTCATACTGTTAGGCATTGGGTGGGAAGAACTGTTCCTTAACGTATGGGTCACGTATGCACTTTCCTATTTGCCGGTTACCTCCGCTGGAGATACGGTCCTAGATCCTGCTACCTGATTTTCTGCTGGCCTCTGACATTCAATGAATGTTATGCTTTGAGGTCCCTGGTATCCTGATGGGATAATACCTGAGATTCCTGGTCATAAGCCAGATGCCCATGCGTTGGAGGTTTGTTCTTAACTGCATGAACACAGTAGTACGGTTAGGTACCATATGGATGTCTTGTCACTTATTTTGGTTTGTGACATATTGTATATATTCAGTTTATTATGGCATGTTCTTTATGTATCTTGTTACGTCCCTTTGAGGACCTGGTGATCTCTCCAGGTGTGTGCTTTCATGATTTACTACAAGTGTTCTAGCCAAGGCCGTAATCTTCTCCATTCCTTTGAAGGTGACTGCGCTTGGTTCGTCTTATTATTTTATCGATCACTTTTTGTACATTTTATTTGAGTTAGTTGGTAGTGGACTTTGTCTCCGCCCAACGATCATATACATGACAAATTCAAAGTTGCTTTTATATCATTTATTTATCTAGTAGATAAGATTTAGTTATTCTAGTTTTACTGCATTTTACAGCTTATATATACATACAAGGTTTCTATATATTGGAGTGTACTTTGTATGTATACAGCTGGCATGCCTACGTACTTAGTCCTATGTATTTTGGGACTAGAGAGTTACAGTAATGGAGTCCGTGATGCGGTGTCCTGGGTTGCAGGAAACTGGAGAGTGTAGAAATGTGTCCAGGTTCTTGGACATGAGAATAGGCTGAGTCGGTCTCGGAGTGTCCTTGAGTTGGGTCACAGAATTGGTAATTGTAATAGCTAGAAATGAACAAAATGTGGCGACACGACTGGACACAAGTTGGATACTGTCACGACCCGTACCCTAGTGTAAGGATACGAGAAGTGGGTACGTCCAGCCTACGCCACAGTGTCGACGGTAGAACGCTGTCCTAGGTCACATGCATCTAACAGTTAAAGTTACTTACATAGTTTATACTCTCTGAATGGAGGAACAATATAGAATACACAATCTCAATCACATCTAAGGTAGAAGTACGATAAGGTAGATATGATATGATCAGAATCCCCAAAATCATATACAACCAAGAGAGAAGTCTAAGTGTCTAAGATAACATCTCCACAAACATCCAAATGAACACAAGATCCCAAATATATATACAATGAGCATCCAACACAAATAATAAGAAAAAGAAATAACAGACTAACCTATCTACTCTAAGCAGTGGTGTCATCCTCAGCAGCTGCCTGAACCACGGGGTCCAGGTTGCAAGTGTCGTCTATGCCTGCTCCGTAGTAGGTAGGACAGAAAGCCTCATTCTCATCCTCTGTAATATTTTTAACAGGTCCAGTCAGGACAGGAGCGAGTACAATATATCTCAACAGTTCATATCATGACAGGAATGTAAATCTAGAAATAGAATAAGATACATAAAATGTTGTAAAGAAATGTACATGAAGTAAGAGAGATAGTTGTAACTGGAAATATCTACTATAAGTAAGGAACTGTAAGTGACTAGTGAATCCGAGTACAAGATAGACATGTGAATGGCTGGGAATGATTCATGATTACACTACGAAATTGATTCATGATTACGCTACTTTGGGATTATTCACATGACTATTTCTACTCCCCTCCATCCCCAATCAATACACAAGGATCCATTCAAATTATGTTAAGATTCATGATTACACAACTGGCTCACAATGAGTGATTCATGAATTTGACTTGTGAAGGCTCTGTGATTCATGAGGGTACATAAGTCACAAGCAGATTCATAATAGTAGAAGCATAAGAGTACATGATGTAAGTGAAACACACATGACATGAAGTACTCGATGCTCCTGAGTGGGATAACATCTCATAAAAAGATCCATATAGTACCAATCCGTGTTACCATGTGACAGCATCAAGTAAAGTAGTCTAGAGCAAGATATAACTCCTAACAAGTATGAAATGATCAGAGAATGTACTCGCCTGATATCTGAATGTCTGTGATAATATACTGTCCGAGATGAGGTATCTGACTCCTATTTAGAACAACACAAGTCACAACATGTCCAAAATGAAATAATTGAATATTACGATACATTCTACATGATGTTAGCTCAAATCTAGACTAAAGTCAACCCTTGGTCAACTTTAGTCAACAACAGTAGTCAACTAGGTCAAGTCCAAACCCAAATAAGGCTCACTAAGCCTAACCAAGCCTAGGCTAGCACTCACACACAATCACAAGGCCACACAAGTTATCAACATACATATTTCTTATCTATATGCATATATACTCAATGTATAAAGGCATACACATAGGAAATCAAATATAGGCTAAGATATGCACATGCATTATACATTACATTATGTATACACATCAAGCATACACATTGCATTTCATACATTCATAACTATATGCATACATGCCTATATATCAATGCATTCAATTACCTACATGCATTTTGCATTACATGATGCATACATAGATATTTGAATAACCTACATGCTTGCATATACATTCATGCTTGCCTATATTACATAGATGCATCTATACATTGCTTATTCACATTCATATCATTCATGCATTGCTCTCTTACATATACATTGCATAACAAACATGTATATATATATATATATATATATATATATATATATATATATATATATATATATATATATAGAGAGAGAGAGAGAGAGAGAGAGAGAGATAGAGAGAAAATAAGAGAGCATGGGGCTGTGTGTGTGGTTGTGGGTGTATAGGCTAAACATGTGTGTGTGTGTGCACCATGTGTGTGTACAATATTTTATAGTATGTACAGGTCAACATGGAGGGGGTAGCCTAGTGTTTAGTTCACATGGGGAAACTAATGTGTTCAGCATATTAGGACTCAACTCAGGTTTTAAGTATCTGTACAGTAGTAAATAAGGGTAATATAGTGTGTGTACAGGAGGTTCATAGTATGCATGTGTAAGGGTTTTTTATGTACATAGCAGAAGGCATAGGAGTTTAGTGTGTGTGTGTGTGTGCAAACACATGAGTGTGTCTGCTATGTGCAGCAGCAACACAGACACAACCCGACATATATATATATATATATATATATATATATATATATATATATATTTGCATTTATCAGAGAACCCCATGCCATCAACAACACATAGCACAAATTATTATCAGGTTCAGAATAATATCGGGCCCATACTCGATTAATATACGAAATAGTTTAAAAACTCAGATTTACAGAGGGCAGTATGTGAAATTAACTAACCTACAACATCAGTATCTAAATAAAATTTATGAAATGAAAATTAACACAGAACACATTTATTGTTAGGAAACAAGTATCAGACACATAGTGTATTCGAGTGTCAGACAGTTCGAAACCGAATTTTTCCCAACCCACATGCATTAATATCGATTCCCAGTTATGCCAACATAATTCTCAGGTGATACACATGTTAAACATCATCATTATTAATATTATTTAACATTTAATTTAACATTTTAACTTCGAAATATAAGCAGAACACTATAGTATCAGAAAATAGGGGAAT
The DNA here is from genome assembly GCA_029216955.1 of Iris pallida. NCBI lineage: Eukaryota > Viridiplantae > Streptophyta > Magnoliopsida > Asparagales > Iridaceae > Iris > Iris pallida. The sequence goes on along the minus strand of JANAVB010009400.1, from coordinate 7,622,197 downwards.
TACCCTAAATTCAAACCAAAACCCAAACAAATTATCAAATTAAAGGTTGGTAATTGGTCGTGCACATGTGTAAGTGTCATACATGTCAAATAGTGTCTACCAATATAGGACACAACGTGTCGACACCCATTCGAACACTCACAGACACACGCACAGACATACAGTCTCGTGCACGCGTGTGTGTCGATCCAGAACACGACACACGACACGACACCACTCGTGCACGTGTCCTCGTGTTCGCCTAGGGTAGGGCTATGTTCGTGTCAGCCTGATACGTCACCATGACGTGACCACGAAGGACACGAAGCCCGTATCAGGGCATGAAACCGACTGTGCGTGCGCAGTGCAAAACCAGTGCATGTGTCCGTGCTCCCTCGACACGACATGATACCATGTCTAACTTCTAGGGTGTCATGTCAGTCAGTGCCCCAACGTACTTGTCTACCAAGTCTCAGCCCTCCACGTGTCGTGTCGTATCCTACATGAGCCCCGAGCAGCATGACACTGCTCGTGTGTGCAGCAAGCATATTCGTGTCCGTTTTAGACACGGACACGACTCAAAAATCTGCTCAGTCGTGTGGGGAATCAAAGCATACATACAACTCAGAAAGCTATTCAAATACTTTTCAAAAATATTAATTAAAAATCCTTTGTGGCATTTCATCAAACACATTCATACAACCTATGATACGTGTCCGATACGGACACCAAAATAACACAAAATCACACAAGACTAACTCCACAACTAGGGGACACCTAGATCTATGCATTCATGCAAAGAAATCAAGAAATGGAGGTGGTTTGGGGGGTTTACCTATTGAGTGTCAAAATCAATGAAAAGCTCAATATAGGAGAATCCCTCTAGCAACTCAAAAGCCCCAAATTATACAAAAGCTATGATTTCTCACTACAAACAGTAAGTAGACAATAATTAGATCCTAATACAAATACTAGAGTCAAAAAGGAAGAGATAAAGAAATTAGAAAAGATTACAAAGGGAACAAACCTTGTTCTTGCCAAAAGTGAAAGTGGTGTAAAAAGAGGCAAGAATGAATATGAGAGATTAAATAGGAATGGGAGAATCCCTAGGTCGGCCACATTAGGGAAATTAGGGTTAGGGTTGATGGCTAGTGGGCTATGGGCCAAATTTAAATGTTAAATGGCTCAAACACTTAGCTATTAGTTCAAACACCTAAAGCACGTAATCTCTCCATGAAACTTAGTCCAAAACAGGTCAACTTGGGTCGACTTAAGTTAGACTAGCAAAAGTCAAAAATAACAACCATCACTCCAACAATTCAAATTAAATTCAAAATTTTCAAAATGACCAAAATACCATCAAGCTAAAAATGATAATTAAACATCCTAATCACATGGTTAGGCCGTAGGTCAAGTAGTCTCTAGGGTTTCTCTAGCAGCACATCAAAATTACAAGTCATAATTTTAAATAGTTTTAGAATGATTAAAAATTACCAAAAATTATATCATAATTTAGATATCATTAATAAATAATTAAAACTACAAAATTTCAAAATTTTCCTCATTTAGAAAACTGGGTGTTACAAGTCTACCCTCCTTAGAGAAATTTCGTCCTCAAAATTAAGATGGTAGTACTCCTTCTAGGTCAAACACCCCAAAATCATAGTCTCAAATCATACAGTTCGATAATCATATATGTCTGTCCAATATCATGATACTCATAATCTTCGTCATGCTAGTGAGCAAGGCTACGATAATTAGAGAGTCCTCGACTAAGGTACATACTTCTAGAGTCATGGTATTTAAATTTTTTACATTGTCGCATGCTTGGACGCAAAAACCATAAATTCCTACACCCGAAAAATACGTCTAAAATCTGACTATATATCCTCACTATGCCAGCTAATACGACTATTGAAGACTCTAGATCCCATAACTGAGGCGACCTAGCCCATACGACTTATCTCAAAAGAAAAAAAATCACATCACAATGGAATACTAGAACAAAATTTATCAACCAATAAGGAATAGATGGAATCGAATTTCAAGACAGTTATAAGGAGGCAAATGGGGAAGTAGAATCATGAAGATTGGAACTTGCAACAAGATCTCCAATGGCATGTATATCTTCGGCTGTCATGGAGAAAGCTCGCCCCTGCAGGCCTCCCCTGGCCTGCTGTTGGTGCTGGACAAACCTCTGCTGCTGTGTCTGCAAGGCTGGTCCCCTCTGCTGACCTATTGGAGCCTTGGCTCCTGCTTCCTGCCCTGAACGTGCCGAGAATATAGGGCACTCCTTCAGCTGATGGTCTACTGCTCCACAGAGTAGGCATCTGCCTAGCCTCTTTCTGTATTCGCTCCATCCGTGCCCCAGCTTCTTGCAGTAAGCACAACTGGTGGGCTGCTACTGGTAAGGTGTATGTCCCTGGCCCTAAAAGTACTACTGAACGGGTCTCTGCTGCTACTGCTGGATCTGCTGTGGCTGGAATTGTTGCCCCTGCTGATGCTGGTGCTGAAAGTGAGGCCTCTTGGTCTGGCCTCCACTACTGCTGGTACCGTGAGCGTCTCGTTCCCTATTGAGCCTCAGCTCAAGGTCATCTGCCGCTTCTAGGGCACCTATCAGGATCTCCTCAAAAGTGGCATTGCGGTCACTCTTGGTGTAGGACTTCACCTCCTTGACTAGCCCTTTCATGAACCTCTGGGCCTTCATCATCTCGGTATGCCCCTCAACAAATCTGCCCAGACGGCAAAACTCCTCGGCGTACTCCTCGACAGTCTGACTGCCCTGCACCAAGCTCTCGAACAGCATCTCTAGGGCGCTAAGAGCTGCATCGGGGATGAACTTCTCCTTGAACAGTTTCTTAAAAGCTATCCAAGTCTGCCTGGCTGTACCAACTCTCGGGTCTGTCTGGTACCACGTGCGAGCCAAGTCCTGTATCATACTAGCAGCCGCCTCAATCTGCAGTCTCGCTAGAATCTCTACTAGCCTGAAGATCTCCTTTATGTACGCGATCCACTCATCTGCGTACAGGATACCCTCCGTTCCCTTGAAGTCTCGTAGGTACATCTTCTGAAACTCTTGTATCCCAAGCTGTTTCCCCTGACACGGCTGAATCTGCCCGACCTGCGACTTCTAAACTGCTGCTGTCACCCTCTCGAGCATCGTCAGGACCAACTGATGGACAGCATCTATGCCCTTACTGAACTCTTCCATCTGACGTTGCTGTTGGGCCTACTGGGCCTCCAGGAACTGCTGGAAGAATGTAAATAGTTGCACTGCATCAACTGATCCTGTAGGTGGCGGCTGTTGAAATGCATCCAAAATGACGGAGGAAGACCTGCAAATAAGTGGAGGCGCACCCCTAAAAGCTGCAGAAACTCTGACATGCAAAGTTATGGAAGGAGCTACGGTCCCAGCGTCTACAATCGGGCGAGAGGTGGCAGACCTCTCACCTGCGTCTGTTGGGCCAGAACGATGCGATCGTGTCTCGATCACCATCCTAGAGACAGATCGAACAAGGAATCAATACTGAGATAGAAGCGATAAATCCAGGGAGGACAGTTTATTTCAAAAGGAAGCATTAAAGTAATAAGAATTTTTTATAATAAGAATCAGGTTAAGAGCGTTTTGTAATATGATTGAGTACCTCAAAATATCCTACTACTACTGCAGGTTATAGTGATACTCTAGTTCGAATACCACTACATAAACTCGACCTGCATGGGCCAATACTAAAAACGTGTCACGACCCGCACCCTAGTGTAAGGGCACGAGAAGTGGGTACGTCCAGCCAACGCCACAGTGTCGGCAGTAGAACGATGTCCTAGGTCACATGCATCTAACAGTTAAAGGTAGTGGCACAGTTTATACTCTCCGAATGGAAGAACAATATATAATGCACAATCTCAATCACATCTAAGGTAGAAGTACGATAAGGTAGATATGATATGATCAGAATCTCCAAAATTATATACAACCAAGAGAGAGGTCTAAGTGTCTAAGATAACAACTCCACAAACATCCAAATGAACACAAGATCCCAAATATATATGCAATGAGCATCCAACACAAATAATAAGAAGAAGAAATAACATACTAAACTATCTACTCTAAGCAGTGGTGTCATCCTCAGCAGCTGCCTGAACCACAGGATCCAGGTTGCAAGTGTCGTCTATGCCTGCTCCGTAGTAGGTAGGACAGAAAGCCTCATCCTCATCCTCTGTAATATTTTCAACAGGTCCAGTCAGGGGTAAACCACCAATATTTTCTAATTATTTTAGTACTTTAAAAATTTCTTTTGTTATATTATTTAGAATTAAAGAGGTAGTGGATATATAAGCAGGTAATATTCAATATATATATAATATGTATGATTGTGTGCTTGATATTTTACAATACTACTAAATATAACCTACCTTTGTTACAAAATATTTTTAGTACTTAATTACGAATTATAGAATTTTTTCTTGTGAATATTTTTTTTTTCTTGTGAATATATATATATATATATATATATATATATATATATATATATATATATATATATATATATATATATATATATATATATATATATATATATATACTAAATATAGCCTACCTTTGTTACAAAATATTTTTAGTACTTAATTACGAATTATAGAATTTTTTCTTGTGAATATTTTTTTTTCTTGTGAATATATATATATATATATATATATATATATATATAATATATATATATATATATATATATATATAATATATATATATATATATTTTATATATATATATATATATATATATATATATATATATATATATATATATATTATATATATATATATATAAATATATATATATATATATATATATATATATATATATATATATATATATATATATATATATATATATATATATATATATATATATATATATATATATATATATAGTTATTGTAAAAAAAAGAAAAAAAAAGCATTATATATATATATATATATATATATATATTTTTTTTTTTTTTTTTTTTTATATATATTATATATATATATATATATATATAATATATATATATATATATATATATATATATATATATATATATATATATCTATCTATCTATAATATATATATATATATATATATATATATATATATATATATATATATATATTTTATATATATATATATATATATATATATATATATATATATATAAAATATATATATATATATATATATATATATATAAATATATATATATATATATATATATATATATATATATATATATATATATATAAAATATATATAATATATATATATATATATATATATATTATATATATATATATATATATATATATATATATATATATATATATATATATATATATATATAGTTATTGTAAAAAAAAGAAAAAAAAAAGCATTTAGGGTGGTGGGCCGAACCCCCCATCATCAACAGCAGCATAGCTGCGGGGGGGCCCGACCCCCCTAAAATCATAACTCACCAGCAGCTAAGACCCGAGCCCTGCATTCCAAGTAGTATTAGGAGATAGCAGCGACATCGGTATTTATACTGCTCCGCAACAAACCGAAACCCTAACCCCCCATAACTCATGTTCCTCATGAAGCCCCTCGACCTCGAACCCCCGACGAACCACCCCGATGCCCTGAGAGCCGCCGCCGTCAACTGGACGATCACTAGAGAGGCTCGACAAACCGACCGCCGCCCCCGCTTGGTGTTCGCGCGCACGCAATGTACTGTTTTCAACCCAGTAATTCTTCCTCCGTGCTTAGCTAACTCTCGCACCGTAACATCCTAGGGGTAACCAATATAACCATCTAGGAGTCCTTTCAATTAGATTAGAGAGTACTCGACTAGATTTCTTAGGAGCTTGTTTTAAATGTCCTGAGAAAACTCGCAGAAAAACAGTATAGAAGGCAGTCCCAAACCCATATTTGGAAGCCAAAATCTTGGCGATTCTTAGACAGTCTGGTAAAACTAAATGAACAAACCTCTAGACAACCTATACACCTTTTAGACGCTGTTTACAGAGTTTAAATTTGTCTATTAGACATCAAGAAATACCGATTTAAAAATCAATAAAAACTTGTAATTCTGTTTTGAAAACTTAATGAATAATTTTCGATACGGCACGTGTCCCGACAAACCGGGCGACGTGGTCGCACGTTATACGCATCGAAATGCGTGTATGGACGTTGTCGATGTGTGAGAACCGACAGAACTCAGTTTCATCGTGTATGCGCGACAAAATCAGTCTGTATCCGTCAAGATACCACGTATCGACACTTTACAAACTTGGCTGTAACTTTGTGCATGTTTGTCATATCGAGACGAAACTTGCGCCAACAGGTCCGAATCAAAATTCTGGTCCTGCATGCCAAGTTTGGTCCGATTCTGAGAAGGTTGATTGTAACGCCAAAATTGGCAGGCCCGCGACCCAATTCAACGAGGGATTTTGTGCCCGGCTCATCAAAATCCAAAACTAGACATACCGTTGGGTTCCTCTCCTCAAACTGAATCCGTAGACATGTAGTTTGACGACTTTAGAGACCATAGACTTTGGCACGCGTTTCGGTGCAACGCGGATCCAACGACGGATATCGTTTTGACTCCAAATTATGATTTTGCCCCTGTTCCAGAATTAGACTTTTGGACAAGTATTTCCTAGGTATATCTTTTACACCGAGTGTGTTTTTGATGTTTGTTTCAGTATCCGAAGTTGTTTGGAGATTGTGACGTTTCTTGGCTGACATTGTGATTTCCTGGACTTGCCATTTTGCACCATCAGGCAGATACCTTGCCACCTTACTCTGTGATTATTATATTCTTATTTTTAGTTGTTATTTTTTGTATTCCTTATTTCTTGATATTGTAAAACTGTGCGTCCAAGTCACACTTGGGTGCAAGCGACTCTATCAGTCGTCTTTCTCGTTTTTATTTATTTTCTTGCATTGACTTAGTCTAGTGACCACCCATTGATGATGAGGTATTGGTATATCTCATATAGCCTTGACACTTGATTTACCACGTGTTATGAGTCACATATAGGACACGTACCCGCGTAGTCGACTGGCCACCGATACGTATGGAGCGTGCGACGGATAGGAGTATCTGCCAATAGAATTGCATGTTAGAAGACTTGGCAGTTACTAGAGGTTCTTATCAGTCATGGAGATGATGATACTAGGCATTGGGTGGGAAGAACAATACCTGACTTATGGGCTTCTTTGCACTTCCCTGATTACCTGTGCGCTCCTCCGGAGACGCAGGCTCCAGGCGCCCTCTGACGTTTCCTAGAGCGTTATAGACGTAGCCCTTGCACATGGTGCCCTCTGACGCTTCCAGAGCGTTATGGACGTAGGCCCCTGGTGCCCTTTACGAGAACTATGCCGATCCCATTTACAGCCAAGGCTCATGCGTCGAAGGATTGTATCTCAACTGCATACTCACAGTAGAATGGTCAGGAACCCGATTGCATGCATACCTTTTTCTCTTATTATATTATTACAGTTTATTTGGCATAGTATTTTCTTGTATCTTGCTACATCCCTCTGAGGACCTGGTTATCTCTCCAGGGTTAGACGATTTTCTACAGGAGTACGGAGCGGCGTTGGAGCTATCCTACATCGATGATGAGGCAGTTCTTACTGATTTCTAGTCTATCCTTTATTTGAGACATTTGTGGACATTATTTTTACATCTCTTTTCTTTCTATTTTGTGGAGGTTGGACTCCGATCTTGTGAGACTATTTTTCATAGCTGTTTGGAGTGAGCATGTTCACCCGGCTATCTTTTGATACTCTTATTTATATATTTGGACTCTATTATCTTCTGTGTTGAGCTGTGATGAGATTAGATTATGTTATTCTGGCCTGTGATTATTTTATTTACAGCTTATGTGCATATGTGAGGATTCCATATATTGGAGTATTCTTCGTATATGTGCAGCTGGCATGTTCACGTACTTGGTCCTATGTATTTTGGGACTGGGGCGTTACATGTTTTTGTGGTGGCCCATGTTGGTCGACGTTAATAATGTTGGGTTACATGACAGTGCCCAACAAGCCTGCATATAGGAATAGGAATATCTCATCCAGAACTACTACCTCTTGACTTCCAATCTTTTCGAAACTTTTTTGATTCTTTAATTTACCTCATATCTAATCTTTCCTAATTTCAACTTATCTTCCTCGTGCCAACAGTATGCATTTAAGAAGCGGACGCACTTCTGCCTTGGCCCTTACATCTAGTGAAGAGGCTACTCCGGAGGGACAGAATCCTCCAATGACTCCAGCGACACCATACCAGCCAGTACAGTCGCAGCCTACTACGACACCGACGACGGAGTACCCAGAGAACGCAACACCCCCAGGCAGCCAGGCTGGACAGACTACTACTATGCCACCAGAAGGGAATGTACCACTGCCACCACCACCACCATTCCCTCAGCAGTTTCCTCCACAGTCGGGACCTCAGATGCCTTCACCACCGACTGATGGGAGCCCTACTTCTCAGTTTATGTACGCCATGATGCAGGCCCAATGGCAGCAGACTGAGCTGATGAGACAGACAATGATGGTAGCATTGGCTAGACCTCTACCACCACCTCCAGCACCAGCACCGGCTCTGTATCCTTGTGAAGGCTCTATCAAGAATTTCATAGATATGAACCCCAAGGCCTTTAGAGGAACGGAGAAGCCATTAGAGGTGTCACAATGGCTTATTAGTACCGAAAAGCTACTAAAGGCATCCCAGTTGCCAGCTCATGATTGGATGACAGCAGTAGACCTACTGTTAGATGACAATGCTCACCACTGGTAGAAGACGGAAGAGAGACGATTAGGCAATAGGATCTCCTGGAAACAGTTTTATGATGCATTTTATGAGAGGTTCTTCCCTATTCATGTTCGAGATGGTCTCTATGACCAGTTCCTTCATCTGAAGCAAGGGAATATGACAGTTGATGAGTATGACTCGAAGTTCAATCGTCTGAGTCGATTTTGTATGGGATTGATTCCGACAGAGTTAGAGAAGGCAACAAGATTTCACCAGGGCCTTGTACCAGAGCTCAAGTCTTATACGACTACCCAGTCTCGAGTCTCCCATTCAGCTGTCTTGGAAGAAGCTCGTGCTCAGGAGATTCTCCGCAAGGAGAAGCAGCAGACCTCGAGACGTCATACACCAGCCCGAGCTACTCAGAGTGGTCCTATTAGGAGGGCCACAGGACAGTTCCAGCAGAGTCCCTCACCTTACTAGAAGCCTGTTTGCTATTACTGTGGGAAGCAAGGACATCTCCAGAACGATTGCAGGACTCGTCTTGGATTGTGCTTGAGATGTTGATCCAATCAGCACATACTCAAGGACTATCCGGAGCAACAGGCGATAGTACATGCTCGACAGAACCCGAAGCCTACAGCCCCAGCTCTTCCAGTACCACGGCCCGTAGCAGGAGCACCTCGTCTACTATTGCCTCCCCAAGGTGTACAGTACAACAAGGCCAGAGCTCAGGGCCCAGGACAGAATTATGGGCAGGTATTCTCACTTGCTGTTGAGGATATAGAGACAGAGGCAGAGGTTATAGCAGGTATGGTTTTAGTTGCATCTTTTTCTGCTATTATATTATTTGATACTGGAGCCACGCATTCATTTGTAGCCACTAGTTTTGCCACGAGACACAGTATTCCCATCACACCCTTAGTTAAGAATGTTAGAATCCTCACTGGAGGAGGAGTTGTACCTGTTAGTGGTGTTTGTAGACTTTGTCCTGTAATAATAAGTGGTAGAAAGATGAGGGCACGACTTCTTGTATTCCTTATGCCTACATTTGATGTGGTTCTTGGAATGGACTTGTTGAGCCAGCATTTCGCTCTCATAGACTGCCATAGGAGCAGTATTATCTTTAAACCATCGAATGCGGCAGAGTTTGAGTTCACCAAAGAAGACGAAGAGAGTTGTGATGCACCCGCATCAAGGACTCATATGATGATGCATAACACCCCTCATCATCCTATCATCATCGAGTTTGAGGATGTATTCCTCGAGGAATTGCCAAGACTGCCACCTAACCGAGACATTGAGTTTTCTATTGAGCTTATTCCCGAAGCCGAGCCTATTTCATCTCGAGTATATCGTCTGGCACCCAAGGAGTTGGTAGTGATGAAGACGCAGATTGATGACTTGTTGGAGAAGGGCTTTATTCGTGCTAGTGCGTCACCGTGGGGAGCACCCGTTCTTTTTATGCCTAAGAAAGACGGGACTTGCACATGTGCATCGACTACAGAGCATTGAATGCAGTGACGGTGAAGAACAAGTATCCCTTGCCACGTATAGACGATATATTCGATCAATTGAGTGGAGCAAAAGTATTCTCCAAGATTGAGTTACGATCACGCTATCACCAATTGAAGGTCCAGAAGGAAGACATTGGAAAGACGGCTTTCCGATCAAGGTATGGACACTACGAGTTCTTGGTCATGCCTTTCGGGTTGACCAATGCCCCGCAGTCTTCATAAATTTAATGAACAAGACCATTCACCAATACTTGGACAAATTTGTAGTAGTCTTTATAGATGATATCTTGATTCACTCCAAGAGTCAAGAGGAGCATGATCAGCATCTACGGATAGTTTTGGAAACATTGAGGAATGAGCGACTTTTTGCGAAACTTAGCAAGTATGATTTCTTTCTCAAGGAGGTATCATTTCTTGGTCATATTGTTACGGGTGATGGTATATCAGTGGACCCAGAGAAGATCACAGCAGTCAAATCATGGCCCGCTCCCACATCAGCTTCTGAGGTGAGAAGTTTCCTCGGACTTGCGAGTTACTACCGACGGTTCGTGGAAGATTTCTCTCGAATAGCGGGGCCTATGACTCGATTAACTTGTAAGGATCAGGAGTTTGTATGGATAGACGAGTGTCAAGTCGCATTTGATGAGTTGAAGAAGCGATTGACCACAGCACCAATCTTGACACTACCATCGGGCCCGGGAGGATTTGTGATCTACAGCGACGCATCCGGAAAGGGATTAGGATGCGTATTGATGCAGCACGGTTGGGTAGTAGCATATGCATCGCAACAATTGAGAGTACAGGAGAAGAATTATCCGACCCATGATCTAGAGCTCGCAGCGGTTATCTTTGCTTTGAAGCTATGGAGGCACTACTTGTACGACAAGAAGGTTGATGCCTACACTGATCATAAGAGCCTCAAGTACGTGTTCACACAAAAGGAGTTGAATATGCAAAGCGACGTTGGTTGGAGTTGATGAAGGATTACGAGATCGAGCTTCATTATCATCCGGGCAAGGCTAATGTCGTGGCAGACGCATTAAGACGCAAGCCCATGGCTCACTTTTTGACTATGCAGAAGGAGTTGATTAGAGACTTGGAGCAGCTTGGCATTGAGGTAGTATTGCCTGGAGCAGATGGCGTATTAGCAAACCTTCAAGTGCAATCATCATTGGTAGAGCGCATCAAGGCAGCATTGCCTACTGATGCTAGATTTTGGTAGCTCAGAGAGAGGACTGAAGCAGAAGAGCAGACGGGATTGAGGATCCATCCCGATGGGACATTATGATGTGGTGATCGTATTTATGTTCCTATTGGAGAGCTACGGCAAGAGCTGATGGCAGAGGCTCACAGTTCGACTTACTCTATTCACCCCGGAGGAACCAAGATGTACCGCAACTTACGACAGTATTATTGGTGGCACAGAATGAAGCGAGAGATAGCTCGTTTCGTTGCCAAGTGCTTGGTATGTCAACAAGTGAAGACGGAGCACCAGAGGATGGCCGAATTATTGCAGCCGCTACCCATTTTCGAGTGGAAGTGGGAGCACATCACTATGGATTTTGTCATAGGTTTTCCTCAGAGTCCTAGGGGACGTGACGCAGTGTGGATGATTGTTGATAGTCTTACAAAGTCAGCCCATTTCTTACCTTTTAGAGTGGGCCAGTCGACAGAGGTATTGGCAGAGATGTATATAGAGCAGATTGTGAGATTACACGGTGTATCTGTTAGTATTGTGTCAGACCGCGACTCGAGATTTACCTCGCAATTTTGGAGGAGCATGCAAGAGAGTTTGGGCACCCGATTGAAGTTTAGCACGGCATACCATCCTCAGACAGACGGCCAGTCAGAGCGTACTATTCAGACACTAGAGGATATATTGAGAGCATGTATGCTAGACTTTGGTGGTTCATGGAAGGACCATCTTCATCTTGTTGAGTTTTCCTACAACAATAGCTATCAAGCGAGCATTCAGATGGCTCCGTTTGACGCGTTGTACAGTAGGAAGTGTCGGTCTCCTGTTTATTTGAGCGACATAGGAGAGCGACAACTATTGGGTCCCGAGTTAGTCTTGAGCACAGTGGAGACAGTAAAGAAAATTCAGGGCCACCAGCGAGCAGCACAGGATTGTCAAAAGCAGTGGGCAGATAATCGTCGTCGACCCTTGGAGTTCAAAGAAGGCGACCATGTGTTCTTGAAGATATCCCCCACTAGAGGCACGATTCGATTCGGAGGACGTGCCAAGTTGAGTCCAAGGTACATCGGGCCTTTCGATATCTTGGAACGCGTTGGAGAGGTTGCCTATAGATTGGCCTTGCCACCGTCGCTAGAGGGAGTGCATGACGTATTCCATGTATCTCAGTTGAGGAGGTACATGGCGGACAATAATCATGTGCTTGCTCACTCCGAGATCATCGTTGGACCGAGCTTGTCGTACGAAGAGCAACCAGTAGGCATTCTTGATCGTCGAGTGAAGGTGTTGCAGAATCAATCTATACCATTGGTTCGCTTGACATGGAAGCATCACTCGCCAGGGGAGTCTACTTGGGAGCGCGAGGACGACATCCGAAATCGCTGCCCGCATTTGTTCGAAGACGAAGGTATATCTTGCATTAAAGGCTTTTAAGTTACTATTATTTTCCTTGCGTTGCATTTTGAACCCCCGACCCTAGTTTAATTTCGAGGACAAAATTTCCTTCAAGTTGGGTAGGATGTAAACCCCTAATATTTTTCTAATTATTTTAGTGCTTTAAAAATTTCTTCTGTTATATTTTTTAGAATTAAAGAGGTAGTGGATATATAAGCAGGTAATATTCAATATATATATAATATGTATGATTGTGTGCTTGATATTTTAAAATACTAGTAAATATAGCCTACCTTTGTTACAAAATATTTTTAGTACTTAATTACGAATTATAGAATTTTTTTTTGTGAATATACATATATATATATATATATATATATATATATGATAAATATATATATATATATATATATATATATATATATATATATATATATATATATGATAAATATATATATATGATGGATCTCGGAGCCTTGCGCTGCCACCCCTAAGAAACCCTAGTCTTTGTCCACCGACACCGGCGTGGCCTTTGGCCGGGCCGGGGTCTTCAGGGCCACCTGAACCACTTGGTCGGTGGTCTACCTGTCTTGTTTTGTTTTAGGGTTAATGGCGGCCAAGTCTTTCGCAAAGGCGGTCATAGGGACTCCTGTGGTGCCCTCTGTGATCCCTCCACGGACGATCACTTCTTTCAAAGGAGTCCCTGCAATCTCCTTCACCGTGGAGGAAGAAGCTGCATTGTCGGATCTATTAAAGTATGCTTTGGTGGAAAAATTCTCACATGCACGTCCGCCGATCGAAATGATTCGAAAGGCGCTTGCTGGTTTTGAGTTCTCTGGATCTATTAAGGCCGGAGTGATAGACGAGAAACACGTTCTTATTCGGCCTTCAACTGAGTCGGATTTCCTTCGTCTTCGGTCTAAAGAGGTCTGGTATATTGCTCGTGCTCCCATGAGGGTTTTCAAGTGGGATCCAAATTTTTCACCGTCTCATGAATCGCCAAAAATCCCTGTTTGGGTTACACTTCCGAATCTTCCTCATCACCTCTATGCGAAGGATGCCCTCTTCGCCATTGCCTCCGTTTTTGGACATCCTCTGAAAATCGATAAGGCAACGGCAGATCTATCGAGACCAAGTATGGCAAGAGTATTCATGGAGATAGATGCATCTAAACCACTTCAGCATCGTATTAGAATTAATTTGCCCAGTGGCAGTTTTTGGAAGTTGATTGATTATGAGTCCACTCCACTTTATTGCTCTCATTGCCGCCACCAAGGCCATATAATTGATCATTACAAGTTTAAACAGAAGGAAAAGGGTAAAGAGCCCCAGCATGTTGAGCCTGCTCCCCGAACTCAGAAGTCTCCCGCTCCAATCGTGCAACATATTCTTCAACATGAAGTTATTGGCCAATCAAGCAGTCAAGTTCAGCCAGAGAATGCACCGCCTACATAGTGCCAAGGGATTAATACCCAGCCAATTGCAGTTGACACTACATTGGTTTTTGCGGACGATGGGACATTAGCTACCAAAGAAGATGGGTTTCCTCCGGAGAATGAGCCTCTTCATGAACTGGATGGGACTGACCAGGGTTGCGAGCCTCAAACTGATGTAGGGGAGACTGAGATTCCCCAGGAAAATGAAGAAGCTCCTCAGCCTAATACTGTAGCAAAGGTCACTCCGGATGGGGCGGCCGCGGACAGTGAAGAGGAGGGGGAAATCTCCAGCTGGGCAGACGAGGTGGAGGCTGCACAAGCCAGAGAAGAAGGGGTTGCCGTGCCACCGACGACCATCCCGAAACGGACAAAGCGTATCCCAGCGCCATCCGATCGTGTCCTCCGGTCGGTTACCTCCACTAAATCTGGTAAACCCCAAGTCTCCTCTAATGTTTAACATATTAAGTTGGAATATTAGAGGAGTGGCAAATAAATTGGCTTTTAAAAGACTAAAGAATCTCTGTCGAGTAAACAAAGTGCAGCTTCTTACGGTCATTGAGCCGAAAGTAAATAGACAGCAATTGTTTAATTACCAACTGAAACTGGGGTTTGCGACGGCATTCAGTAATGACAGGGGTAACATATGGGTTATGGCTATGGCGGGCTGTTCCCTTCTTTTGTTGGATGCTTTTGAACAGGCCATTACTGTTTCATTTCAAAATGAGTGTCTACAGGCGCCACTTATGTTTACATTTGTGCATGGACACTGTAAGAAGGAAGGTAGGAGGAATCAATTGGATAGGCTTATTCAAATGCGGACTGGTTACCAGCTTCCATGGGCGGTGGGGGAAGATTTTAATGCTATCGCTACATCGGATGAGAAAGTTGGAGGTCGACTACCATGCCAGGTTTCTATACAGGATTTTCTCAACTTTCAGATGATGGCTAGATTAATTGATCTTCCTTACTCTGGGAGCAAATTCACTTGGATTAAATCAAAAGTTAGGGACAGGCAAGGTTCACGACTGGACAGGATGATGGTTACTTCGGATTGGCTTAGTTTGGCTCCACTGACCATGGAGGAACACTTAAATCGAGCTGAATCTGACCATTCGCCACTACTCGTCAAGCTATTATCTCGTCATGATGGTGGACGTAAAAGCTTCAGTTTTCTATCTTTCTGGACTAAGCATGACTCGTTTATGCAGGTGGTTGAACAGGCATGGGGTTCGGTCGATCATCCTAATGGGCTTGTTAGGGTTAGCCTGAGATTCACTGCATGCAGAAAGGCTTTGTCCACATGGAGCCACACTACATTTGGTAACATATTTCAGAAAGTAACTCGAGCGGAGGACGATGTGCTGGCTGCTGAGTTGGAGTATGATAACGACAGGTCAATTGAGAAGAGCCGACACCAGCAACAAGCCACTGCTATATTGAAGCAAAGACATATCATTGTTGATTCCTTCTGGAAACAAAAAGCACGTTTATGCTGGGATATTGAAGGGGATCGTAATACGAAATATTTCCATGATTGTGTTGGTAATAAGCAAAGAAAATTGTGTATTCACCATATCTTTGATGAAGACGGAGTTCGTAAGCAGGAGTTACCTGATATTCAACAGGTAGCCAATGATTATTTTGAAAGCCAATACAAGTGTGTTGCTACTATGGAGGATGAAGATTTGCTGCAAGCTATACCTCATCTCATCTAAGAGGAAGATAATGAATGCCTAATAGCAGTGCCTACCAAGGAGGAGGTGTTTGAGACCATACGTAGTATGGATGTTGATAGTGCTGGTAGTATTGATGGATTCACGGTCCTATTTTTCAGCAAATATTGGCCTCTGATTGCTGATGATATACTGGAAGCTGTATCCTTATTCGTAGCAGGCTTCGATTTGCCTAAGGCAATCACAAGCACAGCATTGGTTCTCATTCCTAAAGCACTAATCCATCCAGGATGTCTGACTTCAGGCCAATTAGTTTATGTAATATGATGAATAAGATTATGTCTAAACTATTAGCTAGAAGGCTGGGTCCTATTCTTCTAAAGCTGATATCGCTTGAACAAAGCGAATTTGTGCAAGGACGGGAGATTGTTGATAATATACTGCTAGCCCAAGAATTGATCAGTTTAATACCTAAAAAACACAGAGGTGGTAATATAGCTATCAAGCTTGACATGGCCAAGGCATATGATCGATTAGACTGGAGCTTCTTAATGACAGTTATGCGCCGATTTGGGTTTGATGAGCGCTGGATTAGCATGGTTTTCAGATTGATTAATAATGTATGGTATTCTACCATTATCAAAGGAGTAACTTCTGGTTTTTTCAAAGCTTTCAGGGGGGTTCGACAAGGTGATCCCCTTTCGCCAGCTCTTTTTATCATTGCTGCTGAGGTTCTATCAAGAAATTTGAACAACCTGATACATCATACTTCTTTCTCTCATTATTATTCCCCCAGTAGCTGCCCAGCAATTAGTCATTTGGCTTTTGCCGATGATATTCTAATATTTTCAGCTAGAGACGTGCGTTCAGTTCAGTTGATATATGACCTACTGCGAAGATATGAGCAAGTCTCAGGTCAACAGGTAAATGCAGCCAAATCTTCTATTTATGTCTATCCTACATTTGATCGACAGGAAGAACTTCACAGCATTACAGGGTTTGGTATAAAGGCCCTGCCATTTATCTATCTTGGTTGCCCAATGTCGGTTGGGATGAAGAATGTATCTCTCTATGAGGAACTAATTCAAAAAGTTCGAAGGCGCTTGGAGGGGTCGCAGCAGAAGACATTATCGTATGGGGGTAAACTGATTTTGATTAAATCAGTTCTTAATTCCATTCCAATGTATACACTAGCTGCGTGTAATCCTCCCCAGATGATTCTCAATCGATTAGAGGACATGTTTGTACGGTTTTTTTGGGGTACTACGGATGGTGATCAGAAATTTATATGGTCGAGCTGGAAAACAATGGCAAGACCAGTTAAAGAAGCTGGGCTTGGGGTGAGATCTCTACAAGAGACTATGGATGCTTTTACTGTTAAGTTGTGGTGGAAACTTAAGACTAGAGATGGGCTTTGGCAGCAATTTATTAAAGCTCGTTATTACAAATTCCTATCCTTGGATGATGCAGGTGCGCCTCAGAAATGTTCGCATGTTTGGAGGCGTTTACTTAAAGGTCGAGAGCTATCTAATCAGTTTATCATTGAGGCCAATGGAGACTAGATTTGGACGTCGACTTCATCGGACAAGTTCACAGTTTCTGCAGCATGGCAGGTGATTCGTATATCATCACCACGTCAACCGCATTTCCTACATATCTGGAGCTCGTGCATACCTGTGAAGTGGTCTGTCCTCTTATGGCGGGTTCTACATCACAAGTTGCCAACTGATGACAAGATTCGTAGCATGGGGTTCAATTTACCATCGCAATGTCATTGTTGCAGTGAACCGAATGAGGAAACAATGGAACACATATTTCGTGATGGAGACATTCCTTTAGCAATTTGGCAAATTTTCAGCTCTGAGCTACAGGTTAATGGGCAGCAGTGTAATCTCCTACATCAGTTTCAGTCTTGGTGGACAACACCAAATTTACATCTAAAGGAGGTAGTAGTTGGAGCTATCATTTGGGTAATGTGGAAGAACAGAAATAAATGGCGCTATAAGGAGTTCAAATTCCCAGTGGAACTACTTCAGAAGGAAGTTCGAAGACAGGTCATGAAGGCTCTGACGAGATGCAAGCACAAGAAGACCATTCCTGTTACTTTCCTCTAGTTTCTTTACTGTTGTACTAAAGACCTTTCCGTTTTAGTTATTCAATAAAAGTCTTTCTCATCAAATATATATATATATATATATATATATATATATATATTATATATATATATATAGTTATTATAAATAAAAAAAAGCATTTAGGGTGGTGGGCCGAACCCCCCACCATCAAAAGCAGCATAGCCGCGGGGGGGAGGGGGGCACGACCCCCCTAAAATCATAACTCACCAGCAGCTAAGACCCGAGCCCTGCATTCCTAGTAGTATTCGTAGATAGCAGCGGCAGCGGTATTTATACTGCTCCGCAATAAACCGAAACCCTAACCCCCCATAACTCATCTCTCTCGTGAAGCCCCTCGACCTCGAACCCCCGTTGAACCACCCCGACGCCCTGAGAGCAACCGCCGTCAACTGGACGATCACCGGAGCCGCCCCCGCTAGGTGTTCGTGCGCGCGCAAGGTACTGTTTTCAACCCAGTATTTCTTCCTCCGTGCTTAGCTAACTCTCGCACCGTAACTTCCTAGTGGTAACCAATATAACCATCTTCAATTAGATTAGAGAGTACTCAACTAGATTTCTCAGGAGATTGATTTAAATTTCCCGAGAAAACTCACAGAAAAATAGTATAGAAGGCAGTCCCAAACCCATATTGGAAGCCAAAACCTTGGCGATTCTTAGACAGTTTGGTAAAACTAAATGAACAAACCTCTAGACAACCTATACACCTTTTAGACGATGTTTGCAGAGTTTAAATTTGTCTATTAGACATCAAAAAATACCGATTTAAAAATCAAGAAAAATTTGTAATTCTATTTTTAAAACTTCATGAATAATTTCTGATACGGCACGTGTCCCGACAAACCGGGCGACGTGATCGCACGCTATACACATCGAAAGGCGCGTATGGACGTTGTCGACGTGTGGGAACCGACGTAACTCAGTTTCGTCGTGTATGCGCGACGAAATCAGTATGTATCCGTCAATATACCCCGTATCGACACTTTACAAACACTACCAAAAAAACCAACTTTAGCGACGGCCAGATCCGTCGCTTATCCGTCGGTAACATTTTTTACCGACGTAGTGGCGACGGATATTTGATGAAAATGGCCGTCGGGAAAAACGTCGTCGCTAAAAAATGTCCGTCGCTAAGCCGTCAGACAAATAATTATCCGACGGACTAGCGACTGGTTAGCGACGGTTGTCTTTCACCTACTTAGCGACGGATTAGCGACATGTTCCCGTCGGTTTACATGCCATATAATATTAAAATATCCGTCGCTAATCCGTCGTCAATAGGTCGGTAAAAGCGTATCAGAGAGGTTCCTGATACGCAAAATCAGTCGCTATTTCCGTCGCCATTCCGTCGTTAACCTCGACGTTATAGCGACGTATTAGCGACGGGTAGGTCGTCGGCCTGGTTCTGGAAAGCTTCCATATTTCCAGAACCATGTCGACGGATAATTGGTCGCTCATCCGTCGCTAGTCCGTCGTCATCCTCGACCGATTAGCGACGGATTAGCGACCAACTATCCGTCGCTAAGTCTCTGGAAACCTACCATATTTCCAGAACCATGTCGACGGATTCGCCGTCGCTAGGTAGTCGCTCTTCCGTCGGTAACTGCAAAATATTTTATATCACCCAGTTAGCGACGGATATTCCGTCGCTCTTCCGTCGGTAACTGCAAAATATTTTATATCACCCAGCTAGCGACGGATATTCCGTCGCTCTTCCGTCGGTAACTGCAAATATTTATATAATCCGTCGCTAAGTAGTCGCTAGTTCGTCGCTAAATGTAACATCAATTAAAAAAAATTACAGAAACATTCTATTTCCTTTTCGTAAATATTACACATTCATAATATCCAATATCCAAACATCCATGTACGATCAACAAATATCCAAATATCCATCCAAACATTACATGATCAACAAATATCCAAATTCATGATATCCAATATCAAATATCCAATAACAAATATCCAAATATCCAAATTCATAATATCCAAATATCCAAATTCATAATATCAAAAAACAGTACAAATATCATTTTCCCGGAGATGGATCGCGTGGTCGTCTCGGTGCCGCCTCGGCTCTGCGGATGTACTCTTCTACCATGTACGCCGGCACCTGGGACAACACATGCTCTAGAAGCGTACGGAGCTGCTCTGCCGACATCATGTCCATGAGCCTAATGAGCGCAGTATCCGGTACCAGGCGGACCTCGGCATTACGGTCAAATGAATAACGTCCAGGGTCGGAAGGACCGGCAACCGCAGTAGACGTACCGGGAGCAGACGGATCTGGACCGGGAGCAGAAGGACGCGGAAGGCGCTCCAGCACATCCGACATTAGACTCCGCATTTCCGACATATCGGAGGTGAGAGTCGCAAGCTGCTTCCTCATATCGTCCGACGGGGGCGCGGGAGGAGGCGGGGGCGGTGGATATCTCAGAGTCGCGCCCTGCAACGACGCCGCCAGGGAACCTACGCCGTAGACGCGCCCTTTATTAAAGCCGCCGACAGACTCTACGAACACGTCGTCGTAGCGAGCGGCCATAGAAGAGGGCGTCTGGGTGGGCGTCGTTTCGCCGACAACCTCGGCAGGGGGCTCAATCTGACTAAGGGCCTCACGATATGCAGCCTACCCAATGAATGTGTTTATACTATAAGTTTTCCATATCTGAACGCGTCCTTATTCTTTCTCCAAGGATGGGTCGCGGGCAGAAATTGACGGTGACAGTCAAAGAAAGAAATTTTTCCTCCATGCCTAAGGCGGAACGCCTTACTATTTTCCATGCATATCGGACAAGACATGTTGCCGTGCGTACTCCATCCCGACAGCATACCGTATGCTGGAAAATCATTGATTGTCCACATGAGTGAAGCTCTCATCTGAAAGTTCTGTTTCCTGGAAATATCATAGGTCGTGACGCCGATCTCCCACAGCTGTTTCAGCTCATCCACCAACGGCTGTAAATATATATCGATGTTATTCGTCGGATTTTTAGGACCGGGTATGATAGCTGTCAGAAACATATAAAGAGTCTTCATACACATCCATGGTGGCAGATTGTAAGGGGTAAGAATGATCGGCCAGCATGAGTACTGAGATCCCGACTGTCCGAAAGGGGCGAAGCCATCAGCACATAGCGCCAGGCGTACATTTCTAGGCTCTGCAGCAAAATCTGGATGACACAAATCAAAATATTTCCACGCCTCTCCATCCGAAGGATGTGACAATTCTCCTTCGTCCTTTATGCGTTCTTCGCTGTGCCACGTCATGTGTTCTGCTGTATTTAGAGACATATACATCCTCTGCAAGCGCTTCGTGATCGACAAGTAATGCATATACTTGTAAGGACGTCGTTTTCTAGTCGACTTTCCTTTTCCCTGTACTGGCTTGTAACGATCCGCATTACAGAAGCTGCAACTTTCTGATACGCAATTCTCTTTGTAGTACAACATGCATCCGTTGCGACAACAATCTATCTTCTCGTACCCCAGTCCCAGTTGTCGGACCATCATCTTTGACTTGTAGAAGTTTTTTGGTAGCTCTTTTGATTCCTTCGGTAACACCTCCTTGATTACTTCTGTGATCCGATTATAGCAAGCTTGTGGCAAGTTAAAATCAGACTTTATGTTCAACAACCGCATCGTCACTGACAGTGCGGAATGAGTCTCACAACCAGGATATAGAGAAGTATCTGCGTCCTGAAACATGTCATAGAACTCCTTCGCCTCGGGATTAGGATCCTCCGGATCAAAATTAGGCCCTGCCGCATCATACACCATATCTCGTGCAAGGTTCTGCAGATCTCCATAATCAACAGAGCATCCGTGGTCTTCGATGACATCCGTTGCAGCATTATCATCAAAAGCATAAGTAGCAGCTTCCGCAGCCTGTCTTTCCGAATATAGTTCACCTTGCGATGACCACAGGCCGTAATTACGTACGAAACCCTTACGGGTCAAATGATCTCTCACAGTCACCACTTCTTCGTAACGTCTATTGTGACATTTAACACATGGACACTTAATTTTGTTACCGTCCATGTACTGAGCTTTGCTCATTGCATAATTAAGAAATACTTCCACGCCTGCCTGAAAATCGTCTCTCACACTCAAACCAACGTGTATTCCTACATTACATATATTCATATAACCATGCATTTCATCATTATTTAACTTGCATATGTTCATCAATGGTTAGGACATAAAGTATCATGATGCATTAACTACTTTGATATGTTATACATTCAAGTCCAACATGCTTGTGTTGTGTACAAAGGTGGCAGGAGAGTGTAGTAGGTTAGGATGAAATATCAGATTTTGTGTTGTGTACATGTGTTCAGGAATTTGAAATCAATGACAGTGAGAATATCTCAGGTTTGGTTCCAGTTGGTGTGACAGGAAGGAAATTCAACACCCCCCCCCCGACCCCCCTGCCCTCTCCACCCCCCACCCCCCGACCCCCCTGCCCCCATTCAACACCCCCCCCGACCCCCCTGCCCTCTCCACCCCCCACCCCCGACCCCCCTGCCTCCATTCTCCACCCCCCCAACCCCCCGACCCTCATTCCCCACCCCCCCACCCCCTGCCCCCATTCCCCACACCCCCCCGACCCCCTGACCCCATTCACCACCCCCCTCCCGCCCTCTCCACCCCCCGCGAAGCCGACCCCCCCTTCGCCCCCCCTCCGGCCCCAAAACACAAAATTAGAGAAAATTAGAGAGAGAGAGAGAGAGAGACCTGGTAGAGAGAGAGAGAGAGCCGCGAGAGAGAGAGAGAGAGAGCCGCGAGAGAGAGAGGGAGAGCCGCGAGAGAGAGAGAGAGTTTTGGGGGGAATGAAAAATTCCCCCCCGTCGGTTCAATTTAAGTTAGGGCACAGAATCTAGCGACGGAATAGCGACGGAATAAAGTAGTCGCTAAACCGTCGCCAATTAAAAGGTATTTTCCGACGGCTATATCCGTCGTTAGGTAGTCGCCAAAGTTCCCGCCAATGTTATAAAGATTTTGCCGCCAACATTTGCGACGGATAAGCGACGAAAAATAATCCGTCGCTAATGTTCGTCGACTTAGCGACGGAAACCCGACAAATTTTTACATTTAAAATTGAAAAAAATTATGTTGTGTTGTCTGTCGCTAATCCGTCGCTAAGATGTCAGAACTTGGTCGCTATTAGCGACGGAATCCGTCCGTCGCTAAATGTCCGTCGGTAAAGTGGGGTATTTTAGTAGTGAAACTTGACCATAACTTTGTGCACGTTTGTCAAATCTAGACAAAACTTGTGCCAGTAGGTCCGAATCGAAATTCTGGTCCTGCATGCCAAGTTTGGTCCGATTCTGAGAAGGTTGATTAGAACGCCAAAATTGGCAGGCCCGCGACACAATTCAACGGGCGATTTTGTGCCCGGCTCATCGGAATCCAAAAATGGACATACCATTGGGTTCCTCTCCTCAAACTGAATCCGTAGACATATAGTTCGACGACTTTAGAGACCATAGACTTTGGCACGTGTTTCGGTGCAAAAGCGGGTACAACGGCGGACATCGTTTTGACTCGAAATTATAATTTTGCTCCTGTTCCAGAATTAGACTTTTGGACATGCGTTTTCTAGGTATATATTTTACACTGAGTGCATTTTTGATGTTTGTTTCAGCATCCGGAGTTGTTTGGAGATTGTGACATTTTTTGGCTGACATTGTGATTTCCTGGACTTGCCATTTTGCATCATCAGGCAAGATACCTTGCCACCTTACTCTGTGATTATTATATTCTTATTTTTAGTTGTTATTTTTCGCATTCCTTATTTCTTGATATTATAAAACTATGCATCCAAGTCACACTTGGGTGCAAGCGACTCCATCAGTCGTCTTTCTCGTTTTTATTTATTTTCTTGCATTGACTTAGTCTAGTGACCAACCACCCATTGATGATGAGGTATTGGTATATCTCATACGGCCTTGACACTTGATTTACCACATGTTTTGAGTCACATATAGGACACGTACCCGCGTAGTCGGCCGGCCACCGATACGTATGGAGCGTACGACGGATAGGAGTAACTGCCAATAGAATTGCATGTTAGAAGACTTGGCGGTTACTAGAGGTTCTTATCAGTCGTGGAGATGATGATACTAGGTATTGGGTGGGGAGAACAATACCTGACGTATGGGCTTCTTTGTACTTCCTTGATGACCTGTGCGCTCCTCCCGAGACGTAGGCTCCAGGCGCCCTAAGACGTTTCCCAGAGCGTTATGGACGTAGCCCTTGCACATGGTGCCCTCTGACGCTTCCAGAGCGTTATGGATGTAGGCCCCTGGTGCCCTTTACGGGAACTATGCCGATCCCATTTACAGCCAGGGCTCACGTGTCGAAGGATTGTATCTCAACTGCATACTCACAGAGTAGAATGGTCCGGAACCCGATTGCATGCTTGCCTTTTTATCTTATTATATTATCACAGTTTATATGGCATGGTATTTTCTTGTATCTTGCTACGTCCCTCTGAGGACCTGGTTATCTCTCCAGGTTTAGACGATTTTCCACAGCAGTACGGAGCGACGTTGGAGCTATCCTACATTGATGACGAGGCAGTTCTTACTGATTTCTAGTCTATCCTTTATTTGAGACATTTCTGGACATTATTTTTACATCTCTTTTCTTTCTATTTTGTGGAGGTTGGACTTCGATCTTGTGAGACTATTTTTCATAGCTGTTTGGAGTTAGCATGTTCACCCGGCTATCTTTTGATACTCTTATTTATTTATTTGGACTCTATTATCTTCTGTGTTGAGCTGTGATGAGATTAGATTATGTTATTCTGGCCTGTGATTATTTTATTTACAGCTTATGTGTATATGTGAGGATTCCATATATTGGAGTATTCTTCGTATATGTACAGCTGGCATGTTTACGTACTTGGTCCTACGTATTTTGGAACTGGGGCGTTAGTATATGTGCAACTGGCATGTTCAGCAGCTGCCTAAACCACGGGGTCCAGGTTACAAGTGTCGTCTATGCCTTCTCCGTAGTAGGTAGGATAGAAAGCCTCATCCTCATCCTCTGTAATATTTTCAACAGGCCCAGTCATGACAGGAGCGAGCACAATACATCTCAACAGTTGATATCATAATAGAAATGTAAATCTAGCAATAGAATAAAATACATGAAACGCTGTAAAGAAATGTACATAAAGTAAGAGATATAGTTGTAACTGGAAATATCTACTATAAGTAAGGAATTGTAAGTGACTAGTGAATTAGAGTACAAGATAGATATGTGAATGGCTGGGAAAGATTCATGATTACACTACAGAATTAATTCATGATTACGCTACTTTGGGATTATTCATAAGACTATTTCTACTCTCCCATCACCAATCAATACACATGGATCCATTCAAGTTATGTTAAGATTCATGATTACACTACTGGCTCATAATGAGTGATTCATGAATTTGATTTGTGAAGGCTCTGTGATTCATGAGGGTACATGAGTCACAAGCAGATTCATGATAGTAGAAGCATGAGAGTACATGATGTAAATGAAACACACATGACATGAAATACCCGATGCTCCTGAGAGGGATAACATCTCATGAAAACATCCATATAGTACCAATCCGTGTTACCAACGTGACAGCATCAAGTAAAGTAGTTTAGAGCAAGATATAAGTCCTAACAAGTATGAAATGATCAGAGAATGTACTCGCCTGATATTTGAATGTCTGTGATAATATACTGTCTGAGATGAGGTATCTGACTCCTATTTAGAACAACACAAGTCACAACATGACCAAAATGAAATAATTGGACATTATGATGCATTCTACATGATGTTAGGTCAAATATAGACTAAAGTCAACCCTTTGTCAACTTTAGTCAACCACACTAGTCAACTAGGTCAACCAGGTCAAGTCCTAACCCAAACAAGTCTCACTAAGCCTAACCAAGCCTAGGCTAGCACTCACACACAATCACAAGGCCACACAAGTTATCAACATACATATTTCTTATCTATATGCATATTTACTCAATGTATATAGGCATACACATAGGAAATCAAATATAGGCTAAGATATACACATGCATTATACATTACATTATGTATACACATCATACATACACATTGTATTTCATACATTCATAACTATATGTATACATGTCTATATATCAATGCATTCAATTACCTACATGCATTTTGTATTACATGATGCATACATAGATATTTGCATAACCTACATGCTTGCATATACATTCATGCTTGCCTATATTACATAGATGCATCTACACATTGCTTATTCACATTCATATCATTCATGCATTGCTCTCATGCATATACATTGCATAACAAACATGTATATATATATAGAGAGAGAGATAGAGAGAAAATAAGAGAGCAAGGGGCTGTGTTTGTGGATGTGGGTGTATAGGCTAAACATGTATGTGTGTGCACCATGTGTGTGTACAATATTTTATAGTGTATGCGGGTCAACATAGAGGGGGTAGCCTAGAGTTTAGTTCACATGGGGAAGCTAATGTGCTCAGCATATTAGGACTCAAACTCAGGTTTTAAGTATATGCACAGTAGTAAACGAGGGTAATATAGTGTATGTACAGGGGGTTCATAGTATGCATGTGTAAAGGGGTTTTTGTGTACATAGCAGAAGGCATAGGAGTTTAGTGTGTGTGTGTGCAAACACATGAGTGTGTCTGCTATGTGCAGCAGCAACACAGACACAACCCGACACACACACACATACACACACACACACACACACACACACACACACACACACACACACACATATATATATATATATATAAATATATATATATATATATATATATATATATATATATATATATATATATATATATATATATATATTTGTATTTATCAGAGAACACCATGCGATCAACAACACATAGCACAAATTATTATCAGGTTCAGAATAATATCAGGCCCATACTCGGTTAATATGTGAAATAGTTTAAAAACTCAGATTTATAGAGGGCAGTATATGAAATGAACTAACCTACAACATCAGTTTCTAAATCAAATTTGTGAAATGAAAATTAACTCAGAACACATTTATTATTAGGAAACAAGTATCAGACACAAAGTGTATTCGAGTGTCAGACAGTTCGAAACCCAATTTTCTCCAACCCACATGCATCAGTATCGATTCCCAGTTTTGCCGGCATAATTCTCAGGTGATACACATGTTAAACATCATCATTATTAATATTATTTAACATTTAATTTAACATTTAAACTCCAAAATATAAACAGAACACTATAGTATCAGAAAATGGGGGAATTACCCTAAATTTAAATCAAAACCCAAACAAATTACCAAATTAAAGGTTGGTAATTGGTCATGCACGTGTGTAAGTGTCATACATGTCAAATAGTGTCCACCAATATAGGACACAACGTGTCCACACCCATTCGAACACTCACAGACACACGCACAGACACAGTCTTGTGCACGCGTGTGTGTCGATCCAGAACACGACACATGACACGACACCACTCGTGCATGTGTCCTCGTATTCTCCTAGGGTAGGGATACATTTATGTCAGCCTGATACGTCATCACGACGTGCCCACGAGGGATATGAAGCCCGTATCAGGGGCACGAAACCGACTGTGCGTGCGCAGTGCAAAACCAGTACACGTGTCCGTGCTCCCTCGATACGACACGATACCGTATCAAACTTCTAGGGTGTCATGTCATGTCATTCAGTGCCCCAACATGTCTACCAAGTCTCAGCCCTCCACGTATCGTGTCGTGTCCTACGCGAGCCCCGAGCAGCAGGACACTGCTCGTGTGTGCAGCGAGCGTGTTCGTGTCAGTTTTGGACATGGACACGACTCGAAAATTTACTCAGTCGTATGGGGAATCAAAGCATACATACAACTCAGCAAATCTATTCAAATACTTTTCAAAAATATCAATTACAAATCCTTTGTGACATTTCATCAAACACATTCATACAACCTATGATACGTGTCCGATACGGACACCAAAACGACACGAAATCACACAAGACTAACTCAACAGCTAGGTGACACCTAGATCTATGCATTCATGCAAAGAAATCAAGAAATGGAGGTGGTTTGGGGGGTTTACCTATTGAGTGTCAAACTCAATGAAAAGCTCAATATAGGAGAATCCCTCTAGAAACTCAAAATTTCCAAATTGCACAAAAGCTGTGATTTCTCACCACAAATAGTAAGTAGACAATAATTAGATCCTAATGCAAAAGACTAGAGTCAAAAAGGACGAAAAAATGAAAAATTAGGAAAGATTTCAAAGGGGACAAACCTTGTTCTTGGCAAAAGTGAAAGTGGTGCAAAAAGAGGCAAGAATGAATAGGACAGATTAAATAGGAAGGGGAAATCTCTAGGCCAGCCGCATTAGGGAAATTAGGGTTAGGGTTGATGGCTAGTGGGCTATGGGCCAAGTTTAAATGTTAAATGGTTCAAACCCTTAGCTATTAGTACAAACACCTAAAGCACTTAATCTCTCAATGCAACTTAGTCCAAAACAGGTCAACTTGGGTTGACTTAAGTTAGACTAGGGTCCACACCATGCTAACCAAGTCACCAAAGTCAAAGTAAACATTTAGGTTAGTCTCTAAAGTCATTACTAGCAAAAGTCAAAAATAACAACCATCACTCCAACAATTCTAATTAAATTCAAAATTTTTAAAATGACCAAAATACCCTCAAGCTAAAAATGATAATTAAATATCCTATACATGGTTAGGCCCTAGGTCAAGTAGTCTCTAGGGTTTCACTAGCAGCACATTAAAATCACAAGTCATGGTTTTAAATAGTTTTAGAGTGATTAAAAATCACCAAAAATTATATCATGATTTATATATCATTAATAAATAATTAAAACTACAAAATTTTAAAATTACCCTCATTTAGAAAAATGGGTGTTATAGACACGAAGATGATGTTGATGTGGATGAATATGTAGTTTGGCTGGAATGATTAGGACTAACTATAATTAGGGTATTTATAGGAAAATGAAACTTGGGACCCAAGTTTGGTACTTAGGAATTAGTTACAAGTTAGTTAGTTAGTTAGAAATGTAGTTAGAGAGAAGCTTCTAGATTAATTAATCAGCAATTAATTAATTCCAGAATACTCCCTCTTAAAGGCTTTTTCTTCCATATTATTAACATGGCACTACTTCCTAACAATCAATGTCATGCCATTCTCCAAAGTATGAAATAAGAATGATTAATTCAAATGATACAATCAAAATTAACTATAAATAAATTCCATAAAGCATAATTAATTAACTAATAGATAATAAAGCTTGAATAAAATATTTAATAATAAAAAATAAATTTGAATAAAATATTCTAAAAATAATAAAATATTCTAAAATCGTAAATATCGGGAAAATAGGGTTACAACAATGCCACATGGTTTTGTCTCACGTATTTTGGGACTGGGGCATAACAATATTCACGGGTTGTATTAGATAGTATAGTACACCTCGACAGCGTTCTACCGCCAGTTCTGTGGCGTAGGCTGGACGTACCTACGTTCTTGTGCCCTTAGGGTGCAGGTCATGACAGAGGGCCAGTCCACAAATTGACCTCCTCTATTTGATGGAACCGACTATAATTATTGGAAAGCGCAGATGAATTGTTGTCTCAAGTCTCTTGATTTTGACCTCTGGTCAATTGTTATTGATGGCTACATAAAGCCAACCAGAATAGTTGTAGATGGTAACCTAGTAGAAAATACTAATGATAGATACACATACTTAGAAACGAAGCATATGGTAACCTAGTTGTAGATGGTAGCCTAGTATAAAGGCCTAATGCAAGATCAATCAATGCTTTATTATGTGCTACAGACAAGACTGAGTTCAATAGAGTATCAACTTGTACCACCTCAAATGATATCTAAAAATTTCTTGAGATAACTCATGAAGATAAGTCGCAAGTGAAGGAGTCCATGATCAGAAAGCAGGCTTACACAAGAATATGAAACATTCAGAATAAAGACTAATGGGAGCATCATACAAATGTTTACACGTTTCATAGAAATTATTAATCCCCTTTCTTCTCTGGCAAGAATTATAGCAATCATTAAACAATCCGTAAGACAAGTAGGGGATTAATAAATAATTGGAACCCAAAGGAAACTACGATTATTGAAGAAAATAACCTTGCTACTATGATGCTCTAGATATTTATGAGATAATTGACGACGCATGAACTGGAACTTAAAGGCCTTAAAGAGTCAGCACTAAAGGAGAAGACTCTATCCTTTAAAGCTTATCACAAGAAGTTCTCTGGCAATGAAACAGACGATGATGACTCAAACGGTGAGAAACATGCCCTAATTGTCAGAACTTCAATTTTTTTTGAGATTTGAGAAATCAAACCGAAAGAAGAAAGACAAGGATGTTAAAGAACCTGTATGTTATGGCTACAAAAAAATGGGCCATATAAAGAAAGACTGCCTAACAGCAAAGAAAGAGAATCGTAATGATCGTCCAAGCAAAAGACCATCCTCATGCAAGTATGCCAATACAAGCACATACCATGAGAGCGAAACGAGCGACTCTGAGAGAAAGAAAGTCCTTGTGAAGCAGTAAATCTCTGCTTATTGGCTTTGTCGATCAAGTAACCACATATCCCTTGTATGAAGATTTTACCTTTGATGAACTTTCTGATGATTTCAATGATCTTCTTGAAGAACACAAGAAAGTTATAGATAAGTATAAGCAAACTTGAAAGGAGATTAAGACACATTTTCTTGGGACTAAAGGTTGTCCTCTCTATTGTTTGAAATAAGAGAGACTTCCTCCACTAGTGACATGGAAGAGTTATCTATACATAACCTGAATTTGCATGATTCTGCAGTTTATTGAAAGAAAAGATGAAGAGTATGCAAAAGTCAATGCTGAGTATGGGATAGAACAGAAAAAGAACAACATCGTTACACAGAGAATTGACACTCTCACTGCTAAGTATAATGATGTTTGCACTCTCTCTAAAAAGTTAAAGATTAGACTGGAAAAGCATGTTGTACAACCTATAGCTCAATCTAACACCAAATACGTGGCACATAATAAGACACGACTAAAGAAAGCAGTAAAAAATATGCTACACATAATCATGCTTTCTTTTATAGATATCCATACAAGTCAAAACATACTGTTTTAAATTCACATATTTAATGTTATCCAAGCACTAACACCTTTACAACTTGTCATTACTGTGGTCTGAAGGACATATTTTATGACAATACAAAGTTAGACAGTTAGTTGACATAAATGTTTATGCATGGGTACAAAAAGCTAACAGTTGAGGACCCTCAAAGAAATGGGTACTAAGGTCACATCTAATCGTGTTGTAGGTCGGCCAATCTTCGTATACTAGAAGCAAGTGAATTCTCAATAGTGGTTGTTTACGACATATGACCAGTGATGCTACCCTATTCGCAATACCATCGATAAAGAAAGAAGGATAATTCTCCTTCGGTAATGATCTTAAATATTATATAATATGTAATGGAAATATATATAATATTCCTTCCTCTTCTGTAATAAAGGATGTATGTCTTGTAACATAATTAAAACGTAACCTACTTGTAATGCCCTGCACCGCACGGTACATTACGATGAGTCGATTGATTCAAAAAGGTATGAATTCGATTCGAGGAATGTTTAAAATTGATTTGAAGAGGTATTGATTTGGTTGGTTTCATGTGCATGTACTGTACGGAGTTCGTTGAAACAAGCTGAGGTATAGGCGCGACAGATCGAATCAATAGGTTAGCTCAAAGGAGCACAAAGTGCTTGAAAGGCTTAGTCAGATGAGTTGCTCGTATAACGAAGTTAAGGTGTCGAGCTGCATCGACTCAACGAGCGATGGACGAGTCAACTTAAGTTGAGTGGTCTATGTCCCTTCTCCCCTACTACTCCAGGCCTAATAAAATATATCCTATCGTGCTTGTATTACCACCAATTTCATATGCGTGGCACGGATGGATGGATAGAAGTTATTGTGTGTGTCGAACACTAAGATAGAACATTTAACAATTGAAGCAAAAGTGCATCAAGTGCACGATTCTGGTTAGAGTATGGAAGTGTTAATAGAAGCGTGCATAGAGTGCACGAATCGGAGAACATTAAACGTAGAACATTGAAGGACTATATCATGACGTGCATCAAATGCATGGCCCGCAGAAGTTTTGGTATCCCTCGAACGTGTATTCGCTGGGGCACTAGGACCGTTCAGTCTATGAGAGAAATGATATTGGTATATGTGGTGCATTTTACTAAGACAGATTGCGACCGACTATTGATGTGATAAACCAGAATACTAGTAAGTTCGAGGTCCTTCAGATACGTGGCTAGCAACCCGTACGGAGAGTGATCACCATCTTACTTTGAGATACAATCCATTATGGCTCAAAATGTCAATGAATTTCAAATAGATAGGGGTCGATGGGCTAAGATTAGAACCGGGCGCAGGGATATACCCTGGCATCCTTGTAGTTTATGCTAATGTTGTTGGATTGCTGGTTTGTTCGTTTGGATGCGAAGATGTGCACGATCACTATATTTATGTATATTATGAGGCTAACAGGGTCTATTGTAGGGACACATTACTCGATACATTTGTGTTTCAGATGTTAATTATAACATGTTTTATTGCTTTTAAAATTATGCCATGAAACTGATATTAAGGCAATAATAGAAAGATTACAAAATTACTTAGTGTTGGTTTAGGTGAATGGGTTATCTCACTTTTCAGTACACGATAATATACTGACCCACGTGATGGACATCATTTTCAGGTGCTCGTGCTAGGGAGTCGTTTAATCAGTACCACGACAATAATGAATCATATGGGTGTGCAGAAGCTCTTCTTACTGTAGGAACGAAATTTAAAGCGTTATACTCTGGGGGGGTAAATAGAGTAGGCAGCAAAAATTTATCTATTAAAAATTTGTTAGTAGCAATATCACAGAAGATATCACAAATATGTTAATATAAAAGTAGAGAGCAGAAAACAAGCACAAACACAAGGATGTATACTGGTTTCCCTCTTGTGAGGACTATTCCAGTCGGAAGAACTCCAACTTCCAGTTGAAATCCATTATAGAAAAATGCTGCAAGTTTTCATGCGAAGTTCTTGCAACTTCTACAAACGCGAGCTTTGATCCGAAGCACTCGACCAACTTCAATTGTGAAGTCTCTTAGTTCCTGTCAAGCCTCTGTTTACAATCACTCTAAAATTTCTAGACCGTACCGCATTGGAAAATCGACTAGAGGATTATAATTGGCTTGGGATTTGAAAATGAAATGCTTAGAAGGCTATGGAAGACCGTAGTAGGCTTAGAGAGAAGAGAAGAGAGAATGAATTGGTGTGTTGAAATGGTAGAAATTCTTCTCTATTTATAGGTTTTCCAATGGAAGAATTCGTGCAGAATTCTTTGAGAGAATCTCGGCAGATAGTCGTTGTATCCGTAACTGCGGGGAGACTAGATTTAAATCCCAACATTCTACTAAACGAACTCGGGCCAAATTCGGGCAGTACTCGGTCCAAATTCTGTTGGTCCAGAATGTTTTGGTTAGAGTTTTGTAAATCAGGTTTTTGAGCTTTTGAGAAGTCAAGCAGTTAGGAGCTTTTATAAATGGGCTAATTTTCAAAACAAAGGATATTTGGGAAGCATTTTAGGGTAGCCTATTTGCCAGTACGACTCAGTGTACATTGTGTTCCTAGACTCAATAATTTGTAAAAAATATATTGATATTGAAAATACAGAGTTAATAGCAAAACGGCTCCATGTCTTGAACGGTAGTAGTTGCAGTTCTCAGCAGTGGTCCAAGTAGCCCTTATATCGAGACGGGGTTAGATCAATTATTAAAATCATGTTTGACCATAACCAATGGGCCTACAATCTCCCCCATTTTGATAATTCACAAACCTTGACCGATATAATATCTCCATTTTGATTTGGAAAAAATCAAAATATTGTTCATAGTTTTTATATGGTACTGTACTATACTTTCTTCTCTTTTCGTAGAAATTTCCTGAAAAAGATGTTAGATCCATTTTCTCCCCCGTTCGCACTTAGAAAAAGAATTACAAAGTGTGAAGCTGTCCCACAATCCATGCATAAGAGACGCATTTTGAAGAAATATAATATATAAAGAAATAACATAAATTCACAGGCAGTTTTACAAATGAAGCATCAGCTAAGATATAGTACTAAGCATAAAACACAAAAGCTCATAGCAAAAGAAATAAACAATACTCACTGAATAATAGAGGATGAATAATAATAAAACAGAGTTTGAATACATCAACTCAGCAAACAGTCACAGATGTGCGAATAAAAATAAAAGATAAAGTACAACTAACTTGTAATGTCGAAGCATTTCCAAGAACACATAGACAAATAATCGAGTCTAATCAGAAAAACATCTAGACAAAATACAGTAACGTCTAGATCAAATCCTCAGCTACTAAACAGAGTCATTATTATCGCGATCAGCATCGCCACCATATCCAGAACGACCAACCCCAGATGTGCCAGCTCCATGAGAAGGGTTTGGAGTAGCACCAGAACCACGTTACCAGTCATAAGCGTTATCAGGATCAAAGAAGTAATGAAATGCCTCATCCGCAAAGAGAACTGGCATAATGACCAGTCTGGGAAAAATACAGATCCGCAAAAGAGTTTGCAAGGGCCTAAAACCGACTAGCATCTCAGAACTCGCATTCCCTCAATGTGTCAGTAACAAACGCTCGCAGAAAGTTATGCTCATCTAGATGAGCACGTTGCATATCGAATAAGTACTGGTAGAGACCCTCAAAAGACATAGGGTAATCCTGAGTGGAGGAGGTGGTGCAGTAGGAGGAGCATGAGGGACAGTTGCGCTGCGACAAGAGAGCTGAAGATACTTGGGTTCAAAATCATGAACATAAGTAGATAAGTCGATGTCAAAGTGTTGGAAAATGATAGGAAGAATCATCATATAAACAAGGTTTATGTTCCTTTCGTGACATCTACCCATCATCTAGATAATCGTCTTAGGGACTGAAAAAGAAATCCTATTACAAATATGATAAGGTATAGACATTTTAAGGGTGGTCACATCATCTTTGGAAGTAGATTTTGGCAAAATAATGGAATAGACGATGTGATGTAACTCATAAAAGAATAATTTCAAATGTGCAGCTTTAAACTTTAGACATGATCAGGAGCACAAAGTTGGTTCTTGAAACTATTTACAGACATGAATCCTGGAAATTTGAATTCAGTGATATCGTCTAGCAGAGCACCAACATTTGGAATATTTAGTATCTTTGCTAGCTCGTTATCATCAAATTGAATTTTAATGCCAGCAACACGGCTCTTAACAGTGAAAGTGTCATCGGCTAAGGTGCAGTTACAGTAAAATAGCCGAATAGCCTTAGTAGCAATAGGAAAAGAATGAGTAAAAAGGTTGTGCAATCCTAATACTTTAAAGTAAGTTTTGTATGACCACTACTAAATTCTGTCAAATCAGCGACGCCGCAGGACATCGCTAAATAGGGAAAATACGTCGCTAATTTCAATTAGCGACGTATTTAGCAACGTTTGGATGTTGTCGCGATTAACCTAGTCGCTAAACAACAAAACGTCGTAATACGTTGCTATTGCGATGACACTTAGCGACGCAAACACGTCGCTAATTCTGCGACTACCAGCGACGTAAAATGACTGCAGTTACCGACGTCACCTAGCGACGTTGAGCGACTTTTACATATATCGATGCTGACCTGGCTTGAGAGCCAAATGGCGACATATAGCGACGTTTAGCGACGTCGTATGTAGCGACGTTTAGTGACGATCAGCGATAGTGTTGATCACAGTTAGCGACGTTTCGATACTTACTTAGCGACGTTATCTTTCGTCGCTGGACGTCGCTGAACGTCGCTAATTTTGAAAAAAAAATACAGCATTTACAGCATCCCCTACAACATTTGCAGCAGATACACAAAGTATCAAACAACACAGATACACAATCACTAACAACGACGATGTGTATCACGGACACAAAGTATCAAACAGCGACGGTGTGTATCACGAACACAGTATCAAACAACATAGATACACACAATCACGAACACGTTTGAAACACAATCTCATCAATCAACACAGATATATGAAAAATTGTAACAACAATATCAAACATAATGCTCCACATAAGAATAATGTATGTATAACCACATAAAAGACCCAACAATGGGCCATCACACAATAATATATATATATGTCGACTACGGCTGATCAGGAGCAGCATCACCGCTCCTGGAAAGAAGGTAAGCATACTGCTTCGGTGTAAGAACCACCGACGACGATGAAGGAGGAGGCAATACAACCGCTGAAGAAGGAGTCTGTGTAATCGCTGGAGAAGGAGGCAGTATAACCGCTAGAGATGGGTACGTTCGCGTCTCCTCTAGGGCTAGCAGTCTGGCGCTGCATTGCTCCATGCAAGCCGCTATCCTAGTAATGGTGTCGTGAATGGACTCCTGCGTCCCCTGTATGTGCCTCACGGTGCGCTCGAGCTCGTCAAAGCGTGCGGTGACCGACACAGCGTCCTCTTACGCCTGAGACCCTGGCTGCTCAGAAATCCTCCTCAGCATATCGTCACGCAGCTCAGCAATCTGGCGGGCAATGGTACCCTCGACTCGAGACGACTCGGCCTATGACGGCTGTGAATGCGCACTGGCAGAGGGAGCCCTGGATGCCTGTGTCGTAACAAATACGCCCTAGGACCCCGTACCGTAGTACGTACCCCTCTGAAGACCACCAACAACGGTCTTCCAGAGCTCGTCCTCCGACTGAGGCGGAGAGGGCTGTGATGTACCAACCCCTCCCTCTGCCGGTGCACTAGCACTCGCACGCTCACGTAGCCTAACAAGCTCGTCCTAGAAATTATTGTGCATCTCTATAAAGCAGTACTTACCTAAATTAGCCTAATAAATGTCTAAAGTATTTAATTATTATTAACTATATGGTTATCTATATATTCTTCAAGTTGTGTTAAAAATTAACAAAATCTAAATTAGTACTTACATAGCTCTGAGTAGCCCGGTCGTCGATGAGCTTCCCGTCCTTTCGATGGGTGGCCAGGAAGACGGTCACCATGTTTGCGTCCTCACCCCTCTGTACCTAAGTATTTGTTATATTTTATTCTTTAGTAAAATAGAAAATAATATACTCCTACTATCAATAAAATCTTATATATTGCTATAAATTACATACCAGACGACAGAAATGCTCCGTCATAGGAATCGATCCACCACACCACTTTTCGGCCCTCGTTCTAGCCGCCTTCGCCTTCTCCGACCGCTCTCTGTACCAGGGCTCCTCAAATCGAGCCCTCATCGTGGTCCACTGGTCAGGTGTGATCCAACCAGCAATCGGCTTTTCGGAGCGCTGACGAGCTTTTTGATCGTCAATTGCATCACGGATCAACTTGGCGACGACGGCAGAAAACTGCCTCTCAATCTACTCGGCCCGGATGGTGGATAAAAATAATTTCTCTACAAGAATTATAAATTAAAATAATAAGTTCTAAAAAATGCTTAAAATTATATTAATCATACTAAATTAACTATCTTTAGTTACCTTGAAGTGGGCAAACCAGAATGTCTTCCTCTCTTCCGAGGCATCCGAGTAGTTGATCCACGGACCCCCATAGTTGGACCTTAGAAAGGAGCCCAACGCTCTCTGTACCGACGAGGAACGATATCTGTATACAACGATAACCGACGTATTAATGAATATGTATAGACATACAGACATGCATAATATATATATATATATATATATATATATATATATATATATATATATATATATATATATATTCATTTAACTTACTTCGTTGGACCGTCGGCCCAAATCTTCATCCTCGTCTCGTCCTGAGGTGCGCATGGAGGGTCGCTCTGGTATGGATCCGCCCGGGCGGGAGTAGGGACTACCTCCTCCACCTGCTCCCCACCCGCCATGCTGTTGTCAGCGGTAGGAAGGCTAGGGGAAGGAGTATGATCAGCAAGCCTGGAACTGCTCGTCGCAGGTGTACTGCCACCCGGACCTGCGACCGTATGGAACAATGGAGTACTCGGGTCAGACGATGGTCCGGAGCCATCCTCTGGTAACGGAGCTCTCTGTCCACCTAAGGATACGGCTCGTCCTGACCTATCTCCGCGTCGTCCTGAGGTACCTCCGCGTCGTCCTGCCATGCTGATAATAACATATGATTGAAAATATAAATAAATACAATGATAGTTTAGAAATATCTGCATACATTGGAGTTCATAATTTAAGTTTTAAAAAATCTGAATACTAATAGAAATGATCATAGTTCATAATTTAAGATTACAGAAATATGAATACATCAAAATAACAGTTTCTCAATCATCCTCTGAAAATTCATCTTCTTCGTTTGTCTCCTCCTCTTCATCCTCTTCCTTTTCCTCCTCATCGTCACTAGCATCTCCTTCGTCTTCCCCTTCGGATACTTTTACGTCTTCTACACAAGTAGATATTGAATGGGGAACTTCTGCTGAGTCGACATCAACTGTATTTGGTACAAGAGGCAGCTCGTCCTCCTGATAAGCCACTTCGTCGACGTCGTAGGTATTTCTGGCTTTATTCTTGCATACTGCCCACCAGTCGTACCTCGTTGTTTCCCGTCTAGAATATGTTGTAAAATATACGAGTTGAGCTTGACTTGCTAGGATAAATGGTTCGTATCCTTGGTATCGACGACGGTAGTTAATATCCACAAGACCATGCTTGTCAATTTTCCATCCTTGATCTTGTATGGGATCGAACCAATCAACTTTGAACAACACGATCTTGGCAGGCCCTATGCCATAGTTGTACGTCAATTCCTCGATCTCCCGTAAGACGCTATAGAAATTATTGCCTGGAGTGACATCTTTGTAGTTTGTAGATTTGATACACAAGCAACTATTTTTTGTGGAATCAAGATCCAGGAAGCTATCTTTGATGAGAGAATTTGTTGACTTGAACTTAAACCCATTCACGCAATAACTTGGCCATATTTTGACGGCATAAATTGGTCCCTTAGCAAGAGTTCTAATAGATTCATTCTCAAGGATGACGTCCGGACGATCGACCTAAACACGAGAAGATACAAAATTAAGTTCAATTTTAAGTTATTTCTTGTGCAGTTGCGAATGGAGGAAGATTCTAGCTAGCTTCTTACGTACATATGTAATCAACCAAGATGGAAAATGAAGTCTCATTTCTTCTTCTACTTCTTCATCTGTAATGTATGGTCTACTTGACCTCACCTCATCATTAAATTTGCTGAAAACCAATAAATATCGGGATATACTCGTTAAATTATTATAACGTAATCAACAAATAGATGACTTGAACGTTGAAGATTTTTACTTACCACTCTAGCTTTTCCACTTCATCCTCCTCGCAGTTGAGTAATATATATAACTGGGCAGCCTTTAGTTCCTCATCATTCAAATATCTCTTTTTCAGTTTTCCAGAAGGCTTTCCAAGAGCATTGAAGACTTTCAATAATGCATCATTATATTCTATATCTCCATCGTCGTTCCTCGGAGCTCTTGTTCTATTTGTAGCAATATGAGGCTTGAAATACATTGAACAAAAGTTTGTAATCTCCTCAGGACATAGGCTTCACAAATAGAACCCTCGACCCGTGCCTTATTTTTTTTCTTCCTCTTCAGGTGGTTTAGATGGCGCTCGAACGGGTACGTCCACCGATAACCGACGGGCCCACCAACACGTGCCTCATATGAAAAATGAATTGGCAAATGCTCCATAGAGTCAAAGAATCCAGGAGGGAACACCCTCTCAAGCTTACACAATGTTACTGCAATGTCCTTCTCCTGCTTTTCAGGCCGATCGACGAGCAACTTAGTAGAACAAAGATCTCTAAAGAATATGCTAAGCTCTGTCAGTGGATCCCAAACGACCTGAGGTAAGAATTCCCGAAATGCAATCGGGATTAACCTTTCCATAAAAATATGACAGTCGTGGCTCTTCATACCCTGTAGTTTGTTCTCCTTCGGGTCAATATATCTTCTCAAATTCGATACGTACCTATCTGGAAATTTTAGGCCCTGGATCCACCTACAAAGTTTACCTTTGTCCTCCTTGTCCAGTAAAAAAATGGCCCTGGGCTGCTTATACTTCCCACTGCCTTCCTTTATCAAATGCAACTCTGGACGTCTGTATATTTCTTCTAAGTCCAACCTGGCCTTGGGATTGTCTTTCGTCTTTTCTTTTACGTCCATCACAGTATTTATTATATTGTCAAATACTTTCTTCTCGATATGCATGACATCCAGGTTATGTCTGAGCAGATGGTCACTCCAATATGGTAGGTCCCAGAATATACTCCTCTTCGTCCAGTTGTGAGCGCGGCCAAATCCATCACACTTGTACCCCGCTGTAGGCTCTTCAATAGCACTTGACAATTCTTTAACTTCCTCCCATATCGTGTCCCCGGACCACTGTAGCGGTGGACTGGACTTCTCTACCATGCCAGCACAAAAAGCATTCATGTTCTTCCGGTACGGATGATCCTTTGGCAGGAACTGTCGATGACAATCAAAGAAGTACGGTTTTCCTTCGTGTTTCAAACGGAAAGCCTTAGTACGTTCCATGCAATACGGACATGCAAGACGACCATGGGTGCTCCAACCCGATAACATTCCATAGGCCAAGAAATCATTGATGGTCCACATTAGTGCGGCCCTCATCTGAAAGTTCTGCTTTCTGGAAACATCATATGTGGTTGTACCTACTTCCCACAACTGATTTAGCTCATCTGCCAAGGGCTGTAAGTACACATCGATGTTCCTCTTCGGGTTCTTCGGACCTAGAATAATAACAGTTAGGAACATGTAAGGAGTCTTCATACACATCCAAGGCGGCAAGTTGTACGGAGTAACAATCACAGGCCAACAAGAATACTGTCGGAGGAAAGCCCCAATCTGACATTACGCGGCTCTGAAGCAAAATCGGGATACACTCGATCAAAGTGCTTCCATGCTTCCCCGTCGGATGGATGATCCAGTACTCCATCTATTTGTTCCCGCTTGTGCCAACTCATATTATCAACTGTCTCCTTTGCCATAAACAACCTCTGCAACCGCGACGTCAAAGGCAAATAGTGCATAG
Organism: Iris pallida; assembly: GCA_029216955.1. Lineage (NCBI taxonomy): Eukaryota > Viridiplantae > Streptophyta > Magnoliopsida > Asparagales > Iridaceae > Iris > Iris pallida. The sequence goes on along the minus strand of JANAVB010009400.1, from coordinate 7,580,858 downwards.
AATCTGTTGGCTTGCGTGCACCAGAAGTCCTTGTTGTACTAGTTGCCTTTACGCGATCGGCACCACAAAATTTGCAGGCATCTTCATCCTTGTCGTCCTTATAGTACAACATGCATCCGTTGCGACATGCATCAATTTTTTCATACCCCATCCAGAGCGATCTCACCATTCTCTTGGATCGGTAGAAGTCTTTAGGTAACTTGCCACCCTCCGGCAATATATCTTTAATTAACTCCAGGATTCGGTTGTAGTATTCTTGAGACATGTTAAAATTTGATTTTATGCTCAACAATCTTGTAATCACCTCCAACGGTGAATGGTCATCACAACCAGGATATAAAGGAGTCCTTGCATTCTCCAGCAACTCCATGAACTTTGTAGCATCGGCATTCGGTGCCTCCTCAGCTGTATATTGATTGTTCGGATCGAAACTAGGCCCCGCAGCATCGAAAACCATGTTCGTCCACCCTTGGTCGTAATCAGCATGCTCGTGGACATCTACATAAGGCTCCACATAAAGCTCCGGCTCGGAGGCTAAAGGCACAAGTTCTCCGTGTGCGGTCAACTGATAATAATTTGGCATGAAACCCCTCGAATACAAATAATATGTCATATCTACTTCCGAATGATATTTCAAGTTGCGACATCTCTCACATGGATACTTAATTTTTGTACGGTCCATGTACTGAGGGAACGCCTTGGCAAACTACAGGAACTGTTGCACATCCTGTATAAATTTATTCCGCACACCGCACATGTCATCAGGATGACGATTGTACATCTACAAACGGTTTTACAGATAGTAATTCATATCCATTTTAAGATAATTCTGCAAAGATTGACACAGATAATAATTCATCAGGATGACGATTGTTCATCCACAAACAGTTTTGCAGATAGTAATTCATATCCATTTTAAGATAATTACTATAGAAAGTGAAGACCGACATGAACTGACGTACGAAAGTGACGATTGTACGACCACAAGTTTTATGTTCTTCAACGATATATTTCACATGCATAATTACCAAGTATGGAGACGAATGGCTCAGAACACAACCCAAAATTCTTTCTAGCATACATTACTTTGAATCATCTATGTTCTGTACATATGGTGTAGTATATGTTCTTATCGAATCTAGTATCTGAAGGATGTAACAGAATCAAGATGAACCCACATAATGTAATACTAAGACATTATCTACTACTAAAAGATGTAGTGATAGGTTGTCGTATCATCATTGCCGAGTGATGGGGGTCGGAGGACAGTCAACTTTATCTACGGCTACATAGTTTCTGCCTCGCCAGTCGAATGGCTGCAGGAACTATGTCCTGATCACGATGTCGTACCATAGATTAATGCAAATTCCTTATAGCAAATGTCGTACATAGATTTCTGTCTCGCCAGTTGAATGGCAGATAAAAAGGTTATATTCGATTTTTTGTCAAGTGTGAGAACGGATGGCTCAGAACACAACCCAAAATTCATTCTAGCATACATTAGTGTGAATCATCTATGTTCTGTACATATGATGTAGTATATGTTCTTATCAAATATAGTATCTGAAGGATGTAACAGAATCAATAAGATGAACACACAAAATGTAATACTAAGACATTATCTACTACTAAAAGATATAGTGATAGGTTGTTGTATCATCGTTACCGAGGGATGGGGGTCGGAGGACAGTCAACTTTATCTACGGCTACATAGTTTCTGCCTCGCCAGTCGAATGGCTGCAGGGACTATGTCCTGATCACGATGTCGTACCGTAGATTAATGCAAAGTCCTTATAGCAAATGTCGTACATAGATTTCTATCTCGCCAGTCGAATGGCTGTAGGGACAGTGTCTGACTTGGTGTATCTCACCATTTTTCCAAAATGCCTGACATTTAAACTCAGAAAATAGTTACTAACTGATATCATTGTTCAGTTAAGCCTATTCTCAGTTAAATCCTTATTCCAATATCATTTCCCAATAGGAATTTATCTAAGTCCATATCAATAGACAAATTTCCTTTGGGTAACATGAACTAACCAAGCCATCGTACTTAGGGTAACATGATACTGCAACCAATGTTGATAACTAATACTGAAATCTTAACCACTGACATCTTGAAACCTATATGAACACACTTACATAAGTGCATACATATTGAATTATACATAATCAGATATAACAAACCAAAAACCCGAACTCTGAACCAAAACATAGGCCAAGTGCCATATCCAATTACTACCTAGTACATTCACTCACTAACCCTTCAACCCATATCTCAGTTTAAATTCTAAAATCAAAACCCAGTTTTTAGTTCTCCATATTCCATTTAATCATAGTTTGTATATTAATATTCGAATTCAAAAATACTTTTAAACATTAAATCTCATAATCAAATTTAAACCCAAAATCGAAATATCAGTTTGAATTTACAGTATCAGAACTGATTTTAATGTATCAGGGAAAAGAATTCGAAAACCCCAAATCCGAACTGGAAAACCAATAAAAACCCAAATCAGTTGTACAGAAGTGTCACCCCCCACATGTGTACGTGTCAGAGGGTTGATTCGTGTCCACACAAGTAGACACGAAGTGTCCAACTTCACGAGAACACACATATCAAATTCGAATCCTAAACTGGGAAGTGGGGACAGGGAAGAGTCTGTGTGTGAGAGAGAGAGAGAGAGAGAGAAAAAGAGAGATGGGAGAGCTACCTGAGGAGGAGGAGGAGGAGGAGGCCGGAGGAGGGAGATCGCCGGAGGAGCACCGCGGAGGAGGAGGTCGGAGGAGGAAAATCGCCGGAGGAGCGCCGCGGAGGAGGAGCGCACGAGAAATTGGGGGAAAATTTATGAATGATCGAAAAGGAAACCCTCGCAGCCTATATGAAACATTTAGCGACGTACGAAAAGGATGTCGCTAAACGTCGCTGATATTTAATAAACGGCGATGCCGCTTAAATTGCGTCGCTATATCAGCAACGTTTACCGACGAACTTGCGACGCAGGTTCCTATTTATCAAATTGTAGTCGCTGGACGTCGCTAGTAGTCGCTGTTGGCGACCAACAGCGACGTCGTAGTTAAACGTCGCTAAACACCCAAAAATTAGCGACGTTCTACCTTGGAGTCGCTAAATACGTCACTGATATGACTTATTTTGGTAGTGGACGGAAAGATTGTCCACTTCATTGGTGAGCCGGGGAATATGTTACAAACTGAGAAATCTGCATACCACAATAAGCATTGTTCAAGAGTCTCGAAGAAAAACTCGTTGAACGCCCCATCGTCCGTTTGGATGGGCGAAAAGAGCAATCCTTGGATAGGATCCGAAGAGGAGGATTCTTCGCTAGCCACCATCTTCTTTCTCTCGAAAGGGTTGTGAATTCTAGGCATAATTTAGAAGAAAGTATAGAATTTCCAAGAAATTGAAATAGAGAAAAGAAGAAAATTATACCTTCTAGAAATCAAGTATGTAGAAAAGAATAAGATTCAATGCATGAATCAAAAGTTTGGAGGAGAAATTCTAAGGGAATTGGAAGGAATCAAAGTTGGAGGAACTAGGGTTTAGGGCTCTTACGTGCGGCTGCTGCTCTGTTTGGAGGAGGAATATGATGAATATAAATGGGGACCACTTTGGTTCTGACTTAAAATATCCGACACCAACAGAACTCGGGTCAAATTTGGGCCAATTTTGGTACGAGTTCGCCAGCTGTTCTGTTGAGGTATTTTGCATAGAAATAAGTGCCACTTTATATTCATCATTCCTTTTCAATTATTTAATTCCAAATTTAGTAATTTTAAATTTCAATTAATATAATTAACATTATTTTATGAATTAAATTTTGTTACGTAGCGACTGTCTTAGATTAGCTATAGCGGTACTGTCCCAGCTAACGAAGGTTCCCTGGGGAACGCTTAAGTACCGTTTCGTTTTAGCCTTAGCCATGGTGACAGACATACCCTTTGTAGTTTTGTCTCGAAAATATTTTTTGCATATTGAAAAACAATTACTAAAGTAAAATTAATTAATATTATTTACATCTAAAATTCCTAATTCTCGACGTAAATAACTGAAATGATCTTCCGCTAATGGTTTTGTAAAGATGTCAGCCAATTGCTTCTCTGTGTCTACATATTCTAAGTTTATATCTCCATTTGTTTGATGGTCTCTAAGAAAGTGATATCGAATCTCAATATGCTTAGTGTGAGAATGACATACAGGATTCTTAGTCAAATCAATAGTACTAGTGTTGTCACAGAAAATGGATATGTGTGTATAGTGTATACCAAAGTCTTCTAAGATTTGCTTCATCAATAAAATTTGTGCACAACAACGTCCTGCAGCGATATACTCAGTCTTAGTAGTTGATAATGCGATAGAATTTTCCTTCTTGCTAAACCAAGAGACTAGTACCTTTCTTAGAAAATGACACGTGCCTCTAGTACTTTTTTATCTACTTTGCATCCAGCAAAATCAGCATCCGGGTAACCGATTAGGTCAAAGGACGTAATTTTGGGATACCATAAGTCGACAGAAGAAGTGCTTTTAAGGTATCAAAAGATATGCTTAACTGCGCAAAAGTATGATTCCTTAGTGTTAGCTTGAAAACGTGCACACAAGCAAACACTAAATATTATATCAAGGCGACTAGCAGTTAAATAAAGTAAACTACCAATTATACCTCGATACTTACGTACGTCTACAATTTTGTCTTGTTCATCTATATCAAGCTTGGTTGAAGTTTCCATTGGAGTGCCAAGGGGTTTGACGGCTTCCAGATCAAACTTCTTTAATAAATCTTTTGTGTACTTGGCTTTATTAATGAACGTCCCATTGTTGGTTTGTTTGATTTGCAGTCCAAGGAAGAATTTAAGTTCTCCCATCATGCTCATCTCAAACTCATTTTATATACACATGAAAAAAATTTGACAAAGAGACTCATCAGTATCCAAAGATAATATTATCAACATAAAACTTGAATCGGAAGAATATTTCCATTTAAAGATTTTATGAAGAGTGTAGTATCAACCTTGCCTTTTGAAAAACCATTATTAAGTAGAAAAGAGCTTAAACGATCGTACCAAAACGAGGGTTTTTCAGACCGTATAAGGTTTTCTTCAACTTCAAAACATAGTCAAGATTTTTGAAATCAACAAATCCTGGAGGTTGAGCTACATAAACTTCTTTTTTTATAAAACCGTTAAGAAATGCACTTTTTACGTCCATTTGAAAAAGTTTAAAATTATGAAAATATGCAAATGCACATAACATGCGAATGGATTCTAATCTCGTAACTGGGGCATATATTTTATCATAGTCGATATCTTCCTCTTGGTTGTATCTATGAGCTATGAGTTGGGACTTGTTATGAGTGACTAAGCCATTCTCATTCAATTTATTTTGGAATACCCAGCGGGTGCCAATGACCGGGTGATCAATAGGCTTGGGAACAAGTTCCCAAACTTGATTCCGTTTAAATTAGTTTTGATTCCTCTTGCATAGCATCTAACCAATAATTATCGCTACATTCTTCTTCAATAGTTTTAGGTTCTAGCTGTAAAATAAATGCAACACCGGAAGCTATATCTTGATTAGAGGAACGAGTACTTACACCCTCGGTAATCTCACCTATTACCAGGTCCTTGGAATGGTCAGCCATAAACTTCATTCTTTTTGGCAGACTCTCGAGGTAGCTGGTTTCAGTTTCTGGTTCTGTAGGTGCTTTGCTCGGTGTACTGATGTCTTCATCATCATTGTCGATCGTCTGTTTATTCATTTTGTCAAAATTGACATTTATTGACTCTTTAATGATCATAGTTCTTTTGTTGAAGACTCGGTACCCTTTGCTTTTGGCAGCATAACCAAAGTGGTTCTAGTGACCACACTTATGTTGGTACAATTGCTTGGAAGATAACCTTTGTAGCTTTGCAATCACCAACAAGTTCTATGGTTTTATTTGATATGAGAAACTTCACATACACTAAGAGGTGAATACTTTGGTATCCAAAACTTAGATCTATGTTTTTAGCTTTTGGAACCCATTTGCACAAGTTCATATCAACAAGTTTTCTAATCTGTCAATGATTAGAAATATGTACATTCATATCGTAATAATGACAAAAAGTATCAATATTAGTGCTATGTGTAGCAGTATGAGAACATACAGTGGTATGATATGATGTGTGTGGATACTTGTAATAGAAAGCATTGTTACATGAATCTTTAGCTTTGCTTGCTTCCTTTCTAGATAATCTGTCGTGTGTGACTTTCTGATGTGTCACGTGTCTTATGTTAGACTGAGTCATAGGTTGTACTACCTGTTTTTCCAGTACAGATCTCATCATATTTAAGAGTAAGAGCATTAATTCTAAGTGCAACTATAGAGTACTTCTTCTTTTCTGTTTCTAACTCCTCCTTAAGTTTTGCATTTTCTTGAGTGCTTTTCTCAATGCATTCAAGTGCCTCATGCAATCTAAATTCAAATAGAGATCTTAATAGTTTTATCAGAAGAACAAGTAACTTTATTATCATTTAATAAGCAAGTAAGCTTTTCATTCTCATGCTTACAAGATAGTATATCCTTTCTAGCTTGCTTATACTTATCCAATACTTTCTTGTGTTCTTCCAATAGATCACTAAAAGTATCAGATAACTCATCATAAGAAAATTAACTCTCTTCATAAAGAGAATTATTTTGTACCTCGTTAGATAATGCCATTGCGCATGTATTTGTAGCTAGATGAGGTCTCTCTTTTTTTTCGAGATCTCTTGCTTCACTTTCACACCATATGCTCGTGGTAGCATACTTGTGAGACGACGATCTTTCTTCATTTGGTCGTTCGTAGCGGTTCTCCTCTTTAGTAGTAGTAGGGCAATATTTTATTATGCGGCCTGATCTTCTACAATTATGGCATACAATCTCTTCTTCATATAAGGGATTGTGTTGTACCTTAAATCCTGATGCCATCATGCATACATTATGAAGACTATTCTCCTCTCTAGAGTTGCTAGCTTTGCCTTCATACCTGCACTAATAGGTAGCTTCAAGAAGTTTTCAGATTCTATGAGATGTTGTACAAGTAGTAATAAGATTGAATACATTTATATCTACAGCACAATAAAAAGCATGCATTGCTTTTGCATCAAGGCAAGATAACTTCTTCTCTTCCTCTATGTAACTATAATAAGGTTTGTTAATAAATGAAAAAATAAGAATAGAGGTGATAGTAGGCTTTTTGTAGCCATTGATAACAATTGACTAGAGGTCAAAGTCTAGTGACTTCAAATAAAAGCTCATCCGTGTTTTCCACTAAATGTAGTTAGTACCATCAAGCAGTAGGGGTTTGTTCGTGGCTTGGCCTTCAGAGCGGGTTACACAGGTAAAACAAGATAATATTATTTTTTTAGATCACTATATCACACATGGCAACTGTGAAATATAACAATTGATAATAAGGATCTACTCCAAGGATATTAAGCTAAATAATAGAGTCCTTGCTCTAATACCAATTATAGGAACGAGATATAAAGTGTTATACTCTAGAGGGGGGTGAATAGCGTAGATAGCAGAAATTTAGCTATTAAAAATTTGTTCGTAGCAAGCTCACAGAATATATCACAAATATGTTAATATAAAAGTAGATAGCAGAGAGAAAATGCAAGCACAAGGATGTATACTGGTTTTTCTCTTGTGAGGACTATTCTCGTCAGAAGAACTCCAGCTTCCAGTTAAAATCCACTATAAAAAATTGTCGCAAGTTTTCATGCAAAGTTCTTGTAACTTCTACAAACGCGAGCTTTGATCCGAAGCACTCGACCAAATTCAATTGTGAAGTGTCTTTCTTCTTGTCAAGCCTCTGATTATAATCACTCTGAAACTTCTAGACCGTACCGCACTGACAAATCGACTAGAGGATTGTAATTGGCTTGGGATTCAAAAATAAAAAGCTTAGAAGGATTTGGAAGACCGTAGTAGGCTTAGAGAGAGTAGAAGAGAGAATGTATTGGTGTGTTGAAATGGTAAAAATTCTTCTCTATTTATAGGTTTCCTAAAGGGAGAATTCGGGCAGAGTTCGGGCAGAATTCTTTGAGAGAATTTCAACAGATAGTCGTTGCATCCGTAACTACGGGAAGACTGGGTTCAACTCCCAACGTTCCACTAATAGAACTCGGGACGAATTTGGGTCATACTCAGTCCGAATTCTGTTGGTCCAGAATGGTTTGGTTAGGTTTTGTAAATCAGGTTTTTGGGCTTTTGAGAAGTCAAGCAGTTAGGAGCTTTTGTAAATGGGCTAATTTTCGAAACAAAGAATATTTTGAAAATATTTTGGGGTAGCCTATTTGCCAGTACGACTCGGTATACATTGTATTCTTAGACTCAATAAATTATAAAAAATACATTGATATTGAAAATATAGACTTAATAGCAAAATAGCTCCAAGTCTTGAACGGTAGCAGTAGCAGTTCTCAACAGTCGTCCAAGTTAGCCCTTATATAGAGACATGGTTAGATCAATTATTAAAATCAGGTTTGACCATGAACAATGGGCCAATACTTACAAGACGATACCTTCTGCTATATGGGACATGATGTATGGAACGAAGAAATCCTTCGTGAGCTATAGATATCATGAGTGTAAGCCTATTCGGCATTGTTCATTTGGGCTATTCAAAGCCTTTGTAATCTACTGCTTCATGAATAAAAGAGATTATTTCATATACTCTGATTTGTCTCTATCTTTTTTGCTACTTATGCTTGATAATTGAGACAACCATATGAAGAATTTATTATCTTACCTTATTATCTTGCCTTACACGAGTGCAACTCCAAATTTGTGCGGCATCACGCTGTCGCGAGGACGATCGATTCGGCATAAATCGATACGAAAACAATAAATTTCTTGGGTTAGGGCGTGACAAGTGGTATCAGAACCAGTTTTATTTTCCTCGGACATTGTTTTGTTTCAGTACCAAGTTACCTTTCACTACGATTGACTCTTGACTCAACTAGATGATACATTGGATATTCCACACAATAAGTCTAAATAGATGTTGTGCGTTCTGCTTCTTGTGTCTTATGAATTTACGTGATGTTATCGAGTAACACGATAAGGTGTTGTTGAATAAGTGCAACGAGTCATGACATGTTTGCTACATCGGTGTAACATGCTGTGAGATATTTGTTGCATCAATGCAACGAATCGATTGGTGAGGTGATGCATTGTATATGGCTATGCGATTGGGGAGCGATTGTGTTGAATTCGAATAACGAGTCAGACAATCAGAAAGATAGCATTGCAAGAGATGCAATTGATAGGATCGAGAAATTTTAAGTCGATAGAACGAGTCGGTTTGCTTGTGTGTCGAGCTTAAGTAAGTGAATGTATATGTTGGCTGAGTTATTGGGTCAACCTTGAGTAAACAAAAGTTATATTCTAGTGTACATGATCACCGTGGTGTAACTAATTCAAAATATATGTCAGAACAAAACAAAGTTTGATGCGACGAGTGACTCAATTTTCAGTGGTATATGCCATACCACTTAGTGATAGACGTGTTGAAACAAATTGCGAATAGCGGTAGGGTTGTCCGCAAAAGACGAGTAGCGCTGGGACTCAAGTGGAAATGGTGCGATTGGATTGATGCAAGCATGCTTCGATAAGTTTGGTTAGAACAATTATGCATGAACTTTTGTTAATGGATGATACGTCGGATGAGAATTCGCTACTTAGAAGTGAAGATTGACTTGAGAGAAGCAAAAGAATTTTTGCATTGAGGAAATGATTGAATCGGTCGGATATTGAATTGGGTAGTGCAAAGAATTAGTAGTATGATTTGGAAGTTCATTTTGAGAATATGAGAACGATTTGAGGATTTAAAATTTGTGTCGCTCGATGAATAGAGATAGCTACAATTGATTTAACCTTGTGCGTGCGAGACTCAATGGTATATTCAATTCGCATAATAACATTGGTTAACAAATTGGATTTCTTGCGAAAGAAAGACTTTCTGATTTTATATATCGTCGATGGTATTGAGAGTATCAAAGACAATATGCGATAACTAGGGGATACCCTGATTGGATGAACAAAAATTTTGTTGAATGTTGTTGCTTGGATGAATACAACGCGAGTTAAGTTACGATTTGAAGTTAACACTCGCGGCATCAAAATGGACAACATTTCGAAACAGATGTGTGAAGAAAAGTTAAGCGTGATATGAGAATACAAAACAGAGCAAGCTTATGATATCAAGATTTTGTAAGTAGAAGTACGAAAGTCAAATCAGCGATTAGAGATTTTGTAATAAATTCAAGGTCGAACTATAAAGTTATGGAGGATGGTTTCACTACCTATGGTGTTTCGGATATTAATCATGGGTGGATAGACTCAGACTCTAGGCGAATAGATGTTCTTGGTTAGAGAAATAGTTGGCGATAATGCATGAGTTGCTCGAAAGGTACTGGCGTAACTGTTGTGTAGGTAGGATTGGTTAATCTCGAATTGAAAGTACAATCTTGGATTGGATAGAGTCCCATAGAATTTGTTTATTTAGCTTCGCAATAGGATATAGCATGGAACATAGTAACTGTCTATCATTTATGATCTACAATTATCTGGTATAGCTTCGGAACAGCTAACCCTAGAAGACTTGACTGCTAAATAAAAGTGAATATTGGAGACCCATATGATGACCCTAAGGATATTGCATAAGGAATTTGTCTCGAGGATAAATACGATATGGTGCGTCACACTCCAGTCCCAAAATATGAGGGATCGAGCCACATGGCATTGGCCAGCTACATATTCAACCAGACTCAAGTCTGACTAGAATATGTATAAGTTGTTCGAAATGGTATAATTATCACTACATCAACTCTATATCTCAATCTATGTAACAGAACATAAGAAAGAAAAATATGGATAATAGTCTACAGCCCAATAATCATACTTGCCCGAATAGAATCAAAAAGAATAATATGAGTTTGTAAATACTAGGCTACTAAGCAGATACAAATAACAGTAAATAAAACATATAACTCTGAGAGATTGAATACCGATAACGAAATGAATACCATCAACAATCCAGCAAGGCGCTCTGCAAAACCTCCTCAGCCAACCTGAAAGAAAATTTGGTCCTCAGTGGGACGTAGCAAGATACATAATATACATGCCATTATAAAGTACAGTAAATATCATGTGTAGGTAGTAACATGTGATCAAGAGGATAGACAAGTGATCAGGGTAATACACAAGTGATCTAGTAACTCAACTACTAAGCAGAGTATCTAGTCAGTTTGGAAAGCACTTGAGGACGCCATTCTTACGCATGAGCTATCACGGTGTAATCCAGAACTTTCACAAGAAAAGTTCGGTAACTATGAAAAATATGTAGTTTCGGTAAGGAACTGTGGTAACTATGAATATCCGAGGCTCTGGGTAAGAGGCAACGATAACAATGTAGGAAAGTAGCTCATATGCCTAATGACTGTCCTCTCCACCCAATGAGACTGTCTACGTTGCATCCACGACACGTCCAGCCTGACTCTAACGAATGATAAGTCCACAAATCCGCTCCAACATGTACACATGACGTAATCATCAAGAAAATATCCAGAGATTACAAACGAGTCACCTATATGCCAAGCAGTATGAATCCGTGAATCATGTCTATGTGTCAACTGGTATAATCATAATAGTATACTGATAAGGAGTAGAAAAAAATGTGTATAGTATATCTAGTGTGATCGACTGATAAGAAATATAAGCATGTAAATACTGTAAATCAAGTGGCAAGGTATACTTGCCTGGAGTTGTCCAAACTGTGCTAAGACTGCAGTACCAAGCTCTATCCCACTATCCATGAGCCAATGAACCACACTCCATGTAAATATCTATCAACGCAAATCACAAACAAACATATATCATACACTAAAGTACACGTATAACTCATAACGCCCACATAAAGAGCTTGGGTCGTTCTAGTCGCGTATTACCTTAGGTTATCAAAGATACTGGTTAATTATATCGCCTAAAACTAGGTCACACTAGTCTCTCTAATTATTATTGCCAATAATATGAATTACAAGTTATAGGTTTTAAGTATAAAGTTTGCACCTCATTATTCGTACAGTGAAATCTACGGCACGTAAATCGAGATAAGATAATCAACTGCAAGGTTAACAATCTTATCATGGAGAAGTGATAGGAGATCACTGAAATTATCTGATATCAGTTTCGACGCATGAATTCCGAAATACGAACATGAATAGGAATTAATTATAATTAGTGGTGAAACATAAAAGAAAATCTACAAAAGTCATCAGATGATGAAATAAACATCACTAACGTGTCTAAAGTGGTCAAATTAGCTAGAATAGCCTACCCACATGTCCAATTTGGAACAGGAGCAAAACGATAATTTTGGGTCAACAATGTCTGTCGTTGGACCCATTTTGTACCAAAAAATATGCCAGAACAAAAGTTATCTAAATCTACCAAACTATATGTCCACAAGTCCAGAATGATGATACAAAGCCAACAGTATATCCAGAATTGGATTTCGATGAACCGATCTCAAAATGATCCATTGACTTGGACATCGGGATCCAATTTGCACAAAAATGCGTGCCGGAGCCAAAGTCCTCTAAATCTAGCAAAATATATGTCAACGAGTCGAAAATGACGATATAAACCCAACGGTATATCCAGAATTTAATTTCGATGGGCCGATCTTAAAATGACCCGTTAATTCGGATAAAAGGACTCAATTTTGTACGAAAATGCGTGCCAAGGTCACATTGCTCTAAACTCAGCAAATTATGTATAAATTTTAGCCAGAACGATGCCACGAGTCCATCGGTGGCATCAAAATTGGAATCCAGAGTCCTAGGTTCAAAATTAAAATTTTACAAGTTGAAAATTACGGTTTCGACAGACCAACTTCGTCAATTTCAACCAACCAACTGACATCGACGAAGCTAAATTTTTTTGGCATGAAGTGATTATACCTGCTGTGCACAGGAACTAGTGGTGTATCAAACAGAGCTATGATGGCGGAGTAACAAATCCACGAAGTTGTCTCCTCAAAATTGTCCAAAAATAATGCAATTTAAACGATCAACTTGGTAGCCAATTTTGACCTATAAAATGATCAAATTAACAGCTAAAACTTTAGGTGAAGGTAGAGCTAAATACCGAGATTGAAATGGAGCAAAGATTTTGATGATCTAATGGTTGAATTTCTTGAAATATGTGGACTAAGTCGCTGTCCCAAGACAAAATTCTGACTTTTCAAAAATGCGCATAACGGCGAGATTTCGACGAAAATGTCAAAATCGACCTTCTGTTGTACGATGAGCTAGGCATTAGACAAGGGATGGCGCATGGGTGGTTGCCGATGTTGTACGATGGTACGTCGTCATGGCACGACGGCCGGAGGTGGGCTGCGCGAGGCGGCGCTGCGCATAGCGGCATCGAGTTCCTCACGGTTGCACGCGCGGGCGGCTGTGGCGCATGCCAGAGACTCGCCAAACAGTGCACGATGGCAAGGGAGGTAAGGCGGGAGTCATGCAACGGTAGGGCAGGTCGGGAAGGCTGGGCACGCTGCTGCGGCAGCAATGTACATCATGCACGCATGCGTAGGCACGACGTCCAAGCGAGGCCTACGGAGACGGGAAGGTTGTTGTCGAACGTGGCTGACGCCGGAGTATGGCTGCTGCCAATGGAGGAGGTAGGGAGGAAGGTGGAGAAGTAGTTGGAGAAGGAGGAGTTTTTAAGAAGAAGTGAAGAGTGGAGTGTAGGAGAAGAAGGAGTAGTACGCTGGGGGTGTTGTCTGCTGCTAGGGGGAATGTGAATGATTATATAGTTAGGGTTTTGTCCTAATATTTTCCAACACACATATATTCCTATATTTTGTATATTACTAACGTAATATTTTAATCATTAAAACTAATATTTAAATGCATAAAATATGGAGGTAACCTAAATAATCTATAAATTTATATAAAATCATGTTTAGGACATAGGCTTATATATTTATATATATAAACTATACATATTTACTTAGGGCCCAAAAACTGTTACGTTCTAACTATATGGGTATAACACTATTACAAGGATAAACCTTATTTGGAAATTATGCCCATAGAAATATTCAGTCCTAAAAATGTGTAAAATGCCTACCAACATATAAATGAAAAATATGTTCAATAAATAACATAACAATTTAATATATTTAACAAATATTTAGAAAAATATTTGTTAGCCTAAAAATAAAATACGTAATATTTACATATATTGTAAATGTACACCCGCATGGACGTCTTTGGACGTACATCATGACTATATGGATTTGGGTCAAGTCCGGGCGAGAATAGTACGACCAGGTATCCTAAAAGTCACTATCTTAATAAATACTAATTTAAATCATCTATAGGGCCAAGTCACAACTATGACTAGTTTTCCTAATAAGAAAACACATATAGCTCGGTCTTCCCTACCATGGCTAAAACACTAGTCAAAACACCCCACTACACTAACCGTGACAAAATTTCTAGTTGATATGCATCTCAAACTTAACCATGAATAAGGCAATATATATATATATATATATACCATTTTGATGTATAACATCCTAAAATAAATTCAGAATGACTCCACTAGGCCATGGCAACCTACATAGACTCTACCAAGGCTTGTCGACCTAGTTTGGAGATGGTATGGTTTATCAAACCGAAATATACTCTAAGAGTTTATTAACTGGGTCTCATGTGTCATTTAAAAATAAATAGTACAAGGGAACTCACTTGAGTGGCACACCTTTTGCATGCTTGTAGGCTAAAAATGGGTCAAAACCATATATTGGGTCAAATGGTTTTAACCAATGTCGAGTCCCGAACTCAAATTGGAAGTTAGGTCTTTAATTACAATAAACGGTCGTATAGCCTAATTTGACCATAAAGTTGTGTGATGTAAATAGAATACAAGGGAACAAATTTGAGTAGGGCATGTTATATCATAATGAAGACAATCTTGTCTACTACAAAACTCATAAAGGAATCTTTGAGAGATTGACATCCGTGGTGCTGCAGAAATCAAAGTCACGGGAAAGTACATTTAATGATTAAAACTAATTATTTAAAATATTTATTGAAAATAATTCACTAAATTTTTTTTAAAGAACCCTAAAATTCAGGAGGCTTACATGTTGCATATTGAGGATAAGTCTAGGTGATCGAACGTTAGTTGCGAGATTTGATAGAATAGACTTCGGCTGAAAATGTTATAGTCAAATTTTGATGAATGGTTGAATGATTAATTGGATGATTTCCTTAGTCGATATCGGATAGATATTGATGAAAGAATTTAGCAAAGCAATGCGGATATACGATTTACGAGAATCGTGCAATGTGACAGAGCGAGGAATACGGAAATAACCCTCAAATTTGTGCTATAGATTTGGTTTCATGTAATAATAGGCTTACGTATTTTATACGTGTGATCAAATTTAGAGAGACAGACAAGTTAGGATCGAATTGGAAAGTTGATTGATGAATTCATACTCGATTAAAGATTTAAAATGGACGTGTTGTAAAAGACCTTGTATCGAAGAGATTGTTGCCTTCGAGCATCGTCGACTCAAGTTGACCTCCTGTGTCGGGAGAGATTAAGTACATTGTCTAGATATGTTGCCCGACGGGGGTAGCCCCAGATGCGACAAGGAGATAGTTCAAACAACCTAAGTCGTATCAGAATAGTTGCATGCGAGGCATAATATAAATTGTTGTCAGCACCACATTTCCATGTAGGGCTATTTATGGCCAAATAAAATTTTGCCATTAGTGTGCCATTTGTTTTAATTTTATTGATTAGAAATTAATTGATTAGGAATAGACCCATTAGTCATGTCATGACTAGGCCAATTAACTTTGCATAGAGCCCAACTAGTTAACCAAACCAAATTCCACCAGTTCCCTATAAAGCCTCTTAGTTGATTAAATAGGTTAGAAGATTAATAGAGGATAATTTAGGCATTAAAAAGGTAAACCCTATTCTTCATTTCTAAAGCCATAACCCAGCTACTCCTAAAACTTGAATAAACCATACCCCCAGGTCTTTCTTCTTCCCCTGCGCAGAGCAGCCATAAAAACCTGTCAAACATCTTTGCCAGCCTTCTCTTGGTTTCTTCCCCCGATCCACCCATTCTTCCTCTTTCATTCTTTACTTTTCCCTGCATATATATACTCGACCCCATGTACGGTCGGTCGACCCCCATCTCGGTAGGCCCGTGCCTGACTCCGACGAGCCGTAATGTCGTGCAGTAGCCGAGTCCCATCCCCCTCCCCCGTGTCTGGACGAACGTTGGTGAGCCACTGTGACGTAGGAACTATCGCACGAACCCGTTGCACTAGTCGCTTATATCGGTGTTAGTCCATCCGCCAACCCCTCTATCCTAGTCGTCATATCATGGCATGTGTCCACGACCCACCGTCAACCTTCTCCGTGCACCGCAGCTTCATGAAAATGTGTTTGAAGTCAATTTTAATCATGACGTACGATTTTTAAAGGTACAATTTCAAATTTGTTGTACCAACTTTGAGCACACTTTTGGGATGAATCAACTGTTAGATCGCCAATCAACTTATTTTGTCTCCATCTCGGTATACTCTTCCTCTTTATCAATAATTGCCAATTAATTTGTTCGTTTGTTCAGTCAAAATCGGCTGCCAAGTTGTGCATTTAAAATTATTTTATTTTTTACAGGTTTAGGGTGTCAGCTTCAAAAATTTCTCGCTCCTCGTACTCCATTCGACGAAACGTCACCGCATTTGCACAGTAGGTATAACCACCTTTTTGCTTGTTAAAATTTTATTCCATTATTTTGTCGTTTGTCGGCCAGTTGATTTCGATGCCAAAGTTTGTCGTTCAAAAAATTGTACTTTTCACAAAAAAATGTTCACAACGAAACTCCATTCTGAACTCGGGACTTCAAATCCTGAATCTAGTACCTCCTTTGGACTTGTGGCATCGTTTTACCAAAAATGACATATAGTTTGCTGATTTTGGACACTTTTATTTTGGTATGTTTTTCAGTACAATATAGGGACCCCGTTTTGGTTCGAACTATCGTTTTTGTCCTTGTGTCCAAATTGGATTTATGGGTAGGCTTCTTTTGGCTATAACACCCATTCCGGACATGTTGGTGAAGTTTGTTTCAGCTTTCGAAGTTGTACATTTCATTTTCATATTTCGTGCTATTCTTGAATGGAAAAGTTCGATGTTCCAAAGTTGCCTAGACTCTTTCCGAACACTAGGCAAGTATAACTTGTTGTATTTACTGTTATGTTTATATTTTTGCTTACGAGTTAGTTTATGTTACATGATCATGACTTCTTGTATAGATATAAACTGTGCGTCCAAACTATACTTGGGGGTGATCGACTGTGTTCAACGATTTACTTGTTTTTTTTTGCTTATTTAATGCATCTTGTCCTAGTTGTTATTGGACTACAATATATTGGTGGAATATTCTCATATCTTCATGACCTTGGCACATATATGACATGATATTTGATATTAATGATAAGACACTAGCCATTGTATCCGACAAATCATTGATATGTATGGATAGTTTGACAGAGAAAATGTAATCACTATGGTTAGTATTTTAGAAACTTGAGCAATTACAAACTAGACATGTTATGTATATGACTTGGTCAGTGTGATGATTGAGGGGAAGGATATTCATTAGACGTATGAGCTACCCAAATCGGTGAACCAAAGATTTTGGAGAAAACTATAGGAGGTTATGAGCTTGATTATCATATTGTCCAATATTATGCATGCATGGATACAGATGACTGCTTGAAGTATATCATGAGCCTATACCTGACCATGCGTGCAAAAGTTTTCCTCTAAATTTGCACTTAAGAGGTTAGAAACACCCTTATACATTTATTATTTTTCAATATTTAAAGCATGTTGTTTGTATCTTGCTACGTCCCTCCAAGGATCTGGTTTTCTTCCAACTTGATTAAGTTGGCATTTGCGGAGTTTTTCAGATGGATTATTGATGGAACTTTTTCCGTTACAGGTATATGTTTCTCCTGTAGTATATATTTATTTTATCTATATATTTGTATCTACTATATAGCCTAGTATTTGTAGACACATTTTTTTCACTTGAGTCGAATCGGGCAAGTATGTTTATTGGGCTACAGATTAGTATTCATATTGTCCATTACGTATTCTTTTATTATGTTGATTTAGTTACATATATGTTATGTCCTAGAGAAAGTTATACCATTCTTGGACAGCTTATACGTATTCGAGCTAGGCTAGAGCCCACATAATAAATATTTGCTCATTGTCATGTATCCTTGTCCTACATATTTTTGGTCTGGAAAGCGACAATTAGTGATGCATCTACTGAGTTGTGGCATATGTGGCTTAGTCATATCAATGAGTAGGAAACGAGCTACTTGGTCAAAGTGAAAGTGACTTCAAGGCTCAAGTCTAGAAAACTGGAAAAGTGCACGCACTGTTTAATTGGAAAGCAAAATATGATGTCTTTCCAAAGTAACCCACCTTTAAGAAAGCCGACGTTGTTCGATTTAGTTTACTCGGATATCTGCGGTCCAATAAAGATAAAATATATTGGTGGTGCTTTTTATTTTATAACTTTTATTGATGACTATTATACGAAAGTTTTGTTCTATTCTATAAAGACCAAGGATCAAGTGTTGTCTACTTTCAAAGTTTAAGGCCTCTATTGAAAGAAAGATGAGCAAGAAGTTGAAGTGTATTCAGTCCGACAATGGTGGCAAATACATTGGTCCCTATGATGCTTACTGTAAAGTACAAGGGATTTTACACCAGAAGACTCCCCAAAGATACCTCATCTCAATGGTGTAATGGAGTGTATAAACATGTCAATGATAGAGAGGGTACGGTGTTTCCTATCATAAACAAACTTACTGGATAATGATTGAGGTGAGGCTCTCAACACTACTGCTTATTAATTTATCTCATAGTGCTCCTTTGTAGGGTGATGTGCATGATAGAGTATGGTATGACAATGAACCAATATATAATCACCTTCGAGTATTTGATTATAAGGTCTTCATGCATGTACCAAAGGACAAAATATCAAAACTTGAGCCAAAGACGAGACAATGTATTTTTGTCGGCTATGGTCAGGATGAGTTAGACTTTATGATCCGGTGGAAAGAAAGACATATAGAAGTGGGGGCGTGGTATTCATCGAGGATCAGACCATGACCAACACTCATGATTTCGAGATACCTTTTGAGGTTGAGGAATTGACTAAGTTAGAGTCATTACAGTTTGAGATATTTCTAGAGGATACTATAGAGAATCTAATTATGGGGGAGCCAGTACATGGAGAGGCTTCCAACCATGATCACCAGCCTACTGATGGTTGTAAAGGTGATCCTCAGGCGGATGAGCATGCTGAGGATGCAGTTTTTGATGGACAGGAAGTTGTCGGTATATAGCCATCACTTGAGGCTCCATTAAGGAGCATGAGAGAGCATCGACCATCCACGAGGTACTCACTAGATGAAAATAAGAAATGAGGTTCAGACTAAAACTTATATATTAATTGATGTGCTTGAGTTTACCTTCATTTGAAAATATCTCAATGGCGATATTAATTACTAAAATTGACACGTACAGACACAACATTTATATATATATTGGAGCTTTTCCTTTGTAACATGTGAAGAGAGCTTGCTCTCAACACATGCCTAGTAAAGTTTAGTCCCACATTGGAAAAGCATCATGAGGTATTGCAATATATATACCTGGTATGTGTTGTTGAGATTTGCACAAGGGGTGGTGACCCTAAGGAGGGAATCATGTGGGTGATTTTGCTAGGAGGTAAGGTTAAGACGCCATGGTAAAGTATTAGCTTTTTGCTCCTAGAATTTATTCCTTTGGAGTTAAGCCCCGTAGGGGCTTAGCGACTCGGACTCGGACTCGAACTCGAACTCGGACTCGGACTCATGGGCTCATGAGGCATAATATGGTATTTTGTTGGCACACTTTGCACTTAGCACGTCCGCATCGTTACTAGATGCATAGTGCGCTTAAGTTGCGCTCGTTGCTTGAGCCTCTTGTGCATCCATTCGTGTGCCAGTTCGCACTGCCTGATCACGTAACCAGATGGCACGCGAGTTGGCATGGCTAGAGGACGCGGCCCGATCATGCGGCCAGATGGCGTGCCAGTGGGCACGCCAGTTGGTGCGCCAGTTGGCACAAAGTTTGTGTGCGGTTTGTCGTTGGCGTGCAGTTTACGCACGGTAGAAGTTGGTGCTGCAGTTGGCGCACAGTTTATGCACGGTTTGTGCAGGGTACGCGCGGTACGCGTATTATGCTAGTACGCACGGGAGCGGTTGGGAGCTATTGGCACTGGCATGCAGCTATTGCGCGCTATACACCATTTAGCTCAGATCGTGTTTGTGCACGATTGAGCAATTACAGCATGTTCGGGACAATTTTTTCCCACATCCCGAACTTGTTGCTAACTGGGCGGTTACAGAGCGGGACTATAAAAGCTTCTCTGCTCTGTCTCTCTCTCAAGGTGCAAAATATACAAGTGTTAGTAACACAAGTTCCTTACGAATCCAGAGAGTTCAAGACAGAAGAGAAATGTGCCAGCACCAGTGCCACTTAGCACAGGAGTTCGTACCATCCGAGAAGTCAGAAGGGTTGAGTGTTCCAAAGTTCTTCGTCAAACTTGCTGGTTCCTGGAAGCAGTTCGTGTGGGGCGAATCAATCTTTGAGCGCCGGTGATAATTCACCCCAGTAGGCTTTCTTCCTCTTTGATCTAATCAGAACCTTGAGTTCTTCCATTATCCACTTGCAACTCGTTCTGAACGAGAACTTCTCTGATCTAATCAAAAAAGTTAGTGGACGTTCGTTGTTGCTGCTGTTATGAATTCTTCTGTGTCTTCTTCGAAGTAACACATTAGTTTTCGTGTTTCAAAATCCTCCAAGGATCTCTGTTTTGCACTTTCTTGAAGTGTTGCTACGTGTCACGACCCGCACCCTAGAGTAAGGGCACGAGACGTGGGTACGTCCAGCCTACACCGCAGTATCGGCGGTAGAACGCTGTCCTAGGTCAATCATCTAACATATAAAGGTACCTGTACAGTTTATACTCTCCGAATGGAGGTGACATAACAATATACAGTCTTAATCACATCTAAGGTAGAAGAATGAAAGACAGATTGTTAGATAGTAACTCAAAGAGAACAGTAGCATAGATGAAATAAGTCTAAGTGTCTAGGATACATAACATCCAGAATGTCAACCTAAAATACAATAAGTCTAAGGGTCTATACATCTCAACAACTCAAAATACAACTCAGAATGTGAGACAAGATAATAATGTAGAAAATGACTGTCTAGCTAAACTAGCCTAGACTACTGGGGCAACATCCTCAGCTGCAGGTGGATCCTACTGAGGGTCCTCAACACAAGTGTCATCTAGTCCTGCTCCATAATACGTAGTCACCCATGCCTCATCCTCGTCCTCTGTAATATTTTCAACAGGTCCAGTCAGGACAGGAACGAGCACAATACATCTCACACAGTTCATATCAGGTTAGAAAATACGATACAGGCAATAGAGTAAAATACAGGAAGTGCTAAAAGGAAATATACGCTGTAAAAGAGATAGCTTGTAAAGGAAATATCTACTGTATATAGAGAACTGTAAGTGACTAGTGATGTAGAGTACAAGATGGGCATGTGAATGGCTAGAATTTATACATGATTACACTACTGAGTTTATACATGATTACACTACTTGGAATTATTCACATATCTACTTCTACTCCCCCGTTTCCCCAATCAATACACAAGGATCTAGACAAGTTACGTTATTATACATTACTTCACATGAGGCTCATAAATGAGTATACGTGAAGTTATACATGAGGGCTCTGTGAATATGAGAGTACATGATCACATGAGTGCACATGCATGATGGAAGCATAGGAGTACATGATGAAAGTGAAACACACGTAACATGAAGTACCCGATGCTCCCGAGGGGGATAACATCTCATGTAAAGATCCATATAGTATCAATCCGTTTTACCAACATGACAGCATCAAGTAAAGTAATCTAGAGCGAGAAAGTAAAGCCTGAACAAGTATGAAACGGTCAGAGAATGTACTCGCTTGATGTATGAATGTCTGTAGAGAATATGCTGTCTGAGGAGAGGTGTCTGGCTCCTGATCAGAGCAACACAAGTCACAATGTATTCTAAATAATAAAAATGAAGTTTACTATGCATACTACATGATTCTAGGTCAATCTGGTCAAAAGTCAACTCTTGGTCAACTCTGGTCAACTCTAAAGTCAAACTAGTCAAAGTTAGGTCAACCATGGTCAAACTAGTTAGGGTTTAGTCAAACTAGTTAAACTAGTCATTTTAGGTTAATCCTAGTCAATTCTAGGTTAAATAGGTCAAGTTTGACCTAAGGTTGACTTTGGTCAACTCTAGTCAACAAGGGTCATTAGGTCAATTAGGGTTAGCCCCTAATGGCCATAGGCTAATAACTTATAGGTATCTATCTCTATACAATATATATATATATATATATATATATATATATATATATATATATATATATATACACACATATATATAACTTTACATATATATATATACAACATTCTCCATAGGCCTATAGACTATGTAATACTCATATATAGTATATATATATATAGACACAATACATAATCTAATACAAACATATATATTAAAATATATATTTTTATATATATATATATATATATATATATATATAAAACTTATATATAATACATATATAGAGAGAGAGAGAGGAAAATGAGAGAGAGTGAATTAGAGTGAGAGAGAGATAGAGAACTGGACACAGGAGGGGGGGTGTGTTTCCAGATTTCTGGAAACAGAAATCAACACACACACCACACAGATACACACACACCCCTATATATATACATATATGTATATATACATGTACACACATGTATATACCCCTAAATTCCTCCTACACACACATATATATACACTACGTATACATACACTGAAACATACAATTATATATATAAAACATAACAAAAATCGTTTTGAAATTCGATTTTGAAAACTGGAAAAACATCCCAATTTCTGGAAAAATGGCACTGTGCACAGGAAAATGGGTAAACCCAAATACATGACCCAAACCGAGCTAAGGCTCGAAACCCAAGGTTGGTAACACTAGCCCCTAGTGTCCTCTAGTGTCCTAGGTGCCTGACACGACACCACGATATGATTTGATGTGTCAATTCTCACAAAAACCCAATCGGGTAAACACTTACACACACACATGTACACTGCGTCGTGCACGCGTGCAACTCTCTCTAGGACACGACACACACACTCACGTGTCTCGTGCTCGTGCACGAAGGTTCAACTAGGGGTTGTACACGTGTCCAAGTGCCTGCCCCATGTCCACGTCACTCTAGGACACGACACGAGGTTCGTATCAGTCGTAAAAAACATGACTGATACGCATGTTCAGACCGCGTCGTGCACGGGTTCAAGTGCCTCTTGCTCGCGAGACAGGACACGACGCGTCTCGTGCTCGTGTCCATGTGTTCGCCACATGATGGGCTACCCACTCGTGCAAACACGAGGTGACCTAGTGTCGTGTCCGCGCGACACGACACGCACGAAGTGGCCCCCGCGCGCATGTGCACTGTCTGTGCACGACCAGTGCACGTGTCCTCGTGTCCTCGATACGACACGAGGTGTCATGAAATTTTGGAGACGTGTGCGCAGATACTGCCCCCGTGTCCACACCAATTTTGGCGTGTCGAAGTATCCTCTGCAGTGAGCACAAACAGCGTGGTAGCAGGGCACTGTGCGTGCACCTGTCACAGCGTGTCCGTGTTGATTTTCGACACAAAAATGACACAGTGTCGTGTTCAGTCAAGTAGGTACATGATCTAATAGTCTAGGGCTACAAGAATATGTAATTTGTTTTGCAAAATAACAAAGTTAAATTCTTTGTGGCATTTCATCAAACATGGTTTTATAACCTAGGATACGTGTCCGATACGGACACCAAACCAACCCTAAATTTCACCAAACTTGACCCACAGCTAGGGTAGACCTATATGCATGCATTTATGAAGAAAAAACAGAATATTAACTATGTTTATGGGTATTTACCTATTGAAGCAAATCCAATAGAAAATCAATGAGAGGGGGGTGTTTGTCCTTCCACTTGGTGATGCCCAAAGCTTGTGAATTCTGGATTGCTAGCCTCCCTTAGCACCCTTGATGTTGTAGGGTTCCAATGCAAAAGACTAGAGGTGATTTGGATCAAAAATGATCAAGTTATGGTGGTTTGAAGAAAATGAAATTTTCTAGGTTTTAATTCATGTAAAATGATCATGAATGAATATGATGGGATTATATAGGAAGGGGGGTAGAATAGGGGTGTCCTATGGCCGGCCATGGCAAGGGGGGGTGTCCTTGGCCTTTCTTCAAGGTGAAGGCAAAGACTTTCACACCAAAACAAGGATATTTTGAGGGTTTTAAGCAAAATATCTATTATGTAAATATCTAGATATTTACATTACATTAACCCATGACTAATTATCTATCCTCAAGCTTATAGGTTAGTAGCTAACCTCTAGATTAGGGTAATATAGGTTAGGGACTAATCATGGTACTTAACAATAATTAAATCATATTAAAAACACATAATCTCAAATAAAATCTAGTAAATTACCAAAATATCCTTTTTGGCTAAAATCACTAACTTGATGTTCCAAGCCTATGGCTAGGTTCACATGGTCATGGCAACTTCTAAGTTAAGGAATAACTAGGGTTTACACTAGGGTTATACTAATAAAATCACAAAGTCATAAGTCATGACTTAGAAATAGTTTCAATTACACTAGAAATCACCAAAAATCATATCATGCCTACAACACCATTAATAAACAATAAAAATAATAAATTTTCAAAAATACTCTAATTTCAGAAAATTGGGTGTTACAAGTCTATCCTCCTAAAAATAATTTCGTCCTCGAAATTTAAAGACGAAACTGAAACTGATGAGAAGGATAGAAAATCATACCTCAAGGTACAAATAGATAAGGGTATCGCTCGCGCATCTCATTCTCCCGTTTCCAGGTGGACTCTCCTAGAGAATGATGCCTCCATGCGATACGAACCAATGGTATCGTCTGGTTCCTCAATGCCTTCTCCCGTCGATCCAGAATCTCAACAGGCTGCTCTGGATAACGAAGAGTAGGACCCACCTCGATCTCGGAATGATCAAGTACATGGCTAGGATCTGCCACGTACCGTCTCAACTGCGACACGTGAAATATGTTGTGGACTCCCTCCAATGCTGGTGGTAAGTCTATCCTGTAAGACACGTCTCCGACTCTCCCGTAGATAACGAAAGGGCCGATGAAACGTGGGTTAAGCTTCCCACCTCCACCAAAACGTATAGTGCCACGTGTCGGAGATATCCTCAAAAATACCTGGTCTCCAACTTAATCACAAACAAGGTCTCAATTTAATTATGATAATCAAACATGGTTAACAAAACATAAACAAGACAACCTAATTCTAATCCTATCTCTAAGCTGTACCTCAAACTCCAAAGGTCTGCGATGGCTGTCGGCCCAATGCCGATGTCTGTCCTGCGCCACGCGAAGTCGATCTCTGATGAGCTTCACCTTCTCTGCTGCATCCACAACCATATCAGGCCCCAATAAAGCTCGCTCCCCAACATCATCCCAAGACAAGGGTGTACGACATCTACGCCCGTACAGTGCCTCGAAGGGTGACATCTCAATGCTAGCCTGAAAGCTGTTGTTGTATGCAAACTCTACTAAGTGCAGGTGACTCTTCCAAGATCCTCCAAAGTCCAGGACACAAGTTCGCAACATATCCTCCAGTGTCTGAATGGTCCGTTCTGACTATCCGTCTGTCTGAGGGTGGTACGCACTACTAAACTTGAGCTGAGTGCCCAAGCTAATATGCAAGCTCCTCCAAAAATGTGAAGTAAAACGGCTGTCCCGGTCCGATATAATGCTCACTGGAACTCCATGAAGTCTGACTATCTGCCTCATATACATCTCCGATAGCTTCTCGGTAGACAAACCCACTTTGAATGGCAAAAAGTGGGCCGATTTGGTCAACCTGTCTACGATGACCCAAATCGCGTCCTTCCCTCCAGGAGTACGCGGCAATCCCGAAACAAAGTCCATCGTGATGTGCTCCCACTTCCACTCCGGAATGGGCAATGGCTGTAACAGTCCTCCTGGCCTCTGCCTCTCTGCCTTGACCTGCTGACAGATCAAACACCTGGCTATGAAGTGTGCTACCTCGCGCTTCATCCCACTCCACCATACATGCTCTCTTAGATCCCTATACATCTTGTTGGCTTCCGGATGTATAGAGTACTGAGAACGGTGGGCCTCCTGCATAACCTGCTCTCGAAAGTCTCCACTGGGCACACACAGTCTGGAACCGTGCCTCAATGCGCCATCCCCTGCAAGAGTGAACTCATCGTCCGCAAATCCTGCTCTGACCTGCTCCCTGATGCATCGTAGAGAAATGTCATCGAACTGAGCCGACTTGATCCTATCAATCAAGTTCGACTGAATCTGGAGGCCCCACATCTGCATCTGTACTCCCGTCACAATCACCTCGATCCCAAGGCTCTCCAAGTCGGCTAACAAGTGACGATCCATCGTCAAACACATAGCTGTCGGATATCTGCTCAAAGCATCGGCAACTACGTTGGCCTTCCCTGGGTGATACTGCAGTAGAATATCAAAGTCCTTCATCAGCTCCAACCATCTGCGCTGCCTCATGTTGAGCTCCTTCTACGTAAACACGTATTTCAAGCTCTTGTGGTCTATAAATATCTCCACGCGCTCTCCATACAAATAGTGTTTCCACAGCTTCAGAGCAAAAATAACTACCGCCAACTCCAAATCATGGGTATGGTAGTTCTTCTCATGGGGACGTAACTGCCTGAAAGCATAGGCAATCACCTTCCCATGCTGCTATAAGACACAACCTAAACCCTTTCCCGAGGCGTCAGTGTAGATAGTGAACCCGCCTGATCCTGATGGCAATGTCAGAATCGGGGCTGTCGTCAACCGCTTCTTCAACTCATCGAAAGCGGCCTGACACTCCTCTGACCAGACAAACTCTACGTCCTTCCGGGTCAGCCTAGACAACGGCTCTGCAACCAGGGAGAAATCCTGGACGAACCTCCTGTAGTAGCCTGTCAATCCCAGGAAGCTCCTGATCTCTGCCACTGACGTCGGTGCTGCCCAAGCCTCAACTGCTGATATCTTCCTTGGGTCGACTGAGATCCCATCTCCAGTTATCATATGACCCAGGAAGTCAACTCTGTCCAGGAAGAACTCGTACTTCGAGAGCTTACCGTAAAGCTGCTCCTGCCTGAGAGTCTCCAGGACCACTCTCAAGTGCTCCTCATGCTCCTCCTCTATCTTCGAGAACACCAGGATGTCGTCGATGAACACCACCACGAACTTATCTAAGTACTGGTGGAACACCTTGTTCATCAAGTTCATGAACACCGTCGGGGCATTAGTCAACCCAAACGGCATCACCATAAACTCGAACTGGCCATACCGTGTCCTGAACGCCGTCTTCGGAATATCCTCCCTCTTTATCTTTACCTGGTGGTAGCTCGACCTCAGATCGATCTTCGAGAATACTCGAGCTCCGCTCAACTGATCGAAGAGATCATCGATCCACGACAGTGGATATCTATTCTTGATCGTCAGACTGTTGAGTGCCCTGTAGTCGATACTCATCCGTACCGACCCGTCCTTCTTCGGTACAAAGAGTATCGGTGCACCCCATGGTGAAGAACTAGAGCGGATGAAGCCCTTGTCCTGCAACTCATCCACCTGCTTCTTTAATTCCACCAACTCGCTGTTGTTTACTCGATAGACATGTTGAGAAATCGGTTCCGCACCTGGAACCAAGTATATCGAGAACTCAACGTCTCTGTCTGGTGGAAGCCCAGGCAACTCCTCTGGAAATACATCCATGAACTCAGCTATCAATGGATGTGGAGCTGGCTGCTCCTCAACTGAAGCACCACAGAAAACTCCGCTAGTCTGCTTTGCCTGTCGTCGGAAATATACGAACTCTGGCTCTCCTGGCGCTCTGAACAGAACTCTACCCCTGCGGCAATCTATGCTGGTGTGGTGCCTGCTCAACCAATCCATATCGAGCACAATATCGTAGTTCGATAGTGGCATTACGAGCAAACACACATCCAACTCTCGGCCTTCCAAAACTACTCTCCGTCCCTTGAAAACATCACGAACGAGGATAATGCCACCCCCAGTCATGATCTTGCAAGTCCTAGGCAACGATTCAGATATAACATGATGTCTAATCGCAAAAGATACTGATACAAAGCTATGGGAAGCCCCAGAATCGAACAATGCAAAAGCTGGAATAGAGTCGAGAAGAATAGAACCTGCTATCAGCTCTCCAGTAACCTCAGCATCCTCTGCTGCCATGGCGTAGGCTCGCCCCTGCTGTCCCCCCTGGCCTGATGCTGGTGCTGGGTGAACCTCTGCTGCTGAGTCGACAAAGGTCCCTTCTGCTGCCCTGCCGGAGCCTTGACTCTGCCTTCCTGAACTGGTCATCCCGAAGACATGGGATACTCCCTCAGCTGGTGGTCTCCGGAACCACATAGTAGACACCTGCCAAGCCTCTTTCTGCAGTCATTCCATCTATGACCCTGCTTCTTATAGAAAGTGCAACTGACGACCTGCTGCATGGGTGCCTGCTGCTGGTGACTCGGCTGCTGCTGCACATGCTGGAACGGCCTCTACTGCTGGAATGGCCTCTGCTGCTGGTGCTGAAAATGAGGCCTCTTGGCCTGCCCTCCACTGCTGCCAGCTCCCTGAGTGTCGCGGCCCCTCTTGAGCTTCAGCTCAAGATCATCCTCAGCCGCCATCGCTCCTGCCAGGATCTCCTCAAAAGTAGCATTCCTGTCACTCTTGGTCAAGGACTTGACCTCCTTGACCAAGCCCTTCCTGAACCTCCTCGCCTTCGCTGTCTCGCTAAGGCCCTCCACAAATCTGCTCAACCGGTAAAACTCACCGGAATACTCCTCTACAGTCTGGTTCCCCTGAACCAGGTTCTCGAACTGGGTCTCCAAGGCACCGACTGCCTGATCCGAGAAAAACTTCTCCTTGAAGAGCTCCTTGAAAGCTCCCTATGTCTGACCTTGAGTGCCTACTCTCGGGTCCGTCTGATACCAGGTACGGGCAAGATCCTGCATCTGGCAGGCTGCTGCATCTATCTGGAGTCCGACTAGTATCTTCGCCAGTCGGAAGATCTCCTTAATGTGCTCAATCCAGTCATCAGCATAAAGAATCCCCTCTGTCCCCAAAAAGTCCCTGGGGTTCATCTTCTTGAAGTCCTGAATGCCCGGAATCCTCTGCTGTCGCGGCTGTCCCAATCCTTCCTGTGGCTAGACAGCCAACCTCTCCACCGTCGCTCTAGCCAGCTGATGGGCCTCATCTATGCCCCTGGTAAACTTCGCTGTCTGAAAACATCTGTGCAGCATCCACTAATCCAGATGGCATCGGCGGCTGGAACTGCGGCTGGTGCTGCTGAAACTGTGGCTGACAAAACTGCGGGGGAGGCATGTCTGGGGTAGCTGGGATGGTCCTCCGAATAAGTAGAGGTGCACCCCCAAATGTGGCAGAAGCTCCCACATGAGCTGGAGTAAGGGGAGCTGCAGTCCTCGGGTCCTGGTGAGCTGGACGAGAGGTGGCAGACCTCTCAGTGGTGTCACCTGGACCGAGACGCTGCGATTGTGTCTCCACCATCCTGAAGACAGATCAACAAGAAAATCAATACGGAGAAGAAACGATATAGTCAAAGGGGACAGTTTATTTCAAAAGAAAGACAATATCAGCAAGAATTTAGATAGCAAGGATTTAGATAAGAGTTTTTTCCTAATGTGATTGAGTACCTCATACATCCTATTTCCTACCGCAGGCTGTGGCGATACTCTAGTTCGAATACCACCACATAAACACGACCTGCATGGGCCACCACTAAAAACGCCACTTAGCACAGGAGTTCGTACCATCCGAGGAGTCAGAAGGGTGGAGTGTTCCAAAGTTCTTCGTCAAACTTGCTGGTTTCTGAAAGCAGTTCGTGTAGGGCGAATCAATCTTTGAGCGCCGATGATAATTCACCCCAGTAGGCTTTCTTCTTCTTTGATCTAATCAGAACCTTGAGTTCTTCCATTATCCACTTGCAACTCGTTCTGAACGAGAACTTCTCTGATCTAATCAAAAAAGTTAGTGGACGTTCGTTGTTGCTGCTGCTATGAATTCTTCTGTGTCTTCTTCAAAGTAACACATTAGTTTTCGTGTTTCAAAATCCTCCAAGGATCTCTGTTTTGCACTTCCTTGAAGTGTTGCTACGAAACATTATTCTTACAATAGTTTCATTTCTCAGATTTTCATCAAAAATTACGTCCCAGACTAACAATCTCAAAGCTTGATTGCAAGATGGAAAACTTTCGTGCTTCGGTAATCAATTCAAACTTCACAAAGTTAGAGCAATTTGATGGTGAACACTATCAAATCTGGAAAAAGAAGGTTAGTCTCAATATTCAATTCTCTGACATTAATCATGTGCTTTTTGTAGAGGAACCTACTATTCCAGAAACTAGATCTGCAGCCATAATTTTTGCTGCTACTAAGAACCAGGCCAAGTAGAGAAGGGACAATAGCATTTGTAGGCTTATGATCCTAAATGATTGGAAAACTCCCTTGCAGAATCATATTCAAAGAAGACTATTGTCAGAGAGATTTGGGAGTATCTGGAAAAATATATAAAGATGATAAGAACTGAAGCAAGATATCTTTAGTCGAAATATATAACAAGTGGTTCTTTAAAGATGAGAAGCCAATGATGCCGCAGATGAAGGAGTTTCTGAAGCTGCGACAGAATTTGGATGGTGAGGCGATGTCCCTCTCCGACAAGTTTATTGTTAGAGAGATCGTCTCTAAGCTCCCTGCTGGGTGGAGCAAGTTCTATACAAACATGCATAGGAAGAAGTTGGAGATCAGTTTGGAAGATCTCCTGCAGGAAGTCTATGTTGAGGACCAAATGAGGACTAAACTAAAGGTGGACACACTGTCTAAACAATTTGTTAACGCCAATTTGGTTCACACCAAGGAACACAAGGAAAAGCATACGACTTTCCACATAAAGAAGAAGGACCCTAACAATCTGAAAGTTAAGGAGACTTCCTTCAAGAATCATAAGGCAAAGTCTCAGATACCTTGTTTCAAGTATGGTAAGAAGGGCCATTTCAAAAGTGAATGCAAAGCGAAGACCAAGCAATCAGAACGAGGTGAGCCTAGCAAGGTTTCTATTATCACTGACGTTGTTGTAATAATTGTGCAGGTCACTGCTGTAGGGGCTGACTCTGACTGGTGGGTAGATACTGGTGCCACCTGCCATGTCTGCTCAAGCAAAGAGTGGTTCACCACCTACACGCCAACTTCTGAAGTTGTTATGGTGGCGAACGAGGCACAAGCTGAAGTGCTCGGGATGGTGGTTTTGAAGCTGACTTGGGGGAAATCTCTGACGCTTCAGGGTGTAAAGCATGTACTTGCTATCACAAAGAACCTGATCTCGGGAGGCCTACTCTGTACTGCAGGTCTCAGGATGGACATCAATGCTGGTCAAATGGTGATGTCCATAAAGGGAATATACTTCGGGAAAGCTTTTTATACCGAAGAAATATTTAAAATTTAGCTTATAAATTAGTCCAAAGTTGTTAATGCAATCACTCATTCTGCTTATACTCTTGAGTTGTGGCATAATAGGCTAGGATATGTTTATTATAAACGAATAAACAGAATATCTAGTCTAGGACTTATCTCCAAATGTGGGGGTAAGGTAGAAAAATGTAAAGTTTGTGCTCAAACGAAGATCACAAGGAAACCCTTTCCTCGGGTTAATCGAAGCACAGATCTTCTGAAGTTGGTACACTCTGATATCTGTGACTTCAAACAATTCTCTACAAAGGCCAGGATGAAGTATTTCATAAACTTTATCGATGACTTCTCAAAGTACGCTTTCGTCTACCTTCTGAAGGCTAAAGACGAAGCATTCGAGAAGTTCAAAGAGTTCAAGGCTGAGGCTGAGTGGCAGACTAGACAACAACTTAAGAGAATAAGAAGTGATCGAGGTGGAGAGTACATGTCTCATGAATTTGCATCGTTCTGCAAAGAACATGGAATTGTCAATGAGAACACTGCACTGTACTCTTCTCAATCAAACGGAGTAGCAGAGAGGAAGAATATAACATTGATAGAAATGATTAACTCAATACTGTTGACTGCAGGTCTTCCAAAGTGCTACTGGGGAGAAGCTGCATAGACGGCCACTTTTATTCTAAATAGAGTGCCTCATGCAACTTCAGGCATTACTCCTTATGAACTCTGGTTCAAGGTTAGACCTAACTTGAATGTCATTCGAGTGTGGGGGTGTCTGGCATATGTGAAGCTTCTAGATCTGAAGATTTAGAAGCTTGGGACAAGGACTACGAAGACAATCTTTTTGGGTTATGCCAAGAAGAGTGATGCTCGAAAATTTCTTGATATTGAGTCAAATCATATTATTGAATCTCGCAACGCATAATATTTTGAAGACAAATTTGTAAGGCACAAAAACATTGTTCTTACGGATATTCCGGAGAATAATAAGGGTGCACAAGAAACTTAAGTTTTCAATGAGGATGTAGTCCAAAAAGATGTTGTCGTTGAAATAACGGTTGAACTAGAACTCGCTGAGCCATCAGCTATCGTGTGAGGAGGTCGCAGGACTTCAGAAATGACTTTGTCATCTATCATGTAGAAGCAGATCCGCTTACCTATGATGAGGCGATGCAAACCAGAGACACAATTTTCTGGAGGGAGGCGATAGACAATAAAATTGATTCCATCACCTCAAATAACACTTGGGTATTGGTTGATCTTTCTGAAGGAGCAAAACCCATCGGATGTAAATGGATCTTCAAGAAGAAGATGAAAGCAGATGGAACTATTAACAAATTCAAGGCTAGGTTGGTAGCCAATGGATTTTCTCAAAAGCAGGAGATCGACTACTTTGACAAGTATGCTTCAGTAGCCCGGATGACCACCATCAGAGTGTTGGTTGGTCTCGCAGCAATACATAAGATGGTGATACATCAGATGGATGTGAAAATGGCTTCATAAATGGCGAGCTAACCGAAGAGATTTATATGCAATAGCCAGAGGGATTTGTCGTCAAAGGTCTTAAAGATAAAGTCTGCAAGTTGGTGAAATCCTTGTACAGTCTTAAACAAGCTCCCATGATGTGGCATGAGAAATATAACAAGGTTATAAGGTCAAATGGCTATACGATCAGCGAGACAGACAAGTGTGTTTACACAAAGTTTGCTGATGAAAAAGGTGTAATCGTTTATCTGTACGTAGACGACAAACTAATCCTAGGTACGGATATGGGCTGTGTCACAGAGACAAATAAGTTCATTTCGAGCAAGTTTAGTATAAATGACTTAGAGGAAGCTGATGTGATCTCAGGGATCAAGATCATCCGGACAGACACTGGATTAGCGCTGTCACAGTCTCATTATATTGAAAAAATGATCACACGTTACGGGTATCAGAATCTTCCAGGGATCGATATGCCTTACAGGTTGGATCTAAAGCTGAAGCATAATTCGAGGGAAAGCATCAGGCTGCTAGAGTACGCAAGTGTTATTGGAAGTTTGATGTATGATACTACTGCCACAAGGCCTGACATAGCTTTCGCCGTGGGAATGCTGAGTCATTTCACGAGCAACCCAGGCATTGAGCGCTGAAAAGCTGTGAAATGGGTTATGAGATATCTCAAAAAGACTCAGACATATGCACTACACTACAGCAGAGATCTGCCGGTAGTAGAAGGCTTTAGTGATGCCAGCTGGTGCTCAGATTGGAGAGCGAGAGGTCCACAGGTGGATTTATTTTCACAATGGATAGAGATGTTATATCGTGGAAGTCGAAGAAGCAGACTATGCTCTCGCGGTCATCCATAGAATCTGAGTTCTTTGCACTTGATACTGCAGTGGAGGAAGCAAAATGGCTTCGGGAGCTCATGTATGATCTTATAGTGGTTGGGGTGCAAATACCGAAAATACCGACATATTGTAACAACCAGACAACTGCGACGGTAGCATCAAATGACCTCTTTAACGAGAATAAAAGGACAGTGCAGTTAAAGCACAGGGAAGTACACAATGTCATCAAGATAGGTGTTATTATAGTGATTGATGTTCGGAGTTAGGAGAACCTGGCGGATCTATTCACCAACGGCCTCAAGCACCAGCTGGTCGATGACACAGCAAAAAAAAAGGCTTGAAGACATTCTGATATTATGTTATTGTAATCCTACCATAAAGTTTTATTCTATTAGTTCAAAGAGAAGTCTACTAGGCATCTAGCTTTTGGTTCAAGGGAGGACCATTAACTGGAAAAATATCAGAAACAGTGGGTACATGTCCTCTACGGCATAGAGAGGTTATGGACCTACAACCACTGTTGTCTACTACTATGTTTTACAAAAAACGGATCCTGTGAGAGGTTGGCTTAAATGCCTTAATGAGTTCTCAGACAGAGTGAATGCCTGATGTGTTTTACAGGAAGCACGGTAGCACAACACTATAAGGAGTGAAACTCTATGCTAAAGTGGGGTGACTCCACCAAGAGGTTTCCGAAATGGGTAATGCTTCGG
Source organism: Iris pallida (assembly GCA_029216955.1). Lineage (NCBI taxonomy): Eukaryota > Viridiplantae > Streptophyta > Magnoliopsida > Asparagales > Iridaceae > Iris > Iris pallida. Next base: position 7,545,983 of record JANAVB010009400.1, on the reverse strand, counting down.
CTTTGCGAGCCAAGTCACAGTGGAGTAGCACCGCAAATAGGCAGGTAGCCTAATGCTATATGATGAAATTAAAGAGGGTTAGTCAGCACTACAAAGGGGAGGTGTTTCTCATGTTACAATGGCACGACACCACGATGAGGTACCCGAATAGGGGTAAAGCCTCGGCCTTGCAAGCCATGTCGTTACGGCGTAACATCGCAAGGGAGCCTAAGGCTTCATGCTGGGTAGTACGACACTACAAAGAGACTGTGACCTCATGCAACAGTAGTATGACACTACGATGAGGTTTCCGGTAGGGGTAATACCTCGGCTTTAGGCTATGTCATAGCAGCATAGCATCGGAAGGGAAGCGCAAGGCTTCATGCCATGTCTCTTTAATAAAGAACTCACCTATAGTGTATGGACAGAGATAGAAGGCCGTCTCTTGAGGGTAAACTTATAGACGCCCAAAATTATACACTGAAACCAGGCTGGCTCAGGGCCTTTAATGTGCAGCCAGAAGCACATGTAACTATATTATGTGAGTGGAATAAATTTCAGCTATGGTGCAGAATTTAAGGCTTAGTCCATTTTTGTATTATAGTCTGTTGTTTGACCCATGCGGGAAGATTCAAGTCGTAAGCGATATCTCTCCTAATGCATGATGGACAGTTACTGTAGGAAATACTCAACTCCATATATCGAGATATGTGGGGGATTAATGGAGCTTTTCCTTTGTAACATGTGAAGAGAGCTTGCTCTCAACACATGCCTAGTAAAGTTTAGTCCCACATTGAAAAAGCATCATGAGGTATCTCAATATATATACTTGGTATGTGTTGTTGAGATATGCACATGGGTTGGTGACCCTAAGGAGGGAACCATGTGGGTGATTTTACTAGAAGGTAAGGTTAAGACTCCATGGTAAAGCATTAGCCTTTTGCTCTTGGAATTTATTTCTTTGGAGCTAAGCCCCGTAGGGGCATAGTGACTCGGACTCGAGCTCATGAGGCATAATGTGGTATTTTGTTGGCACACATTACACTTAGCACATCAGCCTCGTCGCTAGGCGCATAGTACGCTTAAGTTGTGCGAGCCTCTTACGCAGCTATTCGCGTGCCAGTTCGTGTTGCCCGATCGCATGACCAGATAGCACAGCCCGATCATGCGGCCAGATGGTGCGCCAGTGGGCGCGCCAGTTGGTATGCCAGTAGGCGCTGCCAGTTGGCGCGGCCTGTTGGCGCTGTAGTTGGCACGTATTTTGTGTATGGTTCGCACGGTGCGCGTGCGCAGCTTGCGCGCGTGTGCGCCATTTAGCTCAGATCGAATCTGTGCATGATTGAGCAGTTACAGCATATTCGGGACAGTTTTTTCCCTCATCCCGAACTTATTGCTAACTGGACGGTTATAGAGTAGGACTATAAAAGTTTCTCTGCTCTCTCTTAGGGTACAGAATATACAAGTGTTCATAACACAAGTTCCTTACAAATCCAGAGAGTTCAAGAGAGAAGAGAAGTGTGCTGGCACCAGCACCAGTTAGCACAGGAGTCCGTGCCATCCGAAGAGTCAGAAGAGCGGAGTGTTCAAAGTTCTACGTCGAACTTGCTGGTTTCTGGAAGCTGTTCGTGTGGGGCGAATCAAGCTTTGAGCGCCGGTGATAATTCACCCTAGCAGGTTTTCTTCCGCTCTGATCTAATCAGAACCTTCAGTGCTTCCATTATCCACTTACAACTCGTTCTGAATGATAACTTCTCTGATTTAACCAGAAAAGTTAGTAGACGTTCGTTGCTGCTGCTACTACGAATTCTTTTGTGTCTTCTTCAAAGTAACACATTAGTTTTCGTCTTTCAGAATCCTCCAAGGATCTCTGTTTTGCACCTTCCTTGAAGTGTTGCTTCGAAATATTGTTCTTACAATTGTTTCATTTATCAGTTTTCCATCGAAAATTATGCCCCGAGACTAACAATATATTCATGTACCTTCGTTTGAAAATATCTCAATGCCGACATTAATTAGTGAAATTGACACGCAAAGACACAACATTTATATATTCATGTGTTTAAACTTGCTACACTAACTCTTGTATACATAGTAACAATGTGTTGGTTGGTTGGTTGGTTGGTTGGTTGGTTAATAAAGTTACAATTTAGTTAGCTACTTTTAAGTTGCCTTTACTTCTAAGCTTTGTCCAGTTGAGAATTGAGATTAGCCAACAATACTAACACAACTTAATCTGTAAATTAATCTATTAACTCAAGCAGACAATAACAAAAAGATTCTTTTTGTACACCTAAAAATAGAATGACAACTTGTGGTCATGAGGTAAGCGTCCATTTGAGCATCTAAGCCGCTCGTGCATCACATATTATCTTTGGAAATCTAACAGAGATCTCACACTCTTATATTTCTTTCATCACTTTTTTCTTTCACTTTGCATAGTTGAGTGCTGCAAAGAGACATTGTGATTATATATGCACAAAGAAGTAATAATTTATATCTCACACACTGTTGGCATCAAAAAACCCATGTTCAGTATGGCTGCAACGCCTCCCGTTAACAATCATGTCCATATGCATGGAAACAAACTATGAACACACCCAAGTGATCGACCCAATTATAAACACGTGACATCCATCTGAACCCACACTTAGCTTTTTGACCCCATCATTCTCTTTCCTTCTTCATTTTTGGAGATATGATGTAAATCACGACTAATTCTAACCTAATTGGATTTGGGTCGAATTATCCTAAATAAATATGGTGATTCTTAATTTGCAAGTTTGGTATTGTAATGGACTTGACTTGTCCTAAATAAATATGCGTGGACTGAAACCCAGTATCTCTCCAATAACCTTCACCGACCTGGCGCAAGTATCCAACCATCCTCTGGTGATGTTTCTTGAGTTTTGCAACCACAAATTTTTTTTCTTTGCATAATTTATCTTGTACGGGATGTTACAATTTTCTACTACATATATTTTGATCTTTATCATTGTACCGAAAGGTCGGTCACCAATTCGTTGTGATCATGGAATAGTCGCCAACACAATTTCTGATGCAAATATACACCGGGTAATCAGACGCTTACCTGATTGAATTATTATTTGTGTCCAAAAACTAATGGAGAGCGTTTATTTTCAAAATAGAGAGGCAACTTGTTGGTGTCTGTTCGATTATCCGTCATCTCCAGCTAGAAATCGAGTAAATGGATGCCCTGGTTTCTTACACTCTTTCTGTGGCAATATTATCAATACCTACTGGCCATGTATTGCTTGTCGTAAAGGTGTGTAGACATTCTTCAATATCAAGATACATCTTTCTAATCAGATATAGCAGGCAGAACTTTCCCAAGACATCATATGAATAACCAATCTATATATACTAAGAGCTGGAGAAGAGGTTGCTGCATGGGTTCCGCAGAAGAATCAATATATCAATTGTTAGGCTAATCATTTATATTATGCTTGCAAACCTAAAAGCATGTTGGCTATAGTTTTGCAACCAACACCAAATTAAAAAGAAGGTTATACCATCTTGTGTCGCTTTGTACGTAGACCAAAGCATCTTCGTCGCCCTTGGAAAGAAAGCAATGCCTCACCATAATCAGCTTCTCCAAAAAATCCAAGACAGGTATTACAGAACACTGAAATTGATTGCAAACTCGCTTGTACAAAGGAAAGCCTAAAAAGAAATCCTAGGAAACAATCTAAGTACAATTGTTTAGTTTTGATTCTGGGGGGTGACGGTGGAGGCACGGGAAAGTGCTATCAACTCTGCCTTACTCCGTGGACTATCTGATGCAGTCTCTAGCTCGCGAAGAAATTGCTTTTTTCTTGAAGGTTGTCAGCCTTGGATTGCCAACCATTTGCATGGGTGTGGTGCCCTATTTATAGTAATTTCTGGATGAAGGATATTTTGAGCTGCATAGATGACCACGTGGCAAATCCCCAGGCCACATGGCCGTAATCATACCTCGAGACTCGGTCTGTGACTGATAGCTAGGGATTTGTTAGGATTTGTTGTGATTTGTCGTTGAACAGTTGAGACCTGGTCAACTTGTCACGTGCATCAACTAATCTTTTGTGGCGAGCCGCATGAAGGATGTCTCATGGCCGAGCCGCATGAGAAATGTCTCATGGCTGAGCCGCATGAAAGAATGTCTCATGATCGAGCCGTATGAAGGAACGTCTCATGACCGAGCCGCATGAAGGACGTCTCATGACCGAGCCGCATGAGGAATGTCTCATGACCGAGCTGTATGAGGAATGTCCCATGACCGAGCCGCATGAGTAATACCTTCTGACCGATCCGCATGAAGAACGTCTCATGACCGAGCCGCATGAGGAGTGTCTCACGACCGAGCCGCATGAGAAATGCCTTCTAACCGAGCCACATGAGGCCATCTCATGACTGAGCCGCATGAGGAATGTTTCATGACTAAGCCGCATGAAGGATATCTTCTAACTAGATGGGTATGGGGGCCCTAGGAGAAGGTGCTGTGCCGAATGTCACAATTTGAGAGAGTTTCGTTTGTCTCCCTCTTGACTAATCTCCTTGTTTTAAGAAGATTTGACGGTGGACTCCTTCAGAAGATTGTGATGCGCTTGACTGAGATGATGCGCCTGATTGAGACATCTGAGTAATGCATCTAGTTGAGAGTAGGCCGTTACAACGTCTTCAATTGGCATCCTGTTTTCGAGATGATGTTGGAAGGGCGCAGTAGGTCGCAGTCGCTAGAACACAGACTGCCTTGATAGTGGAGCCACTGTCTTGTGGCAGCGACAGTTGATGATGGCTTGGGTGCAGCGATATTATGGAAAGGGCTCATCGTACGTCAAGGTTGATTCTCTCTTCTTGTATTTGTGAATGACCACCTGTCGCAAGTCGAGAGCAGATTGATCTACCTTTGCATCTGTTTTGTGGGCCCAGGTATCCCGAGCGCCCGGGTGCGAAGGTATCATATTTGCTCCCTGATTTGAGGCTAGTAAAAGCACTTGCTCTCGATTGTTGTAGGAATACTTTTAGGACCATCATATTTGCTCCATGATCTGAGTAAAGCACTGTGCTCGATCGTTATAGAAAGACTTCTGAGACACACCCTGTCCGTTCCGCATGTGGGATTGGACGCGGGTGGTTCTGTATAACTTTTCATCAGGAGCCCGTATAACAGTTAACGGTGTCCGCTGACGGTCAGCAGCTTGGACAGTTGACTGGGCTTGTTGAGCTCGTACTGCCCTAGACTTCTTCGATTTAGCACCCAAAGGTGCGTAGTAGGAAGAGTCCAAGTTGGAAGGAGGAAAGAGAAGTTGATGCCCTTTTCAAAGGAGGCAAGGGGGCTTATTTATAGAATGGAGTGAGCCCTTTCTTCTTCTCCTATCCGATGTGGGACTAAAAGCAATATTTTCCAGGCTTCTACAAGACCCCCTTCAATATTTTCAAATTACAAATTTGGAATACTTTGAATAAGAAGCATGAAAAGTAAAGTTATTTTGGTGTGGCAATTCTATCAGAGGTAGCATGGACATGATAGGTTTGGGTACTTCCGTTGGAGATTTTATGTGGACTGATCATCCTTGGCATACCTTTGTTTTAGGTACAGATAATAAGTTGAGAGAAAAAACCAACATATTTACTCAGAGGTGATATGGACGTGATAAATATGAGGTTGATGGTAGTGCTTTCCTACTCATAGGTGATATGGACATGGTAGGAGTGAACTCGAATGAGGATACATAGAACAACTCAGAGGTAATATGGACGTGGAAGTTCTACGTAACGGGTAATGAATGACACGGAACAACTGGGTTCCAGAAGCATATGATTGTGAAGAAGGGGTGCATGTACTAGAGGACCTAATACAACATTTGTGGCCAACAGAGGACATTTGTGGACCTATTATCCTTTTTGTGTACTAGCGGTGCGAGTACGGATAATAAGTGGAGAGAAAACCAACATATTTACTCAGAGGTAATAAGGACATGGTAAATATGGGTCTAAAGTAGAGCCTTCCTACTCAGAGGTAAGGATGACGTAGTAGGAGTGGGCCTAATGAGGATACACAGAACAATTCAGAGGTGCTATCAACGTGGAAGTTCTATGTATTGGGTGGTTTGTTTGTGATGGACGAAAAAACAACTCAGAGGTAATATGGACGTGATTGTTTTTCCTGTTGGAGAATTTTGTGGACCAATTGCCCTTTTGTGCATACGGAAATGTGAACAAATAGATTTGAATAATATTTTGTGGAACTACTACTCTTTGGTACACCGATGGTGCGAGTAATAGATTAGGATAACTTTCGTGGATCTATTACCCTTTCGCGCACTTGCGGTGCGGGTAATAGACTTGAAACAAAATCCAACAGAGGAAATATGGACGTGATAGGTTTGGGTACTTCTACTGGAGATTTTATGTGTAATTATCATCCTTGGCGTACCTTAGTTTTAGGTACGGATAATAAGTTGAAAGAGGGAACCATCATATTTGCTCAGAGGTGATGAGAATATGGTAAATATGGGATTGATGGTAATGAGGACGTGGTGGGAGTGGACTCAGATGAGGATACATAGAACAACTCAGAGGTAATATGGATGTGGAAGTTCTACGTAACGGGTAATGAATGCCACGGAACAACTGGGTTCCAGAAGCAAAAAAAGGGTGTATGTACTAGAGGACCTAATACAGCACTAGAGGACCTAATACAGCATTTGTGGTCAACAGAGGACATTTGTGGACCTATTATCCTTTTTGTGTACTGACGGTGCGAGTACGGATAATTAGTGGAGAGAAAACCAACATATTTACTCAGAGGTAATGAGGACGTGGTAAATATGGGTCTAAAGTAGAGCCTTCCTACTCAGAGGTAATGAGGACGTGGAAGGAGTGGGCCTAATGAGGACACACAGAACAACTCAGAGGTGCTATTAACGTGGAAGTTCTATGTATTGGGTGGTTGTTTGTGATGGACGAAAAGGCAACTCAGAGGTAAAATGGACGTGGTTGTTTTTCCCGTTGGAGAATTTTGTGGACCTATTACGCTTTTTGTGCACTGGTAGTGCGAGTAATAGATTTGAATGATATTTTGTGGATTTACTACTCATTGGTACACCGATGGTGTGGATAATAGATTAGGATAACTTTTATGGACCTATTACCCTTCTGCGCACTGGTGGTGCGGGAAATAGATTAGGATAACTTTTATGGACCTATTATCCTTCTGCGTACTGGTGGTATGGGTAATAGATATGAAACAAAACCCAACAGAGGTGATTGGTTTTGTGGTCTTAACATCGTATTTTTTTATTCCGGGTTGGGGTACAGGTGTTAAGTCAGAAGATTATCCGTATCAGAGGTAATATGGACGTGACACACGATAATCAGGACCAGGAAGTTTGCTCAGGGATAATGATGAACTGGGCAGACTCCTGTGAGGTAAAGCATTAGAGTGGGAGTTCAGAGGTATCATCGTACATGACTCACCACTCAGGGAGATGCGGTAGTTTTGAGGGAGTACCAGCATGTCCTTTAGACATAGTATTTCTTCAGAAATTTGCCATAATAATGCCGGAGTTGATAGCTGTAGAGGCGATCGCCGACCGCTGCCATAATTCAGACCTGGGGTAGCCTCCATGTCGTACCCCTATTTTTGCATGAAGTACTTGGCCTCAGGACTATACAGGTAGAGCGATAGTCTTCCAGTATCGGGTTCAAGATCAAACTTTTGAGGCATGAAGGGTTGAGATCCTTCTTTTTGGCCAAAGATGCCTGAGACTAGGAAGTAGGCATCTTTAATGGGAGCAAGTCGACTTACGGTATGGACGGTTGTCACATCATCAAGAAAGGGACTATCTACCCTTGTAACCAGATACTTTGCGAGTTCTGTATCTTCTTCTGCTACCTCCTGCATGACCGGAGGTTGGGAGGCTATCTTGGGCAACTTGACCACTAAGGGTTCAGCTTGAGGTATTGACTTGCCTGAGAGTGTTGGATCAACACTTGGCTGTTGGCTCGTCTTGGGAAGACGAATGAAAATTGGCTCAGCAAGGGACTTTGTGTCTTCCGATCGCCTTTGAGTAGATTTTGGCAATCGGATTACCATCGGTGTTACAGAGGGCCTTACATTTTCCTGTTGCCTTTGATTGGACTTCGGCAGTCGGATCACCGTTAGCCCTATGACAGGTTTTGGCTCCTAGCTGGATCTCGGGAGACGGATGACCATTGGTTCCAACTGCGTAGGTGTAGAAGGAGAACCGAGCACCTCTTTATGCAAGGTTGCGACAAGGGGTGCGACTTTGCCCGGTTTGCGGGCTTGGAGACGAATTCTCAAGGGTTCTTCTGGCCAGTGATGGCTTCCGGCTCGCCAGTTATATTTTTCCTGGATTCGTCATATAGACAGCCTTCGAAGAGTAATAAGATTCAACCCCTTTGAAGGGATCGATGTCGGCAAATTTAGTTTTCACGGAACCGTGCTTACTGACATACTTGAAATACTGGTGAAGGATGGATGGCACGATCATATAGTCATGTATCCACGGACGTCCCAGGAGGATATTGTTGGAGGTGTCTGCATCTATAACGTAGCAGGTAACTTCCGTCTTCAAGTCACTAATCTGGCACTTCAACCGGATCTTCCCTAGGGGATAACTTCTTCCCGAGTTAAAACCGCTAATGGCACTGTTGGTCGCCGCTAGCCGATGCATAGGGATACCAAGAAATTGGAGCAGGCTTTTCGGGATGATGCTTATTGACGAGTCAGGATCAATATGCATCCGATCTACCTTAAAGTTGCCTATGTACCCAGTGTAGTACAAGGGGCGATCATAGAAATTGGACTTGATCAACATGTCCTACGAAGTAAATATGATGTTGGGCATTGCATCTGTGTTATCGCCGCCCTGTAGATCTGCTGGCAGGTCTTCCCTTAGAGGCTTGACCTGAGCTAAGTAGGCATCAGCATTTTGGAGCACTTCGCTTAATGCGACACGAAGATCCTTGGAGAGCCTTAGGAGCCCATATAGCGACAACTTTGCTTGTGTATTAGCCAATTGTGCTAATATGTCAAAGTTGTAAGGTCTCTCCAGTCCCTGAGGTGCATCATTGCGGAGTGGCCTGTCGAAGCGTGTTTCTTTTGTCTTGGATTTGTCTGCCAGTGGAGGCTGAGATGGCCTTGGAATATCAAAGGGAGGCAATGTTGCTGGCTGAGGATCTTTGGCTGAACAATCCCGTGCGGGCTGGACTTGTGCTCCAGACCGGGTAACAATGGCTGTAGCTTCCTCAGCTTCGGCTAAAATTGTGTGGCAGGCTCTAGACTTCTTGCCCTTTTTCTTACTGGTAGAAGATGACACCCCCTGGGTAACTTCGGGTACTAACTCTGGATGCACCCACATGATTTCTCCTCGTGAGGTAGTGAGAGGTACCAATCCAGATGTTTGGCTCCTGACGGGTGGAAGATTAGTAACCTCCATCGTTGCCCGAGGGACAGGTATGACCCCATTTGGAGTGCTTGTCGAAGGGAAGTCGCCGAACTGAATTGACACCATGTTTACTGCTATGGTAGCCTCTTCAAATCTATTGATAGAGCTTTGGAGTCGATAAGACTCTGAATGTACCGCTTTAATTGGAAGCAGTCATGAGTGAAATGATGAACGTAGCGGTGGAAGTGACTGTATTTGGGTCCTCCATTTCTGCTGCTTGGGGCTCGCGCCTTGGTGGAGGGAGGTGGATCCTACCCCCCTGCAAGAGCATATCGAAGATAGATTTGACATGACTATCTTAAAATGAGTAATTAACCTTGGGCCACGGACCTTTCGCCTGTTTTTGTTCGGGCTTCGGAGTTGCATCAGTGACCATGGCCTGTTTGCCCTTGTTGTCCCGGTTAGTGGTGGCGCCACTGTTGCTGTTACTGGAGGTGGACCCAGGACGTCTGTCATTATCTTCTCTATCTGGGATGTATAATCCCAGCTGGCGAGCCTTCTTCAATTTTGCCTCTGCGTTGGTAGTGCTTATGATGATGGTTGTCCAATCCCTGAACTGATCGTCACCCATCCAGAGGCTAATTGCAGGAAGCAGCTTCTTCTGGCAGATTTCAATCAAAGAGCTCTCGGGATTGCCTTGGGGCAACCTCATTGCAGTTTGGCGGAACCGCTCGATATAGTTCCTTGTCAGCTCCCTCTCTCCCTGAACGACGTCCATGAGAGATGACATCGTTACATCATGCCCCACTTCGTAAAATCTTTCCAGGAACATGTGTTTGAAGCCGCCAAAAGAGTGAATGCAGTTGTCGGAAAGGTTGTGGTACCAGTCGAACGCGATCCCTTCCAATGCTCCGATGAATAGTCGCGTGAAGATGGCATCACTATACGGCAAGTGATCGATTGTGAATTCAAAGTAAGTCATGTACCGACTAGCAGAGGTCTTCCCATCATAGGAATTGATATGGAATGGTTTGTACTGCGGTGGAAAAGGCACGTCTCTCTATGCAACAGGATATGGCTGTCGTATTCTGAGATCCCGAAAAGAATCTCGGGCATTGAACATTGCCCGAAGCTCCTGGACTTCCCTCTTTGTCTCCTTGGCTTCATCTGCAGCTGAAGGAACGGATGCCGCTAAGGGATCATCACCTAAAGGGATGGCGGTCGTGTTGGAGTCCGTATTGACTGTGGGTCCCAGGCTTGTTTGTCCGGGCGTCCTTGCTGGTTGAGTCGGCAAGGCTGCTTTGATCTCGTCCACGGACTTGACCAAGGACAAGAGCATGGCTTCCAGCACTTCTAGCCGTTGTCGGTCGGAAGGTTATTCATGATCGTCGTCAGCCATAAAGACTATTCTCACGTGGGTAAAGGTGGAAGGGATTTTGGCAGAGGTACTCTTTGTGCCGTACCCTTGTATAAAGAAATCGTTAGGGAATGTCGGAATATCATCTTCTTCCGACTCGGAAGGGGTGCTACCCCCTGTACAGGAAGCCGCATCGTCTTGGTGAGGGTGGTGGCCCTCAGGGAAAATCTGGGTCTGTTGCACAGTTCTGGAGGACTTCTACCCCCTGTATGTGCTATTGGTACACCGGGCTATCGCATATGTTGAGGGGCCTTTTACCCCCAGCTTCTGCCTAAATAGACACCCCCTGTGGTTGATGGAAACCCCCAGATGAGGGTCTCCTTGCAATATTAGCCGAGATGGCCGGGCTGCAAGAGCCTGTCTTCTTTTCTCCCTTGCCAGGAGGAACTTTTTGAGTTAAATTACAGGAGGCAAAAGGAAACTCCTCGTCTTCTGGAATTTGCACATGTTTCTTGAGTTGTTGTCGGACAGGTGTTGGCTGCTGCAGTCACTGGAAAACAGACTGTCGATCTTCAGGTGCTGCTGATTTGTCGCAGCAACAGTTGATGATGACTTGGGTGCAACGACGCCCCGAGAGGGACTCATTGCATGCTGACGCTGCCGTCTTGCGTTTGTGAGTAATCACGTCACGTAAGTCGGTAGGAAGCTGCTCTACCTTTGCACCAAACTTGTGAACTCGGGAATCTCGAGTGCACGGGTGCTTAGACATCATGTTTGCTCCCTGATTCGTGGCTAGTAAAAGTACTTGCTCTGGATCTTTAGAAGGAGACTTTAAAGAGCCACCCTGTCCGTTAGCCCTAGGAGACTGGACGCGGGTGGTTCTGTACAACTTTCTGTCAGGAGCCCATATAACAGTCAACGGGGCCCTCTGACAGTCAACAACTTGGACAGTTGACTGGGCTGGTTGGGCCCGCACTGTCCTAGACTTTTTTGACTTAATACCCAAAGGTGCATAGTAAAAAGAGTCCAGATTGATACATCCCGCATCCTTAGTGAGCCGCATGGCACCGTGCCCACATGAGAGGCGGTCGAAGATAGAGCTTCTTACAGGGCCGCATGAGACGTCCTGTTTGAGGTCAGGATTGGTCGTCGCATGGCCATCTTCTTGCGGCTAGCGTTGGCTGCCGCATGGATGATTTTCCTGCGGCCAGAGTTGGCTGCCGCATGAGTTGGCTGCCGCATGGACAAACTATCGATCTCCTCTATGCGGCTTCTTCTTTGTCCGTATGGAGTTCCCTTGTGCCCCCAAAAACTCAGCATCATAGTATTTTTCTCTGCTCATTTTGGGGACAGTGGGGTCCTCTGCGGTCGAAAGCAAAGTCGCAGGAGAGCTTTGGTCACCGTCTTGGGCTGCAGAAGGAGCTTCTTCGAGAACTTGGTCGGGAGTAACAGTTTTGCGCACCGACGCCTTACGAGTCCTCTTTGGGTTAGCTCGCTTCTGAGACGGGCTGACGCTCCCTTCAGAGAGTAATTCTTTGAAGGCTTGTTGGTCGAAGCGAACCACAAGCATTTGCTGCGTAGAGCCAAGCTTGGACGCGTCATATTGCGTCACCAACTTCTCATCGGAAGATAAGGAAGTCCACAGCATAGTCGCCATCATTTTTGCCCTAAAAATCAAAGACAGGTATTACAGAACACTGAAATTGATTGCAAACTCGCTTGTACAAAGGAAAGCCTAGAAAGAAATCCTAGGAAACAATCTAAGTACAATTGTTTAGTTTTGATTCTGGGGGGTGACGGTGTTGGCTCGAGAAAGTGCTATCAACTCTGACTTACTCCATGGACTATCTGATGCAGTCTCTAGCTCGCGAAGAAATTACTTTTTTCTTGAAGGTTGCCAGCCTTGGATTGCCAACCATTTGTATGGGTGTGGTACCTGCTATTTATAGTAATTTCGGGATGAAGGATATTTTGAGCCGCATAGATGACCACGTAGCAAATCTCTAGGCCACATGGCCGTAATCATTCCTCAAGACTCTGTCTGTGACTGATAGCTAGGGATTTGTTAGGATTTGTTGTGATTTGTCGTTGAGCAGTTGAGACCTGGTCAACTTGTCACGTGCATCAACTAATCTTCTGTGACGAGCCGCATGAAGGATGTCTCCTGGCCGAGCCACATGAGGAATGTCTCATGGCTGAGCCGCATGAAGGAATGTCTCATGATCGAACCGTATAAAGGAACGTCTCATGACTGAGCCGCATGACCGAGCAGCATGAAGGACGTCTCATGACCGAGCCGTATGAGGAATGTTTCATGACCGAGTTGTATGAGGAATGTCCCATGACCGAGCCGCATGAAGAATGTCTTCTGACTGATCCGTATGAAGAATGTCTCATGACTGAGCCGCATGAGGAATGTCTTATGACTGAGCCGCATGAGGAATGCTTTCTGACCGAGCCATATGAGGCCATCTCATGACTGAGCCGCATGAGGAATATTTCATGACTAAGCCGCATGAAGGATATCTTTTGGCTAGATAGGTATGGGGGCCCTAGGAGAAGGTGCTGTGACGAATGTCACGATTTGAGAGAGTTTCGTTTGTCTCCCTCTTGACTAATCTCCTTGTTCGAGAAGATTTGACGGTGGACTCCTTTAGAAGATTATGATGCGCTTGACTGAGACGATGCATCTGATTGAGATATCTGAGTAATGAATCTAGTTGAGAGTAGGCTGTTACAAAGTCTTTAATTGGCATCATATTTTCGAGATGATGTTAGAAGGGCGCAGTAGGTCACAGTCGCTATAACACAGACTGCCTTGATAGTGGAGCCACTATCTTGTGGCAGCGGCAGTTGATGATGGCTTGGGTGTAGCGATGTTCTGGAAAGGGCTCATCGCACGCCAAGGTTGCTTCTCTCTTCTTGCATTTGTGAAAGACCACCTCTCGCAAGTCGAGAGCAGATTGATCTACCTTTGCATCTGTTTTGTGGGCACAGGTATCTTGAGCGCCCGGGTGCGTAGGTATCATATTTGCTCCCTGATCTGAGGCTAGTAAAAGCACATGCTCTCCATCGTTGTAGGAAGACTTTTGGGACCATCATATTTGCTTCCTGATCTGAGTAAAGTACTGTGCTCGATCGTTATAGGAAGACTTCTGAGACACACCCTGTCCGTTCCGCATGTGGGATTGGACACGGATGGTTCTGTATAACTTTCCATCAGGGGCCCGTATAATAGTTAACAGTGTCCGCTGACGGTCAGCAGCTTGGACAGTTGACTGGACTTTTGAGCTCGTACTGCCCTAGACTTCTTCGACTTAGCACCCGAAGGTGAATAGTAGGAAGAGTCCATGTTGGAAGGAGGAAAGAGAAGTTGGCGCCCTTTTCAAAGGAGGCAAGGGGGCTTATTTATAGAATGGAGTGAGCCCTTTCTTTTTCTCCTTTTCGATGTGTGACTAAAAGCTATATTTTCCATGCTTCTACATATGTTGGCTATAGTTTTACAACCAACACCAAATTAAAAGAAGGTTATACCATCTTGTGTCGCTTTGTACGTAGACCAAAGCATCTTCGTCGCCCTTAGAAAGAAAGCAATGCCTCACCATAATTAGCTTCTCCAAAATCTGGCCAATGCTTCCTAGCAAAGTAAAGCTCTGCAGAAGTTACTCAGTCTCAGCTCACCACTGGTTCATATAAGTAGATCTGGGAATCCCCTTAAAATCCATCTCCGACCAAGCCTCAAATAGGAAATTTCTTCAAATTTTTGAGGGAAGGAGGATAGATCCTCAAATTTGAGAGAAGAGAGAAAAAAAATCCTCAAAATTTAGGATCCACTATTCATGACCATTCTGTCCCCCAAGTTGTGGTTAATTACTAATATATCCTACATATGTTAAACACTGAACTTAATTAAGTTACCGTATTTCCTAATACATAATTATAAATACTATAATAATTATACTATTAAAATATTTTTATTGAGATCTTCATATAGAATCTAATATTGAATATATTTGTTATTAATATTTTTATTAGACTCATTTGATTAATAAAATGATATTTAAATAATTTGACAGAAATGAATAGAATAACATCAAAGTTTCAAAAATTAAAATACAAACATAGTATATCAAAATTTAAAATAACGCAACCAACAACAACATTGAAATTAAAAAGTCTAAACCTAATCACCGTCTTCACTATAATTAAGATATTGAGCAATTAGGAGGTCGTATGCATCCTTTTTATATAAAATTTTTTAGTGGGTTGGAGTTGTATAAATAATATTAATATAAATAATACTAAATAATATAAATAATATAAAATTATACAATATTATCTCAATAAATAATATTAATAATATAACACTAATCTATATGATTATATTAAATAGTTGTGAAGAAATGAATTTATGTAGAAATAAATAATGGTCGATTATTATTTGACAATTGATAGGTTGGAGATGTAAAATTTTGAGGATAGCATAATATAGGAATATTCTCTTTTGAGTCTTCAGATTGGGGGGATTTTTATGGATGGGTTGGAGATGGCCTAATGTGAACACCTTTTGGAACTGTATGTATGTCATAACAACACAAACAACAACAACAACAACAACAACAACAACAACAACAAACATCTACAACCAAGCTATTGTGTCATGTAGCTTTTGAATTTTTTTAAGTTGATATGACAATAAAAGTTATAGCACTAATTTTACAGCGAGTAATGTTAGTCCCAAAGACAGATCTAAAGAATGGAGAGATCCAAGGAAGGCGTAGTGTATTCAACAAGACACAAGGTTTGCACTCTAGCCAACAACATGAAAAAGTGACGTAGAGTCTTCTTGCAAGACACAAAGTCTGCACTCTAGTCGACTCAAAAGAAGCACAAAGAGAATGTTATAAATTGACTTGAAGACAATGCAAAATACAACAACAAAGCAAAAAAGTGTTCTCCTCTTTACGTTCACAGATGCTGCATTAAGGTAGAATAAGACAACACAAAAGAAAAACTCCTTGTCGGCGTGAACAAGTCACCATGCGATCAAAGCAAGATTCGCCTTATAAGCGATCTGCCCCCATGAACCAGTAAGTTAAAGTATGAATCCCTAGAACGCTTTTCGTCACCTTTGGAAAGACTTTGGAACTCGAAAGAACTAAAAAACTTCCATGCATGCATAGACTTGGAACTGCTGCTGCTGGCGCATGGATTTCCTGGAATGGAATGTTGTGGTCGCCAATTTCTCTCTCTTCCAACTCAACAAATTCTGAAGACTGTAGCTCTATTTATAGAGCTGGATGGCACCCATGCGCACATAGGAATGCTAATGTGAGCATGAGCGCAGGTCGACCAAATTCTATAAAATCTAGATCCAAGCGCGAACACAGCAGGTAGCCATGTGCCAACATAGCAGTGTGCAATGCATTGTCAGAGTCGCAACTAGTAGAACGCTGACAGTAGGATCTACCCGCATGCTCCAATGTGCATACGTCGCAGCACGCCGTAAGCAACCATATGCATGCACCTAGCACATGGCGCATAGCCGCATATGGCATGGACGCATATGCACATGAATGCAAATACGCATGAATGCTTTTCTGCATGAACACAAATGTGCTAGACCGCAAATACACATGCCCGCTAAAGCGCATGACCGATAATATGCATGGCCACATTTGTGCCTCGTGTAGCCTGCACATATGCCACGAGCATGCGCACCGTGCATGCAACTCACACATGAGCGCCATGCGATAATATTGACGTGCTAAGTGCAAAGTGCGCCATCAGAGAACCACTTTGCGTCCGTTGTCCGAGTCTAAGTCCGAGTCCCTAAGCCCATACGGGGCTTACCTCCTATGCAACCCAATGATAGTGACAAAACAGAGGTTTGTTCTTTGTAATTTAAACTTAACCCTCTAGGAAAATCAACCCACATGGGCTACCTCACCCATGTGCATACTCCAACACAAGCATAGCTTTATATTTAGATATACACTTTGCAGGTTTTCCAATGTGGGACTAAAGTTCCCAAAGGAAAGTCAAAATACCAACAATCCCCTACAATATATCAATATATGGTTGAGCGTTCCTCACGCGATTGCCATCATGCATTAGGAGAGATGTCGCTTCGACTTGAATCTTTTCGCATGGGTTAAACAAACGTACTACAAGAATGGACTAAGCCTTGAATTCTGTACCATAGCGGTTATTCTTCTGTAAACCCCCAATATTTCCTAAATTATTTTAGTGCCTTAAGAGTTATTTTCTATATTATTTAGAATTTATTTGGTATATGTAAGTAAATAGAAATGCACGTGTGTATATATATATGTGTGCTATTAATATTTCTATAAATAGGTATATAGTAAATTCTAGAATTTTTAGGAATTTATTGGTAATTTTTAGGAGTTTATGCTTGCTTAAAATATTATATATATATTATAGTGATATATAGATATATATATATATATATATATATATATATATATATATATATATATATATTATATATAATATATATATATATATATTATATATATATATATATATATTTTTATATATATATATATATATATATATATTATTATATATTTACATATATATATATATATATATATATATATATATTATATATATATATATTTTATATATAAATATATATTATATATATATAGATATATAAAATATATATATATATTATATATATATATATATATATATATATATATATTTTAATATATATATAAAACTAATTACTGTTAAAGAAAAAAAAGGAAGAAGTAATAGCTGGGCTCGGCCACACCCAGCAAGGGACGGGCCAGCCTCAGCTCAGGAGCATAGTGTTCTATTAAAAACAAAAAAAAATGTAGTGGGGAGGGGACCAACCCACGTGGGGCCGGTCCACCTCACCCGAACCCTCCTCCTAAAGTTAATTACTAGCAACACAGCTGCTATGAACTCCAACCGAGCCCCATATGTTGTAGTCCTATTCGAAATAGGATTTGTGGCGAGTAGTATATATACAACTGCTTCGAAAACCAAAACCTAACCCCCCGAATACCCACCTTCCTCCTGAAAACCTGAACCCCGACGAACCACCCAGAGGGGCCTGCGACAGCCGCCGTCGACCGGAGCTTCGCCAGGCGCCCGTCTCGACCGAGAACAACTCTCCCAGTTCTTCATTCAGCCACCGAGGTACCCACTTCTCGATCCATGTTCATCTATTATACCGTTTTTGATTCTACGAGTTCCTGCGTAAGGCCTATACAACCCCCTACAAACCTCTTCTGATAGATTGAACTGAGACCCATTAGCTTCTTCGTGAAATCGACGAGAAATCGTCGAGAAACTGCCCCAAAAGGCAGACCACAAAAGACTGTAGAAACCCTGTTTTGCCTTCAATTTTGCACAACCCATTAATTATTTCTTGGAAATTTCTGAACAGATTTTTAGAACACCTATAGGACTACAAACTCCATCTTTTAGAATAATTTATAACGCCCTACCTGCTACTGTTTATGATGTTAAAGTTGTGCGAAAAACTATTTTCAAATTAGTAAATTTCTGAATTTTTCTCTGATACGACGTGCGCCCCGACAAACCGGGCGACGTGGTCGCGCGCTATGTGCATCGAAAGGCACGTATGGACGTTGCGGACGTGTGGGAACTTACGGAACTCAGTTTCGTCGCGTGTGCGCGACGAAATCAACGTGTATCCGTCGAGATATCCCGTATCGGTGTTTTGCAAATTGCCCAACTTCGTGTACATTCGTCGAATCGAGACAAAACTTGCGCCAACAGGTCCGGAACAAAATTTTGGTCCTGCATGCCAAGTTTGGTTCGATTCTGAGAAGGTCGAATCGGAACCCATTTTTGGCGGGCCCGCGACCCACTCGAACGGGCGATTTTGTGCACAGCTCATCGGAATCCAAAATTGGACATACCGTTGGGTTCGTCTCCTCAAACTGAATCTGTAGACATGTAGTTTGACGACTTTAGAGACCATAGACTTCGACACGCATTTCGTTACAAAGCGGGTCCAACGGCGGATATCGTTTTGACCCGAAATTACGATTTTGTCCCTGTTCCAGAATTTGACTTTTGGACAGGCGTTTCCTAGGTATATCGTCTTCACCGAGATCGTTTTTGATGTTTGTTTCAGCGTCCGAAGTTGTTTGGAGATTGTGACATTTCT
This sequence comes from Iris pallida, assembly GCA_029216955.1. NCBI lineage: Eukaryota > Viridiplantae > Streptophyta > Magnoliopsida > Asparagales > Iridaceae > Iris > Iris pallida. Next base: position 7,527,037 of record JANAVB010009400.1, on the reverse strand, counting down.
TAGCTGACATTGTGATTTCTTGGGCTTGCCACTTTGCACCATCAGGCAAGATACCTTGCAACCTTACTCTGTGATTATTATATTCTTATTTTCAGTTGTTATTTTCAGCATTTTGTTTCGTGATATTTAAACTGTGCGTCCAAGTCACACTTGGGTGCAAGCGACTCTATCGGTCGTTTACCTCACCTTATTTATTTCTCTTGTATTGACTTAGTCTAGTGACCACTCATTGATGATGAGGTATTGGTATATCTCATACGGCCTTGACACTTGTTGTATCACGTGATGTGAGTCACATGTAGGACATATTTTTGCGTAGTCGGTTGGCCACCGATACGTATGGAGCGTGCGACGGATAGGAATAACTGCCAACGGTATTGCATGTTAGAAGACTTGGCGGTTACTAGAGGTTCATATCAGTCATGGAGATGAAGATACTAGACATTGGGTGGGGAGAACAATACCTGACGTATGGGCTTCTTTACACTTTCCTGATTACCTGTGCGCTTCTCCGGAGACGCAGGCTCCAGGCGCCCTCTGACGTTTTCTAGAGCGTTATAGACGTAGTCCCTTGCACATGGTGCCCTCTGACGCTTCCGGAGCGTTATGGAAAAGGGCCATGGTACCCTTTATGGGAACTATGCCGATCCCATTTACAGCCAGGGCTCATGCGTCGAAGGATTGTATCTCAAACTGCATGTTCACAGTAGAATGGTCAGGAACCCGATTGCATGCATACCTTTTTCTCTTATTACATTATCACAGTTTATATGGCATGGTGTTTTCTTGTATCTTACTATGTCCCCTGAGGACCTGGTTATCTCTCCAGGTTTAGACAATTTTCCACAGGAGTACGGAGCGGCATTGGAGCTATCCTACATTGATGACGAGGCAATCACTACTGATTTCTAGTCTATTCTATATTTGAGACATTAGTGGACATTATTTTACACCTCTTTCATTTCTATTTTTGTGGAGGTTGGACTCCGATCTTGTGAGACTATTTTTCATAGCTGTTTGGAGTGAGTATGTTCATCCGGCTATCTTTTGATACTCTACTTATTTCATTTGGACTTTATTATCTTCTGTGTTGAGCTGTGATGAGATTAGATATGTTATTCTGGCCTATGGTTATTTATTTATAGCTTATGTGCATATACGAGGATTCTATATATTGGGGTATTCTTCGTATATGTGCAGCTGGCATGTTCACGTACTCGATCCTACGTATTTTGGGACTGGGGCATTACATTTTTTGTGGTAGCCCATGCAGGTCAGATTTAATATTGTTGGGTTACATGACTGTGCCCAACAAGCCTGCATATAGGAAAAGGAATATCTCATCCAGAACTACTACTATCTCTTGACTTCCGATCTTTTCGAAACATCCTTGATTATTCGATTTACTTCATATCTAATCTTTCCTAATATCAACTTATCTTCCTCGTGCCAACAGTATGAATCTACGAAGCGGACGCACTTCTGCCTTGGCCCTCACATCTGGTGAGAAGACTACTTCGGAGGGACAGAATCCTCCCATGACTCCAGCGACACCTTACCAGCCAGGACTGTCGCAGCCTACTTCGACACCGACGACAGAATACACGGATGTCACAGTACCCTAGGCAGCCAGGCTGGACAGATTACTACCATGCCACCGGGAGGGAATGTACCACTGCCTCCTCTACCACCATTCCCTCAGCAGTTTCCCCTACAGTCGGGACGTCAGATGCCTCCACCATCGACTGATGGGAGCCCTTCTACTCAGTTTATGTATACCATGATGCAGGCTCAGTGGCAGCAGACTGAGCTGATGAGACAGACGATGATGGCAGCTATGGCTAGACCTCTACCACCACCTCCAGTACCAGTACCAGTACCGGATCTGCATCCCTATGAAGGCTCTATCAAAAATTTCACAGATATGAACTCCAAGGCCTTTAGAGGGATGGAGAAGCCACTAAAGGTGTCACAGTGGCTTATTAGTACCGAAAAGCTACTGAAGGCATCCCAGTTGCTAGCTCGAGATTAGATGACAGCAATGGACCTACTGCTAGAAGATAATGCTCACCACTGGTGGAAGACGAAAGAGAGACGATTAGGCACTGGGATCACCTGGAAGCAGTTCTATGATGCATTTTATGAGAGGTTCTTCCCTATTCATGTTCGAGATGGTCTCTATGACCAGTTCCTTCATCTGAAGCAAGGGAATATGACAGTTGATGAATATGACTCGGAGTTCAATCGCCTGAGTCGATTTGGTGCGGGATTGATTCCGACAGAGTTAGAAAAGGCGAGGAGATTTCACCAGGGACTTGCACCAGAGCTCAAGTCTTATACGACTACCTAGTCTCGAGTCTCCCATTCAGCTGTCTTGGAAGAAGCTCGTGCTCAGAAGATTAGAACAACAGCAGACATCGAGGCGTCATACACCAGTAGCTACACCAGCCCGAACTACTCAGAGTGGACCTATTAGGAGGGCCACAGGACAGTTCCAGCAGAGGCCCTCACCTTATCAGAAGCCCGTTTGTCATTACTGCGGAAAACAAAGACATCTCCAGAATGACTGCAGGACTCGCCTCGGATTATGCTTGAGATGTGGATCCAATCAGCACATGCTCAAGGATTGTCCGGAGCAACATACAATAGTACAAGCTCGGCAGAACCCAAGACCCACAGCCCCAGCTCTCCCAGCACCACGGCCCGTAGCAGGAGCACCTCGTCCACCATTACCTCCCCAAGGCGTATAGTACAACAAGGCCAGAGCTCAGGGCCCGGAACAGTATTATGGACAGGTATTCTCACTTGCTGTTGAGGATATAGAGACAGAGGCGGAAGTTATAGCAGGTATGGTTTTAGTTGCATCTTTTCCTGCTATTACACTATTTGATACTGAAGCCACACATTCATTTATAGCCACCAGTTTGCCACTAGACACAGCATTCCCATCAAACCTTTAGCTAAGAATGTTAAAATCCTCACTGGAGGAGGAGTTGTGCCTGTTAGTGGTGTTTGTAGACTTTGTCCTGTAATGATAAATGGTAGAGAGATGATGGTACGACTTCTTGTATTCCCCATGCCGACATTTGATGTGGTTCTTGGAATGGACTGGTTGAGCCAGCATTTTGCTCTCATCGACTGCCATAGGAGCAATATTATCTTTAGACCACCAAATGCGGCAGAGTTTGAGTTCACCAAAAAAGACGGAGAGAGTTGTGATGCGCCCACAACGGGGACTCATATGATGATGCATGACACCCCACAGCACCCTATTATCACCGAGTTCGAGGATGTATTTCCCGAGGAGTTGCCAGGACTACCACCTGACCGAGATATTGAGTTTTCTATTGAGCTTATTCCCGGAGCCGAGCCTATTTCATCTCGAGTATATCGTCTGGCACCCAAGGAGTTGGTAGAGATGAAGACGCAGATTGATGACTTATTAGAGAAGGGATATATTCGTGCCAGTGCGTCACCATGGGGAGCACCCGTTCTTTTTGTGCCTAAAAAAGACGGAACAGTGCGCATGTGCATTGACTATAGAGCATTAAATACAGTGACGGTTAAGAACAAGTATCCCTTGCCGCGTATAGACGATCTATTTGATTAGCTGAGTGGAGCAAAAGTATTCTCCAAGATTGACTTACGATCGGGCTATCACCAGTTGAAGGTTCGGAAGGAAGATATTGCCAAGACGGCCTTTCGATCGAGGTATGGACACTACGAGTTCTTGGTCATGCCTTTCGGTTTGACCAATGCTCCCGTAGTTTTTATGAATTTAATTAACAAGATCTTTCACCAGTACTTGGACAAATTTGTAGTAGTCTTTACAGACGATATCTTGATTTACTCCAAGAGTCAAGAGGAGCATGAGCAGCATCTACGGATAGTTTTGGGAACATTGAAAAATGAGTGACTTTTCGCGAAGCTTAGCAAGTGTGATTTCTTTCTCAAAGAGGTAGCATTTCTTGGTCATATTCTTACGGGCGATGGTATATCAGTAGACCTAGAGAAGATCACAACAGTCAAATCATGGTCCGCACCACATCAGCTTCTGAAGTGAGAAGTTTCCTCGGACTTACGGGTTACTGCCGACGGTTCGTAGAAGATTTCTCTCGAATAGCGGGGCCAATGACTCGATTGACTTACAAGGATCAGGAGTTTGTATGGACATACGAGTGTCAAGCCGCTTTCGACGAGTTGAAGAAGCGATTGACCACAGCACCGATCTTGACACTACCATCGGGCCCAGGAGGATTTGTGATCCACAACGACGCATCTGGAAAGGGATTAGGATGTGTATTGATGCAGCACGGTCGGGTAGTAGCATATGCATCACGACAGTTGAGAGTGTATAAGAAGAATTATCTGACCCACGATCTAGAGCTCGCAGCGGTTATCTTTGCTTTGAAGCTGTGGAGACACTACTTGTACGACGAGAAGGTTGATATCTACACTGATCATAAGAGCCTCAAGTGCGTGTTCACACAAAAGGAGTTGAATATGCGACAGCGACGTTGGTTGGAGTTGGTGAAGGATTATGAGATCGAGCTTCATTATCATCCGGGCAAGGCTAATGTCGTGGCAGACGCATTAAGCCGTAAGCCCATGGCACACTTTTTGACCACACAGAAGGAGTTGATTAGAGACTTGGAGCAGCTTGGTATTGAGGTAGTATTACCGGGAACAGATGGCGTATTAGCCAACCTCCAGGTGCAATCATCATTGGTAGAGCGCATCAAGGCAGCATTGCCTAATGATGCTAGATTTCGACGGCCAAAAGAGAGGACAGAAGCAGGAGAGCAGACAGGTTTGAGGATCCACTCAGATGGGATACTGCGATGTGGTGATCGCATTTATTTACCCAATAGAAATCTACGACAGGAGCTGATGGCCGAGGCTCACAGTTTGGCATTCTCCATTCATCCCGGAGGGACCAAGATGTATCGTGACTTACGACAGTATTATTGGTGGCATGGAATAAAGCGAGAGATAGCTCGTTTCGTTGCCAAGTGCTTGGTTTGTCAACAAGTGAAGGCAGAGCACCAGAGGACGGTCAGATTATTACACCCGCTACCCATTCCCGAGTAGAAGTGGGAGCAAATTACTATGGATTTCGTCACGGGTTTTCCTCGGAGTCCTAGGAGACGTGACACAGTATGGGTGATTGTTGATAGACTGACCAAGTCAGCTCATTTCTTACCTTTTAGAGTGGGCCAGTCGATAGAGGTATTGGCGGAGATGTATATGGAGCAGATTGTGAGATTGCATGGTGTGCCTGTTAGTATTGTGTCAGACCGTGACTCGAGATTTACCTTGCACTTTTGGAGGAGCATGCAAGAGAGTTTGGGCACTCGATTGAAGTTTAGCACGACATACCATCCGCAGACAGACGGCCAGTCGGAGCGTACCATTCAGATGCTAGAGGATATGTTGAGAGCGTGCATGCTTGACTTTGGTGGTTCATGGGAGGACCATCTCCATCTTGTTGAGTTTTTCTACAGTAATAGCTATCAAGCGAGCATCCAGATGGCTCCGTTTGAGGCATTGTATGGTAGGAAGTGTCGGTCTCCTATTTGTTGGAGCGACATAGGAGAGCGACAGCTATTGGGTCCCGAGTTGGTCTTGAGCACAGTGGAGACTGTGAAGAAAATTCAGGGCCACCTGCGAGCAGCGCAGGATCGTCAGAAGCAGTGGGCAGATAATCGTCGTTGACCCTTGGAGTTCAAAGAGGGTGACCATGTGTTCTTGAAGATATCCCCCACTAGGGGCACGATTCGATTCGAAGGACGTGGCAAGTTGAGTCCAAGGTACATCGGGCCTTTCGATGTCTTGGAACGTGTTGGAGAGGTTGCCTATAGATTGGCCTTGCCACCGTCGCTGGAGGGAGTGCATGACGTATTCCATGTATCTCAGTTGAGGAGGTACGTGGCGGACAACAATCATATGCTTGATCACTTCGAGATCACAGTTGGACCGAGTTTGTCGTACGAAGAGCAACCAGTAGGTATCCTCGATCGCCGAGTGAAGGTGTTGCGGAACCAATCTATTCCATTGGTTCACGTGGCATTGAAGCATCACTCGCCAGGGGAGTCTACTTGGGAGCGCGAGGACGACATCCGAAACCGCTACCCGCAATTGTTCGAAGACGAAGGTATGTCTTGAATTTTAAGTTGCTAATATTTTTTTTCTTGCATTGTATTTGATCCCCCGACCTTAGTTTAATTTCGAGGATGAAATTTTCTTTAAGTTGGGTAGGATGTAAACCCCCAATATTTCCTAAATTATTTTAGTGACTTAAGAGTTATTTTTCTATATTATTTAGAATTTATTTGGTATACGTAAGTAAATAGAAATGCATGTGTGTATATATTATATGTGTGCTGTTAATATTTCTATTAAATAAGGTATATAGTAAATTCTAGAATTTTTAGGAATTTATTGGTAATTTTTAGGAGTTTATTGCTTGCTTAAAATATATATATATTTATAGTTAATATATATATATATATATATATATTTTTTTTTTTATAGTTAATATATATATATATATATATATATATATATATATATATATATATATATATATATATATATATATATAACTAATTACTGTTAAAAGAAAAAAAAGGAAGAAGTAATAGCTGGGCTCGGCCACACCCAGCAAGGGGCGGGCCAGCCTCAGCTCAGGAGCATAGTGTTCTATTAAAAACCAAAAAATGTAGTGGGGAGGGGACCAACCCACGTGGGGCCGGTCCACCTTACCCGAACCCCCCTCTTAAAGTTAATTGCTAGCAGCACAGCTGCTATGAACTCCAACCGAGCCCCATATATTGTAGTCTTATTCGAAATAGGATTTGTGGCGATCAGTATATATACAACTGCTCTGAAAACCAAACCCTAACCCCACGAATACCCACCTTCCTCTGAAACCCTGAACCCCGACTAACCATCCAGAGGGGCCTGCGACCGCCGCCGTCGACCGGAGCTTCGCCAGTCACCCGTCTTGACCGAGAACAACTCTTCTGGTTCTTCGTTCAGCAACCGAGGTACCTACTTCTCGATCCAAGTTCTTCCTATCTATTATACAATTTTTGATTCTACGAGTTCCTGCGTAAGGCCTATACAACCCCCTACAAACCTCTTCTGATAGATTGAACTGAGACCCATTAGCTTCTTCGTGAAATCGACGAGAAATCGTCGAGAAACTGCCCCAAAAGGTAGACCACAAAAGACTGTAGGAAACCCTGTTTCGCCTTCAATTTTGCACAACCCATTAATTATTTCTTGGAAATTTCTGAACAGATTTTTAGAACACCTATAGGACTACCAACCCCATCTTTTAGAATAATTTATAACGCCCTACCTGCTAATATTTATGATGTTAAAGTTGTGCGAAAAACTATTTTCAAATTAGTAAATTTCTGAATTTTTCTCCGATGCGACGTGTGCCCCGACAAACCTGGCGACGTGGCCGCACGCTATATGCATCTAAAGGCGCGTATGGATGTTGCGGACGTGTGGGAACTTACGGAACTCAGTTTTGTCGCGTGTGCGCGACGAAATCAACGTGTATCCGTCGAGATAACCCGTATTGGCATTTTGCAAATTGCCCATAACTTCGTGTACAGTCGTCGAATCGAGATGAAACTTGCGCCAACAGGTCCGGATCGAAATTCTGGTCCTGCATGCCAAGTTTGGTTCGATTCTGAGAAGGTCGAATCGGAACCCATTTTTGGCGGGCCCGTGACCCGCTCAAACGGGCAATTTTGTGCACAGCTCATCGGAATCCAAAATTGGACATACCATTGGGTTTGTCTCCTCAATCTGAATCCGTAGACATGTAGTTTAACGACTTTAGAGACCATAGACTTCGGCACGCATTTCGGTGCAAAGCGGGTCCAACGGCGGACATCCTTTTGACCCAAATTATGATTTTGCCCCTGTTCCAGAATTTGACTTTTGGACAGGCGTTTCCTAGGTATATCTTCTTCACCGAGATCGTTTTTGATGTTTGTTTCAGCGTCCGGAGTTGTTTGGAGATTGTGACGTTTCTTAGATGATATTGTGATTTTTTGGGCTTGCCACTTTGCACCATCAGGCAAGATACCTTGCCACCTTAATCTGTGTTTATTATATTCTTATTTTTAGTTATTATTTTCAGCATTTTGTTTCATAATATTTAAACTGTGCGTCCAAGTCACACTTGGGTGCAAGCGACTCTATCGGTCGTTTACCTTACCTTATTTATTTCTCTTGCATTGACTTAGTCTAGTGACCACCCATTGATGATGAGGTATTGGTATATCTCATACGGCCTTGACACTTTTTGTATTACGTGATGTGAGTCACATGTAGGACACATTTCCGTGTAGTCGGCTGGCCACCGATACGTTTGGAGCGTGCGACGGATAGGAGTAACTGGCAATAGTATTGCATGTTAGAAGACTTGGCGGTTACTAGAGGTTAATATCAGTCATGGAGATGATGATACTAGGCATTGGGTGGGGAGAACAATACCTGATGTATGGGCTTCTTTACACTTCCCTGATTACCTGTGCGCTCCTCCGGAGACGCAGGCTCCAGGCGCCCTCTGACGTTTTCCAGAGCGTTATGGACGTAGCCCCTTGCACATGGTGCCCTCTGACACTTCCCGAGCATTATGGACGTAGGCCCCTGGTACCCTTTATAGGAACTATGCCGATCCCATTTACAGCCAGGGCTCATGCGTCGAAGGATTGTATCTCAAACTGTATGTTCACAGTAGAATGGTCAGGAACCCGATTGCATGCATACCTTTTTCTCTTATTATATTATCACGGTTTATATGGAATGGTGTTTTCTTGTATCTTGCTATGTCCCCTGAGGACCTGGTTATCTCTCCAGGTTTAGACGATTTTCCACAGGAGTATGCAGCGGTATTGGAGCTATCCTCATTGATGACGAGGCAGTCACTACTGATTTCTAGTCTATTCTATATTTGAGACATCAGTGGACATTATTTTACACCTCTTTTATTTCTATTTTTACGGAGGTTGGACTCCGATCTTGTGAGACTATTTTTCATAGCTGTTTGGAGTGAGTATGTTCACCCGGCTATCTTTTGATACTCTGCTTATTTTATTTGGACTTTATTATCTTCTGTGTTGAGCTGTGATGAGATTAGATATGTTATCCTTGTCACGACCCGCCCCCCCTTTTTTTTTAAAACAGATACGAGACGTGTCCAAGCCAGCCTACGTCACAGTGTCGGCGGTAGAACGCTGTCACGGCCATGAAGATCAAAATCACAAATAATACTCATTCATAAAATTAATTTAATTTACAATGATCACAAGTTTTACATTTGTAGAAAAATATAAACTTGTACAAATAAATGAATGACTACAACTCAACTATCTAGCTAGTCTCTAGGCTTTTGTCTGCAGGTATTCCTGTCACTCCCCAAGCTAAGTGAATCCACGGCTAACCTGAAAATGTTGGTTTCCAGTCAGGAATGGAACGAGCACAATTCACTGAATGCAATTTCAAATAAAGAAAATGACTATACAACAAAGGTTAGACATCAATCATGAGTTTTGAAAAATAAACAGGAAATACTGAAAACCAATAGCAAATAAATAGACACAAATACTTTCCCCAACTACTAGAAGTACATTTGATATGTGATCGGTCTGGGGTACTACACCGCACGGTCTACGAGGTCTACTTGCAGAAATAAACACGGTCTACAATGTCTACTTGCAGAAAATAAACACGGACTACAATGTCTACTTGCAAAAAATAAACACGGGCTATAATGTCTACTTGCAGAAAATAAACACGGGCTACAATGTTTACTTGCAGAAAATAAACACGGGCTATGGTCAGATCACACATCCTTGGTACTTCTCATTCCCGACTCAACAATTTATAATAGAAAACAATCACATAACCAATGGCCAACCAATGAAATATAGTTAAAATCAATAATCGAAATGCAGACAATAAACTGTACTCGCCCATGGTCCTCTGCTGGTGAAACCGACAATCTGAACTAGTCAATGTGCCACAATAGTCCAAACCCGTACAACAGTCCCCGAAAGCTGAAATAAACATTACCAATATTCTTAGAATAGTCAAATTATCTAGGATTGCCTGTCCTTAAGTCCAATTCTGGACACAGGGGCAAAACGATAATTTCGGGCCAAAATGGTGTCCGTCGTTGGACCCGCTTTGCATCGAAAAGCGTGCCAGAGTCAACGGTCTCTAAAGTCGTCAAACTACATGTCTACGGATCCAGTTTTTCGATACGAACCCAACCGTATGTCCAGAGTTGGATTTTGGGAGGTCGTGCACAAAATCGCCCGTTGAGTGGGACCGTAGGACCCGCAAAACGGTGATTTTATCAACTGTCTCAGAATCGGACCAAACATGGCATACAGGACCAGAAAAACAATACGGTCCTGTTGGCGCAAGTTTCGTCTCGATCTGACGAACGTGTACAAAGTAATTGGAGAATTTGCAAAGTGCACGATACGGGAAATTTTGACGGACACGTATCAAATTCGTCGCGCACACGCGACCAATTTGAATTCCGTCAAAGCCCACATGACCACAAAACCGTTACGCAGCTTTCGGTGCCTTCGGTTCGCACCACGTCGCCCAGAATGGCGGGACGCACGTCGTGTGGAAGGATTTTTATGATTTTTTACTATTTCGAAAACAGGTTTTTCCGAGTTTTCAAGAATGGTTTAAACTGTACATGGTTCATCAAATTCAGAACTACGAAATGGTTTCTGATCTCCTATATGTTGTCTTAAAATGTGTTCAATTAGAATTCCTAATATGGTACTGGATCGATGGGAAACGATCTCCCAACGTGGATGCTTGGACTGTTTTTGTGTTCTGTTTTGGACTGATTTTTGACCGACTTTGGGTCGATCTTACGAAGCGTACGGTACACATCGAATCGGGGTAAATGAATCGAAACGAAGCTGTTTAGGTTGTAGTCGTACCTAAACCACTGGTTCGACGAAAGATCGAACGAGACGGGAGGGAGAGCGTCGCGAAGTTGGCTTGGCGCCGCTGCTGTCGCGCGATCCTGTGTTCGCGCGGCCTGAACGCGTGCGACCGCCTGCCGCCGGCCGGAGGTGGCTGCGGCGGCGCCGCGGTGGCACACGGCCACCTGGGGTCGGGGGTGGTCGCTCAGATGAAGAGTTTATGGTTTTGAGTAATCGCTCCCCCTCTCGAGCATATGTTTATATATATGCGCTCATTCGCGAGTTGAGTTTCCGGCTTGGGCTGCTAGGCCGAGCGGGTCTGCTTAATCCTGCTGTGGGGATAGCACGGGTTGGGGTGAAGTCCCACTGGGCCGGTGCTAATGCTACTTATGTAACCTTTTTTATTTTTTTTTCTTTTTCTGTTTTATTTACCCCATTTCATATTAACACCTAATACACACACACACACACACACACACACACACACACACACACACACACACACACACATATATATATATATATATATATATATTTTATATATATATATATGTATATGTATACACATATATACTCATATAATATATGTTTATATACATATACACACGTATTCACTCATATTTTATACATTTATATAAATACACATACACTATTATATATATATATATATATATATATATATATATATATATATATATATACACACACACACACACACACACAAATTCCAATATATATAATACTTATTTATTCACACATTCCCATTTACACATATACAATATTTATTATATATTTATATATACCCTTATATCTTGATGATAATAACTAATAATAATAAATATTTTATATTTAATAATCACAAAAAATAATAATAATAATAAGAATAAGAATAATAATAACAAAATTCGATAAACCAATAGTGGTGTATATACCACCATGCACAGTCTAATAATCAAAAAATATATAGGGCCTATTTTATACAAACATTGTTGAATATCAAATAATAATAACATTTATAATATTTAATTAAAATACTTGGAGAATATTCATTAGACCATTAAAACGAAAATACAACATCCTCATACCAAATTCCATCAACACGACTGTCATTGGACGCTCAGCATGACTACATGGGCTTGGGCTCAGTTCGGGTCCAGTCCGGGCTAAAATGGTATAACCTGTTTCTCTAAAACTCAATAATATAATTACATAATAAATAAATCTTCGATAAGGGTTAAGTCGCAACTTGGCCTGGTTTTCCTAGTTAGGACATCACTATGGCTCGGCCTTCCCTACCAGGGCTAATACACTAGTCAAAGTACGCCACTGAGCTATCCGTGGCATGATTCCTAGTCACCTTGTACTCCAAATATCTAGTAAGGCTAAAATCATCTACCGTAATAATTAATTAAATAATTAATTATAAAATTATAAAAATCACCATTTAATTCAAATTAATAAATAAAAATATTATAAAAATTCTGGAAAGAGGGGCTACAAATCTACCACCTTAAAAATAATTTCGTCCTCGAAATTCTAATTCATAACTATTCCTTAAATTCAAAAGGAAATCTACCATTTCCTTAATCTCCTTGATTTTTTTTTATTTCCTCAAAAATAGTTTACATCTTCCTCTTAGCTATTTTGTAACTACGAAACTCCGAGGACTTCTACCCGCCTTTGGTCACACTACTCCCTCAAAGGTATGTCCCTACAACTATATAATCATCCGACTAATTGCTATAATTGCTATCAATAAATATCTACTGTATATGGCACCAATAGACCTCTCATATCTATCAAGCAAACTAAAATTTTAACAAACACAAACTTGTACAAGTAGCGGAGGATATTAGTAAATTCTAATAAGCATGACCATCGTCACTCTGCAATGGTGAGGTCAGGAAAATAAGGAAGATTTAACCGAAAACAATTATGAAGTTTCAAGAGCGGTAAAGAGTATCCAACGGTATAGCTAAAAATGTTTACGAACCACTGCCTTATCTGCTAGTATGAGCTACTCTAGTTCAGTCACTTACTACGTCGAAGAGCCCTTCGTTGATTAGAGTGTCCTGCGATCCGTGCAATACAGAAGTTCCGTTCTCGAAATTCTGAACAGGTTCCATAATAGAACGGAATCTGAGAAATCAAGATTGTGATCTTTTCTGTGGTTATTTAAACACACGAACAAGGGTTACAAATGCAATACAAGATCGTATCGCAACTTCCAGGTAGATGGAATAAGGGTTATGAACGACTTCACATTCTAAGAAGGGGAGACAACATAAAGGGTATAGGGACCTATTCCGGAAGGTTCGGTTTTATAGTCCAATTATGGTGGTAGGCGTGAATGGGTATTACTGGGTCTTAATGGGTTCCCCGATTTGGACATCAGTCGTCGGTTGGATGAGCCTTGGACTTAATCTATATGGACTGAACAAGATCCCAAGATAAAACTATGCCTACTAGATTAGGGTATCTTAGAATAGGTTTTTACCCAAGGGATTGGGCTAGTTGCTAGTCAGATCGGTTAGCTAGGTCCCTAAAGTTCAAAACGTGCCTTCAGTGACTTTTGTGTTTTAAGTAGCACGAAAAGACACAATTGAGTGGCACACTAGTGGCATGTGTGTAGTGGACTTCTAGTAGGTCACAACCATATATTGGTTTGCAAGAATTGGGTCGAAGTTGAGGCTCTAATGGGAGTCGAAAAGTATACCGGTATTAGGGTAAGGGTCATAACTAGCCCTTTTTAACCTCAAAGTCTGTCACGCCCCAGAACCAGAATACTGGAGAGCGGGGGCAGACATAGCCAGCTACGTATAACGGAATGGAATCCACACCGCTATACGGTCACGGCTGTCTAGATATGTGAGGGTTTCACTACAATCCATCAATCTCTTAAGGTCATAAAATAGCCTATTGTCTCAATCTCAACCAACTAATAATAGTTACAAGATGGCAGACCACCAAATATACAATAGTAAGGCGTCCCATACATTATATATTCGGAATGATCATAAAGCTAGTCGTTACAAAATATAAGGACTAGCAAGAGTTCAGTCATACATGATCAACCCCCGGGGCTTGTCAATCATGTTACAGCCCGTAGACGGACAGTAAGTAAAATCGAGCTAACACTTGCTCGTCGGCTAAATGCCTCAAAAGAATAATTTACAATATTACAGTGGGAGAATAAAAAGAAACCCACTCGATACCCTGGTTACGCTTGGTGACCACCATCGGACAGAAAAGCAGGAAGATCCTTTGGTGCTGCTCCGGTATCTGGCCATACAAAACCAGCTGGGTCAGACCCCAGAAAGAGCAAGTACCATAAAGGAGGCTTCACTTAAGAACTAAGACCAATAAATCATTATCATTCAATATATAAGAAAACAACAATAAGTAACATAGATTGAGGTTTGTGCACTACCAATGCACTTATCCCAATCAGAGAAAATAATTAAGTGAGGCATCATTGACATACGATAACTGGAAAATCATGCTAAATAGAATATAGCTGGACAATATATGAAGAGAAGACGAAGGTACTATTCCGGAAGCCAGGTTACAATCCTTAAACCAAACAAGGACGGAGATTGTAACCCTTCGCCTGAACAGAACTTAGTCTCTGATCATTTATTGCTAAAGATGCCAATCAGGTGAAAAGGAGAGAGTACAATGATAAAAATGACGATGAAGAGTGCAATACGCTAGAGTGACAATAGAGTACAATCGTTATAGTAACAATCTGGAGTGACAATCATTATAGTGATAATCTGGAGTGGCAATCATTCAATCATTCTGGTATAATCTTGCAATCAATCACTTCTAGACAATACTATACTGGACTAGACTCCATCCATTCAATCACGGCCAATCATTGCCTACGGCTTTCTACATTAACTAACTAGGGTTATCACAATCCTAGTTACTAACAAGATGCAATAAGATGCTCCAAGTAGTCACAGGCCCTGCAGCTATCCAGGTTATCCAGGCGAACATTATAGTGACAATTTAGAGAGTACAATACATTAGAGTGATAATAGAGTTCAATTATTTAAGTGACAATGGTGGGTGCCCCACATAACAGTGGGCTGGAAATGTGCCCTACTCGTCGGCAGGCTACAAGTCCAAACAATTACGACCGGGATAACGGGATCGCCTGTGACTGGGGAACATCTCTTTATGTCTAGTGAATTATACTAGTCATTAACCTTAGTCCATTTCAGTAGGCACTCCTGACCGTGGTACTCAGTAGTCCCCTCCTAGACATGATACAAGACAGGACTGGATTATTTGTACAAGCACAATCGCCCACGGTGTCCAGGTTACTTATACAGGTCAGGTCATGTCAAGTAATCGTTGCAACAGCTGTTCAAGATATATCGTATCAGTTTATCATGCTAAGTATACTTTATCAGGAGTGCGCCACGACGGGCCACTGTCATGTCAGTTTATCATTCAATTATGTCAATCAAGTTCAGGGCAAAAGTCATATGCGGCTTGGAGATCCACTCAGTCATGCGGCTGAGAAAGGCAAGACATATGCGATCAGGAGGATAGGGAACTCATGCGGCTGGCGGGGAATGGATCCATGCGGCTGGCTGACCAATCAAGTACATGCGGCCGGGAAGGAGCAACCCATGCGGCTGCGGGAAGCATGACTATGCGGTCAAGGGAAGCAAACCTTTGCGGCTGGGAGACTGCGGTCTATGCGGCTCGCAAGCGTTGAGTTCATGCGGCTCAGTCCAATACAGCTGGAAATGGGCGGGTCTTCATGCGGCTAGAGTTCAATCAAGGGTTCATGCGGCTAAAGTAACCCATCAAGTCCATGCGGCCGAGTTAAGTCACATGCGGCTAAAATAATGGTCCTAAGTCATGCGGCTGGGATTGAAAGTTCATGCGGCCGAGGATTAAACCTTCATGCGACTGAGGAGTTAGTCCCTGCGCCATAGGCCATGCGACTAAACAGTGCAGCAAGGCTTATGCGGCAGAAAGAAAACTTGTCGCATAAAGACTATGCGGCTAAGTTCATGCGGCTGTGAACAGTTCTTCTTCTCCATCCTTCCGAAGAGAAGAACTCTTCAAGCCATGGCTCCCAAGCTTCATGAACTTTTCATCCAGAGTCCAAATCCGTACTTCCATAGGTCAAAATAGGGCAGAACGAAATGCTCTACAACATGAAACCATCAGAACTCGAAAATAACAAGATTAAATAGATCAAAACCCAAAAATTTCATAAATAAAGTAAACTCAGATCTACAAGAATCTAGCCATGGAAAGTAAAAATGCCAAGTACTAAAGTAAGCTAAAAAGCTGTAAGGAAGAGAATGAAGCAATAAAATTAGAGTTCCTCCATGAAGCAAGTTGCACTTGCCTAGACCCCTTTCTCCCTCTGATAGGTAAGGAGCAAATGAGGAAGAAGAAGATGATTAATGAAGAGAGAGAAAGGAGAAGGGGGTTAATAAATGGGGATGGTGGTGGTAGGTAGGTGGTTCCCCTATTGGTTCATGATGAACCAAGGCAAAACCAAGCCAAGCCGAACCAACCAAGGAATAAACCAAGCCAAGATAAACCAAGGTGAACCAAGTCAAGGCCAATAAACTCTCTCTCTCTTTAGCAATTTAAACCAATTAAATCAGGAAAGAAACCAAGCCTCACTAATCCAAAAATAAACCAATGAACCATTAAAACCATTTAAACTATCAATGCCAATAAAACCAAGTCAATGCAAAATAAACCAAGATAACTAATCATGACTAAATAAAATATGGGTCCAAAACACGCATACGTACACTAAATACGTATCACAAATTTGGGACATTACATCCTACCCACCTTAAAAGAATTCCGTCCTCGGAATTTAATCAAGAGGCTAGCGACGTAAGGGAAAGCTATTCTGTCATAGGCAATCTACCACTACCAATCAATTATACAATTATTCATACAAGCAAGGATTCGAAGTGTAAGGCATAAGAAAGATATTACACCTTACGAGCCAAGCCGATTGGGATAACGTGATCAGATATCATCCTCACACTCCCACGTTTGACTCTCCCAAGGAGTGATGAACTCAAGCAAACACGAACGAAACTAATAGTCTTGCACTTGAGGTCTCTCTCTTTGGTCAAACAGGGACACGGGCCTATCCTCATACGAAAAGGTTGGTACCAATAACCAGTTTCGAATGACCTAGGATATGGCTCGGGTCCAGGATGTTCCGTCACAATTAGGATACATAAAATACGTCATGCACCCCGTATAATGACGGTAGAAAAGCAAGATGAGAGGACACATATACCTCTCGGCCAATTCTGAACATGAGCCTAAGCTAAGGCAAACTACCGCGGGTTCTGTTGCTGGAAAGTCTGGGCCTGAGTCGGCAATGGCCTCGGGAACGAGAACTGCTGTTGCTGGTGAACGGAAGCTGGTGCTGGTGCTGGTCCCCTAACCGAGGGACTAGATACTGTCGATGCTGAATCAACTCTGAAAGGGCAGGACCCCACCCTATGGTCCGGTGCTCCACACAATAAACACAATCCCAACGCCTTGCGACACTCCGCTTCCACATGTCCAGGCTTCCCACAATAAGAACAGCCCACGACGGAAGACTGCGCTTGCTTCTGTTTCTGCTAAAAGTACGTCGAGGTTGAGTACTGAATCAACGTCACTGAGGCCGCTCGCCTCGGAGCTCCAATAGTCAAAGCCCTGACTGCCGGGACTGGGGCTGAAGACTGATTCATTTGACTATGGGACCGCTTCCGACCTCCGGTCCTGTCTACTATTCTCTGGGAGGTATACTCGTGCCTCCTTGCTGCTCGCAACACCGCATCATAGGTCTGATGCTCGAACTTCTCTACTGCCAATATAATCTCCAGGTGAAGTCCCTGCTGGAACCTCTGTGCTCTGTCAAACTCGGTTGCCACCAAGGTGGGAGCAAATCGACTGAGTCTGGAAAACTCGGCCGTATAACCGTCGACCGTCCTCCCCATCTGCTTAAGATTACTGAACCTGGTCTGCAAGTCATATCGAGCTACTGTTTCATAATACTTGGTCTGAAACTTTTCGCTGAATACTACCCAAGAGACAGGTGTTGCCAATCCTACTGCTTGTGCGGTCCACCAACTGCGGGCTAAATCCAATAACTGTAGGCACACCACAGCCACCTTCTCGTCTTCTGGAATCTTCGCGGCTTCGAGAATCATCTCTATATCTTGTAGCCAAGTATCGGCAGCAATGGCATCCTCGCTGCCATCGAAGAATGGAGGGTTCAGGCGCTTAAAATTGTTGACCGCACTGTTCCCTCGGGGACCACTTCTATTCAGAGTATCATGTACTACTTGGTGTAGGGCATCTCCCTGACGATCTTGGGACGCAAGCAACTCACGAATGAGTCCTGCCAATCCTCCATCCTCTGGCCCTGCTGGCTGAACGGGCTCAACTGGCGGTACTAGTTCTCCAGGAGGCACGGCTCGGGAGGCTGCTGCTGAGGACTGAGCTTCTTCTGGCTGATCAACAGGAACGATGTCACTGGAGCAAATGACATCAAGGATATTAAGAAAGGACCAGGATAGATCAATAATACAAACATGTTATCAAGTCAGGAATTCAAGGAGATATGAAGATACGAGTGGAGATCAAAGGAGAGTACAGATTGAGACATCTATCCGGTAAACCCTCATATTTCTTGATTGACAAGACCTGCATTGGCTACCACTTAAACCATATCACGCCCTAGAACCAGAATACTGGAGAGCGGGGGCAGACATAGCCAGCTACGTATAACGGAGTGGAATCCATACCGCTATACGGTCAAGGCTGTCTAGATATATGAGGGTTTCACTACAATCCATCAGTCTCTTAAGGTCATAAAATAGCCTATTGTCTCAATCTCAACCAACTAATAATAGTTACAAGATGGCAGACCACCAAATACACAATAGTAAGGCGTCCCATACATTATATATTCGGAATGATCATGAAGCTAGTCATTACAAAATGTGAGGACTAGCAAGAGTTCAGTCATACATGATTAACCCCCGGGGCTTGTCAATCATGTTACAGCCCGTAGGCGAAAAGTAAGTAAAATCGAGCTAACACTTGCTCGTCGGCTAAACGCCTCAAAAGAATAATTTACAATATTATAGTGGGAGAACAAAAAGAAACCCACTCGATGTCCTAGTTACGCCTGGTGACCACCATCGGGCTGAAAAACAGGGAGATCCTTTGGTGCTGCTCCGGTATCTGGCCATACAAAACCAGCTGGGTCAGACCCCAGAAAGAGCAAGTGCCACAAAGGAGGCTTCACTTAAGAACTAAGACCAACAAATTATTATCATTCAATATGTAAGAAAACAATAATAAGTAACACAGACTGAGGTTTGTGCACTACCAATGCACTTATCCCAATCAGAGAAAATAATTAAGTGAGGCATCATTGACATACGATAACTGGAGAATCATACTAAATAGAATATAGCTGGACAATATATGAAGAGAAGACAAAGGTACTATTCCGAAAGCCAGGTTACAATCCTTAAACCAAACAAGGACCGAGATTGTAACCCTTCGCCTGAACAGAACTTAGTCTCTGATCATTTAGTGCTAAAGGTGCCAATCATTAAGGTGAAAAGGAGAGAGTATAATGATAAAAATGACGATGAAGGGTGCAATACGCTAGAGTGACAATAGAGTACCATCATTATAGTAACAATCTGGAGTGACAATCATTATAGTGATAATCTGGAGTGGCAATCATTCAATCATTCTGGTACAATCTTGCAATCAATCACTTCTAGACAATACTATACTGGACTAGACTCCATCCATTCAATCATGGCCAATCATTGCCTATGGCTTTCTACATTAACTAACTAGGGTTATCACAATCCTAGTTACTAACAAGATGCAATGAGATGCTCCAAGTAGTCACAGGCCCTGCAGCTATCCAGGTTATCCAGGCGAACATTATAGTGACAATTTAGAGAGTACAATACATTAGAGTGACAATAGAGTTCAATTATTTAAGTTACAATGGTGGGTGCCCCACATAACAGTGGGCTGGAAATGTGCCCTACTCGTCGGCAGGCTACAAGTCCAAACAATTACGGCCGGGATAACGGGATCGCCTGTAACTGGGGAACACCTCTTCATGTCTATGAATTATACTAGTCATTAACCTTAGTCCATTTCAGTAGGTACTCCTGACCGTGGTACTCAGGAGTCCCCTCCTAGATATGATGTAAGACATGACTGGATTATTTGTACAAGCACAATCGCCCATGGTGTCCAGGTTACTTATACAGGTCAGGTCATGTCAGGTAGCCGTCGCAACAGCTGTTCAAGATATATCATGTCAGGTTATCATGCCAAGTGTACTTTGTCAGAAGTGCGCCACGGCGGGCCACTGTCATGTCAGTTTATCATTCAATCATTGTTTCGATTAACAAAATGCCTTGGAGGAATTGGCTTTAGTTGGCTTTTGAAAACAAAAACAAGAAGAAAAGTACGAGAAGTACAAATTTGATTCTGGGAAAGTATTGCTATAGAAGTCTGATTCGTAAACGATCACTTTGTTCCTTGGACCATATGATGATGATGAAGATCACTGCTTGAAGTAGAATAATTTGGAAGAACTAATGCACCAGAAAGGTATCGACGCACTTGGGCACTGATGGCGAGGCCGAATGCTTTCCTGCTTTGCTTCACTTTGTTCTGGAAGAAAAGTTGAAGAAAGATGCTCTAGAGAATCAAAATCTCGAAGCTCTGATCTCTGTATTCTCTCCTGTCTCTCCCTCTCTGTCTGTCTGTCTCGTATGAGAAAAAATGAGTCTATTTATAGACTGGGGCTTTCGTGCGTAAAAGAGTATCAACATCTGTCTTTACGCTAACAACTGCCCTCCACGATCAGAATCATCCTCTGTATGTGCTGACATGTGTCCCATCATTTCAGTAAGAATAGGATACATGTACACACGTTCTTCGAAATAGGTGGCATGAAGACCACGTAGGCACACCACGTTCCAGACTGGCCAGAACGAATCGGGCGTAAAAAGATGAGCGTAAACTAGCTCTGTCATGGGTTTCCAGCGTAAAGCGGTTATCGAATAACCTTGAGCGTAAAATGGCTCAAATAGACTTCACGCACACATTGTTTTTTATGAGCGTAAAGACTCATGTAAAACCCCGTGCGTAAAAGAAACCATTCAGTGAGCGTAAAGTAGCTCGATCTCTATAAACGACAACAATGGTCTTTGTATGAGACAAATTCCATTGAATTCTGTGGTAAATGCCGTCATTGATACCTTCATGTCAAAGTCAGCTTTAAATACGAGATTTGATGGCTTTTGTCCAGCGTGAAAGAGGCTGCTTCAGTCCTTGGCGTAAAATCACCGGTGTAGACCCAAGCGTAAAAAGATCAATCTGCTTAGGCGTAATACAATTAGCCTTGTCTTGGGCGTAAAGAAATTCTCTGCTCTGTTAGGCATAAAGTGGGCCACTTATGACTGAGTTGACTCCCTCATTGAAACACTTTTTACACTCCTACAAGACCCCCTTCAAAGTTTTCAAATGTCCCAAAATTTGAAACACTTTGAACAGAAGCGTAAAAGTTGAGATTTGCTGAGCACAAAATTCGGGATATGCAACAGTCAACCGCGTAAGAGCGGAGATATCCAACAGTCAGCGTAATGTTCAAGAGAGAAAAATAATGTTGGTCAACACTTTAACCGCCACAATAAATTTTCTTCTTCGTAACTTTCAAATGTATCTTCATCTTCCCGAGTGAGCGATTTCCAATGAGGAATGTGAAGAGTCATTTTAATTTGTATAAATAAGGACAAACTCTTTACTCTTAATATTCATCCTCATAGTTGATATGGCGCCAAAGAAAGAGCCAATTGTGGAGGGTGCCTCGGTCGCCAGGCTTAACCTCGAGATAGAGAACGAGCGAGCGCAAAATCTTCTAAAGTGCTTTGGACTGACCCCAGCAGTCTTCAGTCGTATTGATGGTGGTCCTTCTACTGCATACGAGGGACCGGGTGACGCAGAAGCATTCCTTTGTCTGATGCGTCGCTCTGGGATTCACAATATGCGTGAGTTGGGTGCATCCCTTTCTCAACCCAAAGAATAATAATATTCTGTGTACTACGACTTTTATATGTAGGGATCCGCTTCCATCCTTTATAAATAAAATATTTGATGTTTTAACCCCATCTATGAACGTGCATTTGTTTATGCACTTCTGTTAACTGCTTCCGTGATTGTTGATTCCCAAGAAACAAACCAACACGTGGTGTCTATCTTATGGTTACAAGATCCTTTAAATAAGATCTTCTCCCGAAATAGACTCATCTTAATAACTTCTTCAATCTTTATAAATAGCCGAGAATGTTTCATGTATTCTCGTACTCATCCTCCTGAAGATAGCTTTCTGCGATGTTGTTCTTCAAATAAGAGATGGCGGAGCTTTTCAACGTTGTTCCTTTCCATGGACGATTATTAGGTGTAGATTCAACCATCATTAGCGCCAAACCTTTCGACTCAAATGGCAAGTTCGACCGTAAGTAAATATCTGTCTTCGAATTTCTTGTTTTTGAAAACGGCTATTTTACGAGCGTAAGGCCTTGCTGAAGTACTGGCGTAAAAGTCTTGTTTGAAGCACTGGCGTAAAAGCCATGCTGAAGCACTGGCGTAAAAAGCCTTGTCATATCACTGGCGTAAAAGCCTTCGTGAAGTGCCAGCGTAAAAGCCTTGTTATATCACTGGCGTAAAAGCCTTTGTGAAGCACCAGCATAAAAGCCTTTGTGAAGCACCAGCGTAAAAGCCTTACTGAAGCAAATGGCGTGAAAGCCTTTATGAAGCACTGGCGTAAAAAGCCTTGTTGAAATACTGGCGTAAAAGCCTTGCCATTTGTCTTTAGTTAGCGTTCGATATGCATTTGATGACACTTCTTCTTCTTTGTTTTCTGCAGGAGCTTGGCTGAAGAGCTTTTTCAGAACTGGCATTGGTGACTTCGACGCTGTGGAGAGCGTTCTTCTGACATCAACATCAGGGAGCTCATGCGCTTTTGACGCACAAATCAAATAACTCAGAACTCTTCGTGAGATAGAAGGGTCTTCCTCCGTTGGTAGGAAGAGCCTTTATACACGGAGAGTTGGACGGTGGAGTCAACTCTACCCCGAGGGATCGGGTAGTAGAGTTCCTTTTACGGCAGAACTAGGAATCGTATCCCAATGCTGGATACGTTCCTATCTCCTTTGAGGTGCTGCCCCTAATCCACCAGTTGTATTGGCAGCGCCACGCCTTCGGGCTGCCATACTCTGTGGTTCTCCTCTCGTCTGAGAGAGGAGACCAGAGTTTGATTCCTGCTGATCTGGTCGTGACTGAGACCCAGACAGTCAGGAACTACCACCAACAACGAACCCGACGGAGAAGGTCCGACGGAGAAGATCCAAAGAAGAAGATAGATCTCCATTAGGTTATTGTTGTGGTATAGAATGAAAATCCAAAATTTGTAATAGATTTCCATTATAAAGAAAAGTCTAAGAAATGTAATAGACTTTTATGATAGTATGGGAATGAAATGATGATTCTTCTATGATCAATGATTTGTATCTATCTGGATGTAATATGGACATGATAGATAAATAAAATCTTATTTTCTGTTTTAGAGTATATGATGCTATCAGAGGTAATATGGACATAATAGCATATATGAACTCAAAAGAAAATTCGATTAATATCTATGCAGAGGTCGAAAGTAGAAGTGATAGGTAGGAAAAAAGAAGTATGTTATTTATTCAGAGGTCATGGAAACATGATAAATAGCAAATCCCACCTTCTAATCAATCGATAAAATAGAAGATATATAAAATCTCTTTCCCAGAGACAAGAAATCAGCTTAACCAAATCTTGGTGGCTGGGGGCTAAGGAGACAGATGTTGTGAGCGTAAATGTCAAGGTGATGGAGGTTTCAATGTGTTTCTTAGAAACAGAGGATGAATCTGCGTGTTTTTTGGGGACAGAAAGAACGATTCAATTCCATAATTAAATGGATGAACCTAGTAATATGAACGAATGGGTCTTTTTGGAAATGAGAAGTTGTTTTCAATTTCAGAGACCGGTTCATTAATAATCCTCTTCTATAAATAGACGAGAACTCTCTGTAACCTTTCCATTCCCATTTCTGCTCCTCAATTAAGAATGTCTTCTGAGGATGCACAGCAAAGGAATGAAGTCTCTAGGGACATTGAGGACATCACTGAGACCTGCCCCGCTGAGCCAATAGTGACGAGCCCGACTGAAGTAAGCAACAGTTCTTCTACGCCCAAGTCGCCCTAGGACATTCTTGCTTTCCTAGTAGAGCCCGGGAAAACTCCTGAAGAAGAAGCATTGAGGATGGCTGTCTGCCAGTTTTTCATGGGTTCAGGAAACGATGCCTTCTCTGCATTGGCTGACTATGTATTCAATAAGGAAGGGAGTGGCCCTCGTCCTTAATCTTTTATTTTGAACAAAAATAATAAAATAAGTTTTATTTATGTCTTGTCTCCTTTTTTTTTCCTTTTTATACATAGTATTTCTTGAGAAATTTGCCATTGATCGGCAGCATGAGTAGATCTCCATTGGGTTTTGATAATCGGTAAGCACCATTAGAGAACACGGACTCAATCACATACGGGCCTTCCCATTTTGCTTGGAACTTCCCTTTGCTCTTGTGAGTTATCACCATTGGCCTTCGGAAAGCCAACACGAGTTCGCCAATTTTGAATACCCTCTCTTTGACTTTACGATTGAAGGTTCGAGATATACGGGCTTGATATAGCTCAATATGCTGTTGTGCTTGAAGACGCTTCTCGTCCAATCCTTCAAGTTCTTGGAGGCGTAAGCGATCATTATTTTCTGTAGTTAGCTCATTAGCAATAGCAATTCGGAGAGAAGGGATCTGGATTTCCAATGGGAGGACAGCTTCGTAACCATAAACCAGTGAAAATGGTGTAAAACCAGTAGGAGTCCGGACTGTTGTTCGGTATGCCCATAAACATTCTCCAAGCTTCTCATTCCAATCTCTTTTATTAGAAGAGACAAACTTTTTGAGAAGTTTGATGATCGTTTTGTTGAAGGCTTCAGCTAAACCATTAGCAGCCGGATTATAAGCCGTAGAAGCCAGATTTTGAATTCGGTTCTTGTCACAGAACCGATAAAATGCCTGACTGGCAAACTGTGGTCCATTGTCATGAATTATTCGTCGAGGAATCCCGAAACGATAAATGACATGATGTTTAATGAAGCTGACTACATTAGATGTCTTTACTTCAACAAGTGGAACTGCTTCTGCCCACTTTGAAAAGTAATCGGTTATAGCCAGTATAAACCGATGTCCTTTGACAGAAGGGGGGTTAATAGGACCAATAATGTCAATATCCCAAGCTTCGAAAGGCCAAGAGGCTGCTGTAGGATGTAGAAATTCAGAAGGTTGATAAATAAAATTAGCGTGAATCTGGCATGCTTTACATCTTCTGGCATAGTCTACAACATCTGCTATCATGGAGGGCCAATAATACCCCATTCTTCGAATACGATCTTGCAACTTTGGACCCGGTTGATGGGCACTACAGACACCATCATGAGCCTCACGCAGTATTTGTTTGGCTTTACTTTCTGAAAGACAATGCAGCAAGAGTTCGTCATATGAACGCCGATATAGCATATGCAAAGATGGATCATAATAGAATCGAAATGATCGTCTTTTAATTGATGCAGCTTCTTTAGGATCTTCAGGCAAAATTCCATGAACTGCATAATCAATGAATGGTGTTCTCCAATCTTTCTGCTGAGAACTTGCCTCTGTAACATAACTTTGTTCGATATGCAGATTATTCTTCACACAGAATAAATCTCGATCTAACAAAGTAATTGTATTTTGCCTTCGGATCGGGACAGCCAAATCTGCAGCTAAGCTGGCAAGAGCATCAGCTTCTACATTCTGAGAACGTGGTACAAATTCAATGAAGAATCCTTTGAATGAAAGGACCAACTCGACTACCACTTGATGATAAGGGATGAGATCAGGATTTCTGACTTCATACGTCCCTCTAACATGATTGACAATCAATTGTGAATCTCCATAAGCTTCTAGGAATCCGATATCCAATTGATTTGCTACTTGGAGACTAATCAATAGAGCATTATATTTAGCTACATTGTTAGAGCACGGCTCATTAAGAGAATAGGCCCGGTATATAACCATTTTGTCAGAAGAAACCAAGACAATTCCTACCCCAGAGACAATATTGCCTTTAGGTCCCACTCGTGATGCTCCATCAAAATATAATTGCCATATGTTATTTTTCGAAGCCATGTTGCAATCCACTACTTCGTCTGGAATGTCTTCATATAACTTCGAAGTTTCAGGTACAGGGTGAGCAGCTAAGAAATCAGCTAATGCTTGGCCCTTTACTGATTTTTGAGGCACATAGACCATGTCATAAGGAGTGAGCAACATTGCCCAGGTAGCTAACCTGGTATTAAGAATGCTCGGTTTCCTCATCAATACCCGAATGGGATTTATTCTGGAGATGACATGGATAGTCTGTCCAGTGACATAGTGCCTTGTCTTTTGGATGGCAAAAACCATAGCTGGACATTCCTTTTCTACAGGAGTATATCTGTGTTCAGCTCCTACCAACGTTCTGCTCAGATAATATATCGCTTGTTCATGACCCTTATCGCTTTTTTGTGCCAGAAGAGCGCCAAGTGAATGATCCAAGGCTCGAATGTACAGCAAAAATGGCCTTCCTATCACCGGAGGTACCAGAACAGGTGGGTTTGTAAGATATTGTTTAATGTCATTGAAGGCATTTTGACATGCTTCATCCCAGACAAAAGATACTCCTTTCTTTAATAGGCGGGAGAAAGGTTGACATCTTCCGGAAAGATTAGATATAAATCTTCTAATATAAGCAATACGGCCCTGGAAGCCACGGAGCTCTTTCAGATTACGAGGAGGACGCATTTCAAGAATTGCTTTAACCTTATCAGGATCAACATGGATACCCTGAGAGGTAATGACAAATCCTAAAAACTTGCCACTGGAAACCCCTAAGAAAGATTTAGTAGGGTTCATTTTCAATTGATGTTGGCGCATCAATTCAAATACTGTCTTCAAGTCTTGAATGTGATCATTCTTTGACCGACTTTTAACAGCAATGTCATCTACGTAGCATTCAACTATTTTTCGTAGATGTTCTTGAAAGATATTGCTCATAGCCCGTTGATATGTAGCACCGGCATTTTTAAGACCAAATGGCATAACCGTATAGCAGAAAACCCCAAGAGGTGTTCGAAAAGATGTATGTTTCTCATCTTCTGGATGCATCTTGATCTGGTTGTATCCTGAGAATCCGTCCATGAAAGACATACGTTCAAAACCGCATGTATTGTCTATCATAACATCAGTAATGGGAAGTAGAAATTCGTCCTTTGGACAAGCTGTATTAAGATCTCGGTAATCTATACAAACTCGGACTTTTTCGTTCTTCTTCATAACAGGAACGATATTGGCCACCCAATCAGGGTGTTGTTCTTCACGAACGAAACCACAAGTGATCAGCTTTTTGACTTCTGCTTCAATTGCATCCATCATATCTGGTCTAAAGCGCCGTTGCTGTTGTTTTACCGGTTTGACATTAGGCAAAATATTAAGTTTATGAGTAGCAACTTTAGGATCTAGTCCTGGCATATTCTCATAACTCCATGCAAAGATGTCAATATAATCTTTGATAAGTTTTGTCAATTCTTTCCTTTCATTTTCAGAAAGATTCTTACTGATGAATATTGGTTTGGGCATAATTCTATTTCTAACATCGATCTGGATAACCTCATCCTCTGTATGTGGCTGTCGCTGTTCAAAACGAAGTTCCTATTGAATATCCATCTGTTGAGCCCAATGATCATTCTCAAATGGCTCTGATTCATCATCGGTTTGAACCATATTGACTGAGAATATCTGTCTGGATTCATCATATGAGGAATCTATGTTGTCTTTATATTGATAACTTTGATTATCAGAAGATAAAGTCATTTTCTCAATAAACTTGACAGCCATATACTCGAAAAGGAAATCTTCATTGATATCAAAGAGATGAGCAATATTTACATCATTTGTAGTCTGATTACTATACTTCGGATTAGTCAACGGTGGACCATCATCCGTCTTCTGTATAGAATTGCCAATATTGACAATCAATGGTGATTCTAGATCGTTCGTACCAGCAAAAGTTTCTTCTTCAGGCTCAGGAGAAGAAAGTACCATATTACAGGATTTAGTCTTTCTTCCTTTAGCCTTCTTCTTACGAGGATGGTTACAAGAAATTTCAGAACCCAATCCAGCAGTAGAATTCTGATTTTGAATTTGTAAAGGAAGACGGATTCCTTGATCATGGTTCAAACCTTCGGCCTTTTGAAAGTCGTAACCCATCTTCTTCATGAGAATGACAGATTGCTGACTATACAAATGGATAGGCAGTGGACTTTGAACAGGCGTTTCAGTACAGGACGAAGAATGAATCTCTGCAACTGCCGGAGAATGAAGTACAAATGTCTCTGTAGTTAAGGGAGAAGAAGGATTCGGGAAACGAGGAGAAATCCCTGTTGGAGCCTTTTCATAAGCAGCAAGGACTCGTTGTGCCCGGTATAAAGGAACACTATTCATGGCTAGCCACTGCTGATGAGTAAGCTTGAGCTTAGTAGGAGGAGCTAGACTTGGAGGACAGATGTTTAGTCCTTTCAGTCTATCTTCCAGAGGGAGGTCGTTCCATAGATGATCCAGATCATCAGGATCTGGAATAATATGAGAAATCATGTTGCAAGTTTTGACTTTCTTGTCTTTCTTGGATTCTGAAGTTTTACCTTCATTTTCCAGTTCAGGCACTAAGTCAGGATGTACCCACATGATTTTACCATTCTTCAATGTGAGAGGCAGCAATCATGTATTTTCTTCTCTGGCAGGCGGGATATTCACAATCTTCATCGTCGCCTTCGGAATCGGTATAATTCCATCTGGGACTTGCTGTGGAGGAAAATCCCCAAACTGAAGAGACACCATATTGGTTGTCACCGTATGGTCATCATTGGTTAAAGCGATGGCGCCACCATTTATCAGCTCATGGATCTTCTTTTTCAAGACATAGCAAGCACTGGTAGGATGATTAATGTATCTATGATAGATACAATACTTGGGATTGTCAGTCAAATTCACCTCATTAGGCCTTTTTGGCTATGGAATCTAAAGTTTACCACTTTTGACCAGACATTAGAATATCCCTGGGATATCGCTTTCGTCAAAAGAGTATTCTTCCTTTGGCTTGGAAGATTCTTGATTGCTTGATGTCGTCTTGCTCTTGGAAAGATTGACCATAAGAGTATCTTTTCCTTTCACATTACGATTGCCGGGATTATTGCCAGGATTATTTTTCTTCTCTTTATCTTCTGACGCGAAAATCATCCCATGTTCGCGAGCCAACCTACCATTGGTCTCAGCAGAAACCGCTGCTATAATGAACGAAGCCCAATCTGTGAATTGGGAACCCGTGAAGACAGCGATGGATGGTCGCAGATTCATCTTGCATGTGTCAATCAACGCTGAATCTGGCAAACCAGGAGGCATCTTTAGAGTAGCCTGTCGGAAGCGTTCAATGAATGTTCGAGTATCTTCTTTCTCTTTTTGTTTGATTTCTATCAAGGAGGACATGTTCATGTCCATACCTCCTTCATAGAAGTGGGAGAGGAACATTGCTTTGAATTCGTCAAAAGACGAAATAGAGTTATCAGGTAAGCTGCGATACCAGTCGTAAGCTGAACCCGTCAGACATCCGATGAACACTCGGGTGAGAAGAGCATCATTTTTCTGCAAGTGTACAGTCATAATATCAAAGTAATTGATATATTGACTGGGAGATGCTTTTCCATCGAACAAAACCATGGATTGTGGCTTGAACTTCGGTGGAAAGGGTACGTCATTCCAATGAGGAGGATAAGGTTGCTTAATCCCTAGTCTCTGGAGTTGATCTTTGTGCCTCAAAACTTCAAACTGTGCTTTAAGTTCATGCACTGCTTGAATGGCTTCACTGGTTTGAGGAAGCACATTTGACTGAGTAGTCGTTGGATGTACCATGACCCCCACTGGAGGTGGTACATCTTCTGGAAGAATGGGATCCGGAGATGCAGAATTTTGATTAGCAGCGGGCTCTTGAATATTCAAAGGTATTTCAGCCCCTTGACTATCTTGAGTTTGTGCTGCTACTGGTGCCGGTGTCACTGCTGTCGGTTGAGCAGTTTGCTGATTCAAAATTATTTGATGCATGTTTTGTACTATGTTAAGCATATCCTTCAGTGATTGTTCAACAGCAGTGAGACGTTATTCTGTATTAGCAGATGACGTCTCTGGCTTATCTCCAATAGCGTAGGATTCAACCTCTTTTGAAGATACAGAAGGGTTTGTATAGAAGTACGAATCCACGCTATCGGTATCAGACTCAAAAGATTGAGTACCCCCAGCCTCTGAATCAGAAGTCTGCAATTGTCTTCGTGTCACGACCCGCACCCTAGAGTAAGGGCACGAGAAGTGGGTACGTCCAGCCTACGCCGCAGTGTCGGCGGTAGAACGCTGTCCTAGGTAAATCATCTAACAGTATAAGGTACCTGTACAGTTTATACTCTCCGAATGGAGGTGACAAATAGAAAACAATCTCAATCACATCTAGGGTAGAAGAACGAAGAACAGATAGATAGTAACTCAAAGAGAACCATAGCATAGATGAAATAAGACTAAGTGTCTAAGATACATAACATCCAGAATGTTAACTCATAATACAATAAGTCTAAGAGTCTATACATCTCCACATCTCAAAATACAACACAGAATGTGAGACAAAAAGTAAATATAGAAAAGACTGCCTAGACTAAACTGGTCTAGACTACTGGAACATCCTCCTCAGCTGTAGGTGGAACCTGCTGAGGGTCCTCAATACAAGTATCATCTAGTCCTGCTCCATAATAGGTAGACACCAGGGCCTCATCCTCATCCTCTGTAATATTTTCAACAGGTCCAATCAGGACGGGAACGAGCACAATACATCTCACGCAGTGCATATCAGGTTAGGAAATACGATACAGGCAATAGAGTAAGATACATGAACTGCTGAAAGGAAATATACGCTGTAAAAGAGATAGCTGTAATGAAATATCTACTGTATATAGAGAACTGTAGTGACTAGTGATGTAGAGCACAAGATAGGCATGTGAATGGCTAGAATTTATACATGACTATACTACTGAGTTTGTACATGACTACACTACTTTGGAATTATTCACATGTCCACTTCTACTCCCCCGTACCCCAATCAATACACAAGGATCTATACAAGTTACGTTATTGTACATGATATCACATGGGGCCCATAAAAGGGTGCACATGATAGTATACATGAGAGCTCAGTAAACATGAGAGTACATGATCACATGAGTGTACATGAATAATGAAAGCATAGGAGTACATGATGATAGTGAAACACACATAACATGAAGTACCCGATGCTCCCGAGGGGGATAACATCTCATGTAAAGATCCATATAGTACCAATCCGTGTTACCAACGTGACAGCAACAAGTAAAGTAATCTAGAGCGAGAAGTAAAGCCTGAACAAGTATGAAACGGTCAGAGAATGTACTCGCCTGCTGTATGAATGTCTGTAGAGAATATGCAGTCTGAGGAGAGGTGTCTGGCTCCTGATCAGAGCAACACAAGTCACAATGTGTTCTAAATAGTAAATATGAAGTCTACTATGCAAACTACATGATTCTAGGTCAATCTGGTCAAAAGTCAACTCTTGGTCAACTCTGGTCAACTCTAAAGTCAAACTAGTCAAGGTTAAGTCAATACTAGTCAAACTAGTTAGGGTTTTAGTCAAACTAGTCAAACTAGTTGATTTAGGTCATTCCTAGTCATTTCTAGGTGATCTAGGTCAACTTTGCCCTAAAGTTGACTTTGGTCAACTTTCAGTCAAGGTCAACATGGGTTTTTGGGTCATTAGGGCTAGCCCCAACCATAGGCCAATAATCCTAGGCCATAGGCCAGTGTCATAGGTTTCACATAAACCTATACTAGAAATCATATATATGTATATCTATATATAGATATATATCTATCTACTACCCATATACCCATATATGGATACTATATACAATACAAACCCACATACATATATATATATATAATCACTATATGAAAACTAATACAAATATATATATATATATATCAATATATATATATATATACCTATATATATATATAAACTCATATATATATAATATATATATAGAGAGGGAAGAAGAGAGAGAGACTGAATGAGAGAGAGGGAATGAAAGACAGTGAGAAGGAGGGGTTTTGTTCCAGGAATTCTGGAACCAATCCAGAACCACACACACACATACATAACACATATACATACATATATGTATATACATATAACTTCACACACACACAACCAAATCTCCCCAAATTCGACCTACCCTCACAAATACCTATGCACTTCACATCTACACACTAAAATACACTAGTCTAATGTATTAAACATAAACAAAATCGAATCGAAATTCGATTTCCAAAAACTGGAAATAAACCAAAACTGTGAACTGTGCACAGTGCACTGAAATGGGGAAAATCGAATTACCCATACTAAATCGAGCTAAGACTCCCAACCAAGGGTTGGTAACTGACACCCCATAGATACTCTAGGATCCCAAGACACTGACACGACACCACGACACGTTTTCACGTGTCCAAACACCCAAAACAGTCCATCGGGTAAGCACTGATACGTGCACACGAAAACAGCGTCGTGCACGCATTCCACGCACTCGTGGACACACCACGAGACACGACACGTCTCGTGGTCGTGCATACGTGTAGCCCACACATAGGGCTACACATCCCACAGCCTGACACGTGTCCACGACACGCGTGGACACAGAACTAACAGCGTATCAGTCGTGAAAACACGACTGATACACGCCTGTTACGACTACGTCGTGCACGCGGTTACACGCGTCGTACACACGACACAGGACACGAAGCACCACGTGCTCGTGTCCACGTGTACGCCACGTATAGGGCTACACTCTCGTGTCACTACGAGGTGTCATCGTGTCGTGTCCGTGCGACACGAGACACTCGAAGTTGGTGTCTGTGCGTGTGTGCGTGACCAGTGCGTGTCCAGTGCGAGTGAGTTTTCTCACTCGACACGACACGACACCACACGAGACTTTGGGGGCATGTTCGCAGACAATGCCCCCTCGTCTGTGTCGAGTTACACGTGTCCAAGTAGTCTGTGCTGTGCACACTAGGTGTCGGGTAGCAGGGCATTACTGTGCACTTGTGCACAGTGTGTCCTGTCGGGTTCGCGTCCAATTTGGACACGGACACCGCATTGGTTTGAGTGCAGAAGACTAGGGTTAGGGTTAGGAAACCTAGGACTAGGTTTTTGTATAAAAAGTTTTGTAAAAACTGGAAGTCCTCTCCTTTGAGGCATTCAACCAAACACCTATATTAAACCCATGATACGTGTCCGATACGGACACCAAATCACATCAAAATCCCACCAAACTTTACCCACAGTATTGTTATCCCTATATGAATGCATTTATGAAATAAAAACAGGAATTAGACTAGGTTTGGACATATTTACCTATTGGTGAAATTCCAAGAAAATCAATGAAAAGAGGGTGTTGTGATCTCGAACTCGACGATGCCCAAGCTCCCAAATTCTAGATTTCTTGCTTCCCTTAGCTCCCTAGATGTTGTAGGGTTCCAATGCAAAAGACTAGAGTCAATTTGGATCAAAATAGCTCAAGTTATGAAAGTTGAAAGGAAAGGGAATTTTTGTGGATTAAATTTCATGTAATTTCTTCATGAATTAATCCAAGGGGTTATATAGGAGTGTGTACCAGCTAGGGGGGTACCCCTTGGCCGGCCAAGACATGGGGGGGGGGTGTCCTTGGCTTCCTTCTAGGTTAAGTCATGGACTTTTGGTAAAGGGGTTGTGATATTTTGCATGTTTTGTGCAAAATATCCATAAAGCAAATATCTAGATATTATCTACTTTAACCCATGACCTAAACATCACCCTAATGATTCTAGGTTAGGGGCTAACTACTAGTTTAGGGTAGGATAGGTTAGGAACTAATCATGAGACCTACCAAGTATTAAATAATATTAAAATCACATAATCACAAATTAAATCTAGAAAATTACCAAAATACCCTTTTGGTCAAAAACCCCAAATTTGATATTCTAAGCCTATGGCTAAGCTATCATGGTCATGGCAACTTCTAGGTTAGAGAAAACTAGGGTTTACACTAAGTTATACTAACCAAAATCACAAAGTCATAAGTCATGACTTAGCATGACTTAGAAAATGGTTTAATCTAACTAAAATCACCAGAAAATCATACCATGACTAAAATACCACTAATAAATAATAAAAATAATAAATTTTTCAAAAATCCCCAATTTCAGAAAACAGGGTGTTACAAGTCTACCCACCTTAAAATAATTTCGTCCTCGAAATTTAGATGGTCGTACTCCTCCTAGGTCAAACCTCCAACAATCAGGGACGAAGCCACTACCTAGGCAACATACAAGGTCAAATAAGCAAAATATGGGTAGTAGACCTATACTGGGTCATGTCCAAAAATTGGCTAGCAGTTTTAGGTCATAAGGTGTCCTAATTGGGAAAGTAAGGAAACAACAATCATCAAGGCTGTTGCGGATAAGATTCTAGGGTAAGTTTAACTGTGTCTACATCCACGTAGATTAATATATGAAAAGGCGAACCAAAATACAATAGGTTGATCAGACCATCATGCGCCGGTTCTGATTAGACAATATGTTAGTGGGTGCGCACCCAATAAAATATATCATGACCAAGCTCGAAAAGGATAAGCTTGTAAAACTAAGGATAAATTTGTAGCATAAGATATAAGTAAGGGTGGAATGATGAAGGAAGATACATAGTCCTGGTCATGGGCATAGACTAGGAAGGTAAGGAAACAATAAATCACAGGGCTAAAAGGGTCACCATTCTATGGTCAGAGCTACTCTATCAACTCTAAGTCAAAAGGCATAACACAAATTAATTTATTTAAGAGGAAAGTTCTTGACAAAAGAGTTAGTCAAGAATTATATTAATACCTAAAGCTACTCCTACTCCTACTCCTAAGTAAGAGATAAAGAAACAACAAACAATCGACAAAACCAAATGAACTACCAGGACAAAACTGATCACTAATAAAGAATAGGTAGGAGCAGATGGAATTGGATTTTAAGATAGATATAATGAAGCAAGGTGGGAATGGAATTTAGAAGAACAGAACCTGCAAGCACATCACCAATTGCCTGAGCATCCTCAACTGTCATGGCGTAAGCACGCCCCTGCTGACCTCTTCCAGCCAGCTGCTGAAACTGCATAAATCTCTGCTGCTGTGGCTGTAATGGTCCTCTCTGCTGCTGACCTACCGGAGCCTTGGCTCCTGCTCCTGGTGCTGCTCCCTGTGCTACTCTGCCTGTGAACTGGGAACACTCCCTCAGCTGGTGGTCCGCTGCCCCACATATTAGGCACCAGCCCAACCTCTTCCTGCACTCACCCCATCCATGTCCCGACTTCTTACAGAAAGTGCAACTAACGACCTGCTGCCTGGGTGCCTGCTGCTGGTGCCTCGGCTGCTACACTTGCTGGAATGGCCTCTGCTGCTGGAATGGCCTCTGCTGCTGGTGCTGAAAATGAGGCCTCTTGGCCTGTCCTCCACTGCTGCCAGCTCCCTGGGTGTCGCGGCCCCTCTTGAGCTTCAGCTCAAGATCATCCTCAGCCGCCATCGCTCCTGCTAGAATATCCTCAAATGTGGCACTCCTCTCACTCTTGGTCAAGGACTTGACTTCCTTGACCAAGCCCTTCCTGAACCTCCTCGCCTTCGCTGCCTCGCTAAGGCCCTCCACGAATCTGCTCAAACGGCAAAACTCACCGGCGTACTCCTCTACGGTCTGGTTCCCCTGAACCAGGTTCTCGAACTGTGTCTCCAAAGCGCCGACTGCCTGATCTGGGAAAAACTTCCCCTTGAAGAGCTCCTTGAAAGCTCCCCATGCCTGCCCTGGAGTACCTACTCTCGGATCCGTCTGATACCAGGTACGGGCAAGATCCCGCATCTGGCTGGCAGCTGCCTCGACCTGGAGTCCGACTGGTATCTCCGCCAGTCGAAAGATCTCCTCAATGTGCTCGATCCAGTCATCAGCATAAAGTATCCCCTCTGTTCCCAAGAAGTCCCTGGGGTTCATCTTCTTGAAGTCCTGGATACCTGGAATCCTCTGCTGTCGCGGCGGTCCTGCTCCTCCCTGCGGCTGGGCTGCCAACCTCTCTATCGTCGCTGTAGCCAGCTGATGGACATCATCAATGCCTCTTGTAAATGCCGTCGTCTGACGCTGCTGCTGGGTCTGCTGCGACTCTAGGAACTGCTGGAAATATGAAAACATCTGCGCAGCATCCACATATCCAGATGGCATCTGCTGCTGGTACTGCTGTTGGTACTGCTGCTGCTGCTGCTGCTGATACTCCGGCTGAAACTGAGGCTGACGAAACTGCGGGGGAGGCATGTCTGGAGTAGCTGGAATGACCCCCTGAATAGTAAGAGGTGCACCCCCAACTGGGGCAGAAGCTCCCACATGAGCTGGAGTATGGGGAGCTGCAGTCCCCGGGTCCTGGTGAGCTGGACGAGAGGTGGCAGACCTCTCAGTAGTATCACCTGGACCGAGTCGCTGCGATCGTGTCTCCACCATCCTGAAGACAGATCAATAAGGAAGTCAATAACGGTACAAGGATGATAGTATCAAGGGACAATATGAAATAGATTATATAGATTTGAACAAAGTCAGTAGATTCAAATCCATGAAAATTTTTCCTAACTTGTGATTGAGTATCCACTCTCTCTAAGCCTATTCCTTAATCCTATCACAGGCTGTAGTGATACTCTAGTTCGAATATCACTACATAAACTCGACCTGCATGGGCCACCACTAAAAACGTGTCACGACCCGCACCCTAGAGTAAGGGCACGAGAAGTGGGTACGTCCAGCCTACGCCGCAGTAGTCGGCGGTAGAACGCTGTCCTAGGTAAATCATCTAACAGTATAAGGTACCTGTACAGTTTATACTCTCCGAATGGAGGTGACAAATAGAAAACAATCTCAATCACATCTAGGGTAGAAGAACGAAGAACAGATAGATAGTAACTCAAAGAGAACCATAGCATAGATGAAATAAGACTAAGTGTCTAAGATACATAACATCCAGAATGTTAACTCATAATACAATAAGTCTAAGAGTCTATACATCTCCACATCTCAAAATACAACACAGAATGTGAGACAAAAAGTAAATATAGAAAAGACTGCCTAGACTAAACTGGTCTAGACTACTGGAACATCCTCCTCAGCTGTAGGTGGAACCTGCTGAGGGTCCTCAATACAAGTATCATCTAGTCCTGCTCCATAATAGGTAGACACCAGGGCCTCATCCTCATCCTCTGTAATATTTTCAACAGGTCCAATCAGGACGGGAACGAGCACAATACATCTCACGCAGTGCATATCAGGTTAGGAAATACGATACAGGCAATAGAGTAAGATACATGAACTGCTGAAAGGAAATATACGCTGTAAAAGAGATAGCTGTAATGAAATATCTACTGTATATAGAGAACTGTAGTGACTAGTGATGTAGAGCACAAGATAGGCATGTGAATGGCTAGAATTTATACATGACTATACTACTGAGTTTGTACATGACTACACTACTTTAGAATTATTCACATGTCCACTTCTACTCCCCCGTACCCCAATCAATACACAAGGATCTATACAAGTTACGTTATTGTACATGATATCACATGGGGCCCATAAAAGGGTGCACATGATAGTATACATGAGAGCTCAGTAAACATGAGAGTACATGATCACATGAGTGTACATGAATAATGAAAGCATAGGAGTACATGATGATAGTGAAACACACATAACATGAAGTACCCGATGCTCCCGAGGGGGATAACATCTCATGTAAAGATCCATATAGTACCAATCCGTGTTACCAACGTGACAGCAACAAGTAAAGTAATCTAGAGCGAGAAGTAAAGCCTGAACAAGTATGAAACGGTCAGAGAATGTACTCGCCTGCTGTATGAATGTCTGTAGAGAATATGCAGTCTGAGGAGAGGTGTCTGGCTCCTGATCAGAGCAACACAAGTCACAATGTGTTCTAAATAGTAAATATGAAGTCTACTATGCAAACTACATGATTCTAGGTCAATCTGGTCAAAAGTCAACTCTTGGTCAACTCTGGTCAACTCTAAAGTCAAACTAGTCAAGGTTAAGTCAATACTAGTCAAACTAGTTAGGGTTTTAGTCAAACTAGTCAAACTAGTTGATTTAGGTCATTCCTAGTCATTTCTAGGTGATCTAGGTCAACTTTGCCCTAAAGTTGACTTTGGTCAACTTTCAGTCAACAAGGGTCAACATGGGTTTTTGGGTCATTAGGGCTAGCCCCAACCATAGGCCAATAATCCTAGGCCATAGGCCAGTGTCATAGGTTTCACATAAACCTATACTAGAAATCATATATATATGTATATATCTATATATAGATATATATCTATCTACTACCCATATACCCATATATGGATACTATATACAATACAAACCCACATACATATATATATATATAATCACTATATGAAAACTAATACAAATATATATATATATATATATCAATATATATATATATATACCTATATATATATATAAACTCATATATATATAATATATATATAGAGAGGGAAGAAGAGAGAGAGACTGAATGAGAGAGAGGGAATGAAAGACAGTGAGAAGGAGGGGTTTTGTTCCAGGAATTCTAGAACCAATCCAGAACCACACACACACATACATAACACATATACATACATATATGTATATACATATAACTTCACACACACACAACCAAATCTCCCCAAATTCGACCTACCCTCACAAATACCTATGCACTTCACATCTACACACTAAAATACACTAGTCTAATGTATTAAACATAAACAAAATCGAATCGAAATTCGATTTCCAAAAACTGGAAATAAACCAAAACTGTGAACTGTGCACAGTGCACTGAAATGGGGAAAATCGAATTACCCATACTAAATCGAGCTAAGACTCCCAACCAAGGGTTGGTAACTGACACCCCATAGATACTCTAGGATCCCAAGACACTGACACGACACCACGACACGTTTTCACGTGTCCAAACACCCAAAACAGTCCATCGGGTAAGCACTGATACGTGCACACGAAAACAGCGTCGTGCACGCATTCCACGCACTCGTGGACACACCACGAGACACGACACGTCTCGTGGTCGTGCATACGTGTAGCCCACACATAGGGCTACACATCCCACAGCCTGACACGTGTCCACGACACGCGTGGACACAGAACTAACAGCGTATCAGTCGTGAAAACACGACTGATACACGCGTGTTACGACTACGTCGTGCACGCGGTTACACGCGTCGTACACACGACACAGGACACGAAGCACCACGTGCTCGTGTCCACGTGTACGCCACGTATAGGGCTACACTCTCGTGTCACTACGAGGTGTCATCGTGTCGTGTCCGTGCGACACGAGACACTCGAAGTTGGTGTCTGTGCGTGTGTGCGTGACCAGTGCGTGTCCAGTGCGAGTGAGTTTTCTCACTCGACACGACACGACACCACACGAGACTTTGGGGGCATGTTCGCAGACAATGCCCCCTCGTCTGTGTCGAGTTACACGTGTCCAAGTAGTCTGTGCTGTGCACACTAGGTGTCGGGTAGCAGGGCATTACTGTGCACTTGTGCACAGTGTGTCCTGTCGGGTTCGCGTC
Organism: Iris pallida; assembly: GCA_029216955.1. Classification (NCBI taxonomy): domain Eukaryota; kingdom Viridiplantae; phylum Streptophyta; class Magnoliopsida; order Asparagales; family Iridaceae; genus Iris; species Iris pallida. The sequence goes on along the minus strand of JANAVB010009400.1, from coordinate 7,487,039 downwards.
CAATTTGGACACGGACACCGCATTGGTTTGAGTGCAGAAGACTAGGGTTAGGGTTAGGAAACCTAGGACTAGGTTTTTGTATAAAAAGTTTTGTAAAAACTGGAAGTCCTCTCCTTTGAGGCATTCAACCAAACACCTATATTAAACCCATGATACGTGTCCGATACGGACACCAAATCACATCAAAATCCCACCAAACTTTACCCACAGTATTGTTATCCCTATATGAATGCATTTATGAAATAAAAACAGGAATTAGACTAGGTTTGGACATATTTACCTATTGGTGAAATTCCAAGAAAATCAATGAAAAGAGGGTGTTGTGATCTCGAACTCGACGATGCCCAAGCTCCCAAATTCTAGATTTCTTGCTTCCCTTAGCTCCCTAGATGTTGTAGGGTTCCAATGCAAAAGACTAGAGTCAATTTGGATCAAAATAGCTCAAGTTATGAAAGTTGAAAGGAAAGGGAATTTTTGTGGATTAAATTTCATGTAATTTCTTCATGAATTAATCCAAGGGGTTATATAGGAGTGTGTACCAGCTAGGGGGGTACCCCTTGGCCGGCCAAGACATGGGGGGGGGTGTCCTTGGCTTCCTTCTAGGTTAAGTCATGGACTTTTGGTAAAGGGGTTGTGATATTTTGCATGTTTTGTGCAAAATATCCATAAAGCAAATATCTAGATATTATCTACTTTAACCCATGACCTAAACATCACCCTAATGATTCTAGGTTAGGGGCTAACTACTAGTTTAGGGTAGGATAGGTTAGGAACTAATCATGAGACCTACCAAGTATTAAATAATATTAAAATCACATAATCACAAATTAAATCTAGAAAATTACCAAAATACCCTTTTGGTCAAAAACCCCAAATTTGATATTCTAAGCCTATGGCTAAGCTATCATGGTCATGGCAACTTCTAGGTTAGAGAAAACTAGGGTTTACACTAAGTTATACTAACCAAAATCACAAAGTCATAAGTCATGACTTAGCATGACTTAGAAAATGGTTTAATCTAACTAAAATCACCAGAAAATCATACCATGACTAAAATACCACTAATAAATAATAAAAATAATAAATTTTTCAAAAATCCCCAATTTCAGAAAACAGGGTGTTACACTTCGTCTTCTTGATCGAGTATTCTGATATACTCCTTCAAAGGAATCAAGAAGCCTGTTGAACTGTTGTTGACTTGGAGTTTGGGACGTGTTCCGTCTTGGACGTCGTCCTCTGTTAGTATGAGATGCCATGTTGACTGACACATATGGCGGTTCATGTTCTTGGTCTTCAGCTTGATGTGGAGGTACATTGAAACTCAATCGATCAAAAACTGATCGTCTTGAAGCCGAACAACAACAGTTGATCACAACCTGGTGGTATTCATAAAGATGTTTTTCTTGGGGGAATGTTACCGGAGATTATCTATTCTTACGCTTTTGCATTAGCAATTCACGTAAGTCAGAAGGAGTGGATGAAGTATTCTTCTTTATTACATTGGGGGTGGAAAAACGTTTAGTCCCTTGTGTATAAAGAAGATTACTGGCTGCATTCGCAGAACCAAATTGTACATTTCTACGCGCTTGGAATTGTGTGCGTAAATCTTGAGATTTAGCACGCAGGACTCCATTTTCCTAGCGTGTGATTTGTAAATTTGGTACCTTGCGTAAAGCAGTATAAGAAGGTCGTTGGTGTAGAACGGAAGTTTTACCAATAATATTTTTATGCTGCACACGTTTAGATACATTCACATTCGACATGTGAGCATCTTTATGAATTTCATCTATACTGTCATAGACAGGAGATTTATCTTTACGCATGGAACGTAAAATCTTGTTATCTACCACGTTTCCAACGGGAGATTTTGTTTTACGCGAGGAGCGTAATTTATTTGGGCCTACCACGTCACCGACGGGAGACTGATTCTTACACCCAGAAGCACAAGCTTTAGAGTCTGCCCCATTACGAACGGGAGTCTCATTCTTATGAACTGAGCGTAAAATTTGGTTCTTACCCACTGAGCGTAAAACTTGATTTTTATGCGGTGGGTGTGAAACCTGGTTATCTTCACCGTTACAAACGTGAGACAAATCGTCACACTTCGAGTGCAACTTTGAAGTAGGGACTGCCTCGTTATGAACGAGAGCCCCTACGACAGGAGTGGGAAGAACCCCCTTGTCAACAGAAGCAGCAGAGAGATCAGAAATCACTTTGGATTTGGGAATCCAAACTTTTCGTGCTTTGCGAGACTTTTGAACATTGGAATGGCGAGAACCACCCCCAGTTCGGAGCATCTCTTCATAGGCAGTCTGGTCGAAGTGTACCACCAGAGTCTTCTTGGTCGAACCGACCGAAACATCATCATATTGAGCAATCGCCTCCTCGTCAGAGGAGAAGGTCGTCCCCAGCAGAGTCGCCATTTTTGTTTCGATTAACAAAATGCCTTGGAGAAATTGGCTTTAATTGGCTTTAGTTGGCTTTTGAAAACAAAAACAAGAAGAAAAGTACGAGAAGTACAAATTTGATTCTGGGAAAGTATTGCTATGGAAGTCTGATTCGTAAACGATCACTTTGTTCCTTGGACCATATGATGATGATGAAGATCACTGCTTGAAGTAGAACAATTTGGAAGAACTAATGCACCAGAAAGGTATCGACGCACTTGGGCACTGATGGCGAGGCCGAATACTTTCCTGCTTTGCTTCACTTTGTTCTGGAAGAAAAGTTGAAGAAGGATGCTCTAGAGAATCAAAATCTCGAAGCTCTGATCTCTGTATTCTCTCCTGTCTCTCCCTTTCTGTCTGTCTGTCTCGTATGAGAAAAAATGAGTCTATTTATAGACTGGGGCTTTCGTGCGTAAAAGAGTATCAACATCTGTCTTTACGCTAACAACTGCCCTCCACGATCAGAATCATCCTCTGTATGTGCTGACACGTGTCCCATCATTTCAGAAAGAATAGGATACATGTACACACATTCTTCGAAATAGGTGGCATGAAGACCACGCAGGCACACCACGTTCCAGACTGGCCAGAACGAATCGGGCGTAAAAAGATGAGCGTAAACTAGCTCTGTCATGGGTTTCCAGCGTAAAGCGGTTATCGAATAACCTTGAGCGTAAAATGGCTCAAATAGACTTCACGCACACATTGTTTTTTATGAGCGTAAAGACTCATGTAAAACCCCGTGCGTAAAAGAAACCATTCAGTGAGCGTAAAGTAGCTCGATCTCTATAAACGACAACAATGGTCTTTGTATGAGACAAATTCTATTGAATTCTGTGGTAAATGCCATCATTGATATCTTCATGTCAAAGTCAGCTTTAAATACGAGATTTGATGGCTTTTGTCCAGCGTGAAAGAGGCTGCTTCAGTCCTTGGCGTAAAATCACCGGTGTAGACCCAAGCGTAAAAAGATCAATCTGCTTAGGCGTAATACAATTAGCCTTGTCTTGGGCGTAAAGAAATTCCCTGCTCTGTTAGGCGTAAAGCGGGCCACTTATGACTGAGATGACTCCCTCATTGAAACACTTTTTACGCTCCTACAATCATGTCAATCAAGTTCAGGGCAAAAGGCGTAAGGATATAAAATAGACGTAAAATATACAATAAAGGGGTTACAAGACATGGGCAAATAGTAATAAAATAATAGTACACAGGACTATTGGAGAGCCATGCGGCTAAGGCATATACGGCTAGGAATGATCTCATGCGGCTGGAAGAGAACAGCCCATGCGGCTGAATAGGGTCAGGCGCATGCGGCTAAAAAGTGAAGGGCTTATGCGGTCAAAGGGGTATCAGTCATATGCGGCTCGGAGATCCACTCAGTCATGCGGCTGAGAAAGGCAAGACATATGCGGTCAGGAGGATAGGGAACTCATGCGGCTGGCGAGGAATGGGTCCATGCGGCTGGCTGACCAATCAAGTACATGCGGCCGGGGAGGAGCAACCCATGCGGCTGCGGGGAGCAATGACTATGCGGTCAAGAAAAGCAAACCCTTGCGGCTGGGCGACTGCGGTCTATGCGGCTCGCGAGCGTTGAGTTCATGCGGCTCAGTCCAATGCGGCTGGAAATGGGCGGGTCTTCATGCGGCTAGGGTTCAATCAAGGGTTCATGCGGCTTAAGTAGCCCATCAAGTCCATGCGGCCGAGTTAAGTCACATACGGCTAAAATAATGGTCCTAAGTCATGCGGCTGGGATTGAAAGTTCATGCGGCCGAGGATTAAACCTTCATGCGACTGAGAAGTTAGTCCCTGTGCTATAGGCCATGCTACTAAACAGTGCAGCAAGGCTTATGCGGCAGGAAGGAAACTTGCCGCATAAAGATTATGCGGCTAAGTTCATGCGGCTGTGAACAGTTCTTCTTCTCCATCCTTCCAAAGAGAAGAACTCTTCAAGCCATGGCTCCCAAGCTCCATGAACCTTTCATCTAGGGTCCAAATCCGAACTTCCATAGGTCAAAATAGGGCAGAACGAAATGCTCTACAACATGGAACCATCAGAACTCGGAAATAACAAGATTAAATAGATCAAAACCCAAAAATTTCGTAAATAAAGTAAACTCAGATCTACAAGAATCTAGCCATGGAAAGTAAAAATGCCAAGTACTAAAGTAAGTTAAAAAGCTGTAAGGAAGAGAATGAAGCAATAAAATTAGAGTTCCTCCATGAAGCAAGTTGCACTTGCCGAGACCCCTTTCTCCCTCTGATAGGTGAGGAGCAAATGAGGAAGAAGAAGATGATTAATGAAGAGAGAGAAAGGAGAAGGGGGTTAATAAATGGGGATGGTGGTGGTAGGTAGGTGGTTCCCCTATTGGTTCATGATGAACCAAGGCAAAACCAAGCCAAACCGATCCAACCAAGGAATAAACCAAGCCAAGATAAACCAAGGTGAACCAAGTCAAGGCCAATAAACTCTCTCTCTCTTTAGCAATTTAAACCAATTGAATCAGGAAAGAAACCAAGCCTCACTAATCCAAAAATAAACCAATGAACCATTAAAACCATTTAAACTATCAATGCCAATAAAACCAAGTCAATGCAAAATAAACCAAGATAACTAATCATGACTAAATAAAATATGGGTCCAAAACACGCATACGTACACTAAATACGTATCACGAATTTGGGACATTACAAAGTCGTACCCCAAAAATAGAGTACAAGGGGATGGATTTGAGTGGGACATGGTATACCTAGGGGAAGGTGGACTCGTCTAGATCTTGCATATGAAGTTTGTTGGAAGGTAAGAGCTGGTCTTGTGCTCCGAATATTAATGACACGGTTGGGGACACAAAATGATCTAGATAGAAAGTGGGAGTCCAAGAGACACTAATTATCATCCTAATGGGAATTATTCTAATCAATTGGCAATCCTCGTATATCCTAAAATTTTAGAAAGCTTACAGTCTACCCACCTTAAAAATAGGACATGTTTTTAGAAATAATGAGGTTAGAAGAATTCTAAGGTCCGGTGTTGTACCCCGACTCTTGTTGATAAAGAATAAGTATGACGTAACGGGATACGGTATATAAGTCAAATCAAGGATCGTTCCTCAATAAATGGAAAACGAGTGTGTATAACGACACATGGTCGGTAGAATAGAATGATCTACTCATCCACTTTATATAAGAGTTATCGACGGGGTAACCAACTCTAAGGCACATCACCTAAAAAGATTTCTAACAACTGAGTCATGAAACTCTAGTTGTGTCAATCCTGTCAGACTATTGTCACAAGGGTTCGAGTGGTATGGGCCCGTAGTGGTCATGCATTGTTGTTGACAACTGGTAGATCACCATTTGATAGGGTAGTTAATCTATGGTATTAGCTAAGCTAGTGACCGTGGTGTTCCAACACTAGTTAGGTCTTAATATCAAAATTTATATAACTATGGTAATATTTGTTGGAAACCAATCTCGGAATGAGTATCTACCATAGTCACGATAAATGATTGTCCTTACCCTTGTCTATTAATCTCATGTCTAAACTGTGGGCCTTGGTTGAGGGACGGTTAGTCAAGGCACAAGGGTTACTAGTTAAAGCAAGCTTCAAGCAGATAGTTAGAGGCTCACGACAATTGGTTTCTTGAGGAGTGATAGTCTCCTAGGTTGGCAGTCGACTAAGGATAAAACCCTAACCATTCTCGAATTCAGATGGCTTGAAAGTCCCAATAGTAGTTTGAGGGTCGAAAGAAAATGAGTAACTCAAGGCAAGGTTCTAGTCACATGGCTAGCCGATGGCAGCTACACCCGTATATACAACCACCATAGCCATGGGAATACTATGTATCTCTCTACCAATCACGAGTTTTTATTTTTCCAAATCAGGGAAAGACAAAAACAATAAAGAGTTCAAGAAGGATGTCACTGAATACAATTTCGTGATTCAAGGGCGAATGTATAATTCAAGAGGAATTGTCAATGCAGTCGCGGATGAGACTATAGATACCTTGATATCTCAATCCACGTAGGTTAATCAAAGAGAGAGCGAACCAAGTGCACTACGGTTGATCAGACCGTAATACATCGATTCTGATTAGACAATATGTTAGTGGGCGTCCCCAATAAACATATGTCTTGAACCAAGCTCAATAAAAGAGTAAGCTTGCAAAAACTAGGCTGTAATAGCAGCGTTGGTCAAGATAGTCAAGATTTCAGTACGCGAGATTTTTGAAAAAGGCACAAGTAGTTCGAGTTTAGAGGGAATCAAACTTTACCTGGTGTTTTTGCTTCTATAGACATCCCACTATCATCTTACCCTTAAGGCCTTGGTCGACTAATGGTTTATGGACTTCTGAATTCTATATTCTAGGTAACCTATTAGTGTCAGTCAATTTCCTCATCAATAGATCACGAGAATCATACGGAGTGCTAGGTCAGGAGACATGCTACCAAACTTACAAACTTCCACTACTATTGGCTTTGTATCTTATGGGACATACATGGCACGGTCCTATCCTCTATATTACCCTAAACTTGTAATCACGTCTGAAATTATTTCACCGAGGATTATGCCTCGTCCGTATAATTGGGCTGTGGTAAACCCTTGGTTTCATGATTCAGATGTGACATGTTATTCGATACTCTACTTTATATCGACACCCGGGTAACTATGATCAAAGAGGACCACTAGCCATAGTTTTAGGAATATTCTATAACCTATAATTTCCTTAAAAATTTCAATTCTAGGGCCGTGTCTCGCCAGTGCGCTGCTGGCTGCAGTGAGTCCATAATTCAAATAAATGGCAACAGTGCGCTGCCGTCTTGCCATTATGAGTCAACTAATATTCTTTTAACTATATCTGTAAAACTTCATGGGCTTCTATAGATTCAAATAAGTTGACTATGAAATAAAGCGTAAGCATTTGTCCTATCAGTCACAACCCTTAAAATAAAGGATTGAACATGAAGAAATAACTGAGGACAAAAGAAATACAACCATTCTAACTATTCCATGTGTATTCAAGCCTTTGAGGAAAAACTTGAATCGAAACTAACTTGAGGTTCATCTATGGATAACATAAAAATAATAATTCTTAGGGCAAAAATAGGAACTAAATAGGCAATTTGACTAAGATGTTAGGATGATATCCAAAGGGCAAGGAGAAGGAATTACACCATTTATCAAGGTTAGATCATTATCTCTATAAAGCCCTGTCTCACCGAGTGAATAACCTATCCACATTGGATCATATCGTCATATCAAGAGATAATAGTGTACCTATGGGGATCTGAGAACTATCAAAAATTAATAATTCCTTATCTATATTGTATAGCCTAGACTACCCATCGGTAATTCTGTATAAGGGACTCCTAGTCCTAGTCATTCTCTTAAATTAAATTAATCCTAATTCATGAATGAGCATTTCCTAGTCGCAGGCTCTCAATAGTACGACTAACTTAAGTACTATCACGAGTTCGCATGATTTACAAAGACTGACCTGCATGGTCCACCACAAAAACTTGTCACGACCCGCACCCGTTTTTTTTAAAACGGATACGAGACGTGTCCAAGCCAGCCTACGCCGCAGTATTGGCGGTAGAACGCTGTCACGGCCATGAAGATCAAAATCACAAATAATACTCATTCACAAAATTAATTTAATTTACAATGATCACAAGTTTTACATTTGTAGAAAAATATAAACTTGTACAAATAAATGAATGACTACAACTCAACTATCTAGCTAGTCTCTAGGCTTTTGTCTGCAGGTATTCCTGTCACTCCCCAAGCTAAGTGAATCCACGGCTAACCTGAAAATGTTGGTTTCCAGTCAGGAATGGAACGAGCACAATTCATTGAATGCAATTTCAAATAAAGAAAATGACTATACAACAAAGGTTAGACATCAATCATGAGTTTTGAAAAATAAACAGGAAATACTGAAAACCAATAGCAAATAAATAGACACAAATACTTTCCCCAACTGCTAGAAGTACCTTTGATATGTGATCGGTCTGGGGTACTACACCGCACGGTCTACGAGGTCTACTTGCAGAAATAAATACGGTCTACAATATCTACTTGCAGAAAATAAACACGGGCTACAATGTCTACTTACAGAAAATAAACACGGGCTATAATGTCTACTTGCAGAAAATAAACACGGGCTACAATGTCTACTTGCAGAAAATAAATACGGGCTATGGTCAGATCACACATCCTTGGTACTTCTCATTCCAAACTCAACAATTTATAATAGAAAATAATCACCTAACCAATGGCCAACAAATGAAATATAGTTAAAATCAATAATCGAAATGCAGACAATAAACTGTACTCGCCTGTGGTCCTCTGCTGGTGAAACCGATAATCTGAACTAGTCAATGTGCCACAATAGTCAAAACCCATACAACAGTCCTCGGAAGCTGAAATAAACATTACCAATATTCTCAGAATAGTCAAATTAGCTAGGATTGCCTGTCCTTAAGTCCAATTCTGGATACATGGGCAAAACGATAATTTTGGGCCAAAACGGTGTCCGTCGTTGGACCCGCTTTGCACAGAAAAGTGTGCCAGAGTCAACGGTCTCTAAAGTCGTCAAACTACATGTCTACGGATCCAATTGTTTGATATGAACCCAACCGTATGTCCAGAGTTGGATTTCGGGAGGCCGTGCACAAAATCGCCCGTTGAGTGGGACCGTAGGGCCCGCAAAACGGTGATTTTATCAACTGTCTCAGAATCGGACCAAACTTGGCATATAGGACCAAAAAAATGATACGGTCCTGTTGGCGCAAGTTTCATCTCGATCTGACGAATGTGCACAAAGTAATTGGAGAATTTGTAAAGTGCACGATATGGGAAATTTTGACGGACACGCATCAAATTCGTCGCGCACACGCGACCAATTTGAATTCCGTCAAAGCCCACACGACCACAAAACCGCTACGAAGCTTTCGGTGCCTTCGGTTCGTGACTATGTCGCCTGGAATGGCGGGACGCACGTCGTGTGGAAGGATTTTTATGATTTTTTACTATTTCGAAAACAGGTTTTTCCGAGTTTTCAAGAATGGTTTAAACTGTACATGGTTCATGAAATTCAGAACTACGAAATGGTTTCTGATCTCC
>JANAVB010009400.1:7279963-7472463 GCA_029216955.1 Iris pallida | reverse complement strand
TGAAGATCCATTTGTATCCGATAGGTTCAGCTTCTTCAGGCAGATCGAACAACTTCTATATATTATTGGAAGTTATGGAATAAAACTCGTCATTGACTGCCTTTTTCCAAAAAATATCATCTCTGGTCTTCATTGTCTCATCATAGGTAAGTGGGTCAGCTTCCATATGATAGGTAACAAAGTCATCTCCAAAATCCTTCGGCTTCCTCACTTGCTTCGCTGGTGGCTCAACGAGTTGTGGTTCAATTATTGCCTCTTCTATGGCAACTTCTACTTGACTGCATCTTCCTTTGAAGTACTTACTTCTTCGGAATGACATTCAAGTTGGGTCTGACTTTGGACCGAGTTCATGAGATTTAATGTCTGATGTCGCAAATAACTCTCTATTCAGAATGAATATAGCCGTAATCGCAGCTTCCCCCCAGTAGCATTTTAGGAAAACACGCAGTCAGCAACATAGGATTCATCATCTCTGTCAACGTCATGTTCTTCCATTCGCAACTTCATTGTAATAGGAGAGAATACGTAGCAGTCATTTCATTAACAATTCTATGTTCTTTGTAGAATGATTGCAATTCCAAGGACGATACTCTCCGCCTCGATCTCTTATGAGTCCCTTGAGTTGTTGACCGGTTTGGCACTCAGCTTTATCCTTTAAATCCTTGAACTTGTCGAATGCTTCATCTTTTGATTTGAGAAGATATACAAATGTGTATCAAAAAATTATCGATTAAAAGTAATAAAATACTTCATCCCGGCTTTCATGGAGAATTGTTTGAAATCAAAGATATCTGAGTGTACTAACTCTAGAAGATTTGTGTTCATGTTCACTCACTTGAACGACTTTCTGACGAACTTCATCTGTGCATACACTTCATATTTCTCCAACTCCTTACCCCTACATTTGGTGATAAGGCCTAGACTAGACATCTTCTTAATTCTTTTATAATACTCATGTCCTAGTCTATTATGTCATGACTCAAGAGAATAACCAGAAGTAGACTACATTAATACATTCAAAAGTTACAAGTTGCAGCTTAAACATTCCTTTGGTATAAAAAAGTTTGTCGAAGTAAGCTCCTTTATAGGACATCAGCATCTGACCAACATTGATGTCCATTCTCAAGCCTTGCACAACAGACTCCCTGAGATCAGGTTCTTAGTAGTCATTGGTACGTGCTTTACGTTCTCCAGTGTAAGTGACTTCCTCGAAGACAGCTTCAGCACCACTGTCCCGAGCTCCTAAACTTCAGCTTGAGCCTTGTTCGCCATTGCGACCTTCTCATAAGTAGGCACATACTTGGTGAACCACTCCTTCCAAAAGCACACATGGCAAAATAAACCAGCATCCACCCACCAGTCAGAGTCAAGCCCATGTGGTTCAACCTGTGCAATCATAGCAATCAGGTTAAGCTCACATTGCTCTTTCGACTTAGGCTTGGACCTACAGTCCTTCTTGTAATGACCCTTCTTGCCACAGTTGTAGCAAGTCATATCTAGCTTTGGCTTGGGCTTGAAAGGAGCCGACTTAACCTTCAGCTGATTAACGTCCTTTTTCTTGTTCTTGAAGGAAGCTTTATGCTTCCCCTTGTGATCAACAGACTGTGCCATGTTAGCCTTGGCCAACTGCTTAGCCAACGCTACCAAAATAAGTCATATTAGCGACGAATTTAGCGACGTTTTATTAAAACGTCGCTAATTTCTTTGAATTTAGCTATGTATAACTTTGACGTCGCTTAAACGTCGCTAATTTCTTTGAATTTAGCAACGTATAACTTTGACGTCATTGTTCGTCACTATTCCCAACATTCAGCGACGTATTGCGACTTATTTTTTATAACAAAATATTACGTCCTGTAATAGTCAAAAAATGTTGCTAACTTCTTTGAATATAGCGACGTTTTGCGACATTTTGCGACTAATATTTTAATAACAAAATGTTATGTCGCATAATAGTCAGTAAACGTTGCTATATTCAAAGAAAATAGTGACATTTAGTGACGTCTTACAATGACGTCGCTAATGTATTTCTAATATACAGATCGAGTTTTCCTTTCCCCCCAATATCACTCGAAAATTTCCCAAATCTTTCCTTCCCCCCCACCGACCCACCGACGACCGAGCTCATCCTTCCCGGCGACCCTCTCTCCCCCGGAGACCCCTCTCCCCCCGAGCTCCTCCTCCTCCTCCACCGACGACTAAGCTCCTCCTCCTCCTCGATCGACCCCCACTTCCCAGCGACCCCCTATCCCCCGACGACCCCTCTTTCCCCGACGACCCCCTCTTCCCGACGACCCCTTCCTCAAGTCGCCGTCCTCCTCCTCCTCCTCCTCCTTTCCTCCACCGACTAGGTAAACCCTAACCCCATTCTCGTGTCGTATATAGACACGACGTGGACTCGGTGCATGGACTCTAAACCCTAACCGTCTTGTGGACACTTTAATTCTTTGTTTGGATACCTCGTGTCCAGTTGTGTGTACACAAGACCCCTCCATGACACGTATGCATGCATGACACGTCTGTGCACATTTGATTTAGGTTTTTGTTGAGGTTTTGGGTTTCGAAATTGAGCTTGCTGCTATAGCTATTGCTGCTGCTATAGCTTGCTACAAAAATGAATGTAAGCAAATACCAAGCCCAGCCCTGCTACATACCTAGGCTGGCTGCTACAGTCCCCCACTTCTTCTCTCCCCAATTGCATACTGACATCACTCTCTAATATCTCACACATATATATCTAATACACCACATATGATACTTAAACTCTTATATAACTATAGCTATATATATCAATCTACATATATACATATGTATACAATTCTCAGGAAAAAACTGAACTAAACACACATACGGTATACTCATTGAAGAAAACTGAGATTTCACAATAGAACTTAGGTTTTGATACATAAACGAGATGATGGTTCCTTTAGTTAGCTTGCTTATGTTATAGTTATATTCTCTGTGAATATTGATCTTATCTGATGGCACCCTATGACCCGAGCAACGGCACGTCGTTTGAGGAAAACACAGATTGCTGAGGTGGCTCCTCCTACTGTTAAGGAGGAAGTGGCACTGGTAGCTAGTGAGACCGGGAGTTCTATTCATCCAGCACCTGCAGTGGAATGGCGCTTTCCCGCCGTCAGTTCTCACTTTCTCGAAGATGTTGCGTGATGGTATCATTGAGCGTATGCATGAGCTGCGTGGTCGTCATTAGTGTAGTTTAATGGATATATTTTGTGTTGGACTATTAGTACTTATTACCAGCTGTACTTGTTTTATGGAGACGAGTTTATGGACTTAATTATGGACTTATTACCAGTTGTAGTTGCTTTATGGAGATTAATTATGGACTTATTACCACTTGTTTTATGGAGATTAATTAGGCTAAGTCTTCTGTGTGGTCAATTCTGATACACTATGGTTATATGGTTATGTTATGTGATACACCATTACCACTTGTTGTATCATGATTACTTGGGATTCTATTTCAATGTTTAGGATATGTCATAATTAATGCGCCTATTACTTTTACAAGTGTTTCAACGATGTACATGTATCTATCTTACAGAATTATTCTTAAATGGATATGGATCTGAATTACTATCTACGGAATCGTTCTTGGATATACAACCGTCATCCTGATGACATATTGGTGTACGGGATGAATTCATAGAGGGTGTACAGCAGTTCCTGCTGTTTGCCAAGGCGTTCCTTCAGTACATGGATGGTACCAAAATTAAGTGTCCGTGTGTGAGATGTTGCAACTTGAAATATCATCCAGAAGTGGAAGTCACGTATTATTTATACTCGAAGGATTTTACGCCGAATTACTATCAATAGAGTGCGCACAGGAGAACTTGTGTCCTTAGCATTGGAGTATGAGCCTTATGTGGATGTCCACAACCACGCTGCTTACGACGATGGGTTGGTGAACATGGATTTTGACGCGGCGGGGCCTAGTTTTGATCCGGACAATCATGATGCACCTGAGGGGGCACCGAACACCGATGCTGCAAAGTTCATGGAGTTGTTGGAGAATGCAAGGACTCCATTATATCCTGGTTGTGAGGATAATTCACCGTTGGAGGTGGTTACAAGATTGTTGAGCATCAAGTCCAATTTTAATATGTCGCAAGATTGCTACAACCAACTTACGGAGTTGATTATAGAAATATTGCCTGAGGGTGCTAAGCTGCCTAAAGACTTTTACCGATCTAAGAGGATGGTGAGATCGCTCTGGATGGGATATGAGAAAATCGATACATGTCGCAACGGATGCATGTTGTAATACAAAGACGACAAGGATGAAGACGTCTGCAGATTTTGTGGTGCTGATTGCTACAAGGGCAGTGGTAGAAGGAAAGTCTGTCGGTGAAAGGAAGCCTACCGATTCGATGTACTACTTGCCGTTGACGACGCGGATGCAGCGGTTGTTTATGGTGAAGGAAACTGTAAAAAATATGAGTTGGCATAAGCGGGAACAGATCGAAGGAGTGTTGGATCACCCATCTGATGGAGAAGCATGGAAGCACTTTGATCGAGAGTATCCAGATTTTGCTTTTGATCCGCATAATGTCAGATTGGGTCTCTGCTCTGACGATTTTACCTCATTCGGACTTTCGGGATCCTAGTATTTGTATTGGCCTATGATCGTCACTCCGTACAATCTACCGCCTTGGTTGTGCATGAAGACTCCGTATATGTTTCCTCACCGTTATTATCCCATGTCCGAACAATCCGAAAAGGAACATCGATGTGTATTTACAGCTATTGATTGATGAGTTGAATCAGCTGCGGGAAGTAGGTTCCAACACTTACGATGTATCTAGAAAACAAAATTTTCAGATGCGGGCAGCACTTATGTGGATCATCAACGACTTTCCGGCCTATGGTATGTTATCTAGATGGAGCACGCATGGTCATCTTTTATGTCCGTATTGTATGGACCGCATTAAGGCTTTCTGTTTGAAACACAGAGGCAAAACGTGCTTCTTCGATTGTCATCGACAATTCCTGCCGAAGGATCATCCGTACCGGAGGAACATAAATGCTTTTTGTGCTGGCATTATAGAGAAGGCTAATCCCCCGTCAAGGTGGCCCGGATACCCGATAAGGTAAAAGATTTACCAAGAGCTATTGAAGAGCCTGCTACGGGCTACAAGTGTGACGGATTTGGTCGTACTCATAACTGGACGAAGAGGAGTATATTCTAGCATCTGCCATATTGGAGCACCAATCTGATTAGATATAACCTTGATGTCATGTATATCGAGAAGAATGTGTTTGACAACATAATTAATACTGTAATGGACGTAAAGGGGAAGACGAAAGACAATCCAAAGGCTAGATTGGAAGAAATATGTAGACATCCTACATTGCATTTGATAGAGGAGGGTAATGGGAAGTTGAAGCAGCCTAAGGCAATTTTCTCACTGGAGAAGGAGAATAAAGTAAGACTTTGTAGGTGGATTCAAGGTCTGAAATTTTCAGACGGGTATGTTTCACACTTGAGAAGATGCATCGACCTCAAGAAGAATAAACTGACAGGTATGAAGAGCCATGATTGTCACGTATTCATGAAGAAGTTAATTCCGATTGCATTTCGGGAATTCTTAATTACCCCAGGTTGTTTGGGATCCATTGACCGAGCTTAGCATATTCTTCAGAGATCTTTGTTCTACTAAGTTGCTCGTCGATCGTCTAGAAAAGAAGGAGAACGATATTGTGGTAATATTATGCAAGCTCGAGAAGGTATTTCCTCCTGGATTCTTCTACTCCATGGAGCATTTGCCAATTCATCTTTCCTTCGAGGTACGTGTTGGTGGGCCCGTCGGCTATCGGTAGATGTACCCGTTTGAGCGGCATTTGAACCACCTAAAGAGGAAGGTGAAAAACAAGGCTCGGGTCGAGGGTTCTATTTGTGAAGCCTATATTCTCGAGGAGATTACAAACTTCTGCTCGATGTATTTCAAACCTCATGTTGCTACGAATAGAACGAGGGCTCCGAGAAACGACGACGGATATCAAGAATCTAATGATGGAATACTGAAAGTATTCAATGCATCAAAAAGCCTTGGAGGAAAATGAAGAAAAGATATTTGAATGACGAAGAGCTAAGGGCTGCTCAGTTGTATATATTACTCAATTACGACGAGGATGAAGTGGAGAAGCTAGAGGGGTAAGTAATTAATGATGAGTTTACGTCATCTCAATATAATAGTATAAGCTAATATTATTGTACTAATCGGCGGTTGCTTCATTATTTTTTAGCACATATAATGATGAGTTGAGGTCAGTTATACCCTACCTAACAGACGAAGCATTAGAACAAGAAATAAGATGTCATTTTCCTTCTTGGTTGAGTGAATATGTAAGCAAATCAGTAATTATCGGCCTCTTCTAATGCAACTGCGCAATAAATAACTTACTATCTCTTCTTTGGTATTCAGGCCGATCGACTAATTTCACCAGAGATTGAATTAATTAGAACTCTTGCCAAGGGAACAATTACTTTATTAAAATATGCCAAGTTATTGTGTCAATGGCTTTAGGTTCAGGTCGACAAATGCTCCGATCAGAGACAGCTTCCTGGATCTTGATTCCACGAAAAATAGTTGTTTGTGTATCAAATCTTTGAACTACAAAGACGTCGATCTAGGAAATGATTTTTTTGGCATCTTGCGAGAGATTATGGAGTTGACATATAATTATGGCAGAGGACCAGCAAAGATCGTGTTGTTCAAGTGTGAATGGTTCGATCCGATTGAAAATTAAGGTTGAAAAATTGACAAGAGTCTTGTAGATATAAACTACAAGCGTAGATATCAAGGCTATGAACCATTTGTCCTATCAACTCAGGCTCATCTCGTGTACTTCACAGCTTATTCGAGACGGGGAGCAACGAAGTCTAACTGGTAGGACAGTATGCAAGACTAAAGCTAAAGATACTTTTGATGTTGACAAAAAATCTTATCATGAGTACGAGCTACCTCTTGTAACCAATATTGTTGATGTGGAATCCACGGAAAGTTACGCATTACACGACTAATATAGAAGATGTAGAATTATCCGAAGAGGAAGGCGAAGCCGACGAAGGTGAAGATGAAAGTGAAGATAGGAGGAGGAGGAAGAGGGAGATGAGGTCGAGGAGACGAACAAGATGAATATTCTGAAGATGATTGAGAGAGATGCACTTTCATTTTCTTATTATGTAGAGTTGGTTATTATCTAGTTTTGGTTACTATCTGAACTTAGATGTTTCTTGTATAATGTACTATCTGGACTTAGATGTTTCTTGTAGAATATACTATCTGAACTTAGATGTTTCTTGTAGAATATACTATCTGGACTTAGATGTTTCTTGTAAAATGTATCATCATATGTTGTCTTGGTTATTATCTTGTCTTTATTGTACTTTCATATTTCTAGTCTCTATTATTTGTTGTATTTCATCATATGTTGTTATCAGGTATGACAGGTCGTCGCGGATCGTTTCGCATGTCCCGACATGGGGCACAGGATACTGGTACTAGCAGAGGACTAGGTTACTCCTTCGGTACCTCCTACTGGTACCGACTCTGGATCCTCGTCGCCCAGTACTCATATGTATCGGACAGTACCTCCGCCTGTCCCGACGTTACGTGGCATATCTCCTGGGATGAGTAGTTCCAGGTCTGAGACTGCTCCGTCGTCTAGCGTTCCTCTTGCTGATACGACGATGGAGACAGATGAGCATATGGAGGAGGTTGAACCGACGGCTGACCAGTATCAGGCAGATGATGCATGTGGACCTCCGGAGGATACGAGGACGGAGATCTGGGCCGACGGTACAAACTAAGTGTTTTGGTTTATCATTTTTTCCTATATTTATCATAAATTAACGTTTCTCATGAATATAATATGTCTGTATAGATATCGTTCCCCGTCGGTATAGAGACGCCTAGGCCACTTATTGAGGACTAACGTATGGTGGTCCTTGGATAAACTACTCTGATGCTCCGGACGAGAGGAAGGCCTACTGGTTTGTGCGCTTCAAGGTTAAAATATATTTGCATAGGCTTGTGCGCTTCAAGGTTAAAATATATTTGCTTTTAACATGAATCATATAATTTTTGTATATTATATATAACTAATAAAAATCTGGTTTGCACTCTTCTAGGATATGTTTTTCTATCCACCGCACCCGGCCGAGATGATCGAGGAGATATTTTCCTATCGTCGCTGCTAAGCTGATCCGTGACGCTATTAATGATCAGAAGACTCGTGATCGTGTCGGAAAAGCCGATCCAAGGTTGGATCACCCCTGATCAGTGGATTGCAATGAAGGCTCGATTCGATGAGCCAAGGTACAAGAAAAAGTCTGAGAAGGCCAAGGCCGCTAGGAAGCAGGGATCAAAGTGGTACGGTAGTCGATTCCGATGACGGAACATTTCCGTCGTTTGGTATGTCTTTTTATTTCAGAAATATAATTTTAATACATGTCCGATAAATTAGTAAAAGGTGATATATTTAATTACAGGTAAAGAGGGGTGGTGACGCCAATATGGTGACTGTCTTCCTGGCCAGCACATCGGAAGGGCGGGAAGCTTATTGACGAGAGGGCGGAGCAGGCCTATGTAAGTATTACAATTCTATTTATTAATTTTAATACTTCGTGTTAGTTTTGATATAACTTAGTAAATATGCATACAAATAGATATTCATGTAGTTAGTAATAATAAGCATATTAGACTATTAGAAGTTATAGAGTATCCATGCTTTCTAGGCCGAGTTTCAACGACTTAAGGAGCGGGCGGCTGCTAGTACACCTGCTGCGGGAGAGGCTGGTACTTCCTCACAGCCCACTCCAGCTCCGTCCGAGGATGAGCTGTGGGTGACCGCCGCTGGTGGCCTCTACAGGGGTACGTACTACGGTACAGGATCCTATGGCGCCCTAGTTACGACACAGTCCTGTAGGACCTCCCCTGCTAGTGTGCATGGCCCGCAGCCCTCCCAAGAGTCTGCCCGAGTCCAACAGATGGTGGAGTCTGTCCATGACGAGCTGCTATGATAGATCCAGGAGCAGCACCAGACGGACGATGTTGCGCTCATAGCACGATTGGATACGCTCGACCGCAGCATTATGGAGCTCAGGGATATGACTGAGAGGACAGAGCGGGGCATCACTGGTCTTAGACTATCGACAGTGTACAGCATGACGGATCTGCAGGCATCACAGTTGTCCATGGGCGAGAGGCTCACGTTGATTCTTGATTCGATGGTTGATAGCAGTACAAGGCTGTTATCTACCATGGATTCCTACCACCAGTGACTAGCAGCGTTGGAGCGTTATTGTCCTCCGGGTGCACCTTCATCGTCGTCGACTCCGCCGGCGTCACTACCTCCGACTCCACTGACGTCACTACCTTCTTCATCGGTGACGATTTCAAGGGAGGAGTACGAGATGTCCCTATCCTTGAGGCGCGGCGGTGCCCCTCCTCCTCCAGATCCATAGTTGTCCGAGTTAGGACTGTTTTATGAGATTGTAGTGTTTTTAGTGTTTGTTTATGTTGATTTAGTATTGGTTGTGGATTATTTATTTGTGTAGACTTTCAGTATTGGTTGTGGATTCATGTGGATATTGGTTGTATAGTTTGGATATTCGTTTACCGACTTGGGATATTTTAGTGTTCGTTGTGTTGGTATCTCATCATATGTAAGTTGTAGACTTTTACTCTTGTTCGCGTTGATTGTTATAATATTGTGATGTACTGGTGTTGAATATTCCACCGAAGGGGTCGGCGAACCCAGGAAGAAAATGTGCTTGTGGTTTTTTTGTTATTTATTGAACTGCAGGTAGAAAATGTGATTCTGTGGACATTCTGTAATTTTTTATTTTTTTGTAATTTAGACGTTTATCGACGTTTAGCGACGCAAGCTAAACGTTGGTAAACGTCGGTAAGTCACCAGGTATACCGACGCTTACCGACGTAAGGTGGCATCGGTAAATGTCGCTAAACGTCCCAGGATTTTCCTCGCCTACAGAGTCGATGAACGTCGGTAAAAATCTAGACATACGTCGCTAATTGTTTCAAGATTTACCGACGTTGGCCGACGTTTGAGACGTCGCCATATTTTCGACGGGGCATCGGTGAACGTCGGTAAATGTTCCAGGATTACCGATGTTTAATTACGTAGGTAAGCGTCGGTAAGAGCGACGATTACCGACGTTGTGCCTGTTAGCGACATGGCTTTCCGTGACCACAGGAAAATGTCACTAAATACGTCGATAAACAGTTTTAGCGACATTTTTTATATCATTTTAGCGATGTTTTCTGGCGTCGCTAATATGACTTATTCTGGTAGTACAAGGGGTCCATCTTCTGATGTCCCCTGGCTTCATCTTAGTATGAATCTAGTGCAGGAGATTCTCGAGCTGGATTTCCATCTTCTTTCAATACATGTCAGTCTTGAATGTGATCTAGCATGGTAGAAGTTTGGTAACTATTGTACCCACGCACCATAAACATACCTATGCATGCTTCATATTCACCCAAAAAAAACTCCTATGCAGTGCTTCAAGAATAAAGATTAAATGTAAAGAGCATACATAGACAAATGTGTCACACTAGTAGAAAATAATATACTATATATTGTGAACTAATCATTTAAGCTAAACAGCTAGTCATGCTAGGATTATGTCTCACATTGATTCAAACAATAAACAATTTAAAAGATATCAATGAAACCGTAATAGCAAGACATCAGTAAGAACATGCTAGATAAAAGATACTATTTAGGAAGCATGTTACAGAAGTGGTTCTAGTGACCACACTTATGTTGGTGCAATTGCTTGGAAGATGACCTTTGTAGCTTTGCAATCACCAACATGATCCACGGTTCTAAGGTTCAGCATAAGTTGATCCACCTGAAATATTAGGTGAAGACTTTGGCATCCAATACTTGGATCCACATTTGTTAGCTTTGGGAACCCATTTGCACAAGTTCATATCAACTAGATTTCTAATCTGACAACAATTAGAAACATATCCATTCATACCGCAATAATGACATAAAGAATTAACATTAGTGCTATGTGCAGTAGTATGAGAACGTGCAGTAGTATGGTATGATCTTCGTGGATACTTGAAATAGAAAGTATGGTTGTGTGAAGCTTTAACTTTGCTTGCTTCCTTTCTAGATGATCTGTCGTTTGTGACTTTGTGATGTGTCACGTGTCTTGTGTTAGACTGAGTCGTAGGTTGTACTACCTGCTTTCCCAGTATAATCAATAACTTTTTAGAGTTAGCACAGATCTTATCATATTTAGCATTAAGAGCTTCAATTCTACATGAAGCAATAGAATACTTCTTTTCTAATTCTAGTTCCTCCTTAAGTTTAGCATTTTCTTGAGTGTTTTTCTCAATGCAATCAAGTACCTCATGCAATCTAAACTCAAGTGTGGAAATCTCAGTAGAATTATCAGAAGTAGAAGTATTTCTTGCATCATTGAATAAGCAAGTAAGCTTTTCATTCTTACGCTTATAGGATAGAATATTCTTTCTAGCTTGCTTATACTTATCTAATACCTTTTTTGTGTTCTTCTAATAGATCACTGAAAAGCATTAGATAACTCATCATAAGAAAATCTATTCCCTTCAAGAAAGGAATTATTCTGTACCTCGTTAGATAATGCCATTGAGCATAAATTTGTAGCTTTATGAGGTCTCTATTCTTCTTCTTCTTCTTCTTCTTCTTTCTTCTTCTTCTTCTTCTTCAGAATTTCTTGCTTCGCTTTCACACCATATGCACATGCTAGTGTACTTGTGAGATGATGATATTTTTCTTTTGATCGTTCGTAGTGACTCTCCTTTCTAGCATTAGTACAATCTTCTTGGATGTGGCCTACCATCTTTCAGTTGTCACATACAAGCTCTTCTTCGTATAAAGGATTGTGTTGTACCTTAAATCTCAATTCCACCATGCAGATATTTGTATCATTATGAAGACTATCCTTCTTTCTGGAGTTGGTAGCTTTGCTTTCATACCTGCACTCATAAGTAGCTTCAAGAAGTTTCCAAATTTTATGAAATGTTGTGCAAGTAGTAATAAGATTAAATACATTTGTGTCTACAGCACAATAAAAGATATGCATAGCTTTTGCATCAAGGCTAGCTAACTTCTTCTCTTTCTTCGTGTAACTATAATAAGGCTTGTTGATTATAGAGGATGTGAGAATAGGAGTGATAGTAGGCTTTTTGTAGCCATTTACAACAATTGACCATAAGTCAAAATCTAGAGACTTCAGGTAGAAGCTCATCCGTATTTTCCAATAACTATAGTTTGTTCCATCAAATAGTGGGAGTCTATTTGTGGATTGCTCTTCAGTTGTGAAGTACATACTTGTCATATATGATAATATAGTGATCTATGTAACAGCTGTAATAAATAACAATATTACCTCGCTTTACCTGTATAACCCGCTCTGGTAGTGAGGATCTGCTCCAAGGATGTTAAGCCAAATAATAGAGTCCTTGTTCGGATAACAATTGAAGGAGCAATTGGTATGAGCAATAACACCTCTATAAGGAACACCTATATAATATCTCTAGAAGGAGCACCTGCTCTGATACCAATTGTAGGAACAATTGGTATGATAACAATACCCATATTAAGAAAACTTTTCTCTGATACCAATTGTAGGACCGTTTGTAGGAACGAGTTGTAAAGCACAATACTCTAGAGGGGGAGTGAATAGAGTAGGCAGCGGAAATTAACTATTTTAAAATATTAGTAACAAGATCACATATATATCACAGATATGTAAATGAAAGTAGAGAGTAGAGAGCAAACGCAAACACAAGGATGTATACTGGTTTCCCTCTTGTGAGGACTAGTCCAGTCGGAAGAACTCTAGCTTCCAGTTGAATCTACTATGAAAATTACCACAAGTTTTCATCTGAAGTTCTTGCAACTTCTACAATGCGAGCTTTGATCCGAAGTAATCGACCAACTTCAATTGTGAAGTGTCTATCTTCAATCAAGCCTCTAATTACAATCACTCTGAAACTTCTAGACCGTACCGTACTGACAAATCGACTAGAGGATTGTAACTGGTTTAGGATTTGAAAGTGAAAGCTCAGAACACTTTAGAAGAAGTAGTAGGCTTATAGAGAAGAGATATGAAAGTGAATTGGTGTGTTGAAATGATCAAAATACTTCTCTATTTATAGTTTTTCCAAAGGCAGAATTCTGACAAAACTCGGGCAAAATTCGGACAGAACTCTATGAGAAAATCTCGTTGGGATCCGTAGCTGCAGGAAGACCAAGTTCAAAAAGCAACGGGCACTAGCCGAATTCGGGCCGAACTCGGGCCGAATTTGCCTGAAGTTCTATCAGGGTTTTGTAAATCGGTTTTTGGGTTTTTTAAAAAGTTAGGCAGTTAAGAAGTAGTTTGGGCTTTTGTAAGTGGGCTTGTTTTCAAAATGAAAGGGTATTTTGAAAAAGTTTCTTGGGTAGCCTATTTGCCAGTACGATGCAGTTTATATCGTATTCCTAGACTCAATAAATATAAAAATACATTGATCAAATAGAAAAACCAAGAGCACTTTGATGACGTCTTTCTTCAAATATTTGAGCAGACTTGAAGACGCCTTTTTCACTTGACGGCAGTCGTCCAAAGATAAACAGATCTAGAAATTTGAATACCTTTCGGGGACTTCGCCCTCGAACTCCTACGGGGAGGTGCTGCCCCCTCGACCCCTGTCCGCTGATCGGGCAGCGGAATCCCCGATGCGAGGCCCCGCATAGGTCGTTAGGCGGTTCAGAGACATCTTCTTGTATGATGCCGTCTTTTGTCCATCAATATTACTATATTGCATATATATGTTCTGGTTTGACAAAGTTTGATCATGCTTACTGTATGTCTATAAGAAACATATTAGACAAATAAAACAATATGATACAAGCATAGCAATATGATAGAACATTTATGACAATGCTAAGTTTAAGTAGTAATATGATAGTGATTACATGAATATTAGTGATGTTATTATGTTAAACTTAATTGATTAGCCATATTCAAAAACATGATATAACTAACAATCTCCCCCTTTTAGATTATGGCAAATCCTTTAAGTTTAATATATATACAATAGATGCATGTATCACTAATAACCCATAATACTAGAATATTGTGTGCTAACTTAAACTTATTTCTCCTCCTTTGACATGATAAAAAATAAGTGTAGAAGCATGAAAATTTCAGCAAATTAAGCCTTACGCGCCCAAAGCCAGAGGAGGATATATGCGCCCATCACCCTGTGAAGCTATATGCGCCTATCAGCCTGTGAAGCTATATGCGCCCATCACTCTGTAAAGCTATATGCGTCCAGCATCCTGTGAAGCTATATGCGCCCATCATCCTATGAAGGAGGGCGCATAGCCTGAAATAGGGCTATGCGCCCAAGCCTGACTCAGTCAAAGCCATGATCAAAACGTACACCGAAGCGTACGGCCACGTCAGTCTCCACGAGCAGTCGTGCACCGAAGCATGCGGCCACGTCAAAACCATGACCAACCCACGATCTCACAGCTTGTATGCGCTTACACCCTATGCGCCCAAGGCAGGGCTATGCTCCCATATGAAAACTAGTATGTTTCCTTCATGTGGGCGCATAGCATCATTCCAGGTCAAGAACAACTATAAAAGGGGGGTCTCATCCCTCTTCAAAACACAGAACGGAGAGCATTTTCAAGAGCCAAATTGCTGCACTTCTTGCCAGTGAGCCGAGAGTTAGCAATTTTCTTAGGTTTTCTTCTACTTTTGGAATCGGAGTGTCAATGGAGTAAAGGAGCAACTACAGCTCGATCTCCATCGTCCCATTCCCCAGAATTCTTTTTTTGTACTTGGGGATCCTCAGCGCAGGATCTCTCAGGCGTACTCGATTTGTGGTACCTTGCGCTAATAAAGAAAAGACAGCGTTTCTTCTTCTTTTTGTGTGTGTCCACAAAAATGACGACTCTACTGGGGACTACCTTTTTCTCTGACGAGAAGGTGGTGACGCAATCCGATACCGACAAAGTGGGGAGCACTCAGAAGATGTTGATCGTAAAATTCGATCAGCAGGCGTTCGAAGAGATGCTCTCGAGGGACGGCTCTACCCCCTCAAAATCAGCAAAGCCAAACAAGTCTCACAAGACTTGGCTTCCGAAGGCTCGCTGCACATATCCTGCTAGTGTCATAGCAGATATGTAGCTGGAGGACTTTGTCACATGGGCGCATGACTTTGCCATAAAAGATCCCCAAATGGAGAAGGCTCACACCGTTCTGGGCTCTACTAGCCCAGTGACTTCTTCCCTCCATAACAAACGATAGAGTGTTCGACACTCGAGACTTGGCAGAGAAAAATACTACGATGCCAAAAATCAGGGTGTGCGACACTCTGGCCAAACCCGGCGAGGCTCACAAACGAAGGAGGCAAAACTGGAAGAAAACAGTGCTGCTCCACCAAGCATACGCCCAAAGCCATGCACCCAAGGGAGTGTTTGGGCGTATAGCCCCAACCAGAACACTTTTGTCTTCAGCAGGCTGGACATCCAGGGTCATGCGCTCAAGGCTATGCGCCCAGGCTCTCTCGATCCATACTATGCGCCCACATCAAGGCGACTCAAACATGCTGTCAAGAAGCATGCGCCCAAGCCCAGTCTCCATGTTCTATGCGCCCACAGCAAAAAGACAGGCCCCAACGCGTATAGCACAGAGCTTTCTTCAAGGACATCCCAGAACTTAGGTGCTGGTGTTGCCCTGCACATGAACTAAGTCTGGATGCGCCAACTCTCCTTACGAACCTGCATGCAAAGCTTGGCGATGCATGCAACATGGGTTGTAAGGCACAACTCCCTTCCGCTGACTTACGCGACATGATAAATCATAAGCGTAAAGCGAGTGAGGACATAACAATCCATAGTGCACACCCGTGCACCAATATTATTATCAACTATTGTTGCTCCAAAGTAACAAGAGTACCTCAGAGAATGTCCGTGTTTCGACGGCTCCATTTCTTTGACGATGAGAAGCCACTGTGTGTTTCATCTAACATGGCTTCATGGGGTCCTCCTTACGGGATCCCCAATCAAAGACGGTGGACCACAAACCCAACTTTCTTTTTCAGTTCCACGAGAAGGAGAAGGCGAAGTCTACCAACAGATGGCCAATAGGTTGTCACATCTGAAGGAGTCTATATGGGCACCCGGTCAAAGGTAAGGTTCCGTATAGACGATGAAGAATCCCAAGCAGGAGGTAGTATTCCCTTAGGGTCTGAAGCAGATGACCCCCATACTGGGGGTAGCCATCCAGAGGACGACGATCTCTCCGAGTCTGATGGCGACTATCTACCTCCTCTACCTGAAGACGAAGGACTTGCCCACTCAGAGACAGACAGCATCAGCACCAGTTGTACTGTTTCTTCTGTTCATCCTCGTATGTTATCTACATATATAGCAGACGGAGAAAGACCTGAAGAAACTAGCGACTAGACCAGCAAACGGCTAGAGGGTCTTGAAGTATCATTCGCCAAGATCACCGATATGCATACCAGTATCATGGCGGTTCAAGCTGCTGGGGCTGTTCCTCCACCTCAACAAAATGTCTCGGCTCACGTTAGTCCGGCACATAGCAACAACCCTCCTTCCCTACAAAAGGAGTATTATTCCGTTGTGTATCCTCCAAATCTTGCAAATAATGGGGGTGGTCCTTCGCCAACGACGCCTGACAACCGTTCAGCAGCTATTTTCTAACACCTGCTCAATCAACAGGATGCGATTGATTCCTTGGGCGCCCATCTCGACACCATCTCGCACAAAGACGAGCTTCAAAAGATGGGGATATCTCAACCGTATCCCCCTGAATGGGAGAATGCCACTTGCCCTCCCAACTACAAGCCGCTGACGCTGAATTCATTTGACGGATTGACTTTTCCTCGTCAACACATGACGTACTTCAACACGCAGACTCTACACTTGCCCAGAGATGATCCGTTTTTGTCGAAGCTGTTTATTAGCACCTTGCAGGGGGTAGCCTTCGAATGGTTCTACAGTCTGCCTAACGGATGTATCAATTCATTCAAAGACTTGGAGAGGTTGTTCCTCAACAGGTTTTACGAGAGTGGCATGCATGTTACTATATCCACTCTCATCGAGACCAAGCATAGGAGGACTGAGTCTGTCATCGCCTTCTTCAAATGCTTCAGGCGGCTAGCACTGAAGATGCCCTTCGGCATACCAGACTCAGAACTTATGGATACCTGTCGACATAACTTCCTTCCCATGGTAAAGTTTTGTCTGGGCATACATAAGTATGATACATGGTCCACTTTTATTGGGGCCGCTGATGTTGCTAAAAACGACGTTCCTAACTTGGAGCTACTGGGTTAAAAACAACCAAATCCGAAGACAAGGGCAAGCATCCTCAAACTATCCCTGTCCGTGGGGGTAAAGGGAAAGAAGTCCTGAAGGTCGACACATCCAAGGGAGCTTCCAATTCTCAGGGCACCTCCGACAAGCCTAAGGAGACCTTCTCCTTTGACGAAGACGATGTCATCACTATCTTCCACACACTGACGAAGGGTAATAAGCTGACATTGCCTCCAGCACGACGTCCTGTAGAGGCAAACCAACTCAATGATCCCAAGTACTGTCTTTATCATCAGTACGTGTATCACTCTACCAAGGACTGCATCGTCCTGAAGAAGAAGATACAACAGCTTATCGACAGCCAAGTGATCAATCTCGAAACTGAAGACAAGGTCGTATCTTCTAACATGATCTCTCTTCAGTGTGGTGACTTTCCTCCTACAAAGGTCCCGGAGTCCCGATTCCTAAAGCAATAATAGAAATTGTCAACCTACCACCATCTTGCAACTCAACCTTGGTGCCACTCACGACTGAACGTGGCGAGATCATATGGGTCCAACCGGACCTTGTGTAAGAAGTGACACAGGGGGTGGTACCTCCTAAAGCAAAAAGGGGTAAGATGTACGAGTCATGATATATGGTATCCTCTCCCATCTACGAGGTTCTATCTGGCGAGACACGATCGGAGAAGACTTACCTTCGGACATACGACCCTGTACAAGAAGAAGCAGTACCCTCTTAACCTCCTACAGCCCCCACAAGCTCAGAAGCCGGCCCGTCTAAGCCTTCAACTTCGGACAAAGCCAAGCAGAAAGAGACGAGGTTTGATAAGTCTCTGAAGGCGCCAACTCCCGAAGGCATGGATTGGCCCTACAACTTTGACATACTGGCACAGCTAGCCAATACACCTGCCAGGTTGTCTCTGTTCGATCTGCTGTGACTCTTCAAAGAAACGCGGAAGACCTTAAGCGAAGCTTTACTACATGCCGACTCGTATCTTGCTGAAGTCAAAGCCCCCGCTGAAGATCATGTCTCCTATCCTCACTGCCACAGTACTCTGGAAGTGGTGCCCAACATCACCTTTTCACAGGAGGACATACTACTAAAAAATAATCGTCATGATAGACTTCTGTACTATACAGGGTATATCAGAGAGATCAAGGTGGATCTCATGCACATCGATACAGGATCCTCCCTCAGCATCATTCCTAGGAGTTTGCTTCAAATTTTGGGAATCCCTCTGCACAAGCTATCTGCAACTAACACAACTATCATGGCTTTCAATGCTGGTCGAAACCCATCCGCTGGACAAGATCCGTCTCAAATGCCAGATCGGCGATCTCCAAACGGTGGTTTCCTGCTACGTGATCGATGCCAACGTATTCTACAACGTCATGTTGGGACGTCCATGGATACACGAGAATAAGATCGTTCCTTCCATACTTCATCAGTGCTTCAAGTACGTCAACAGCGACGGTGTCGTGAAGACGGAGTTTGCTGATGTCGATCCTTTCAAGGGTATCGAAGCTTACAATGGGGATTCGGTACTTTACCAATCTCAGTCCCCTAAGGATGATGACAACGAAGCTGACAATGAAGCTGAAGCAAGTCCATCCTCCAATTATGGTCCCCTGATTATTCGAGTCAAAGGTCGTACTACTCCAAAAATTACTCTGATGCCTCTCACAATCTGGATGAAAAAGAAGAACCCTGACAAGGTCAAACCATTTACCATCACTCTCAACAAAACACCCCGGGAGGAACCTACTGATGCTTGTCCTCCTAAACCTGAAGAATTACGCTACGTGGTGAATTTGGCCAAGACTGTGGCTCCGCTTCTAGCTGATGATCCTCTCAATGAGTTTATTAATACTCATAGTAATGTACCTTCAGCGGATGATGTTATCCCTGAAGAAGAACTTGCATATTTCCTTAGTAAAGGTTTATCTTTGAATTACTTCGATGTCTATTAATCTGTAAACCACTACATAGATACGATATACGCTCTAGAGAACGGCATAGGACCATACCTATGTATGTCGGTCACGATGCCTCACCTGCGGGAAAAAGTTTACCCAGAAGATATCCACTACTTCATCGTTTCAGCCAGAAAGAAGGATGAAGAACTAATCATCTTCGGTCGTATAATTGGCGAGAGAAAGTTCGTTCCAGACTCTACTTCTCCAAAGCACAACACAAAGGCTGGCTATGACTCTGGAAAAATGCAACTTTTTGATATAGTTGGTAGGCCAAGAATATCATCCAAAACACGGAATATGACATCAAAAGTGACCAGGAGCTAAATTGTGGTCGGGTACGACGATTGCCAATACGACACTTTGCTCCTCCCGGCAAACCTGAGAACTACTATCAACGAAACAGTGTTGGTTTGGGCTACGTCACTCCTCCAACAACTCCCAAAAGATCAGATGATGAAGTAGATCGTTGTTCTCATTCTTCTGACTCCTCCCTCTGGGACTCATACTCCAGCATTGGCGACATATTCAAGGTAACTCTGTTCGTCAACATGGTTTTTGTGGACCAAATTGTAGACGATGACCAATCAATCGAACTTGAACAATGGGCTCAAAAGATGGATACTAGGTGGGAGCTGCACTTCGAACAACGTGAACCACCTACCGAAGACGAAGTCATCCAAGTCAATCTAGGAGATGAAGCATCTTTCAAACCAATCTTCATCAGCAAAAGTCTATCTGACAACGAACGCCAATCTCTTATACAGCTTATAAGAGAATACATCAACGTCTTCGCATGGAGCTATGAAGATATGCCAGGCTTGGACCCAAAAGTCGCTTTGTACCGCCTGAATATTTCGTTTAAAGCCAAGCCGGTGAAGCAGCAACAACGACGATTCCGTCCAGATGTTATGGAGGCTATCGAGAATGAAGTCAAGAAGCTCATTGCTAGTGGATTCATTCGCGAAGAACAACACCCAGATTGGGTTGCCAACATCGTCCCAGCCATAAAAAGAACGGTAAAGTTCGAGTCTGTATCGACTACCGTGATTTGAACTCTGCATGCCCGAAGGACGAGTTCCCTCTACCGATCACCAACGTAATGATCGATAATACTTATGGCTTCGAGCGGATGTCCTTCATGGATGGGTTCTTAGGCTACAACCAGATCAAGATGTTCCCCGATGATGAGAAGCACACATCTTTTCGAATACCGTTGGGGGTATACTGCTATACGGTGATGCCTTTCGGATTGAAGAACACAGGGGCGACATACCAGCGAGCCATGAACACAATTTTTTGCGATAATTTGCACAAAATAGTAGAATGCTACGTAGACGATATCGCAGTTAAAAGTCGTCTCAAGGGCAACCACCTCCAAGACTTGAGAATGGTGTTCGAACTAATGCGCGCACGCCAACTTAAGATGAATCCAACCAAGTCTTTTCTGGGAGTCTCCAGCGACAAGTTCCTTGGTTTCGTCATTACTTCAAAGGGTATACATCTGGACCCGGAGAAAGTGAAGGCTATCCTCGATTTGTATCCTCCAAGAAACCTCAAAGAGCTACGCGGACTACAAGGAAGGCTAGCCTACATCAGACGATTCATTTCGAACCTCTCTGGAAGGTGTCAACCATTCACTCAGCTCATGAGAGAAGGTGTATCTTTTGTCTGGACTGAACAGTGTCAACGCGTATTCGATGACATCAAGGCGTATCTTACAAACCCTCCAGTATTGGTAGCTCCAATAATGGGGAAGCCCTTCTTACTATATGTTCGCGCTATGGACCATTCTCTTGGCGTCCTATTAGCTCAGAAGAATAAAGGCGGCCATGAACAGGCAATCTACTTCGTCTGCCGCACAATGGAGGGTGCCGAGCACAGATACACACCTGTAGAGAAGGAATGCCTTGCACTAGTATTTGCCATCCAAAAGACATGCCACTACCTGTCTGGGCAGACTATCCACATCATATCTAAAGTCAACCCTCTCAGAATACTCATGACTAAACCGGGTTCTCTCAATTCCCGTTTAGCTATATGGGCAATACTGTTGACTCCATACGATATGATCTTCGTTCCTCAGAAGTCAGTAAAAGGCCAAGCATTAGCTGATTTCTTAGCAGCTCATCCGGTGCCAGAATCGTCCAAACTCTAAAACGAAATCCCCGACGAAGTGGTAGAGTCTAACACTACAACTGAAGAAATCCCCATTTGGAGAATGTTCTTTGATGGTGCATCAAGAACAGGACCCAAAAGAAATATCGTGGCTGGAGTAGGTGTCGTGCTCGTGTCACCTGATCATATGGTTATACACCGTACATATTCTCTTGTGGAACCTTGCACCAACAACGTGGCCGAATATAATGCTCTATTAATCGTCTTACAATTGGCAAAGCAACTGGGAGTTGACTATCTAGAAGCTTACGGCGATTCCAAGCCAATAGTCAGTCAGGTCCGAGGGGATTATGAAGTTCGCCACGAAGATCTCATCCCCTACCATAGAGCAACAATTGAGTTGGTGTCTACTTTCGTTGGATTCTTCATCGAGCACGTATCTCGACTACAGAATATAGAAGCAGATGCTCTAGCAGGTCTCGCTGCTTCTTTGACCGTTCCTACCAATACCCAGCAGTCGATCACAGTGTCTGGTCGAAAACTATTCTGTGTAGAAGATGCCTTGCATATTTATCACAGTTACGCAGCGAAAACAAACGTCGATGTCAAAGACTGGAGATTTCCCTTCATAGACTATGTTGTCTATGGAATCCTCCCCGAGGACCCGAAGGAAGCATTATCCATCCAAAGGCAATCCCTCAGATTTTACTATGATACAGCTACCAAGATGTTGTGCCGACGCTCTTACGACGGGCTACTGTTACGATGCTTATCAAACACAGAAGCCAAACATGCACTCCGGGAGGCACACGATAGAGTTTGTGGTGTACATCAACCAGGCCCCAAATTACAAGATCGCTTTAAAATAATAGGTTATTACTGGCCCACAATGATAGCAGATACTGTTGAATATGCAAAGAAGTGCAAAGCTTGTCAGTTCCAAGCCGATTTTATTCATCAACCTTTGGAGTTTCTACATCCGATGGCAGCATCTTGGCCGTTTGAAGCCTGGGGCATGGACGTCATACGACCAATCAGCCTGCCATCCTCCAAAGGACATCGGTTCATCCTAGCTATAACCGATTACTTCTCCAAATGGGTGGGAGCTATACCGCTCACCAAAGTGAAGGCATCGAACGTGATTAATTTTATTAAACATCACGTCATCTACCGCTTCGGCCTACCTCGCAGGATCATCCATGATAATGGTCCACAGTTCGCAAGCCATGCATTCTATCGATTCTGTGATAGGAATCGAATCCATAACGTAGCCTCTATTGCCTACAATCCAGCAGCTAACGGGCTAGCAGAAGCCTTCAATAAAACCATCATAAAACTTCTCAAGAAGTTCGTGTCTTCAAACAAGCACGATTGGAATAAGAAGCTTAGTGAATGTCTATGGGCCTATCGTACAACGGTCCGGACTCCAACAGGCAGTACGCCATTCTCTCTGGTTTATGGGAGCGAAGCAGTTCTTCCCCTAGAAATCCAGATTCCTTCGCTTCGAGTAGCCTTAGCCAGCGAGTTGACTACCGAAGAAAGCTACCGTCTGCGACTCCAGGAGCTCGAAGTGCTAGACAAAAAATGCTTGTTAGCTCAGCAGCGTATTGAGCTATATCAAGCACGTCTTTCCAGAGCCTTCAACAAAAGGGTGAAGGAAAGAATCTTCCAAGTCGGTGATCTAGTCTTAGCAGTGAGAAGACCAATGGTCATGACGCACAAAACAAAAAGAAAATTCTAGCCTAAATGGGACGGTCCTTTCGTCATAGAATCGGCGTATTCTAACGGTGCGTACCGGCTAACCAAGCCTGATGGTGACTTGCTCATGATGCCTATCAACGGCAAGTTCCTGAAGAAATACTATGTGTAAAGGTTTTTGTTCACATGTGTTCAGTCATGTAAATGTACAGTACGATGTTTATATGATTCAAAAAAAAACTATCTAACTATTATCCGTATTTCAAGAGTCTTGAATACGCCCTGGATAATAGGTCCTATAAAAATTTTCTCCAGTGAAATCATTTCCGTTTTTGACTTCGTCCAAACTCGATTTGACGAAAAAAAGTCACGTCCCCATTACCGCTGAATTGTTTTCTGATAATTATTTACCCAGTGGAATGATTAAATGTTTTACCACGTCCACATAACCTTTGAGCAAAGCATGCATCAATGATAAAAAACAATCTTCTGCTATTACGTCCATATTACCTCTATTAGCAGCTTCATTCAACTTATTATCTATATTCAAATAACTTGAATATAAAACGGATAATAGGTCCACATCATAATTCCCCAGCGAAATACCCACCAGAAATACCCTTACACAAATGCTGTATTAGGCCCTCTAATACAAGTACCACAGATACCACAAGCAAAGTAGGGAGTGAATGCATTCTGTTTATTCAAAATCAGTTACATTCACAGGACTACATCTCATGAGCAAACCAAAAAGTTCTTCATCTCTTCATCTAGATGAGAAATAAAGGATTACATTGATGACCGAAGGAAGCGAAACATAAACTACAGCTAAAGACAGATAGAAATACTGAGACAAAATGTGGACATTTATGGGAACCCACGAATCCTAGTTGTGGCAAGGCATATACCATTCCCTCAACCATTTCGCATATGAAGGATCTATTTGATCAAGGTCCTCGGTCGGGGCAGGAAGGTCAGAACTTCCAGTGCTACTACCCTCAGACTTGTGCTCCTCCTTTACAGCAGCTTCAATCTTGGGAGTAATCCCCCTCCCCCCGATGGGTGCTAGCTCTGCTTTTTCTTCAATTTTTGGTATCACCTCCTCCTTAACAAACGATGACTCTTGCTTAATGGAAGGAGGCGACATCTCCTCCTTCACAACGGTCTCAGCCTTCGGCATGGATGCTGCAAGAGTCAAAGACAGAAGAGAAAATCAGACTAAGAAATTTACAGGAAAAACTAAGTTCTGAAAAGCTTTCATGCGCCCAAAGGGGTATGCGCCTAAAGCAAATGGGCGCATAACACACGAATAGTATGTGGGCACATAATATATCATAGCACGTAGGCGCATAACATGGCAACATGTGGGCGCATAGCTCACCACAGAGTTGGCACATGACTTCTGTGAGCGCATAATGATGCCCACAGTAGTATGTTGCCTTAGGCGCAAGCGCCCAAGCAGAAGAAAAGTTTGAGCGTCACAAATTAACGTCCGAGACTTTGTTTTTTGAGCATGCCCTCACCCAGAATCGGATCCTGGACCGCCGAAGACGCTGCCGCCGGAGGAGAGCTACTCGGCGCAGCCCCCTTGCCCTTCTCGGATCTCTTCGCGACCTTGGGAGACATAGTTCTCAAAGGAAGAAGATGAAGAGTTTTTCTAAAAAATTCTAAGTGAAGGAAATAATGAGCTCTATCTCTCCTTCAGGGCCTATTTATAGGCACAAGCCGCTTCTTATGCGCCCACTAAGCTTTATGCGCCTATGCGCCCATTGCGCAGTATGCGCCCACGTGAAGAACCAGCTCCTTGCATACTATGCGACTACCACTTACTGACGTAGACAGCGTACGAAGGATGGACCTCTTCAAATTCTACCCCGATGAATCTGTCAGTTCAGATTTCTAGGAAGATCTCAACAGTCGTATCTCTCTGACAGGCTGGCCAAACACTATGCGCCCAAGGAGAGAAGTCGTGTTATGCGCCCATTGCATCACAAGAAGACAGTCCATGCTTCTTTTAAAGTATTTCGAACTCGTTCAAATATTGAAAACTTTGAAGGGGGTCTTGTAGAAGCATGTAAATTTTAGCAAATTAAGCCTTATGCGCCCAAAGCCAAAGGAGGATATATGCGCCCATCATCCTGTGAAGCTATATGTACCCATCACCCTGCGAAGCTATATACGCCCAGTATCCTGTGAAGCTATATACACCCATCATCCTGTAAAGGAGGGCGCATAGCCTGAAACAGGGCTATGAGCCCAAGTCTGACTCAGTCATAGCCATGATAAAAATATGCACCGAAGCGTACGACCATGTCATTCTCCACGAGCAGTCGTGCACCGAAGCATGCGGCCACGTCAACACCACGACCAACCCACAATCTTACAGCTTGTATGTGCCTACAACCTATTCGTCCAAGGCAGGGTTATGCGCCCACATAAAAACCAGTGTGTTTCCTTCATGTGGGTGCATAGCATCATTCAAGGTCAAGAACGACTATAAAAGGGGGTCTCATCCCTTTTCAAAACACAGAACGGAGAGCATTTTCAAGAGCTAAATTGCTGCACTTCTTGCCAGTGAGCCGAAAGTTAGCAATTTTCTTAGGTTTTCTCCCACTTTTATAATCGGAGTGTTAATGGAGTAAAGGAGCAAATGCCGCTCGATCTCCATCGTCCTATTCCACAGAATTCTTTTTTTGTACTCGGGGATCCTCAACGCAGGATCTCTCAGGCGTACTCGATTTGTGGTACCTTGCGCCAATAAAGAAAAAACAACGTTTCTTATTCTTTTTGTGTGTGTCCACAATAAGCTTTTCCGTAATTAGAGCTAAAATGAACTCAAGCATAAGTAAAGGAGGAAAGCAAAAATAATCATGATCAAGGAAATAGAAAAAAATAAATCATGAGGAATAGAAATTCACAGATCTAGTATATATAAAAAATGATCACAAAAAAGTATTATTCATAATTTGCCCATACAAATTAGTGAATCAATTCCATAAAGAGTATAATCATCAAAAAGAAATCAAGATACGTATACTAGAATCTATGCAAAATCTATACCAAAGTTCATACATTTGAATTCAATTACCTTAGCATGATATATATCCATCAGATAAATATGAAGGCAATGAAGACAAAATACTTGAGAAGGAGAAATTCAGTCGACTTGAATGCTCCCCCGCAAAGTATGATCAATATAAATATAGATAATCATGAACTTTGAGATAAAATCTTAATAAGAAATGCCAATAAGGATTATCAATAAATTAAATTAATTTTGGCAGGATAACTTTTAGAAACTCAAAAGAATCATTAAACTAGGATAATTAACTATATTTGGCAATATATTTTAAAAACTCATATAAAATGAGAGAGTCAAAAAGTGATAATAATAATAATCACATATTCTCTCATAAAACCAATACAAATCCAAATATCATGAATAACTCAGCAAGATATTTAACTAAGACAATGTAAGTCCATGGTGAACTAGGTATACCACATATTAAGGGCATAAAATAATTGAAACAATTAATTTGCTCCCCCTTAAAATATGCGTATATAGTTTAAAGATAATTTATATGCATAAAATAGATAAAATAAATAGTCACAAGATCTAAGGGATATCCAAGATATGCATCTTTTCTTTCCTTTGATCAAATGCATATAAAATTCCAAACTCAAAACAAATATCATCTATAGGCAAAAAAAAGAAATATCCAATAAATAAACGCTTAAAGAAGAAGAAAATATGTCTACGATAAAAAATATAACACAAATCATTTCACGTAAGAAAAAGATTTTTGAAAGCTGTCTTTAATAATAACATTTGAGTACCGGACAGATTCAATAATCAAAAAGAAATCAAAAAGACTTTTCAAAAATGTGGAATTTATTATGAAAAACTGTCTTAATAAATGTTCGAATGCATCCAGTTAGTCCTTAAACTGAAAGCTGGCGATTCGAATCACAGAAACAATTTCAATAAAAGAATCCATAAATCATATATAAATCCATTTGACAAATAAACATAACTAGATAAATGTCCAAAGAAAAGTGTATTCTAGATATATGGCATGTCAAGGGGATAATTGACTTGAAACAATTAACTGCTCCACCTTTAGATGGCTATATCAAAAATAATAATATTGGCAAAATTTTAAAATAAGATTCAGAGACATATTTTCAGAAGTAGAAAACTAATTCAAAATATTAGGTCTTCTTATCAAAGTTCGTTTTTTCCCTTTTAAAAAGCACGGTGTCCACCTGACAATCGTAAGGTTGAATAAAAATAAATGCTTTGAGAGAGAGACATTCAATATGCATGACTTCTCTCGTACAAAGAATTACTGTTGTAGACAGTAAGTAACTTGAATAAGAAGATAAAAATATAAAGCTCAAAATCATTAAATATTACACAAGTTAAAGACGAAATCACAAGACCATAATATTCAATGAGTAGTCATAAAATCATTAAGTCTGAATATTGAAAAGTGTGACAGAACAGAATATATCAAAAGATGACAAACAATAACCTATGGAAGATCAATGTATGTTACCTTTTGAAAATAAATATCATTAAATAATATTTTCCATCAAGTCTAAAATCCAAAATCCATTAGATAACAATTGCAACTAGATCTCAATAAATCTTTAGTTTATAAAGCATTGATCAGTTAGCCGTAGGGGTACTGTCCCAGCTAACGGAGGTTCAACAAGGAACATTTAAGTACCACTTCACTTCGACCATAGTCATGGTGACAGACAGACCCTTTGTAGGCTTATACCCAAAACAAATCTCTTCTTTAATACCGAGGATTTAAGAAGAATTAGTGCAATATAAAATAAATTATATTCTATGGACTTAAAAATCTTAGAACAATGTAGTATATGGTATAAAATGTATCAATTACATTTATCCATATGTGCTACAAAATCATTGGGTAACAATAAAAAATAAAATATTTGTAAAAGAAATGTAGGACCTAGATACGCTGATGTATTCTGGAACCTAGGGGACTGAGTTAAGTACCTTTGATCCAGGACTAGACGATAGTTGCATTTTAGACCTTAATAAATCGTAAGTCTATAAAGTATTAATCACTTCGGGTTAGCTGTAGGGGTCGGTTCCCAGCTATCGGTAGTCCGAAGACTAGTATACCGTGTCGCTTCAAGTTATTTACACCTGTATGACAGAATGACCCTTTCAGCTTGTGCCTAAAATGATTTCTACTCTTAAGAACTTAGATTCAAAGGAATATATATAGTATCATCGAACATCATCGAAATCCAGAATCCCTAAATATAAAAGAAGTAAATACCCAAAGAATGGTTTATCAAGATCAAGATATTAAAAAAATAATTTAAATAAGAGTCATGTATCCAAAATGTCAACCAAAAAGTCAAGAAAAAACATCATTAAAAGTGGCTTTGAGGAAGAAGCTAATAATAAGAAGTACATGAATTTGTCCAAAGTAATCAATAGCAAAGTATGAGATAAGCACAAGTTTAAAAACAACTTTTTTAAAAATAATATAGAACTTGAACTTAACTCATATATCCCTATAAAGATATTTATACAATATAAGAAACATGTGAGCAATATATGAATGACAATGAATTATTCATGTATCATTAACAAGCAAAAAAAATAAAATTATCACAAGATCAAAAACATGCATAAATAAACTTTATCAGACAAAGATGTAACTGATTCATAAGAAGTTAATAAAAATTAAATATGAGAATCAATAGTGAATATATTACGCAAGCACATGGTTAACATAAAAGTATAAGTATATACTTTTCAAGTAAATAGAAGATTTGTGCTAAACATACATATTTACAAAATACTTATCAAAGTAAATATGACATGTTAAAGATAAATCGGTAAGAAGTGGCCGTTAAAAAATATTAAAGACGAAGAGTCAAAACATATTCACCAAAAAAAAACTCCTATGCATGCTTCAAGAATAAAGATTAAAAGTAAAGAACATACATAGACAAATGTGTCACACTAGTAGAAAATAACATACTATATATTGTGAACTAATCATTTAAGCTAAACAGCAAGTCATGCTAGGATTATGTCTCACATTGATTCAAACAATAAATAATTTAAAAGATATCAATGAAAGCTAATAGCAAGATATCAGTAAGAACATGCTAGATAAAAGATACTATTTAGGAAGCATGTTACCGAAGTGGTTCTAGTGACCACACTTATGTTGGTGCAATTGCTTGAAAGATAACCTTTGTAGCTTTGCAATCACCAACATGCTCCATGGTTCTAAGGTTCAGCATAAGTAGCTCCACCTGAAATATTAGGTGAAGACTTTGGTATCCAATACTTGGATCCACATTTGTTAGCTTTGGGAACCCATTTGTATAAGTTCATATCAACTAGCTTTCTAATCTGACAACAATTAAAAATATGTCCATTCATACCGTAATAATGACATAAAGAATTAACATTAGTGCTATGTGCAGTAGTATGAGAACGTGCAGTAGTTTGGTATGATCTTCACGGATACTTGAAATAGAAAGTATGGTTGTGTGAAGCTTTAGCTTTGCTTGCTTCCTTTCTAGATGATCTGTCGTTTTTGACTTTATGATGTGTTACGTGTCTTGTGTTAGACTGAGTCATAGGTTGTACTACCTGCTTTCCCAGTCTAATATCTAACTTTTTAGAGTTAGCACAGATCTCATCATATTTAGTATTAAGAGCATCAATTCTACATGAAGAAATAGAATACTTCTTCTTTTCTGATTCTAGTTCCTCCTGAAGTTTAGCATTTTCTTGAGTCTTTTTCTTAATGCAATCAAGTGCCTAATGCAATCTAAACTCAAGTGTGAAAATCTCAGTAGAATTATCAGAAGTAGAAGTATTTCTTGCATCATTCAATAAGCAAGTAAGCTTTTTATTTTTACGCTTATAGGATAGAATATCCTTTCTAGCTTGCTTATACTTATCTAATACTTTCTTGTGTTCTTCTAATAGATCACTGAAAGCATCAGATAACTCATCATAAGAAAATTTATTCTCTTCAAGAAGGGAATTATTCTGTACCTCGTTAGATAATGCCATTGAAAAAAATTTGTAGCTTTACGAGGTCTCTATTCTTCTTCTTCTTCTTCTTCTTCTTCTTCTTCTTCTTCTTCAGAATCTCTTGCTTCGCTTTCACACCATATGCTCATGCTAGTGTACTTGTGAGATGATGATATTTCTTCTTTTGATCGTTCGTAGTGACTCTCCTTTCTAGCATTAGTACAATCTTCTTGGATGTGGCCTACCTTCTTGCAATTGTCATATACAAGCTCTTCTTCGTATAAAGGATTGTGTTGTACCTTAAATCCTAATTCCACCATACAAATATTTGCATCATTATGAAGTATCCTTCTTTCTGGAGTTGCTAGCTTTGCTTTTCATACCTGCACTCATAAGTAGCTTCAAGAAGTTTCTAAATTTTATGAGATGTTGTGCAAGTAGTAATAAGATTAAATACATTTGTGTCTACAACACAATAAAAGATATGCATAGCTTTTGCATCAAGGCTAGCTAACTTCTTCTCTTTCTCCGTGTAACTATAATAAGGCATGTTGATTATAGAGGATGTGAGAATAGAAGTGATAGTAGACTTTTTGTAGCCATTTACAACAATTGACCATAAGTCAAAATCTAGAGACTTCAGGTAGAAACTCATCCGTGTTTTCCAATAACTATAGTTTGTTCCATCAAATAGTGGGAGTCTATTTGTGTATTGCTCTTCAGTTGTGAAGTACATACTTGTCATAAGTGATAATATAGTGATCTATGTAACAGCTGTAATAAATAACAATATTATCTCGCTTTACCTGTATAACCCGCTCTGGTAGTGAGGATCTGCTCCAAGGATGTTAAGCCAAATAATAGAGTCCTTGTTCGGATTACAATTGAAGGAGCAATTGGTATAAGCAATAATACCTCTATAAGGAACACCTATATAATATCTCTAGAATGAGCACCTGATCTGATACCAATTGTAGGAACAATTGGTATGATAACAATACCTATATAAAAAGAACTTTGCTCTGATACCAATTGTAGGACGGATTATAGGAACGAGTTGTAAAGCACAATACTCTAGAGGGGGGTGAATAGAGTAGGCAGCTGAAATTAACTATTTAAAAATATTAGTAACAAGATCACATAATATATATATCACAGATATGTAAATAAAAAGTAGAGAGTAGAGGGCAAACACAAACATAAATATGTATACTGGTTTTCCTCTTGTGAGGACTTGTCCAGTCGGAAGAACTCTAGCTTCCAGTTGAATCCACTATAGAAAACCACCACAAGTTTTCATCCGAAGTTCTTGCAACTTCTACAACGCGAGCTTTGATCCGAAGTACTTGACCAACTTCAATTGTGAAGTGTCTATCTTCAATCAAACCTCTAATTACAATCACTCTAAAACTTTTAGACAGTACCGCACTGGCAAATCGACTAGAGGATTATAACTGGCTTGGGATTTAAAAATGAAAGCTCAGAACACTTTGGAAGAAGTAGTAGGTTTATAGAGAAGAGATATGAAAATGAATTGGTCTGTTGAAATGATCGAAATCCTTCTTTATTTATAGGTTTTTCCAAAGGCATAATTCTGACAGAATTCGGGTAGAACTCTATGAGAAAATCTCGTTGGGATCCGTAACTGCAGGAAGACCAAGTTTAAAAAGCAGCGGGCACTAACCGAACTCTGGCCGAATTCGGGCCGAACTCGGTCTGAATTTTCCTGGAGTTCTGTCAGAGTTTTTGCAAATTGGTTTTTAGGCTTATTAAAAGTCAGGCAGTTAGGAAGTAGTTTGGACTTTTGTAAGTGGACTTATTTACAAAATAAAAGGGTATTTTGAAAACGTTTCTTGGGTAGCCTATTTGCCAGTATGATACAGTTTATATCATATTCCTAGACTCAATAAATATAAAAAATATATTGATCAAATAGAAAAATAAGAGCACTTTGATGACGCCTTTCTTTAAATATTTGAGCAGACTTGAAGACACCTTTTTTACTTGACGGCAGTCGTCCAAAGATAAACAGATCTGGAAATCTGAATACCTTTCGGGGGCTTCGTCCCTGAACTCCCACGGGGGGCACTGCCCCCTCGACCCCTGTCCGCTGACCGGGCAGCGGAACCTCCGATGCGAGGCCCCGGATTGGTCGTTAGGCGGTTCAGAGAAATCTTCTTGTATAACGCCGTCTTTGGCCCATCAATATTTTTATATTGCATATACATGTCCTGGTTTGACAAAGCTTGATCATGCTTTCTGTATGTCTATAAGAAACATGTTAGACAAACAAAACAATATGATACAATCATAGCAATATGATATAGAATAATTATTACAATGCTAAGTTTAAATAGTAACATGATAGTGATTACATGAATATTAGTGATGTTATTCACTACAACAATTATGACATACAATAGCAGTTTTTCTATAGTGTTCAAGTGTCTCCGCTATAGAATGTTATCAACAATAGCATTCTTTCTGCAGTGCTATAAAAATATCTACTTATAGTGTTTCCTGAATGTTGTAGAATCTATAACATTCATCTACTGCTAAATGTAATACTTTTAGAAATATCGTAAACAATTATACAACACTTTTAAAGTATTGTCTTAAATTTTATTTCCTTCAACTTTTTTTTACTTAGCCGCGTGTGCCAAAAAATTGGCGCTCATTACCAGCAGAAAACTAGGTTTTTCCCTTTCCTTTCTTCAAAATTTTTGAGGTCTCTTTGTATTCTTGCATCTCTTGTGTTCAGAAGAAAAGCGTTCCAATAAAAATCCCTAAATTCCTGATGTCCAAAAACAACTCATTCCTTAATCTGACGGGATCCATCTCCACCCCTCCTCTCTCTCCCCCAACAAAATCCTTAAATCGATAGGAAGAAAAAAAAGAAATGGGAAGTTAGATCCTGTGGAAGAGACTGTCCCCGCTGTCGAAGGAGATCCGGAAGCCCTCCTTCCCGTCTCCAATCGCCCCGATTTCTCCTACGTCCTCGAGCTCCTCGAGTCCACCAACCTCAAATACTTCATCATCGTCAGTTTTACTCACCCTAACTCCCTCTCCCACTCATTGATTCCTACTTCCTTCCTTAATCAACTCATTCATTCGCAGGTTATCAAGGGACAAGATGACGCCCTCCGCGTGTGCGGCTTGATCTCTGGCACCTACGTCGAGTATCCTCAAGTATGCACTCCACCCATTTGTATTAATGCCCACTCCAAATTTTTTTTCTGTTCTATAGGGGGATGTAGTAGGGGCTGTATATTATAGGGGCGGCAAGATAAAGAGGGTAGGCATTCTTCATTTCGGGCGCTAAGGAGTGCATGTCTGTTTGTATATATATATATATATATATATATATATATATATATATATATATATATATGCATGTGTGTGTGTGTGTTTGGGCGCTAAGGAATTTATGTTTAGTTAAAAGGGTACAAGGTGGAAGGGGGGTCATTCTAATGCAAATCTGTTAGGAGTTTTCAGTTTTTGGCACTAGTAAGTATTGGGTAAGAGATGTTTTCCAGTTTTGATGGAAACTTCTGGTAAGTTTTATGGAACAGATAAACACTTCTGATCCTGATACTTGATATGTAAATGCATTCATTACTTCGACATGACTTAGTATTCCACTTGAATAGAAGAAGAGCCACCTCGCCACAAGATAAGGTTGTCAGTAAGTACAAACAATTAGTAGACTAGTTCTATTGTTATAATATATCCTAAAGGACAATAATGAGAAACCTTTGTGAAAATGTTCAATGGAGAAAATTGCTCAATGGAGAAGTTCGTAAGCATGTATAGACACATGATATGTTAGCTAGATGCACTTCTTTTGGAAAGGAATATTCAAATTTAGCTGACTATGTATTTTCCGGAGCATAGCTAAATGCCATGCGCTACTACACTGGACTTTCTGCCTAATGTGCAAATAGTGGAATACAAAATAGTGTTAAGAAATTCCAAAGCAATTTTTATTTGAAACTTATATGTATTTGGACTATGTAATGAAGGTAAAATCTCCTCTAGTGAAAAGATCTTATATGTCATTGTAATTGAGCAATTGAATTATGTATTAGAATTGTTTGATCGAGGATTGTATGCTGGGCCTGTTGGTTGGTTTGGAGGAAATGAAAGTGAATTCGCTGTTGGGATCAGATCAGCCTTGGTTAGAAAGGTACAGTAATAGTGTTTCTATAGATGACTGATATGTACTAATAGAATTGCTTATAAACATTTTTTAATGGAAAACCTTTCCATGATTACTAGTTTCTTATATTTAGCCTCTGCACTTTCTTTTTTGTTCCAGCCCAACATTTTATTTTTTATTTGTATTAATTTCTGTAACTGTAAATTTCTTCTAACTAGAACACGACACTTGATATTAATATTTTAAATGTGTATTCTGTAAAGGTGGTTTTTTATGTAAGGATTTTACACGTCAAAAATTGTTGTGTGTTTGCATTTGGCTTTTGTGTAATTTTGACGTTTGGGGTTTTCTGCGTCTTTCTTCGATTCTCTCGCACTTTCTTTGATTTGGGGAACGGTTTCCGTGTTTCGTTCCCACCGATAAGATATGTATATATAGGTAGGTTCTCAGATGGGACATAAATAAGCTTATTTGGTTTTACAGTCGAATTCTATTTTGCAGTTATGAGTTATATATTTGATGTGTTTTTTGCATGGCTGGGACAAAATAAATAACTAAATGATTGTTGGGAAGCACCTTCAGTTTTCCATAACAACCAAACAAACCAAACTTTTACCAAACCTTCAGAGTTCTTCGAATTCAAATCCTATACCATCTGATAAATGTCAAGTTTAACAAATGATATTATATTCCCAGGTTCCAAATTTGCACCCGCCATCAAATAATCATGTTCCTGGAACTTCCCAATCCCCTCTGCAGACTACCACCATGTAGAGACACGTCACAGGGTTAGCAAAGTGCAGCTAGATTCCAACAAATCCTAGAATTTCTTCA
Organism: Iris pallida; assembly: GCA_029216955.1. Lineage (NCBI taxonomy): Eukaryota > Viridiplantae > Streptophyta > Magnoliopsida > Asparagales > Iridaceae > Iris > Iris pallida. Next base: position 7,437,239 of record JANAVB010009400.1, on the reverse strand, counting down.
GGTTTGGCAGGTTTTTGAAGCTTCTCTGATCATATTCTTAGTGTAGGAAAAGTTATTTATGCCTAAGGTTGTTCTCATGGATATTTTAAGAAGCTTTCTAAAGTTGTCCAATTGAGATTTGTGAAATGCATTTCCTATGCAAATTCATTAATCATTTACTTCTTAAACATGATTGTTGTTTGCCCAAGCTCAAATATTTATCCTTAACACTGTTATATTTTTAACCCGCAATTTTTGACGTGTAAAATCCTTGCATAAAAAGCAAATGCAAACACACATATGACTAGAACATGAAATAATTTATGTGAGATGTTTTTTGACCTACATTTTCTAAATGGTCTGATTGGATTGGAACAACATTTATGAGGATTGAAGGAGTTAGAGTTTCTGTGCACGTTTACATGCCAAATAGTATATAGGTCAAGGTTTTAAGTGGTATGGACGAAAATATTATCAGGATTACTTGGGGCTTCTTGAGAAGAATGAGTTTTTCTTGAGTTACTTTAGTTAAATTTCCATTAATACTGCACTTGTCTTTTCCTCTTATATGTTCTGTAAAATATTAAGGGCAAATTGCTCGTTACAATAGTCCTTGAGCTTCTAATAGTTTGTTTCACAAATTTTTAGATCACCACACACTAAAATGTTATCCACAAGTTTCATGCTTTAACAGTATAAGAAAACTAGTTAAGAAATTTATAAAAATTGGGATTTAAGCAATGCTCTATTTTATTTCTTTGATTCATAGAAAGTTCTTGCACACTATGAGTACCTCATTAGCATGATGTGGACATTCTGAAAAGTAAACAAAAATGGTAGCTTACTTTTGTGGAAGGTACCTCGTTAACTGAAAATATCAGACTACATAGAAAGAATCTGTGGTTCTATCGCATATGGGAGAGCCTTAATGCACAGGTTTGAGCCTATTTCTGTACATAGATTATGAGATACTGTGTTGTACTTGTACTGTATAGAGGATAACCACCTCCAGTCATAGTATGTGGGGTTGGAATGCCAGGTCCAAAAAGCTAATGTAAGATTGTAAATACAATGTGTCACCTAAATCCTTAGTGTATGGCTCACCAAAACATAGCCAATGTCAGAGAACCCTTTAGTAATTGGATGACTTGATAAAATATGCTTTGGAACATAATTTTTCCGTTCCAAAAGGATCATTTTGGTGTAGTGAATGTTTTTATTGGTTAAGATAGTGTTTATCTATAAGTCAAATTTAATCAACTAAACTAGGTTTAGATGTCAAGTGTGTATGAGCTTGACCTGGTTGGTTTTCATGACCTAAAATGTACATAAAGTAAGAGCCAAGATCAAACTATGACCAGACCTAAAGGTAAACTATAATCCTTGACCAAAATGGTCTATGTGTTCCTAATGCAGGGACTTAAATCAGGACACTTGATATAAGCTATAACAAGTTCTATAAAAAGCATCCTTAAGAACTTGTCATTTCCATAGTTCTGCTGCAACTTCATCTCATTATCATTTGCTTACGTTTATTATTGTTACAAGGCCACTGTCCAAGACTGTGAGGTTCAATGTGTTGAGAGTTATTTCGGCTCGCTCAACAGATGTGGAAAGAAGGTTAGTGAATATAATGTTGTAACAGTATATAATGGAACCATAAGGTGAGTCAATGTTGTTGAAATATACTATAGGTGAGTCAATGTAGTTGTATATACACTATAGGTCGCTTTTACTGGTCACCTACCTTATAGGAAGTAAGGTCTAGTTTTTATCATATTGTTGTCAAAAGTTGCTTTTATTTATTTTTTACATTTGTAGTTGAAAAGTTCTAAAATGGATTGTCATTTTTATCAGAAAACATCAAATAAAAGCTTTGTGTTACAGGTGTTTTCTTGACTTTGTTGATAATATCTATGCGGAGGGTGAAAAAGCTTAACAAATTTGAGAAGATTATTTGAGAACTGTCCTGATGTTCTTCTTCGATTTGTTGATTCCCTAATCTTTTGCATCTTGAGTTTTTGGTGGATGTGATAATACCCAAATATAGAAAAGAAGGTTAATACACATGATATACAAATGTATAGATGGGGGAGCATGAACCCCCTCTCATGATCGATGAAAGAGAAGATAGATTAATATATGGTTAGTTGTAAACTTATGTTTTCTACTGGGTTTTCCTCTAAGAAAATCTTGTGTAGTTTGTGAATTTTTCATTCTGATTAATGTAAATATAGTTTTTCCTTTGAGAAAACCCGGTAAAACATCTGGTTTACTACTGCTTATCAGGGCTATTTTTGCGTATTCTTTGAGAAGTAGCAGTAAAAGCTGTTTGGTAGCACTCTTAGTTCATTTCATGGTGTCAAATGTTTCTATCTTATTTTTTATATAATAATGTGTTTTCTTCTCAATTTTGTGTAGATTGGCGTATAAGTTTTGATGGTTGTGGATAGCTAGAAGGAAAGAGACGATCGAGCTATTTTTGGCCTACAGATATTTGTAAATGAAATGGTTATTTTGGACTACAGATATTTTGTAAATGGAATGGTTTATTTTGGCGCACAACTACTTTTTTCTACATCTTGAATGTTTTAATGACAACTATTTTTTGTACATCTTGAATGTTTTAATGAAACATGTTCATATTTTGGCAAAACTTTTCTATATCTTGATTGATCAAAATGGAAGTTGCAATTGAAATTGTTGAAATCAAAATTGCAATTTAGCATGAATTTCTATGGTTATTTGTATGTGATACAAAACAGGTTATGAAATATGAAATATGAAATTCTGTAGCAGATATGAAATATGAAATTCTGTAGCAGATTTATAGCACTCAAAACGTCTAAATGGCAGCTATCACGATAGCATATGACGAACACTATAAAAATCAAACCATCTACAACATTCTAAAATGCTATAAAGCATTCATAGCATTCACAAACGCTATAAACCATCCACAGCATACACGAACGCTATAATCCATCTACAGCATTCAAGAACACTATAATGTTATAGCGTTCACATGTCTTGACATACTATAGCGTGGGCAATTATAGCAGACAAAATATGCTATAGAAGGATTTCTATAGCGTTCAGCGCATGCTATTGTATGCCATATTTGTTGTAGTGATTATGTTAAACTTAATTTATTAGCCATATTCAAAAATATGATATAATCATTGGGCTAACGCATCCGTCATCACCAGTTATCTATCACCATCGTGTCGTGTACCTTGTTCGTGTCCTTCTTTTCTTTTCATTATCTTATACAATTATATTTTTCCCTTCGTGTCCAACACACCGGACACCTTCCTGTGTTGCGCAGGACACAACATGCCAACATCAAACCTAAACCTAACTTCTGGCTACCATATCATCCCCGCCACCCTAGATCAAACATCCTTGCCATCCTCCGGCAACGCCCGTGTCCGCTGCGTTATTTCCGACCGTTCTATCTCAAGCACTCCCTGTGCATCACCGCCCCCACTGAGTCGATCTCTCATCCCCATTAACGCCCTCACCAAATCCCAGACACCCGATCTTTCGTCGTATGCGCAGACTCGTCGGCGACCTCCTAGACCCGGGGACCACCTGCGCCAGATCCTTTCGCAGCTCCACCTATCCTGGGCCTTTTTCCTTGAGCGGTCATCTCGGATCCACCGTGTGTCTCCCAGACCACCCACCATCGCCTAGTTCCCCAACCATCACCAGCCCGTCTTCCAGTATCTCCTCCTCCCCAATGCCATCACACAAAACCGCCACAGACCCGATGTTTCCTATGACTGTGGCTACCGACTTCGGCCAAGCCTCGCTATTGGTCAGCTCCTATATCTCGGCCGCCTCCATATCTGAGCCTCGCAGTGACCGATCTCGGAGTCAGCCACCACGATTGGTCATCGTTGACCACCGCACCGCCTCCGATCGACGCCTGAGGTCTCGATCCCCGGTCGTGCTTCCCGGACAAGCGATCGGATCCCGGAGTTCCTGGCCTCGCCAGCACCGACGACTTTTGACCGTACGACCGCTTCTCGCAGTCGCAGCCGAAGCAGGTGAATCCCTCTCCTCTGCTCTCTCTCTCTCTCTCTCCCTCTCTCTCTCGTGTCCCTCTCTCATTCTCTATCCTCGCTCCTCCCTCTCGATCCCTCCCTCTCCTTCTCATTGAGCTCTATTCTATCTATATTCCCTCTCTCTCTCTCTCTCTCTCTCTCTCTTTCTGTACTATCTCTTTCTTTATTTTGTTTTATTTATTTAATTTTATTTATTTTTGTCCTAGGAACAGTGGGTATGGGCCTTGGGATATTATATTTATTTTATTTTTTTGAATATTTAGGCTAAGAATAGCAGTATGGGCTCCATATAAATTCTTGGCTCTAATGGGCCTAGTGGTTTGGACTGTGGGCTTTAGTATAAATAATTGTGGGCCTATTTATTATTTTGGGCCAATAGAATTTATATAAGAAATTTTATGTTGGGCCTCTATTCTTAAACGATTATTTGGGGCAATTATATTTTGGGCTTTTAAGATATATTTTATGGAATTATATATATATATATATATATATATATATATATATATATATATATATATATATATATATTTTTATATATATATATATATATATATATATTTATATACATATATGTATGTATATATATATATACATATATGTATGTATATATATATATATATATAAATATATATATATATATATATATATATATATATATATATATATATATATATATATATATATATATATATATATATATATATATATATAAATATGTATGTATGTATGTATGTAAAAAAAAAAGAAAAAATATATATATATATATATATATATATATATATATATGTATGTATGTATATATTTCCAAATAAGATTTCTATTTTGGTTTTTATAAATACTTTCTAAAACTATATACTATTTTGACTAAAATTAATGGATTACTTTCTTAAAATTATGGGCATAATTTCTAATTATCGACTATGTCTTCTTATTATCTAATAGGTTTCTAAATATAGTTTTTCAAGTAACATAATTATTTTCTAAAATTGGTTATAAATATATTTTTTCTAAATAAACATATTTTTTCTTATTTAGAATTTCCTTTTTAAATTCTAGATTGGATTGATCTTGATCATGCTAATCGTACGATCCTAATTTTGTGAATCCTGACTTCTTCATATCGACCCTAGGCAAATTGGATCGTTCTAGACTCAATGGAAAAGTATGTTCTATCATCTGAGGCCATCTTGCGTAGTTTCGGCATCTAGACTATTTTGTGCCAAGATGATCAAGTCACACAACAACTACTGTAGTACCCCCCATACGGTGCACTATGTTGGCTGATTGGCTCGATGAAGGATTGTTGGACTTGGGATTGTATAGAAGGATCGCCTGGAACGCTATGCGATCGTGGCAGAAATTATCTTATAAATGTGAGTAATATTGAGTCCTTCGAAGATCCTTTAGCTTCATGCTTAATAAAAAGGATTAGTATGCTTTGTTTCTTATTGAGTTGTAAATGATACCATGCATGAACCCAGAAAAGATAATGAAAGATAATTAATCACATGACCCAAAAACTGTTGCTTATCGTTTCATGAATTGTATGCTTGTGTGCTGTTACAGTCAATTACATGCAAGAGAAGCAAAAGTCCCAAATACTTGGGCCATGAGTATAGCTAGCCATAGCTCGATGAACAGACAGTAACACAAATAATAAGACCTAAGAACTTGGCAGTGAGTATGCTTGAATTATGACCGTGAGAACGTATGGTATCAAAGATGTGGAAAAAAGAATGAGTAACAACATTCTATTATCCAGTGCCGATGTAGAATGTTGGTTACACTAAGACCCTGGATTGGGCAGATGATAATGCGAGCGTTGGCTCAAGGTAAGATGGCAAGACGAATGAGAATGGTGGCTTATTACTTAGTTTTTCTGTCATGCATTATATGTTTTCTTCATAGATAAGTTGCATATATTTGCATGGTCATGGACAACTTGTGTACAAGGTAGTTCCTCGAATGGTACTATGCGGCTACGGTCCCTATTCCTCCTAGGGGAAATAAGGTTTGGCATCGACGTACTGGCATCGGTATGCGGGACCTTCAGTGGGGATAGCTACTCGCACTGCAAGGGGTACCGTTATACCAGGAATACTGTCTAAGATGGTGTGTTGCCAGTGACCTTCATATAGATAGGTCAAGTTCTAATAATATCATATACATGAGGAGTAAGTTATTATTGAATTACAGGAAAATATGTCGACGGTTGGTAAGAATCACCTTAACGGTGATAAATATGACATTGTTCCTAACAATTTCTTATGCAGGCAGAGTAAGTAGTATAAATATACTTGGATGGCTATATGACCATGGGTAAGAAATCACCAAAGGGTGATATCATATTGCTTTACATTATGCTGGCTAAGAATAATATCCATTCTTTACTTTTGTCGAATATAAACTGTTAATTGACCATAAGGCAACGAGAAAGACCACTTTTAATAATGTTCTATAACATGATTACTTAGTGTTGTCTTCTTAGGTGAGTTGGGCCAGCATCGCTCACTAATATACAGATGATGTACTGACCCATGTAGTGGGCATCTTTACAGGGGCTCGTGCATGTGGGGGAAATCATTTGATCGGTGCTTGGTATCGATAAATCAGATGGGTGTGTAGAAGCTCCTCTTACAAGAAGATGTCTTCTGTTATACGGGATATAATATATGTAACATGGTAAACTTAGATGAACCAGTAAGATTGTAAGCCAAGTTGTCAAGTTCATTATAAGCCAAGTCGGCATGTTCGGTTGTAAGCCCAAGTGGCAAGTAATTCAGTAGGTTATTCAAGAGTCATTGTAAATATGTTGTGAACTCTGTATTCTGCTGCAAGCCAAGTCGGCATGTTCTTGTTGTGACTTCAATTTCTCTGCTTGGTTTTGCTGCACTGTCGTTATTTTTTGAGAAATACCAGGAACTGTAATAATTTTTCCTTGTACAAGTGCAATCTAGACTTGTATGGCATCACACCCAGTGGTTAGTTTTCGATCTTCCGGGATCATGGCATGACATAATGGTATCAGAGCTAGGTTTTACGTTCTTAGATTCTTTTTCGATTCGTTCCAAATCAAACTTGATTTTATGACGCCTCAAAGTTGCTTCCGTTAGTATTCAACAGTTGCTTCTGCGAGTATTCAAAGTTGCTTCCGCGATTACTCAAAGTGTTTCAGTAATGAATCAAAGTTGCTTCTACGATGACTCAAAGTGCATCCGTGATTGTTTAGTATTGCTTCCAAATTATTGGCTGAAAATTTGTTGATCTTCTTGGACGCTCACTGGGTGTTCCATATAACATGTCTAAATATGTGGGCTATGAATTGTGTGTTGTAATAAATTCTTAATGATACCAAAATAAATAACAATAATGCAATACGATAATAAGTTTGAAATGTGTGCTTGGTGCCTTAAGTGTGGGATTCATAGAAGTCGATTGTTGTGTTACAATTAGCAGTGGGTGATGGCATGGTATATTGGAACAGTATGTGCATGGACCTCAGTGAATGGGAATCGACATAATTTTCAGTTGGCTTATGTGTGTTGGCTTGGCTATGTTTCAGATACGAATGCGAGGGAATTAGTTGGTATTTGTGGTCGGCAAAGCCACTGCGGGATGGATAGTCCATTATGGACGTTGGTTTGGTGCAAAAGAAGAACATTATTTCGGGAATGGCTTGAGCTTTGAGTGGTATATGGCTCTACCTCTTAGTGATAAGATGTTCCTTGGCCCTGTTCATGGTATAGTGCTGCTTTACCTGTAAGAAATTGGATAATATCAAGTCATAGCAAGGATTATGATTAATGCATGATGGCTAGGTGTATCCCTGGATAACTAAGTTCTGATAGCTCGTTGCAAGATTTTGATAAGTTTGGATGAACCGTCGCTAGACTCTGATAGTTAGCATTATGTTGGGTAATGAGAATTTGGAATATGAAATTAATGCCTTGGTTGGGAATGGTGCAAATTATAGATTCTAACGATGACTTAAATCAGTTGGGCAAAAGGAATGTAGGCTTAATAACTATGACGGGGTGAGATTTTGAGAGAACAATACAGACCGAATATGATGTTGGAATTGAGTAGATATAATATATCATTGTTGGATTTGAACTTAGCTAAAATAGTTATGTCATATCCACTAGATAACCGATATGCGAATGCTAGATGTTTGGTGTCAGAATGATTGGATCGGTGCAAGAATAGTAAATCTTTTTATGGAATCACAAGGAGATAATGCGAAACAATAAGGATGTTAATGTGAATTGCTAAGAGATGACTGCATTTGATGCTATCAGAAATTCATAAAGGATGCTTCTAAATGAAATGTGAATATACAGTTGCCTTATTTGGTTGGTTAAAGAGTACAGACCGTATCGATGATCTCAAATGTGGAAATTAAATGTGTCGCGAAGAGTCCGAAGGAAAGAAAATCATAAACGATAGACTAGTGAGGTAACAATATGGGATTATGACTTGGAATAGTTGGACCGATTGAATAATCACAATTTAAGTACGATATGAGAATACAAGTCGGATTGAGCAGGTGATGTTGCGTCTATGCAAATGAAAACTGAATATTTGGATGTCCGATTGATAAAAAATATATGTTGGCTTCGAGATTAACCCATAAAAATTGTTGGATAGATTTTTGTTGATTATGGGTAAGTCTAGAATAACTTTGTTGGGATAGCCCAAGGATGAATATGGATAGATAGACTTAACCCTAGAGTGTCGGTTGGTTGCCTAAATTTTAGATTGGTTGGATATAATGCTTCAGTCGTTCGAATTGGGAATAATTTCATGAGACTGAGGTAGCGTGCCATGTCCCTTAGATTGGTCGGATCATAGATTGTCCCTGAGATAAGATAAAATATTCATATGATAAGAATTGGTTGCTACTAAGATATGAGTATGCCCCTAGTAGCTATCCATCTTAGATGAGTTAGTTGGTTGTCTAGTTTAGCTTAGAATAGCTGACCATAGAGACTTGACCGAAGGCTAAGTTGACTTTTAGAGACCCTTAGGATGTCCCTATCAATGTTGCGTGGGTATAGTCGGAATGAGTGAGATATGTCGGGAAGTAAACTTCGAAATGGAATGGAGATTAAAAAAATTTGATAGTACAACGTTGGATGGAATGACGGATCAAGTTGGTTTCTAAAACTTGGATGCCTCTAATTGGAATGTCAAAATTATTAGAAGTGGTTGGACTCGATTGGTTGGTTGGATCATATTGAGCTACGCAAATTGATGTTAGTTGCCTTGAGATAGTCAAAATAAATTTACTGATGGATAATCAGATCGGAATTGAAAGAAAAGTAGAACACGGGATGGACTAGTGCATGTAGTCAAGATCGACGAGAGTGAATACAATTTTGAAATGACCCTCAAAATTAATGCTGATGGAAATAAGAGTTGCTCATGTAAGATGATAATATGTTGGCTTGATCAATACGATAAATGTTTGAGTACATCGAGAAATTTTGCTAGAGTCGAATGATAGTACGATTGGAAGATGGATCATAATCGAAAAATTTATGAGTTGTAATAAAGTGTATGGATGCGAATGATAATGGATACATGATTTGATTGATGAGAATCATGGTATCGAAATAAAATACGGCTATTGGTTTTGTCAATTTGTGGTGGCATGAATAACAATGAACTTGAAAGGGAACTCTGGATTCGTTGGAATACATGATGTAACTAAGTCGAAATACTAGGAAATTTTGGATCGGTTGTGAAAAAAATTCTCGAGTTGGAAATTTGATGACATTCATTGTGTTATTAGTTGGTTGGAGACTTGAATAAGTAAATTGCGGCTATATGAGATGTTCAAGAGGAATTTGCTAATATTTAGGAATAAAGTTATACTTGTAGCTCGTTTTCTTTCTCTATCACTGAACTTGGTTGAAATACATATATTTTTGGGATGCCTAAAATATGTGTATGATTCCACCTAAGTGGTATGTTGAATTCAAATAAAGCCACGGGAGAAGAATTATCATGTGCTAAGGAATAGCACAAGTGTTAGAGGAAAGAACAGATATGGTAAACTATTTTGAATCAAATTCGGATGTAGTGACGTAATACATCATTTGAAATCAATCGAGACTTTGTAGAGGAATGTTAAATAGTGCAAGTTGATCATGGGAAGTTTCACAAAATCAGTTGAAGTTTTGGAGGATAAGTTTTGTTTAAGTTTCGAGGACGAAACTTTTCCTGAGTGGTATATTATGTAGTGTCCTGATCCGCACGGTGCACTATGTTGGCTGGTTGGTTCGATGAAGGCTTGTTGGAATTGGGATTGTATGGAAGGAACGCTTGGAAGGCTGTGTAATCGTGGCAGAAATTGTCTTATAAATGTGAGTAGTGTTGAGTCCTTCGAAGATCTTTTAGCTTCACGCTTAATAAAAAGGATTAGTATGCTATGTTTCTTATTGAGTTGTTATATGATACCTTGCATGAACCCAGGAAAGATAATAAAAGATAATTAATCACAACCCAAAAACTGTTGCTTATCGTTTCATTAATTATATGCTTGTGTGCTGTTGTAGTTAATTACATGACAGGTAAAGAAAAAGTCTCAAATACTTAGGTGGTGAGTATAGCGAGGCTTAGCTCGATGAAAAGACAGTAACACAAATATTAAGACCCAAGAACTGGGTAGTGAGTATGCTTTAATTATGACCGTGAGAACGTATGGTATCAAAGATGTGGAAAAGAGATTGAGCAACAATATTCTATTATCCAGTGCCGATGTAGAATGTTAGTTACACTAAGACCCTGGATTGGGCAGATAGTAATGCGAGCGTTGGCTCAAGGCAAGATGGCAATACGAATGAGAATGGTGGTTTGTTACTTAGTTTTTCTATCATCTATTATATGTTTTCTTCATAGATAAGTTGTATATATTTGCATGGTCATTGACAACTTGTGCACAAAATAGTTCCTCTAATGGTACTATACGGCCAAAGACCCTGTTCGTCCTAGGGGAACAAGGTTTGGTGCCGACGTACTGACATGGGTATGTGGGACCTTTAGTGAGGCTATCTACCCGCACTGCAAGGGGCACCGTTATACTAGGAATATGGTCTAAAATGGCTTGTCGCCAGTGACCTTCATATAGATAGGTCAAGTGCTAATGACATCATATACAGGTAGAGTAAGTTAATACTCAATTACAGGGAAGGATATCGGCGGTTGGTAAGAATCACATTAACTGTGATAAATATGATATTGTTTCTAACAATGTATTATGCAGGAAGAGTAAGTATTATAAATGAATAGGGATGGCTACATGACCGTGGGTCAGAAATAACCAAAGGGTGATATCATATTATTTTACATTATGCTGGCTAAGAATAATATGCGTGCTTTACTTTTGTCGGATATGAACTGCTAATTAACCCTAAGGCAACGAGAAAGACCACTTTTAATAATGTTCTATAAAATGATCACTTAGTATTGTCTTCTTAGGTGAGTTGGGACAGCACCGCTCACCAGTTCATAGATGATGTATTGACCCATGTTGTGGGCATTTTTACAGGTGCTCATGCATGTGGGGGAAATCGTTTGATCAGTGCTTGGCATCGATGAATTGGATGGTTGTGAAGAAGCTCCTCTTACAAGAAGATATATTCTGCCATACGAGATATAATGTATGGAACAGGGTAAACTCAGATGAACCAGTGATATTGTAAGCCAAGTCGGCATGTTCATTTGTAATCCTAAGTGGCAAGTAATTCAGTAGGCTATTCAAGAGCCATTATAAATCTGTTGTAAACTCTGTATTCCGCTGCAAGTCTTGTAATATGTTACAATTATTAATAAAGAGATACACTCTTCTTGTTGTGACTTCAATTTATCGGCTTGGTTTTGCTGTGTTGTCATTGGTTTTTGAGAAATACCAAGAACTGTAATGGTTTTGCCTTGTACAAGTACAATCTAAACATTTACGGCATCAAGCCCAGTGGTTAGCTTTCGATCCTCTGGGATTGGGACGTGACAACTACAACTTAACTCAAGGTAAGTACGCTATTGTTTTATGTTCTTAGTACATTATAATGATATTCATCATTGTGTTTGATTTGATATCCTGTTGAGACACGATTGTGACACTATATGACTTGTTGTACTATTGCTCGTTTATTGACTATTTAGTGTGTCAGGAGGTAAAATGCTCAGTAGGTATGTGAACAAACCCTAATGAATGTTATTGTGGATAGCTATGTCATACATCTTACGTATGAGTTAGTCGTACCTTTTTATTATGGATAACCAACTATATGATGTGCTGTATAAGTCCTATAAGCCCGCTTCCCGATTTGCAAATCCTTATTTTTTTTAACTATTTATTTTATTTGAACATCATGATTAGAAATACTTTCTCTTGAAACGATTAAAGATTATTTTGCTATTATTATTGTATTTTAAAAACTAATTAAAATTTATAGTTTGAAAATGTTATTTAATTTTTTCTAAAAACATATAGTCTCGAATTTTTGGAATTATAAAATATGTTGTTCAATATTTGGTTTCTGAAACAGTTTCAAAGGTTTTTCATTTATGTTTAAATAAGATTTTTGATTAAAAAAGGGTGTATATATATATATATATATATATATATATATATATATATATATATATATATTTTATTTATATATATATATATATATATATCAAAATAATTTAAAAAAATATATATCAAAATAATTTAAATCATATTATTATAACTCAATTCTTATTTTAAATAATTAGTCATCCAAGTAATTTGAATATAACAATATCATCAAGATAACTTCAATATATATATATATATATATATATATATATATATATATATATATATATATATATATACATATAAAATATATATATATATATATATATATATATATATATATATATATATATATATATATATATATATATATATATATACATATATTGAAGTTATCTTGATGATATTGTTATATTCAAATTACTTGGATGACTAATTATTTAAAATAAGAATTGAGTTATAATAATATGATTTAAATTATTTTGATAGAACTAATAATTTTAATTATACTTTGTTATCTTTTGGTTCAGTGCTTCCTATTATTTTCTTGTATATTCTATTTAAATTCGAGAACAAATTTAATTTTAAGGTGGGTAGATTTGTAACCCCTCTTCCCAAAATTTTGAAATATATATTTTATATATTTATTATTTATTTCACTTAAATAGTGAATTTTGGAATTTTATAAATATTTTAATTATTGTTCCTGATTTTGTGCACCAGACCGTCGAAGAATATATATATATATATATATATATATATATATATATATATATATATATATATATATATATATATATATAGGGAAAGCGGGATATGAGCCATAGGCTTATACTCTTATATGAGCCATTCCACTTGAAGGGTCGTGTTGTGCCATCCCACGATGTTGTTCCTAATTTTGTGTACCAGACCGTCGAAGAATATATATATATATATATTTTATATATATATATATATATATATATATATATATATATATATATATATATATATATATATATATATATATATATATATATATATATATATATATATATAGGGAAAGTGGGATATGAGCCATAGGCTTATACTCTTATATGAGCCATTCCACTTGGCTTCCATGTGGACCAATAAAAATATAGTGACTTGGAAAAGAAAATTTAAATAGATAGAAATAAAAGATACCATAAAAGATTTGATAAATAATAACTTACCATATCTTTGCCTAGGAACTTACCAAATATGTTTGCCAAGGAATTTCAAATAGGTAGAAATAAAAGTCTCATAATATTAATGTTAATGTTAATGTTAATGTTAATATTAATATTAGTATTAATATTAATGTTAATATTAATTTTAATGTTAATAATAATGGTAATATTATTGTTAATTTTAATTTTAATCTTAATTTTAATTTTAATTTTAATTTTAATTTTAATTTTAATTTTAATTTTAATTTTAATTTTAATTTTAATTTTATTGTTAATGTTAATTTTAATATTAATGTTAATGTTAATATTACTATTATTACTATTAACGTTAATATTAATGTTAATAATATTATTAATATTTATTTTAATATTAATATTAATATTAATGTTAATATTAATATTAATATTAATATTTATTTTTATTTTAATGTTAATATTAATTAATTTTAATGTTAATGTTAATGTTAATTTTAATTTGAATTTGGAGGACAAATGGCACTATTCCTATTTAAATTCAAGGAAAACTTATTTGGTAAGTTCCTAAGCAAATATTTGGTAAGTTATTATTTATCAAATCTTTTATGAGATCTTCTATTTCCATCTATTTAGATTTTCTCTTCAATTCACTATATTTTTATTTGTCATAGAAATAAAAAAAAAAATTTCTTTTATGGGATTTTTTATTTCTATCTATTTAAATTTCTAAACAAATATATTTGGTAGGCAAAGATATGGTATTTTATCATTTATCAAATCTTTTATGATATCTTTTATTTCTATATATTTAAATTTTATCTTCCAAGTCTCTATATTTTGATTGGTCCACGTGGAAGCCATATGGGATGGCTCATATAAGAGGATGAGCCTATGGCTGATATCCCGTTTTCCCATATATATATATATATATATATATATATATATATATACCCTTAACAAAAAAAAAAAAAAAAAAAAAAATATATATACCCTTAACAACAGTAGAACGACGACGATCCTGGTTCATTGCTCTCCCTAGGGTTTGGCGACGACGATCCTGGTTCATTGCTCTCTCTCCACCTAGATTCCGGCTTGGCCTTGGCCGGGCCGGCGTCCCCCTTGGTATTAGGGGATCACTTGGCCACTTGTACTAATGGTCGCGTTACAGAACCCGACGTTTGCGTCGGTGGTGGCGAGTGGCTCTACGCTTCAACCACCATCGATCGCCATCAGATCTCCTACGTTTTCCAAAGGTGTCCCTATGATCTCTTTTTCAGAAGAAGAGGAACAGATCCTCTCAGATCCATTTCAAGTTTGCCTTAATTGGTAAATTCTCCCATCAACGGCCATCTATTGATGCGATCCGTAAAGCTTTTGAGGAGTTTAAATTTAATGGCTCTATCAAGGTGGGTCTTATTGACTCGAAGCATGTTCTGATTCGTCCATCCCTGGAAGTAGACTTTCTTCGACTATGATCATGTGAGATGTGGTATGTTGCCAGAGCTACGATGAGAATTTTCAGATGGACTAAAGATTTTAATGCCTCTAAGGAATCTCCTTTATCTCCAGTGTGGGTGACCTTGCCGGGTCTCCCAATTCAACTTTTTGCTAAAAATGTATTGTTCTCCATTGCTTTGGGCATTGGTAATCCATTGTGTCTTGATAAGGCTATGGAGGAGCTTACTCGACCTAGTATGGCTAGATTTTTTGTTGAAGTGGATGCCAGTAAAAATCTGCCTAAAGTGGTATGCATAAGTTTGCCTCAGGGACGAACATATACTCAATATATTGAATATGAGCATACTCCGAAATATTGTTCTGCATGCTTTCATCAAGGTCACACAAAGGAAGACTGCAAAGTTCAGAAGGAGAAACAACTCCCTACAGAACCAAAAGTGGCGGGTCCCTCCGTAGGTCCTCTTTATAAAGGCAAAGGGATATTAATTCAAGAGACATCAGCCAATACAAAGAGTGACACTCAGGTTCACGAGCCTTCCTCTACTAATATAGTTACGTGCGTAAGGGCTTTGGAAGACGTGGCAAACAATGATGAAGATGTTGTGGCGATAGGTGACGGCTCCACAAACCTCGATGGTCCGGTCATTACCCCCAGGTTAATACCTGATGGTCAGGTAGATTTAATTGCTCGTTCTCAGCCCCCGGTGATGGAGACTGTAGCTGATGGAGACGTAGAGAAGAACATTCTTTCGTAGGAGGACCAACAAGCCAATATAGCTGATGATGTACGTGAGGAGGACAATCGTTCTGATCAGTCCATACCAGAGGAAGGAGAGCTTTCGTGGGAATGGGCTGATGTGGCGAAGGAAGAAGAGCATCATGGCGGGACAGGTGAACTCCCTATTATCCCCAGGAAAAGTCGGGGCAAGAAGAAAGTATACCCACTGCCAAGCAAGCCTAGACTCACCAGATCATCGTCGAAAGGTCCTACAACTATCCCATCCTCTTTATCCCTTAATATTTAATATTCTGATGTAGAATATTAGGGGAATAGCTGACAAAATGACTTGTAAAAGGCTTAAGTCTTTGTGTCGTATTCACAAGGTCATGGTACTGGCTATCATTGAACCAAAAGTTTCCCCGCAACAGTTGTTTTCGTTTCAACTCAAATTAGGTTTTCAATCATCTATTTTGAATAGTAAAGGTATCATCTGGATCATGGCTAGACAGGAGATCACTAAGGAGGAGGTTGATTCTCATAGTCAGGTCCTTAGTGTTATTATATCAGGATCGGTTATTCCATTCCGTTCTCTCGTCTTGGTGGTGCATGGTCATAATAAAAAGGAAGGTAGAAGAGAGCTTTGGGATCGGTTGCTTTATCTACAATCATTATTAAGACTGCCATGGATGGTTGGCGGAGATTTCAATGTCATAGCTTCAACAGAAGAAAATTTTGGAGGTTCTCCGGCTTGCCTAGTTGGTGTTAATGAATTCCTTAATTTTCAACTTGGTGCTGGGCTCATCACTGTGCCATACACTGGCAGTTGCTATACTTGGGTGAAGAGTGCTGAAGGTCCACATAGACAGGGTTCGAGACTAAATAGATGGCTTCTTGATAATGAGTGGCATGATTGGGCTCCTCTCACTACTTGCTCACATATGAATCGCAGTAAATTCGACCATTGCCCGATCCTGATCAATATCAAAAGCAAATGCAATTCGGACAGGAAATTATTCAGATTTCTGAATTTTTGGACCACTCATGAGGAGTTCATCAACATTATGAGCCAAGCATGGTTGTTTGTTAACATTCCAAATAGCATGGTGCGGGTAGGCCTTCGGCTATCTGCTGTTAGGAAAGCCTTATCAGCTTGGAGTCATCGTACATTTGAGGATATTTTTCAGGAGGTTAAAATAGTAGAAGATAAAGCCTTAGCTGCTGAACTTGCATTTGAGGAAGATGCAACGTTGAGGGAGGACTGGATGAAGGCCAAAGCCTACTTGAAGTAGTGGGTTAACTATGAAGAATCTTTTTGGAGACAGAAAGCAAGAGTTAAATAGGATTGTGAGGGTGATAAGAACACTAAATTCTTTCAGTCATGTGTTTTGGCTAAAAGAAACAGACTTCTCATACATAGTCTCATTTCGGAAGAAGGTCGATCTCTCAACAATTTGCAGGATATTCAAGCCGAGGCTAATGGTTTTTATAGTAAGCTCTTCATACCCTCTTCCATAATATATCATTCTAAGTTCTTAGATCCAGTACCAGTTTCTATTACATCTGAAGAGAACACTCAACTGATAGCTAAGCCGAACATGGAGGAATTGGTAGATACTCTCAAGAGCCTTGATCAAGACAGTGCTCCTGGACCGGATGGCTTTTCTGGTCGGTTCTTCAGAGCAGCTTGGGAAGTCATTGGACATGACATTCTGGATGCGGTTCATCTTTTCTTTGACGGCTTTGCCTTCCCGAGGTCTATCACTAGTACTCATCTCCTTCATATTCCTAAGAAGAATGATCCTAAAACAATAAAAGAATATAGGCCGATAAGTTTTTTCAATTTTATCAACAAGTTGTTCTCTAAGCTGATTGCTAGAAGGTTGGCTCCTATTCTCCCTTGTCTGATTTCCCTCGAACAGAGTGGTTTTATTGAAGGTAGAGAGATCATTGATAATGTCGTTTTGGCTCAGGAAATGATCAGTATGATCCATCACAAGCATTGGGGTGGGAATGTAGCTTTGAAACTCGACATGAGTAAGGCATATGATCGGGTTCATTGGGCTTTTCTTATTAATTTGCTCAAAAAAATGGGGTTCTGCAATGAATGGCTTAATATAATCCTTCATTTACTAGATAATGTGTGGTTCTCCACTTTGATTAATGGTAGTGCTTCGGGTTTTTTCAAGAGCCTTTGCGGATTGAGACATGAAGATCCTATCTCGCCACTTCTATTTATCATAGCTGCGGAGAGCCTGAGCTGCAATTTGAATAATCTCCGAGATAATACAGGATTCATCCCATACTACTCTCCTACTGGATGTCCTATCATAACCTATATGGCATATGCAGATGATATACTCTTATTTTCAAAAGGAGATAAGAAGTCGATTCAGAAAATTATGACAGTGGTTGGCCAAGATTAATATTGAGAAATCGGGTATATATCTTTCCAAGAACATCTCAGCGGAGAGAGTGAACAAGATCAAATCATTCTTTGGCTTTATTGTTAAGAGTTTTCCTATGACTTATCTGGGTGCGCCTATGACTGCGGGAATAAGGAATGCTGCAATGTTTGACGATCTGGTGACTAAGATTAGACACAAAATCAGTGGATGGCATAATAAAGCTTTATCGATGGGAGGAAGACTTATCCTTCTTAAGTCGGTCCTAACATCGATTCCTATCTATACATTGGCATCCTGTAACCCTCATGCAAGTGTCATTAAGCGAGTCGAGGATATGTTTCAAAGCTTCCTATGGGGCTCTAAGAACTGGTGCGATAAAAGAGCATGGGTGTCATGGTCGAAGGTAGCTAATCCTAAAGAGGAAGGTGGTTTGGGGATATGACTCCTGCAAGATGTTTTGGATGCTCTCACAGTTAAACTCTGGTGGAAACTCAGAACCTCTCACTCTCTTTGGGTCTCTTTCATGAAGTCTAAGTATTATCCTCATGCCCAACCATCTCAAGCTATAGCTTCTTTGAGCTCATCTCATATATGGAAACGCATCCTCAAGGGAAGAGATATGGGGGATGATCACATTGCCATTTTACCTACTCAGGAGGGTTTGGAAAATTACATCTGGGCTCCAGGTAGATCAGGTACATTCTCGATCACCTCTGCTTGGAAATATATCAGGATACAACAAGATATCGATGAGAGATACAATCAAATATGGGGATCATGTATACTAGCTAAGTGGTCAGTGTTACTGTGGCGTATTCTATGGTGAAACTCCCTACTGATGATGTTATTCAAAGGATTGGATTTCATTTAGCTTCAGCTTGCCACTGTTGTTCATACCCGACTGTGGAGACTACTAGTCATATCTTATCTGAAGGGGACTTGGCGAAGGAGGTCTGGAATTATTTCAATGGAGTTTACAGTATTCAGGCTACACTAGGATCGATCGAACAGAGGCTGAGAACTATGTGGACTAGGGGTCATAAACATACCAAACAAATTACAGTTGGAGCTATTGTATGGGTGCTCTGGAAAAATAGAAATAAATGGAGGTATAAAGGTTACTCATATAGTGCTCAACAGCTTGTGTTCGAGGTCAAGAGATAGATCAAGAAGGCTATGGTTAATTGCTCTCATGAAGATCTTCCAGCAGGTTTCGAGCAATATCAAGATTTTTGTAATATGAGGTTAATCTCATACTTCTGTAACCTGAGTTGGTAATCAACTATTATCAATAAAATATTACTGTTCCTCAAAAAAAATATATATATATTATATTATATATATATATATATATATATATATATATATATATATATATATATATATATATATATATATTAGAAAAAGAAATAGAAAAAAAAGGATATCCTATTGTTCCATTGCGGGAACAGTAGAACGAATAAGCCGACCCTTAACAACAGTTGCTATATATATATATACATAACGATAGGGAGAGAGAGAGAGGAATTCATCGAACCCTAACTCTAATCCTGCTACCCCCCCCCCCCCCCCGGCCTCGCCATCGACTCCATGACACTTCGCACGCAGCATGCCAACACCGGAGCGCTGCCGTACAACAGTGGCCGCCTGAGAACGTGCGCTGCATGTAGAGACAACAGCAGCCTGTCAACCAAAGTTTCGGTACGATATTCTCCTTCATCCCCTCTTTAATTCTCGAACCAATTGATTCTTTGTAAACCTAATCTATACCTCTTCAAACCCAATGGATAGTTTCGAATTAAGTCCAAACAAAATTGAGTTAAAAATTGACACCAAAGTTGGCAAAAATCTGTTTCGAAACGAAACAGAATACTAGTTCGGTGATGTATTTTGGAAAGCAAAATTGTGCCAAACCATAGCAAATTTTCGAAATCTACTTGAACAGAATTTTAGAGAACCTAAATGCGATGGAAACTCCATTATTACTTTTATTTTTAGTTAACTATATATCTATGTAACGCCTCAGTCCCAAAATATGTAGGATCAGGTATACGAATACATGCCAGCAGCACTTCACCAATGGGCCAAGCTACACAACAAGCCCATTAGCGAAATACTTAAGCTGTAAATAACAATAACACCCAGAAATACAACACAGACCACAGGTATATATATCTAATCACATCCACAGAGTCCACAAAGAGATCAAGAATAAATAAGGAAATATTTCAAATATCAGCAATAAAAGTGATGAAGTCTGTGCGGGTAAAACATCCCGATACCATAGAGATAGAAATAAAGTACAAATCAACTACAAGTCTGATGAAAAGAAAAGGGAATAACGTAGCAAGACTAAATATGATGATAACATGATCACGAAAAATCCTCTCGCACTATCTCGTCCTCCTGTGCCGGTACGCCTCCGGTCTCAACTCCCGAACAGTAAACCTCTGGGTAGTCTTCAGCTTCATCTAAGCTTGGGAAATAGCCAGGTCCTCAGAGGACTAGCAAGGTGCATAATACACATGCCAAGGTACAAAAATAAAAATATGAACGAAGGTAATCTACTGTATCCGTCTATGTGCTATACAATTGAGGTACTTTTCTAGAATACCAGATCACTTCCTCTAAGGCTCACTAGCACTTTAGCAGGGTATTGTCCCCAGTACCTGTGTCGTGGCACCAAGGACAATCAATTCTCGACAGTGATAATCCCTTACTCTGCTACAGAGATAAAGGTCACTAAACAATGGGCCACACGACAATAGATCTGATATTGTAGTCAAGTTCTCCCCAATCCCCATGTCTAGAATCCAGCAATGTCATGTCTGTACAGTCATCTCGAAAGTAAAAGCAATACTGATAAAGAAATCTGGAATGCTAACACGAGGTCAATACCACGAATAGTCATGTAAACTTCGTATCATGAATGTGTCGGTGTCCTGTGTTCAATTGTGACAATGGACACATCAGTATATATGTAATGCCTAATGTCAATACTCGTTGTCACTATCATGACATCGGCACCCGTCTGTAAAGGGAAACTTAGTATCGACGTCCGACGCCATGCAATGCTAATAAAAATAACAAGACAAAAAAAGAAAGATATGTAATGATGGCAAGGCACGCTTGCCTGTAACTGCTGTCTGCGGTGGTCCTGACCAACTCTAGTGTCCTTGTCGATCCTTCCTAGCTAACCTATAATAATACATTATATTAATATTCTATATCAACATGCCATACCTAAATTATATGAGTATCGACGTCTCCTAGTTGCCATAACGTTGTTACGACACTGCATCTATTATATAAGTACATATAGGTAACAAAACCTTTCGTAAATATTTTACAATTATAATAAAATAATATATTTAAATTTTGAAATTTATCTATAAATACTTATATATTGCCATAATACTATTTTTCAAAAGGAAAACCCTTTCACAAGAGGTCTAATGTCAATGCCACATATGACTTCCTTAAATCGACCCATTAATTTAGTTCCGAAACAATGATAAAATAAAAATAATAAATTCTGTAAAAATCCCAAAAATTAGTTAAAATAGTATTTATAATTTTAAACCTTGCACAATATAAAGTTTAATATGAATTCATGGAGTTTTGACACTTTTGGACACAAGAAAAACAGAATTTTTTGGAGTTCGGTGACACAACAAATGTCATGAATTTTTAAAAATAGCAAACGGATGCGGAACTTAACTTTCAGATATGCGTCGGAAAGGTATCAACGTCTAGATTCTGAATAAAAATATTAAAAGGTTATAAACTGAACTTAGATAGGTGAAAAGTGGCCCGCAACAGAATTCGTCAAATCTAGTTACCCTGTCGTAGAATCAACGCCACGGGCAAACCGCTTGGAACTAGGAGATCCGGTGATCAAAAGTTGGAGTAGACATACAAAGGTAACTTTAGATTTGGTTTGAGAAGAAATGGATGAGAAAAAGTGGATGAAACATCATCTACAAGTTGACTAACCTGCTGTGATATTTCAGACTTCGATTCGACGGAGTTTCGGCCCAAGTAGTGCGTCGTGCACCTCTCCAACGGCCGTAAGGTTGTTCCTACAGTTGCTAGGGTGGAAGGGATATTGAGAGGGACGTCCAGGTGGTAGTGGTTGGCGCAGAAATTGAGGAGAAATTATATTTTAGAAAGAAAGGGGGTCGACTAGGGTTTCGGGTTTGGAGTGGTGGCCGCTAGGTTTGGGGGGATTTGTGAAGTAGTGGGAGGTTATGAGAGAGGGGGATGGTTAGAGTTTGATAGGTATATATATATTTTTTTTTGAAAATTCTAAAAAATTCGAAATCGGAAACCATTGTGGGCTCTCAGCCCTAGGTGGGAAATTCCGAACATACGAAATTTCAAAATTGAAATTACACAAGGGGACAGGATAGGGCACGTGGTCCAATGGGCACGCTGCCCGAGGGATTAGGCACGCTGCACAATGCCGGCACGATGCACGAGGGTCACGCCCTCCCTCCGCGAGCGGAAGCACCGTCGACGACGGGGCCCGGCCCGAATGGCGAAGCCGGTGACGACCGGGCAAACTCGCGGCGGGGGCGCGCAGACTGGCCGGCCGACGCCAGGCGTCTGCCACCGGGGAGGAAAGAGGGCGGAGCGCCGGCAGCGGCCATGTGTTGCGGCGGGCCGGGGGATCGAACCCGGTGGGGACCGGACGGAAGAGCCGAGCGGCACGCGAAGGGGGGGCAGCCGGCGTCAGCTCCAGAAGGCAGGGGGCTGACGCGCCGAGGTGGAGAAGGGGGCGTGGGGGACACTCGGCCGCCGAGAGGAGGGTGGAGTGGCCGGCCAGTGGAGGGGAGGGCCTACCACCCGCTTTGGGGGGCCTTCTGCGAGAGACGGAGAGAGCGTCGGAGGCTACCCCCCGGGGTGGTGGGGTGGCTCCGACATCGTCGTCGGGGAAAGCTAAAACGCACCGGCGGCTGCACGGCTACGCAGGCCGACGAGGGGGTCTCGCTGGGTAAATCGGGCGCCGCCGTCGAGAGAGGAGAACGGGCGCCGGGGAACACCAGGGGGGGCCGTGGCAGGAGGAGGGGGGATCTCCCGCGAGGCCAGCGGCGGTGGCGAGGGAGGAGGAGCCACCGGAGCCGCTGGTGGCCGGGGAGGGGGCGACCAGGGGAACCGGAGGGGGCCATCGCAGGACTGGGGCAGTTGAGGGCCACTGCAGAGATAGGAACCCGTTCGCCGCCGGCGAGGGTGTCAGAGGCGCGGGAGAAGGGGCTACGGGGGGGGGGGGGGGTGGGCCGCTGGGAAAGGAAGAGGGCCTGGCGGAGCCTGGGTCGACTCCGGCTGAGATTGAGCCGGAGGAGCAGCTAGAGGGATGGGTGGAGGAACGGGGTTCCCGCGCGCACGCCGGTGACGCCGCGACCGCCGGTGATTGCGGCGGCGCCTAGGAGGTGGGGGAAAGGTGAAGGGGGAGGAGGCGGCCGTCGGGAACTCTCCGGCGGAAGGGGAGGGAAATCCCCACGGGAGGAGGAGAGGCGTCCACGCCGCCCTCGGCCAAGTCGCATACGGCCATCCGGCGAGGGACGGGAGGCTTCCCAAGAGGGACGCGACCGGGGGCGCGCCCGGACCGGGGACGCCAGCCGGCCATGCCGGCCACCCAACCAAGCAGACGACGAGGGGGGGTGGACAGGGGGGTCCGCACGGAGCCCGAGGGCTGCTCGTCCCTCTTCCCATTCGTCTATATTTTCATGATATATATATATATATAGTGCTTGGGCTTTGGTTTGATCTAATTTGGATAGGATTTGGTTCTCCAAATCATACTATTATTAATAGCTTTCCTATTTTGGTTAGATGTTTGACCAAGTCAAAGATATAAGAGAATATTTAATATGGCTGTAATTTAATCCTTCAAATTCTCTTAAATATATACATACTTGGTTTGGTACTCCTAGTTAGGATCTAACTAGTAGGGTTGACTAGGTTAGGGTCCGAGTAGCATTACTAGTCAAATTGGACCCGAAAATTAATTCAATGAGTCTCATATGTCATTTGCAAATAAGTGACACATGGAAACTCGATTGGATGGTGCACCCTAGGCATATGAATTGTATACTCAACACGGGTCAAAACCATATATTGGGTCATACGGTTTCGATCTATGTCAAGTCCCAAAAGCAAATTGGAACTTGGCTTAAAATTACGTCAATGGCTCAAATTGGCCTAAGTTGGCCCGAAGTTGCACGAAGTCAAAAGAATGTTGAAAAGTAAATTTGGATGGGACATGATATATCAAACTGAAGGTAGACGAGTCTAGAATTCAAATATGGAACTGGATTTGATAAAACAATATTCATTATGCTTCAACAATCAAAGCTACGGTAAACTACTAACATACTCATCATTAAATTTAATAATTTAAAATATCCATATAAATAATTAAAAATAAAATCCAAAAATCAGGAGGCTTACAACCAACCCTCCTTAAAAAATTTCGTCCTCAAAATTAAAAGTAACACAATTCTATATAAAAAAAACTTATTATAAAGAATAATTAAGCTAAAATTTACCAGCATCTTAAATAAATGGGGATAACGCTCACGCATAGAATCTTCACGCTCCCAAGTTGATTCTTCCGGAGAATGGTGCCTCCATGCAACACGAACCAGTCTAATCGCCAGCCCTCTGAGTGTCTTCTCACTCGTATCCAAGATACCTACCGGCTGCTCTTCGTATGATAAATTGGGTCCCACCGTGATCTCAGAGTGATTGACCATATGACTGGGATCAGTCACATACCTCCTCAACTGCGAGACATGGAATACATCATGCACTCCCTCTAGTGATGGGGGTAATGTAAGACGATATACCATTCTCGTACACGCTCAATAATATCGAAAGGTCCAATATACCTTGGACTCAACTTTCCTCTACTTCCGAATCTAATGGTGCCCCGCGTCGGTGGAATCCTCAGAAATACATATTGTCCTTCCTTGAATTCCAGTGGTCGATAATACGTATCGGTCCAATGCTTCTGTCGGTCTTGAGTTGGCTGAAGATGACTCTGAATCCGCTTCACTTTCTCGACTGTCTGTATTACAAGCTCTGGTCCAAGTATTTGTCGCTCTCCAGCCTATGTCCTCTCGCAAAGTCTTCGAAATCTTGCATCTATAGGGAATGCTGCCTTTATTCAATCCTCAAGTAACAACTGTACCTTAAGATTGGCAAGTACTCCTTGCTGTCCCGGCATAATGACTTCTATTCCAAGCTCATGAAGATCCTCTAATAACTGTGACTGAGCTGGCAAGAAATATGCAGTAGGTTTCCTAGTCAAAGCATCTGTCACTACGTTTACCTTACCAGGATGGTACTATAAGTCGATATCATAGTCTGTCATAAGCTCCAACAACTGCCTCTGTCTCATATTCAACTCCTTTTGCGTAAAGACGTACTTCAAGCTCTTATGATCCGTAAATATCTCCACACGCTCTCCGTACAAATAATTCCTCTACGCTCTTCGTACAAATAATGCCTCCATAGCTTCAATACAAAGATCACCGCTGCTAACTCCAGAACATGAGTAGGGTAATTCATCTCATATGCCCTCATCTGCCTCGATGTGTAGGCTATGACCTTTCTGTGTTGCATCAAAACACATCCAAGTTGATTACCCGACGTATCACTATAAACCACGAATCCTTCCGATCTAGAAGGAAGCGTCAAAATAGGTGTTGAGGTCAACCTCTTCTTCAGTTCCTCAAAAGCCTTCTAAAAATCTTCTGTCCATCGAAACTCTTGATCCTTGTGCGTCAACCGATTCATGGGCTCTGCAATCCGTGAGAAATTTTCTATGAACCTGCGGTAATGCCCGGCAAGTCCGAGAAAACTCATAACTTCTGCAACCGAAGTTGGTGTCGGCTAAGACTCTACGGTAGCTATGTTCTCCGGATCCATTGAAAGTCCTTCTCCCAAGGTAAGGTGTCTAAGGAATGGAACTCTATCAAAGCAGAATTCGCACTAACTAAGCTTGGCATACTGCTTCTCCTTTCCCAATATTCCTAATACAACTCATTTGATCGTAGGTATAGTATTATCAACCTATTCAATGATACCCGTCAGTTTGCTCCTAGCAATTTCTCCAAATAGGCTCTACGAATCCGATATCCAGACACTCATACTCGACTCATAATCTCACTAGGATCTATCTCTAAGAAACTAACCCATTTCTAGCTATTCAATGTCACAATCATACCAATATCTAGCTTAATTATATTCTATAATATAACTATAAGGTTTGTCTATTTTAGTCATTTAATAAGTAGAAGGTAACGGGAACCTAAAACTGGGTCAAACAAACCTATATACCAATTTCAAACAACGATAGGGTCAAGCAAAGCAGGATGGTTTGTCGAATCATTTCCAAGAACGATGTGAAGCCAAACAAGATGCATAGGACATAATCTAGGTAAGACTCAAGAACCATATATCTCCGTGATTATGTCATATAAAGTTACTGCTACGCCAGTGTGCATCTGGCTGCAAATAACTTTCTTGTTCTATAATACGACGGATGGCTGCAGTGCACATCTGCTAAGCTAGGTAATACAAGTTCTTGAGCTTATCTTGGCCAAATCCATAAAAGAATTTTGAATTGACTTTTTATGAAAATACAGGGGAAGAGATCAACATGCATATAAAATAGGTCAAGTAGAATTTGAGAAACATACGTAGCCATGATGTTGTTATCTTAAGTCCTGCCTCCCCAGTATTTCTCAAGCTGCAAAAACTTTGATTCCGTAATACAAGGATAATTATAATTTTTTGAACTTTTTCTTGGACCAATCCATAAGGCAGTTTCCAACAAATTAGCAAAAATGAACGAAAAGATTTACTCAAGAAGTCAATAGGGAAGGGTTTAGTCAAATCTCAAGTAAAGAAGAACACAAAAGCAATCATAATAAGAAATAAGATAACATGAAAGCAATCATGCTGAAGAGTCTGAGAAAAGTCTATAATCATGTTTGTGGATGTATCCTCAAGTCCTATTCCTCAATTGGTTACAGGCTCGTAATAGTACGACTATCCTGGATATAACTACGACTTCGCATAATTCACGAAGACTCCACCTGCACCTATGACTTCTAGTATCTATGCCTCTGCTTTCCTGATATGATAGTAAGGGAAGATACATCTATTACGAAGATTTGTCTTTCTAGCATGACTAAATAAGGATTACGGTAGAATATAATCAAACTTGATGCAAATCAATAACTCAAGTGAGAGATCAAAATGATGTCAAGGAAGGTATCAAGTGGATGGATGTGATCCTATGGGTCTTTCCTATTCTATTTGTAGGCTCACGTCGGTACAGTAACGTAACCGAAGTGATTAACGTAGACCTGCATGGGCTACCACAAAAATATGTGACGCCCCAGTCCCAAAATACGTAGGACCAGGTATACGAATACATTCCAGCAGCACTTCACTAATGGGCCAAGCTACACAACAAGCCCATTAGAGAAATACTTAAGCTGTAAATAATGATAACACCCAAAAATACAACACAGTCCACAGGTATATACATCTGATCACATCCATCCACAGAGTCCACAAAGAGATCAAGAATAAATAAAGAAATATCTCAACCATCAGCAATAAAAGTGATGAAGTCTGTGCGGGTAAAACATCTCGAAACCACAGAGATAGAAACAAAGTACAAATCAACTACAAGTCTGATGAAAAGAAAAGGGAATAATGTAGCAAGACTAAATATGATGATAACATGATCACAAAAATTCTCTGGCATTATCACGTCCTCCTGTGACGGTACGCCTCCGGTCTCAGCTCCCGAACCGTAAACCTCTGGGTAGTCTTCAGCTTCATCTAAGCTTGGAAAATAGCTAGGTCCTCAGAGGACTAGAAAGGTGCATAATATAAATGCCAAGGTACAGAAATAAAGATATGAACGAAGGTAATTACTGTATCCGTCTATGTGCTATGCAATTGAGATACTTTTCTAGAATATCAGACCCTTTTCACTAAGGCTCACTAGCACCTCAGCAGGGTATTGTCCCCAGTACCTGTGTCGTGGCACCAAGGACAATCAATTCTCGACAGTAATATTCCCTTACTCTGCTACAGAGATAAAGGTCACTAAACAATGGGCTGCACGACAATAGGTCTGATATTGTAGTCAAGTTCTCCCCAATCCCTATGTCTAGAATCCAGTAATGTCAAGTCTGTACAGTCATCTCAAAATTAAAAACAATACTGATAAAGAAATCTGGAATGCTAACACGAGGTCAATACCATAAATAGTCATGTAAACCTCATATCATGAATGTGTCGGTGTCTTGTGGTCAATTGTGGCAATGGACACATCAGTATGTACGTGATATCTAATGTCAATACTCGATGTCACTATCATGACATCGACACCCGTCTATAAATGGACACTAAGTATCGACGTCCTACGCCATTCAATGCTAATAAAAAATAACATGACAAAAAAAAAGATCTGTAACGATGGCAAGGCACGCTTGCCTGTAACTGCTATCTGTGGTGGTCCTGACCAACTCCGGTGTCCTTGTCGGTCCTTCCCAGCTCACTATAATAATACATTATATTTAATATTCTATATCCACAGGCCATACCAAAATTATATAAGTATCGACGTCTCCTAGTTTCCATAACGTTGTTACGACACTACATCTATTATATAAGTACATATAGGTAACATAACCTTTCGTAAATATTTTACAATTATAATAAAATAATATATTTAAATTCTGAAATTTATTTATAAATACTTATATATTTCTATAATGCTATTTTTAATAGGAAAACCATTTCACAAGAGGTCTTATGTCAATGCCACATATGACTTCCTCAAATCGACCCATTAATTTAGTTTCGAAACAATGATAAAATAAAAATAATAAATTTTGTAAAAATCTCAAAAATTAGTTAAAAAAGTATTTATAATGTTAAACTTTGCACAACATAAAGTTTAATATGAATTCATGGAGTTTTGACACTTTTGGACACAAGAAAAACAGAATTTTTCGGAGTTCGGTGACACGACAAATGTCATGAATTTTTAAAAATAGAAAACAGATGTGAAACCTAACTTTCAGATATGCGTCGGAAAGGTATCGACGTCTAGATTTTGAATAAAAATATTAAAAGGTTATAAACTGATCTTAGATATACGAAAAGTAGCCCACAACTGAATTCATCAGTTCTAGATATCCTATCGTAGAATCATCGCCACGTGCAAACCGCTTGGAACTAGGAGATTCGACAATCAAAGGTTGGAATATACATACAAAGGTAACTCTCAGATTTGGTTTGAGGAGAAATGGATGAGAAAAAGTGGACGAAACATCATCTACAAGTTGACTAACCTGCTGTGACGTTTTAGACTTCGATTCGACGGAGTTTCGACCCAAGTAGCGCATCGTGCACCTCTCTAATGGCCACAAGGTTGTTCCTGCAGTTGCTAGGGTTGAAGGGGATATTGAGAGGGATGTCCAAGTGGTGGTGGTTGGCACAGAAATCAAGGAAAAATTATATTTTGTGAAGAAAGGGGGTTGGGTAGGGTTTCGGGTTTGGAGTGGTGGCCGCTAGGTTTGGGAGGATTTGTGGAGTAGTGGAAAGTTATGAGAGAGGGGGATGGTTAGGGTTTGATAGGTATATATATATATATATATATTGCATGGACTTTGGTTTGATCTAATTTGGATAGAATTTGGTTCTCCAAATCATACTATTATTAATAGGTTTTCTATTTTGGTTAGATGTTTGACCAAGTCAAAGATATAAGAGAATATTGCATATGGCTACAATTTAATCCTTAAAATTCTTTTAAATATATGCATACTTGGTTTTGGTACCTAGTTAGTCTCTAACTAGTAAGGTTGACTGGGTTAGTGTCCGAGTATCATTACTAGTCAAATTGGACCCAAAAATTAATTCAATGAGTCTCATGTGCCATTTGCAAATAAGTAGCACATGGAAACTAGATTGAATGGTGCACCCTAGGCATATGAATTGCAAACTCAACATGGGTTAAAACCATATATTGGGTCATACGGTTTCGATCTATGTCAAGTCCCAAAAGCAAATTGGAAGTTGGCTTAAAATTACGTCAATGGCTCAAATTGGCCTAAGTTGGCCCGAAGTTGCACGAAGTCAAAAGAATGCTGAAAAGTAAATTTGGATGGGACATGATATATCAAACTGAAGGTGGACGAGTCTAGAATTTAAATATGGAACTGGATTTGAGAAAACAATATTTGTTGTGCTTCAAAAATCAAAGCTACGGTAAACTGCTAACATAGTCATCATTAACTTTAATAATTTAAAATATCCATATAAAATAATTAAAAATAATTAAAAATAAAATCCAAAAATTAGGGGTCTTACAATCTATATAAATTAGTGCGAAAATCAGGAAAAAAATGGTAAAACTATTTTCTAAAACTAGAACTTTTTCCGATACGAGGTGCATTCCGCCAAACCGGACCACTTACAAATTGCATCAAAAGTCACTTATGGTATAACCGGAAGTGTGGGCTTTCGCAGAAGTTGATTTGGACGTGTGTGCACGCCGAGATCAACCCATATCCGTCGAAAATTCTCGTATCGGCCCTTTTGCAAACTAGCTCATAACTTTGTGCACATTCATCACATCGTAATAGAACTTGCGCCACTGAACTCGTGTTATTTTTCTGGTCCTGTGAGCCAAGTTTGGTCTGATTCTGAGAAGGTTGATCAGAATACTATTTTGACGGGCCCACGATCCGACTCAACAGACGATTTTGTGCACAGCTTACCGAAATCTAAATCTGAACATACCGTTGAGTTTATATCGCAAAACTGGACTTGTAGGTATATAGTTTGTTGACTTTAGAGACCAAAGGCACCGGCACATTTCTCGATGCAAAGTGGGTCCAATAATTGATACTATTTTGGCCCGAAATTACCGTTTTGTCTTTGTGTCCAGAATTGGATTTATGGATAGTCAAAGGTAAAAAATTTTCTTATGCCAAACACGTTGGTAATGTCTGTTTCAGCATCCGGAGACGTTGTACGAGTTTGACTTTTGTAGCTCACTGAGTGGTTGGATATTATGGGTTTTGCATGCTACCCCTAAGTCGACTGGACTATTCTGAATACAATAGTATTATCGGTTTCACCAGCAAAGGACCCAAGCGAGTACATTTCTGATAGTTTTCATATTTAATAACTTCTATGATTCATACATTTAGTATTATTTTATATTGATTGTTTGTTAGATTCTTGACACGATGGTTACACGATATAGTAGTTATGGATTGTTTACTAGTTATTTTTTGTGACTGATTTATTACCATATTCATGGCCTATTTGAATCCAAGAGTACTAGTCGGGCAGAGAAATACACTAGTAGACATGTAAGTATACCCAGAAACATTTAATTGGTCTAATCGTGTCTGATAGTAGTCGCAGACTTCACGTGCGGGGTACAAATTTGCTCCTTAGTCATTTACATATCGAAAGTGGTATTTCAACTCACTAGTTAGATGCAGTCCTGCTACATATTATTGTTTCTGTTTCAGTCGTCTATCACTTTTACTTCCTGTAACTACCACTTTTCTGCAGAGGTGTATTTTTTACTTTTCATATTTCTTGTTATTATTGTGAATTTAAATTATATTTTGAGTGATAAATCTATTTTATAAAATTAGTCATTATATTTTTGGATTAATTATTTTGTAATATTAATATAGTGCATATGCTTTATTATTGAACATGATTAGTGGTTAACCATTAGTTAGAATAGTTGTCAGTGACCCTAGAGGACCTAAATCGACTTGACATAACCACCTAATTAAATGATTAGGACTAGCCTAATTAAACTTTAGTTAGTCTCTAGTTAGATTAGAAGGATTAGTTAGAAAGTTAGGCTAGACACCTAATTAGGGAGTATGGCTTTTTTCCTAACCATGAGAGGGATTTAATGGACTTTTTCCACTAGCCTAAAACCCCAAAACCCTAGCTTTATGGCAGTCACCTTTTCTATTTAAGAGGACCATCTTCTTCCTCATTTCTTTTCAAATCCTAACCCTAGTTTAGAGGCTTCCTCCCTAATTGTTTCTACTACTAAAACCTATCCAAATTGGCTCAAATTTATTCCATTCTCTTCCCCATGGACAGTAGAAGACACTAGAAGCAAAACATTGGAGGTTGGAGCACTTGGAGGTTGAGGACTTCTAGATCTTGGAGCCATTTTCATTGGGAATCTATCTCCCAATACATATATACATTCTAAACCCTCTAAATTATGTTAGTTAGTGTAGAAGCATCAAATAGGAACCCCATGTATTAGGAATACCCATGGTGAGGAGTTTTGACTCTTCTTCATACATTTGGAGACTTTCCCCTTTGTATTTTGACACATTTTGGGAAAAATCTGAGAATGAAATTTCTA
This sequence comes from Iris pallida, assembly GCA_029216955.1. Classification (NCBI taxonomy): domain Eukaryota; kingdom Viridiplantae; phylum Streptophyta; class Magnoliopsida; order Asparagales; family Iridaceae; genus Iris; species Iris pallida. Next base: position 7,404,416 of record JANAVB010009400.1, on the reverse strand, counting down.
GGTTTTGTGAATAGGATTGTTATGTCCTAATTATGATTTAGAACATGTGGTTATGCTTAGGGTCAAGTTTGGATCCATTTGGAGTGCACATCGTAGGCATATCACAACGTATCCCGATATGCATACCAAGTGTTTGACAATTGCCCATTGGACACACATGACTCTAAATCTCTCATGGACCCTCGTTCTAGCTAGGTTTGATAATTATATTTCTTATTATTATAAATATACTCATATATATATGATTATGGTTGCATGTTTTCATAATTGGGAAGTAGGGGACATTGTGGACTGTTTTTAGAGTTTAAGGGAGAGGGGAAATTGTTAGCAATGTATATTTGTAGGTATATATGTATATAAACTGTCAAGTGAAAGTGTGAGGGTCTATGTGGGCATATGAGTCTGTGAGAGTATTTATATTGGAGAATTTGCTAAGAATAGATAGGATTTGGGGACTGATGAATGCTATCAGAGTTAGGACTGATACTTGGTATCAGTTGAGTTCTAGTTAGAACAGTAGATAGAGGAGGCTTCCTGGGTACCTATTTGAGTTTTATTTCCTGTGTGATGTTGTGCATACAGTGAAGAATAGGTGCCTTGTTAGCTCGAGCCCATTGAACTGTAGGGTGTGGTGTCATAGGGGTTTGAGTGTCCAAAACCAATTGGGTATTGCCTTGAATAAGTAATAGGAAGGGGAAAACAATACCACCTGTGCACTAATGTGCACAGGTTTGTAACTGTTACAGTAGCCATTAGCTGCGGGTAGGGGAAACAACAGGGGGACTTGAGAAGGTTTAGTAACAGACAGTAAAGGCATGGAGAGGTAAATCCTTGTAAATGTAAGGGGAATTCCTATCTTGCCAAGCAATAGGAACCCACACTCCAGTCTTAGTTCAAGATTAGTTGGTCTTGTTGCTAGAGTTATCATCCTAGTTATCTACTTCTGATTTGAAGTCTCCATGAATGATGGATAATATCAATGGAAATGAATTATAGCAACAACAATAAAATATGCTGCAGTATACAGAACATAGGAGTTTTCCTGTGTCCTATTTGGTGGGTGAAGAGTTCAGTAAACAAGGGCTATGTCTTATCAGTGGTTAGACACATGTAAGAAATATAAGGGTGTTTGTACCAGTGTAGTACATAGCTTATATAGGTAGAGTATGTGCACTAGGGAGTGTGCAAGTGTTGGTTTAAGAGAAAGAGTATTGGATTCTATTGAGTTGACACTGTGTTCCAGATTTGAGAATGGGATGTAGCTGTTGTATGGTAATATGTGATAGTATATAGAAGAGGGATTGTTTAGAGTCAAAAACCTGTAGGAGGGTGGTGGGGAAATTTGTAGCAGTATGTATCTACCTGCAGTAGAAGCATAGGCAGGGTCCAGAGAAGCCTTGCTTGGCCTTGCACTGCAGGCAGTGGGCTGCCTTGGCCTTGGCCTCGACAATAGTGGCCTAGGCATGGCAGGCTTGTGTTGGCCACAAGAGCAGTGCATGTGGGCTGCCTTGGCCTTGGCCTCGACAATAGTGGCCTAGGCATGGCAGGCTTGTGTTGGCCATAAGAGCAGTGCATTATGGATGCATGTGTGTGTCTGTGTCAATATGAAATCAGTTAGTGACATATCATTGTATCCTTCTTGTAATTTACGTATCAGGTTTGAGTATGCCTTATTATACATATTAGATAGAAGATAGGAGTACATGTTACTATATGCACAAGGTATTCCAAAGTGATTAATAAGAGCTTGCCTAGGTAGAGTGTGTATGTGTTCTAGATTATAGAAGAATTGTTAGGAGACTTGCTAGGACTTAGTAGCAATCATATAGGCCTATCTATATTATTCTTTGTTAACTGATCTTATGAGGGAGGCTTAGTATCAGTCCCCTACTCTCTATGGACAGTCCTATATTTGATTCATCTGTGTCAGTCATATGACATATGTTTCAGTCCTTTATTTCTTTGTATCAGTCCTTGCTTCTATAGTTGTATCAGTTACTTGATACATCATGTATCAATGTACAATTAGAGGGCTCGGGATGGTTCTATAGCAGGTAACATATATGAGGCCATCCTATATATATATATATATATGTCCTTGTTTGTATATATGTTCAGTCCATGTTTAGGAAATTGTATTCCTTCTATCAGTTTAGATAGGGGAGGCCTTGTTGCAGTCCTACACAAAATTTGTACCAGCTTTTAGATGTTGTTTAGTCCTTGTTTGCTTATTAGTATTAGTTAAGTTAGGGAGTCTTATGGCATCAGTCAGTACCTCATTGGTATCAGTCAGTGAAAGGAAATCCTGTTTCAGTCAAGTGATTTGGAATATGTTAAAGGTTTGATACACTTTCATATATAACTGTCTCATACTCCAAGGGTATCTACCAATTGATTTTACCCTGTATCAGTCCTCTACATTAATTTGTATCAGTCATTGACACTATACATTAATCCTATACTTAGCATATCAATTAAAGTTAGAGGGGTTCCATATGAAATCAGTCCAATACCATTTCCTTGTTCAGTCAACTGATGTATAGGTAAGGGCTCAGCAAGTGAGAGATGCAATAGCAACAACAGCAGTAAGGTATAGGCACTGGCTATAGCAAGGCAATAGCAACAACATCAACAACAGTAGGCAACAATATAAGAGAGGGTAGGTTAGAACTTTAGTCCTATTTCAACCTATATCATTTTCTATATTTCCTTTGTTCAGTCATGTATGTTGTTGCATCAGTTATAGGTAAGACCTATGTAAATGTATCAGTTATCGGATACATGTGTATCAGTCTAATATGCAACCTGTAGCAGAGTTATAGGAGGGGAGCTTCTAAGAATCCTTTCTATTGTATTATGTATCAGCCCTTTTTTCTATATGTATTAATATATATGTGTGTGTGTGTGTGTGTGTGTGTGTGTGTGTGGTGTGTTGAAGCCTATAGGTATCAGTTGAATTGGGCTATGGGAGAATGAAAATTCAGTCCTATACCCATTGTATTAGTCCCATTTATGTTGTCAGTATCAGTTATAACTGATATATAGTGTCAGTTGGTGTTAGGAGGTGGGGGAAGATAGGTAATTACAATGTAGCAGTAGCTACAGTTGTTTGAAGGAGAGGCCTATTATATCAGTCTCATATATGATATTAGTATCAATTGTTGTAAGGGACTAGGGGGAAACTAATGGTATCATATAGATACACTAGAGGGTATATAAGAGAATAGGGTATGAGTGTGTTGGTATTTTATAATAGAATATAGTATTGATACCATAGTACCCTAGTTAACGAATATAGCCTATAAACTTAGAATATGGTTCCAATATCCTAGAATTAGACTCCTACAACAAAGTTAGACTAATTTAATCAAGTTTAACCTAGAGTTGACCAATTTGAGTAGTGTTGACCTACTTTGACTTTCATGACCTAGAAGAGGACTAGAAGCATGTAATTGATGCATTTAAATATATTGTTTTACACCAGAACATTTTATAACTCAGTAAATTTATAATAGGTCTTTGTGACGCCGGTTCAGATATTGATACTCAGTTGTTGCTCAGGATATCAGGCGAGTACTTACCTCTGATTATTTTTATCATGATAGTATCTATATTACCTGCTCTAGACTACTTTAGTTGATACTGACACACTGTTACAAGGATTGATACTAAATGGATCTTATCAGGAGATGTTATCCCTTATCGAGTACATCAGGTGTAACCACCACTTTTCTAAAATGAGAGGAATTTTGAACTTTTGTAAAATTGATTATTTAATAATAGATTTAAATTATGTTATTAATTTATTGGTGAATTTTGATTTTTTTAATATCATTAAATTAGTGTTTTGTGATTTTGTTCTTTGGCTAGTGTAACCATAGAGCTGCTTAGTCTAGAGACTAACCATGACCATGGAGGCCTAACCCATGTGATTAGATTAACTAATTACCACTTTTTAGGCTAAGGGTATTTTGGTCATTTTGTGACTTTTGAATTATTTAGGATTTTGATTAATTGATAAATTTTAGATTATTTTAATAATATTTAAATTGATGTATTGTGATTTTGTTCATTTTTATATTTTAATATTTCGGGAATTTTTATATTTTAATATTGATTTTACGGGATTTGTTTAGTCGGGTTTGAGTTTAGTTTCGTTCAGACTTATGTTAGTGATCCGGGTAGTTTAGACTCTAGACGGGACCCCAAGATTAGTTAGTCATGGTCCACAAACCCCACTAATTAAGTTAGTAAGTTTAGACTAATCCTACTTGTTAGATTGGTTAAGTTAGAGGCTTAAATTTAACCCTTTTGATCTCAAACTTGAACCTAACTTAAAATTAACCAAGGGAGTTTAGTAGGGGCCTTATTGGGATTTCCCCCAATGCCCAAATAGGGCAATGATGGTAGCCACTATAGGTAGGTTAGCCCCCCTTTTATTTCATTCTATCTTGCCTATTTTCTTTCACAAAGTGTTCTTTCCCAAATTAGAAAGCTCCCCTCTTTGATTTGATCTCCAAATCTCTTCATTCCTCCACCAAAACTTCCATCCAACCTTCTCATACTATCAAGGAAGGGTGCTAGCAAATATTTGGATCAAAGTGCAAGGAGAAGTGTCCATTTTGGAAGGATCTTCCTATCGGAGCCGTGTCCTTGATAGTATTATTGGGATCCTACTCCCAATAGGTAAAACCAACCCTTTAAATTGATTTTCTATGCATATTAGTTAGTTTTGAATCCATAGGATCCACCCCCATGTATGTACCCCCTTTAGATTCAAGTTTGAGGCCATTGGAGCTCTCTAAAGCTAGTTGGAATTGTGTCTTGTGTGCTACTTACTAGATCTCAAATTAGGACACCTCATGTGTTTGGTTTAATATCTAATAGGTTTAATTATATTTTAATTTCAGTTTTAGACATGTTAGAGGATGGATTGATGTTAGTTAGGATGGTTAGAATGAGTTTCATTTGGATACTCATGGTTAGATCTAAGTGGTTTTGTCTACATGTCATATTTTTAGCCTCAACTTGTCATTTTAGTATCTCTTTATGTAATGGACTATTTTGTATATATATAATAGGTATGTTAGATATATTTCATATATTTAGATGTGTGTGGATATGTTGTTAGTGGTGTGCTTGTGTTAGAGGAGAGGGGAGTGTGGTTTGATGTGTGTCTTGAGTGGTGTGGAGAGTGAGATGTGTTTCTTTTATCCAAACAACCCAAATTCGTCATAATATTCATCTACGTTTTTAGTAGCCATAGCAACTTAGAAATATCATAACTTTTACCTTAGAACTCCAATTAATCTTCCATTTTTTTAAAAGAACCATATCGAAGTTAGCTTTCCAAATATATATATTAATAGGTCAAATGCATTGTAGAACTTTCTGTAGAATTGTTTGAGTGTCAGCTGTATGAAAGACGAACGCGTTTCGATATTTTTGCAATTTTGTGAGCTTCCGGACACGAAAATGCGATCCGTTTGAAGTTTCGGAAATCTAATACAAAGGGCTGCAACATACTTTAATCCTAGAATTTAGTGAAGGCCCAATTGGTACGGTATTGAATTTAAGTAGAAGAGTGACAATACGATATAGGCATTTTGTGTAACCTATGAGCCTATGTAGTATGGATATTAAGTGAATGTAGGTATCATAGGTTTTCGAGTATATATATATATATATATATATATATATATATATATATTATTGTTAGGTAATATTTGTTTGTATGAGTGTTAGTTAGATAGTAGATGTTAGTATTTTGTTAGATATTTGATATGTTGTTAGATAGTTTGATGTTAGATATCTAGTATGTTAGATATTGATATGTTAGTAGGTTATGTTAGTTCTAGATATTGGTATGTTAGCAAGTTAGTCTCTATATGTTATTTGTTAAATATTAGTTAAGATGTTATGTTAGTACATTAGATAGTTAGTTAATTAGATATTTGAGGGATATCTTGGTATCTCATGATACCAAGTTAGTATCTTAAGGTAAATATGAATTACCTTTACCTTCAAGATAAATGATTAGTTTACCTTATGACCAAGGTATGGTATCAAGGTACCAAGGTAAGGTATCAAGGTAAGGTATAGGTTTACCCAAGTTAAGGTATTGGATTACAACCAAGGTATTGGTATTGAGATGCCAATATATATGACCAAGGTTGATATGATATACTGGTGTTAGTGGATTAGTGTCTAAGTGTTTGAGTTTAAGTAGGTGATGTTAGATTGTGGAAGGGTTATATAGATAGGTATATATATTTTTGGGTTTTATAGTATCTATATATATTATGAGAGTATATATATATATATATATATATATATATATATATATATATATATATATATATATATATATATATATATATATATATATATATTATGGTTCATAGTGAGGATATGTATATACTTGATATATGATATTTATATGTATGTGTTAGGGTGGTACTATATGCGTAAGGATATACGTGGTATGTATATATATTAATATATCCTAAGTATCATAGATGTTGACCACTAATCTAAGTTTGACCAAAACACTAGAAGCTTAACCCTGACTCCTAGTTTGACTCAAGGTGGACCAGAGTTGACCAAGAGTTGACTTTGACCTATATTGACTTAGAAACATATAGATTGCATTGTAAATTTCAATCATTTCAAATTGAACTCTTTATAACATGTATTGATCTAATTAGGACTCTGTGACGTCAGTTCGGACATCTATTCATATATCAGTCATTCAGAGTATCAAGCGAGTACATTCTCTGATAGTTTTATTATGTTGATATATCCTGTTATGCATGTTATACTAGTGTTCTATCTTGATTCTGACACGATGGACTTACGGATTGGTATTTTATGGATTCCTTGACTTGAGATACGTGGTTTTATTATCACGAATAATGTAAATCATGACTAATTCATCTATCATGAATAATGAAATGTGTGTCGAAGAACCTGGATTCCATGTGTACTAGTCGGGCAGAGAAATACCTAGGAGACATGTGAACATACCCTTTCTATCCCGTTGATCTTGCGTGAATAATAGCGGCCACACACGTAGGTGTATGGTTTGCTGGATATCTCCTTCTAGCCGTTCACATGACAAATTGGTATTTTAAATCACTGGTCGAAACACAAATTCTCTAAGTTGTCTATTACATACCTTACATAACAGGTTTACCATTATTACATATTTGTCTGTTCTCATATGTTCTTTATACACTTGTCTTTTCATTATACATTACCTCTATAACTTGATCATCAAGAATTTCATTATTATTTCATACTCATAGCACTTGTCAATTATTTTGAACTGTTAGAGGTGATGTGCTCGTTCCATCCTGACTGGATATATTGACAAATATTACAGATGATATTGATGACTGTCCTACCTTTTATGAGGCTTATGAGGATGGTACACAGCAGCCAGAGGAGGACCTAGTCCAGTAGAGTGTGCTTAGTTATAACTTAGTACTTTATAGCTTTCAGTTTGTATCAGATTATTCCGATTGTTAGTTAAGACTTATTTATATTCAGGACATGTATTTATTTGTGTTGGACATCTATTTTGTGTGGTGTGATAACTCTATTTATATTCAGTTTTTTCCTTTTATCTGATTCCATATCATGCTCTATCTTCCTTAGACTTGTGATTGAGATTATATAGTATAGATGTTATATTATACCTCCGTACGGAGATGACAGGTTTATATATCTTGTTGTTAGATTTAGATGTTATAGATGACCTATACAGCTTTCTACCGTCGACATTGCGGCGTAGGCTGGACGTACCCACATTCTCGTGCCCCTAAACAGGATACAGGTCGTAACATCAGGTATTTTATGTTCATGTACTTTATCATGTGCATCATGTACTTCTTGTATTCGTATTATTTATGTGCTCTCATGTGCTCACATATACTCTCATGTGCTCTTATGTGCTTCATGTGCAACTAACAATCATGTACATAACATATCATGATCAGATCCAAGTGTATTGATTGGGGAAGAAAAGTAGAATATAGTTATGTGATTAAATCCTTTAGTGTAAATCATGTATATGTCGATTATACCTTCACATATAATTGAGTTACTGTAGAATAATCATGTACAACCTAAACCAATCACATAACTAACTTGTGATCTAAATCACTTATGTTTATTTCAAGTTAATATGTTCTCTATCTTATTCATGTACTCATTTTTCTTATATCTTTATGATACTATTTCTCTATATTTCTATTCCAGTACATCATGTATACTATTCTATTATAAGTTATATATTTTCTACCATGTATGAAACTGCTTTCTGAGTTATATACTTTGCTCCAATCCTGACTAGATATATTTTTCAGAGATTTTGGAGGACTTTTGCATGACTTATTATGGAGCAGGCGTCGGTGACACTTATGACTTGGATCACTAGGAGGATCCTGCTAGCTTAGAAGAGACACCAGTAGTGCCTAGTCAGATAACTAGAATATTTGTCTGGATTTGTCTCCAGTTATCTTTCTGAGATGTCTTATTATACTATCTACTCTTTGAGATGTGTTGTTGACGCTTAGACTTATTTCTATTTGGTTGTATTACACTTTTGACATCTATCTATTTCCTTATCGTGCTATTATTCTTCTTTAGCTTTTTGTGATTGAGATTGTATCTTTCTATGATTGTCCTCCGTATGGAAAGTTATTATCGACAGGTACATTTATATTATGTTATAGTTAGTTGTGCAACCTAGGACAGCGGTCTACAGCCAATATTGCGGCGTAGGCTGGACGTACCCACGGTCTCGTGCCCTTTCACCGGGTGTAAGTCGTAACACTTTCTTGTCTTTATTACCATGCTCTCATGCTTTTACTCACATGTTTCATACCATGATTCTCCATTTATCCACTCAGCACGTATTTCAGTATTATTTATTGTTTTATAGATTTTTTCAATTATTGAAACTGTTGTTAGAATGTACTCGTTCCATTCCTGACTGAAAAATAATTTTTTAGGTTAGTTGTGACAACTCGTAGCATTAGGCAGATATAGGTAAACATGAAGGCCAAAACTTAGAAGACTAGTTAGATAGTTGAGTTAGTTGTTTCATATTTTGTGAGACTTTATATATTTTTAAGCAAATGTAAACTTGTGAATATTGTAAATTAATTTAATTTTGTGAATGAGCAATTATTATAATTTTTTAGCATTATGGTCAAGACAGCGTTCTACCGCCGATGCTGCAGCGTAGGCTGGTCTTGGATGCGCACTTGCATCCCAAAAGGTGGGTATGGGTCGTGACAAGTTTTTTGGTGGCCCATGTCGGTCAGTTGTTACAAAAGATTGCGAACTCGTGATAGTACATAAGCTAGTTGTACTATTGCGAGCCTGCGACTAGGAAATGCTCATTCACAATTAAGAGTAATTTGATTTTTAAGAGAATAGATAGGACTAGGGGTCCCTAATTTAATTTGACTGTTGGGTAGTTAGGGTTGCTATATAGGCCATGTGATTTCGGTAGGGACTTATTGAATCCTACACCCTATTAGCTAACTTAGAGGAATTTTCCTAGAAGGAGGTGCTATTGTGTTTTGATATGATGGTTGGATCAAAGGTGGGTAGACTATTCACTCGGTAACTTAGACCTTCCTAGATTTTAATTCCTAAATTATTCAAATTATCTTTTCTGCTCCCTAAATATTATCACCATTACCCGTATCAATTAGTTATTTTCCATTGGCCATAAGTAATTATTTTTCCTAAGAGTCTATATTTTATTTCCATCCATTTAGTTGGAGCCTAACATGAATCAACTATCCATACATCTATTCCGAGTCAGTTTTGTTAAAATTCAAGATATATATATATATATATATATATATATATATATATATATATATATATATATATGAAAGATAATCTCCGAGATGCAGATCCCCCTTCCCCTTCCTCGCGTGGTCCCCCATTCCCCCGTGGCCCTCCCGGCCATCGCCGCGTAGATCCAGCCGGCCGCCCTTGTAACCCCACCTTCCCTGAAATATTAATTTTTTGTATTTTTTTGGTATTTTAGAACTTTAGACATATTTATCTATGGTTTGTTTTATGAAATATTAATTTTGTTAGCAACATGATGTTGTTTCAAACTATTTGAATCATTTTGGTAGCTATTGAAATTTTAATAACTTAATAGTCCTTTAATCAATTTTCTTATTTTTCTTAATAAATTTGATTGGTTATTTAGCTCAAGAGAGTAATTCAAATTTTGGTTACAAATTAAGTTTCCCTCCATTTGTAACAACTTTTGTAACCAACTTCCTAACAACCTAACAACTCCAACCACTTTTTGGGTAGATTTTGTACATACATATTGATTGGGGACCTATTGCAAAATATCAATTCTTCTCTTCAAACTTTATTTAATCCACTCACTCTCTCTCTCTTACTTCATTTTTTTCCTCTCTGTTGATTCAAGGAGCAGAGTCGAGCTCTTTCCTTCTCCTATTTTCCTCTCAAATTTCCAGCCAAACCCTAAATTCTTTGGAGTTGGCCATGGCGAGTTCGGCGGATCTTGCTCAGAGCGGCGTCTGATCCACCCTCGACGAACGCCATCTTTTTCGACGAAGCCCGGCCACTACAGCGGTGACTGAGCTCCGGTTTTCCGGCGACGCAACTGTTCACAACGGCGACGTGACTCCTTCTCCGGCGATCCGCTCTTATCCGACGACGCCGAGGCCACCTTCCTGACGGTTTTCTCCTTCGCGACGACCACGACGACACCGACTCTGGTGTTTCCTCATGCCTGCAAGTTCGTCAAACTTTTCCACTTGTTCTTCCTCCTCGATTGTTTCAATTGATACTGAATGATCGGTCGTCCGATCATCTGTTCCAACAAATCTTGACAGTAATTTTCTGTCAGCACAAACAGAGGTTTCTCCGACGATTCGATCTCCATCGTCGACTTTTCGTCTCGACGTTCTTCTCTAGCGACCGATTGAGTTCCCAGGATCTTCTCATTCTCGAATCCAGGAACTCAGTAGATCGGGACTCGGATTCTTGATCTGGTAAGTCTCGATTGGAAATTAAATTTAACTTTGGGTGATTTTAATCCAATTTGCACCTCAACTATTTTCCTTAATGTCTCGAACAGGTTTTTGTTTGTGTCTGGACTTGAGTGGGATCGAATCGAACATGAATTTCAGATCGATTTCTTCTTAGGTATCAATTTATATTTCTTGAAAAGTTAGAACTTGTGTCATGAATTTTGAATGAATGATCTGGACAGGGTGTATACCGAGTTATGGGAAGCTATGGTTGGTTGTGTCTAAGATATTAGCGTATCCAGCCTGGTCGGGTTCAGTGTGGAGTTGTGTGCAGGGAATCAGCCGGGTTAGCGAGGGTACGAATTCTTTTATTTTAGTTCGATTTGGTTGTATATTCTTTTGAAGGGTTGGTTCTGTATATGTCAATTGGTTGTTTGAACAAGGATAGATTAGTTGTATTGTTTTAATTAGGGAGTAACGACTAGCTTTGAATTTGGTGTATGTGTGTTGGGTTGCATTTTGCAGTTCGACTTTAGTCGTAATCGATTTTGTTGCCTTGAAATCATTCAAGGGCTATGGCTGAACAGGGGTTCATTGAGTTTAATTGGCAATGGAGAAGTAGTACTCTAGTGGTGGGGCATGGATTCTATAATTGAGTGATCAGGCGAGGTAAAATTAGAGGGAAGGGTTTCATTGTATACTATGTTGCTGTTGTGTATGTTCTTTCTTTGAAGAAGAAGTTGGGTGGAATTAGTGCGGTTGTTGGACCTTATTTCTGTAGGTAATTTGCTAAGCTCTGGGTTGTAGTTGGGCATAAGCATCAGGTTGATGGCTGAGCCTAGGTAGGCTGGGCCAAGGAGAAGTATTTGGGTGTATTAATGTTGGAGATTTGTATTTGTAAATTTTGCTAGGCTTGGGTTATGAGTAGTTCTGTAACTTTGATTTGTCTTGGAAGAGAGAGGTAGCCGTTAGTTCAAACGTGTAATGCTATTTGATGGTAGTATGTTTCTGTTGAAGTTTTGTTCCTATATTTGGCTGAGTTTGATTTACTTTAATTATGCTAAATTAGTGTTGTGTTTTTGGCAAGAGAAGGAAATAGAAGTAGGGTTGGTCTTGGATTATTGTTGAACTGTCATCAATAATATTATAATTGCTAGTATTTTTTATTATTAAATTCATATTAATATTTTAGTTTATGTTACAGGCATAATCAAACCTACTTAGTTAAACTACTATTTTACCAGTAGGAAGTATCTTAATGTTCTAAAATGGTCGTTTAAATGGTTTATAGACCTTTATTAAAATTATGTTGCTACTAAGAAATGTTTTCAAATAAGCATTATAACTCGAGTTAATATTGCTTTGCTAAAACTCTACTTATCTAGTATCTATTTAATTAGCCATATTGCTAGCTAGTCAAAATATATAAATAGTAGTACCTTAATTACTTATAAAAGTTTATTTAAATATTTTGGCTAATATGTATTCTATTTTATGAATATATATATATATATAACTAGTAATATTGGTTGTAATCCATGAGTATTATTCTAACTAATTGGTTAGTTACAGTTAATGCCAAATAGTTAACTTGTTTAGAATCATAACCAAATTTGTACCCTAACCCAGGTGGATTTACAGATTACTACATTCATATTTCCGATCTTCCAGAGCAAGGCAAGTACACCGACTCGACCCCTTTACTCTGTATTTCTGTCTTGCTTCATGTTCTCATATTGACATGTTGTACTCACGATTGTTCATTGTTCATAGTTCATCGTTCATAGTTCATTGATTCAGGGTTCTTTATAATACATTGGGGTAGAGAAATACTACAAATATGTGACCAATCCTACTTTAGCTAGGCATTGACTAATAGCTTAGGTCTCACATCGTGCACGTGGGACTCTAAGTCGTACCATCATCGTTCATTGTTTACCCAGCCGGTCACATACTCTGATAGTTATTTCAAATGCATGTTACACTGATAATATAGTTCATTGTTCAGGATCTGGTACTATAGATTCATCGTTATTCATGTGCCACAGTTTAATATTCCTGTCTTGTACCATAGTTCATATTGTGATTCTCTTTCATGCATTTCAGTTTACATTGTTTAGTGGTTCTTGTCGGGGTTGTACTTTGCTCTTTTTCTGACAGGATACATTGCAGGTATGCTTGAGGATGATGTTCCATCTTTATGGGCCAGAGCCCGAAGCCAGGATAGAGTTGTGCCTCAGGATAGATTTAGAATTTCAGAATTATGGTTAGATCTTTCTTAGATTGTTTAGAGATTTTATCATGTATTGTATTGAGGATTGTATAATTTTATTCATGTTATAGATTTATCTCCGGATAATATTGTACCAATAACTTGTGGATTGTGGTGATTCTGGGAACGTGTATAGTAGCTGTGTTATTTTATTTATCTTGTATCTTGGAGTTTTTCTTAGAATTGTACAGCTTACTTCGTCGTGTCCATCGATGAAGGCTGGGCGTGTCCGACTCGTGTACGATTATTCAGGAGCGGGTCGTGACATGTTTTTAGTGGTGGCCCATGCAGGTCTGTCCTAATGGTACTTAGGCTATAAAGTGCTATTGGGGAACCTGTTAGACTAAGGAAAACTCATCACAGCATAGGATCCATGGGAATGGTTATAATTATTGAATATAGAGATTGATTATACTCAATATTTTCTAGGAGGTTTATTATTTTTCTAGGACTTAGCAATCAACGAGTTTTCTTTCTATTGCAGGATGGTTGCCACCAGGAAGATCGTAGATCAGCCCGGAGCTGCAGGAGCTTCGAATCAGACCACAAATGATGTACCAGTGGAGCAGCTTCCACCACCACCTCCTTAATTTCCTCCGTTGGCTCCGACGATGATGTTCGATGGCGCCCAGGTGATGGCCATGTTCCAGCAGTTCCTGGAGGCACAGAACCATCAGGCTGTGCAGTTTTGTACTACGGTTATGGATGCCCTGAAGACCCGGGGGCCGGCTCCACCAGTACCGGTAGCACCTACAGTGCCAGCAGCACCGAGACCAGGGACCGCCAGAGATTACCAGAACCTCTGTCCGATGGTTTTCTGGGGCCATGAGGGGATAGTGTATGCTGATGAGTGGTTGGAAAATACAGAGCGAACGCTGAAGATGGCGAGGATTCCTGATGACTTGAAGGTGGAAGTTGCGAGCATGCGACTTTTTGACCTTTCCAGAGCGTGGTACCGAGAGGAACCCCAGTTAGCTGAGCCCCAGGTTCTTTGGGCAGATTTGAAAACTCTGTTCAAGGAGAAGTTTTTCCCTGACGTGGAGCGAGATAAGCTTCGAATGCAGTTCGAGACGTTACAGCAGGGGACCATGACAGTGGCAGAGTATACGTCAGAGTTCACCAGACTCAGCAGGTTCGCAGAGAACCTAGTCGGCACGACAGAAGGGAGGCCTTGGAGGTTCAATAAGGGCCTCACCAGAGAGCTGCGACACGCAGTGGCGATCAGCCAGGCGACTACTTATTCAAGCATTCTCAAGATTACTCAGGCGGTGGAGAAGGAGATGGACCCGAGGCCCAAGAGGGATAGGGACATCGGCAATAGTAGTTACCAGGCATCGGCGAAGAGGGTACAGATTCAGACTCAGACGAGGCCACCACAGCCGGCAGCAGTTCAACATCGTTCTGCCAGAGTTCCAGCAGTTCAGTATCAAAGGCAGCAGTTGGCGGTCACTTGCAACTACTGTCACCGCTCAGGACATTATTACGACGAATGTCGCAAGAGGCTGAGGCTTTGCTTGTTTTGTGGATCACCTGCTCACGAGGTCAGAGATTGTTCAGAAGCCACTGAGGAACGAGCACGAGGAGCACCGGGACCCCAGCAGGGGGACTTACCTCTTCATGTTCAGCAGCGGCATGGAGACCAGCTAGAGGGGCGAGTCTATCTTATGACAGCCGAAGAAGTGGAGACCATCCCGATCCCGGATGAGTACTGACGACCGAGGGCACTTATGGATCACTATCTTTCTTTGATGTTTCTTATAGCATTTTCTTGTTGTATCTCCATTCGAGACTTGTTTCTACAGTTTTCCAATCTTACTGTTGTTTTATAATACCTATGAGCTACTTGTTGACTGTTGATTGTCTCTTGGTATCCAATAAAAATTTGTTTCTAAGAACAGATACTATTCCTCTCTATCATTTTCACAAGCTTCCTTGAAATTTTTGGATGAAGTTAAGAAAATATTTGACAACCTACTTTGACCTGGATTATGGAGATCGTGAGTCCACTGTAGCCAGCTGCGCACTGGCGAGGTAGGGGCTCAAAGTCAAAGTAATTACGGGTATTCACAGGTTCTCAGATATTATTGAAGGTAAGTCCTAAATTTATTTTATTATCGGATAAAGTTGATAAAAGTATTGAGTAATCTAGTTATCTGGACAATGGAACCGAAGGTTCACTGCCGCCAGATGCATACTAGCGGGTCAGGAACTGTGGGGGAAGTAACCCCAGATATACAAGATCGTCGGATACTATTGAAACTATTATCCCATGATCATGAATTCTGTGACTACTATTTCATTCCACTTTAAATTGGGCCAATTTCAAATTTTGTATTTGTTTACCTTATCGTGCAAAATCGTACCATTTTGAAATTTCGAGGACGAAATTTTCTAAGGGGGAGAGATTTGTAACCCCACCTTCCCTGAAATATTAAATTTTTGTATTTTTCTGGTATTTTAGAATTTAAGACAAATTTATCTATGGTTTGTTTTATGAAATATTAATTTTGTTAGCATCATGATGTTGTTTCAAACTATTTGAATCATTTTGGTAGCTATTGAAATTTTAATAACTTAATAGTCCTTTAATCAATTTTCTTATTTTTCTTAATAAATTTGATTGGTTATTTAGCTCAAGAGAGCAATTCAAATTTTGGTTACAAATTAAGTTTCCCTCCATTTGTAACAACTTTTGTAACCAACTTCCTAACAACCTAACAACCCCAACCACTTTTTGAGTAGATTTTGTAAATACATAATTGATTGGGGACCTATTATAAAATATCAATTCTTCTTTTCAAACTTTATTTAATCCACTCACTCTCGCTCTCTCATTTCATTTTTTTCCTCTCTGTTGATTCAAGGAGCAGAGCCGAGCTCTTTCCTTTTCCTATCCCCCCCCCCCCAAATTTCCAGCCAAACCCTAAATTCTTTGGAGTTGGCCATGGCGAGTTCGGCGGATCTTGCTCAGAGAGGCGTCTGAGCCACCCTCGACGAACGCCATCCTTTCTGACGAATTTCTCGGCGAAGCCCGGCCACTACAGCGGTGACTGAGCTCCGGTTTTTCGGTGACGCAACTGTTCACGACAGTGACGTGACTCCTTCTCCGGCGATCCGCTCTTATCCGACGAAGTCGGGGCCTCCTTCCCGACGGTTTTCTCCTTCTTGACGACCGCGACGATACCGACTCTGGTGTTTCCTTATACCTGTAGGTTAGTCGAACTTTTCCATTTGTTCTTCCTCTCCGATCGGTTCAATTGATACTGAATGATCAGTCGTCCGATCATCTGTTCCAACAAATCTTGACAGCAACTTTCAGTCGGCACAAACAGAGGTTTCTTCGACGATCCATTTTCATCGTCGACTCTTCGTCTCGACGTTCTTCTCTAGCGGCCGATTGAGTTCCCAGGATCTTCTCATTCTCGAATCCAGAAACTCAGTGGATCGGGACTCGGATTCTTGATCTGGTAAGTCTCGATGGGAAATTGAATTTAACTCCGTACGTTTTAATCCAGTCTGCACCTCAACTGTTTTCCTTAAAGTCTCGAACAGGTTTTTGTTTGTGTCTGGACTTGAGTGGGATCAAATCGGACACAAATTTCAGATCAATTTCTTCTCAAGTATCAATTTATATTTCTTGATAAGTTAGAACTTGTGTCATGAATTTTGAATGAATGATCTGGACAGGGTGTAGACCGAGTTGTGGGAAGCTGTGGTTAGTTGTGTCCACGATATTAGCGTGTCCAGCCTAGTTGGGTTCGGTGTGGAGTTGTGTAGGGAATCAGCTGGGGTGCGAATTCTTTTATTTTAGTTCAGTTTGGTTGTATATTCTTTTGAAGGGTTGGTTCTGTATATATCAATTGGTTGTTTGAAGAAAGATAGATTAGTTATATTGTTTTAATTAGGGAGTAACGGCTATCTTTGAATTTGGTGTATGTGTGTTGGGTTGTATTTTGCAATTCGACTTTAGGAGTAATCGATTTTGTTGCCTTGAAATCATTCATGGGCTATGGATGAACAGGGGTTCATTGAGTTTAATTGGCAATGAAGAAGTATTACTCTAGTGGTGGGGCATGGATTCTATAATTGGGTGATCAGGCCAGGTGATATCAGAGGAAAGGGTTTCATTGTATACTATGTTACTGTTGTGTATGTTCTTTCTTTGAAGAAGAAGTTGGGTGGAATTAGTGCGATTGTTGGACCTTAGTTCTGTAGGTAATTTGTTAAGCTCTGGGTTGTAGATGGGCATAAGCATCAGGTTGATGGCTGAGCCTAGGTAGGATGGGCCAAGGAGAAGTATTTGGGTGTATTAGTGTTGGAGATTTGTATTTGTAAATTTTGCTAGTCTTGGGTTATGAGTAGTTCTGTAACTTTGATTTGTCTTGGAAGAGAGAGGTAGCCATTAGTTCAAACGTGTAATGCTATTTGATGGAAGTATGTTTCTGTTGAAGTTTTGTTCCTATATTTGGCTGAGTTTGATTTACTTTAATTATGCTAAATTAGAGTTGTGTTTTTGGCAAGAGAAGGAAATAGAAGTAGGGTTGGTCTTGGATTATTTTTGAACTGTCATCAATAATATTATAAGTGCTAGTATTTTTTATTATTAAATTCATATTAATATTTTAGTTTATGTTACAGGTATAATCAAACCTATTTAGTTAAACTACTATTTTACCAGTAGGAAGTATCTTAATGTTCTAAAATGGTCGTTTAAATGGTTTATAGACCTTTATTAAAATTATGTTGCTACTAAGAAATGTTTTCAAATAAGCATTATAACTCTAGTTAATATTGCTTTGCTTAAACTCTACTTATCTAGTATCTATTTAATTAGCCATATTGCTAGCTAGTCAAAATATATAAATAGTAGTACCTTAATTACTTATTAAAGTTTATTTAAATATTTTGGCTAATATGTATTCTATTTTATGAATATATATATATATATATATATATATATATATATATAACTAGTAATATTGGTTGTAATCCATGAGTATTATTCTAACTAATTGGTTAGTTACAGTTAATGCCAAATAGTTAACTTGTTTAGAATCATAAAGAAATTTGTACCCTAACCCAGGTGGATTTACAGATTACCACATTCATATTTTTGATCTTCCAGAGCAAGGCAAGTACACCGACTCGACCCCTTTACTCTGTATTTCTGTCTTGCTTCATGTTCTCATATTGACACGTTGTACTCACGATTGTTCATTGTTGAAAGTTTATCGTTCATAGTTTATTGATTCAGGGTTCTTTACTTGTACATTGAGGTGGGGAAATACTACAGATATGTGACCTATCCTACTTTAGTTAGGCATTGACTAATTGCTTAGGTCTCACATCATGCACATGGGACTCTAAGCCGTACCATCATCGTTCATTGTTTATCCAGTCGGTCACATACTTTGATAGTTATTTCAAATGCATGTTACACTGATAGTGTAGTTCATTGTTCAGGATCTGGTACTATAGATTCATTGTTATTCATGTGCCATAGTTTCATATTCATATCTTGTACCATAGTTCATATTATGATTCTCTTTCATGCATTTCAGTTTACATTGTTTAGTGCTTCTTGTCGGGATTGTACTTTGCTCTTTTCCTGATAGGATACGTTGCAGGTATGCTTGAGGATGATGTTCCATCTTTTGGGCCAGAGCCCGAAGCCAGGATAGAGTTGTGCCTCAGGATAGATTTAGAATTTCAGAATTATGGTTAGATCTTTCTTAGATTGTTTAGAGATTTTATCATGTATTGTATTGAGGATTTCAGGATTGTATAATTTTATTCATGTTACAGATTTGTCTCCGGATGATATTGTACCAATAACTTGTGAATTGTGGTGATTCTGGGAATGTGTATAGTAGCTGTATTATTTTATATATCTTGTATCTTGGAGTTTTCCTTAGAATTGTACAGCTTACTTTGTCGTGTCCATCAACGAAGGCTGGGCGTGTCCGACACGTGTCCGATTATTCGGAAGCGGGTCGTGACAGCCCTCCCCCCTCCTCCGTCACCTTCTTCCTCTACTTATTTTCCACCTCCGCCTACACCGTCCTCTCACCCCTCGTCAGACCTTCTTTTCCGTCACCCTCTTCTTCCTCTCCCCCACTGCCTCTACAGCCCTCTCGCCCCTCGCCCGCCTCCCCCACCCTTTCTTCGCCACCCCTCCGTACCAGCCTCCCCTTCGTCTCCTGCATTCACCAGCTCCTCCACACGCCCTCCCTTTTTCTCGTCCTTGCTGGCCGCTAGATTGCTGTCTAGCCGGCCCCCCCATGGTCGCGCCTGATGGCCGTCCTCCCCTATGGTCGCCTGACCAGCTCATCTTGATGGGCATCGCCCCTCCGTCCGCAGTCGCCGTAGCCGTCCCCTTGACCTGGCCTCACTGCCCCCTCTTTCCGTCAGCCATCGCCCCTCCGCCGCCTGCCCCCCTCCTCTTCCTCTACCATACATCGCCCATCCTTCTATGCAGCTGCCTTTGCCTTTATCGCGCCCGACCTCACCCCAGCCATCAACTCTCCCCCTCGGGCGGGAACTTCGAATTCAAATTCAAGTCCCCCCCGCAATAGTGGGCACATGCCCTCTCTTATGCGTCCACTGCTGGCATCTCCTCCGAGAGTTGCCATCATCCCGCCGCTCATGCGGCTGCGCATTCCCATGCGCCCACCCCCTCCTCGGCCGTTATGCGCCCGCTAACGTTCCTCCCTTTGTGCTTGCCCTTGGCCCCCCCTCCCATGCACTGCCCCCTTCTTGGCCGCTATGAGCCGCTAACGTGCCCTGCTCACATGCTTACCACGACGGCCACTGTCACGACCCGCACCCTAGAGTAAGGGCACGAGACGTGGGTACGTCCAGCCTACGCTACAGTATCGGCGGTAGAACGCTGTCCTAGGTCACAACAACTAACAATTGAAGGTATTAACAGTTATACTCCCCGAATGGGGGTGACATAACAGAAATATAACTCAACCACAGCTAAGGTAGAACAGGTAAGATGGAATGATAATAAAAGATAAATATATCCAGAACATAGAATCACAGAGATACAATCCAGAATCTAAGTGTCTAAAATAATACATAACTCAGAAATTCTCAAAATCTAATACAGTGATCCAAATAGTAAGACAATCCTAAACTAATGGAGTGTCGTCTACTGCTAATGGATCATGCTGCTGGTCCAAGTCCAGGCACTCATCTAGTGTGGCACCGTAGTAAGTAGGGCAGAACGCCTCAGCCTCATCCTCTGTAATATTTTTAACAGATCCAGTCAGGACGGGAACGAGCAGATATCTCTCAACAGTTCATAGCAGGTTAGGAGTATAAATCATGCAATAGAGTAAAATACAGGAAGTGCTGAATGGAAGTACAAGTAAACAGGAGATATTTTGTAACTGAAAGTAAATACATGATAGTAGAGACTGTAAGTGACTACGTGATTTAGAGTACAATATGGTTATGTAAACGGCTTGGGGGCACATGAATACAAATAAGGAGCACATGAATACCTACTGGGGATTTTGTCCACATAACTAATTCTACTCACCCCGCCCCAATCAATACACAAGGATCCGTTCAAGTTATGTCATAAGCACATGAATACGACTAAGATACGTGAACTCATGTAATGAGTAGTACATGAGGCACATGATAAGCACATGAAAGCACATGAGAATATGTAAAAACATGAACTAGTACGAGTACAAGGAGTACCTGATGCACATGATAAAGTACATGAACATGAAATACCCGATGCACCCGTAGAGGGATAACATCTCAGAAAAGGATCCATATAGTACTAATCCATGAAGATACGTGTCAGCATCATGTAGAGTAATCTAGAGCAAGAATATAATCCAGACAGGTATGAAAAGATCAGAGAATGTACTCGCCTGCTAACTGAAAGTCCGAGATGAAAGTACTGTCCGAGGAGTGGTGTCTGGCTCCTATTTAGAACAGTACAAGTCACAACAAGTCCAGAATAGAAATATAATGCACTACAATGCGTTTTACATAAATCTAGGTCAATCTAGACCAAAGTCAACTCTTGGTCAACTCTGGTCAACCCTAGAAGTCAAACTAGGTCAACCAAGTCAAACTTAAGTCAAACTAGTCTAATCTAGGTCTAGCAAGCCATTCTAGGTCCTAACAAGGCTAAACAGTCTATCCTAGACTCCATACTAGGCATATCATGCCATAGGCTAGAAGACTAGGCCATGGGCCAATAGGCTATACCATGGGCTAAGCAACCATATCCATATCTATATCTAACCAAACACATATATACATATATACCATACATTATGTCATTGGTATCCCATGCTCTATTACATATCATATCACAACATCCCATATATCATGACATGTCATAACCCATATATATATATACATTCATTTTCAAACATTCATATACATAACTAATATGTATAGGTACAAAACTATGATATATATATAGGTTACAAGTTTATATAACAATGCATATATAATATCTCTAGGGAAGGAAATGTAGGGACACATGAATATTAGATGTGTGAGTATGTGTCATAGACTAGGCATGTGTGTGTGAGATAGAGAGTGAATTCAAGAACAGTGTATACATTTTAATGTGGATGTGTGTGTATAGGGAACAGTAAAGGAAAGAAAGGAAATCAGTTTTATATATAAGGAGGAATCTCAGGTTTAGGAAGACTCACCAACTCAGTTTTGAAATACACATTCTCAGGTTATCATGTTTGCAGAAAACAACATTAAAATCATTGTAAGGTAAACTCAGGTTTTGGTTTTCATTTCAGTCATAAGGTAGAAACAGTATACACATTGCACAGGAAATCAGTGAGGAATTTCAGGAATACAGTTTCAATAGTGGCTGGAACAATTTCCAGTTCCTAACTCAGGGTTATACTCAATCATGCATCAAATCAGTTAACAGGAAAACAACCTATACAAATCATAATCTCAGGTTTACAGGTTATAGGCCACATTGAAAGGAATGAACAATTAGTTTAGGAAGGATGATATTGAAATCAATAAACCTGAATTTCCTACATTCAAATTCAGGTTTTCTCATAAATCAAACCACCCATTAACAGACCCCTTTCCAACAGTTTACACCAGTATTAAAAGGAAGACAAAACTGGAACTAAGGTTCATAATTCTCAGAATATGACATTCGAATGAAGGAGAACTCAGATATATGCCAATGAAAAGAAGGAATCAATGTTACAGAGATGTATCAAAAAAACAGTAAATTTCTAAAATCGAATCCCATTTCTCCATGTCAAAACATTTCTAATATGCAACCTATTACAACAGAGATTATACAACATTCCCAGGATCTATCAAATGAATAAAAACACAATTTAAAGCCATTTTCAGGAAATGGGAAAACTGGAAATAAACTCAGTTCAAAAATTCGAAATGAATCCCCATACTAAAATCCCCTACCCAACCCAAAAGCCTATATTTGAATTCAATACTTCTATAATATGAACCAAACAATGTGTGAGGGTAGTTTTCAGTGAAATATCAACAATAAACAGGCTTAAAAGTTAGAAATTTTTTTCTGAAACTAGCAGTAACAGGAAATATTAGAAAGCTATTCGAAAACCTCATTTGAAACCAATACTCCCACATTAAACCCAAACCAAACTTGTAACTAATCTAATATAGCTAAAATATCATAATTAGGATCTAAACAATACTTAATAACATGATTTAAAAGCTTTAAAAACAATTAAACACAAGAACAACAATTCAGCACACTGGAATACACAGTGTACCACACGTGCAGGCACGAATCTGTGTCCGATATGACACGAGAGTTCCTGAAACTCTAGGGACCTCGTGTCAGTCATGGACACGACACACACGTTGAGTTTCGAGGGTTGAAACCCTGTGTGCACAGAGAAAACGTGCTCGAGTAGCAGGGGATGCTCCTGTCCGCGCGCGCGTGTGCACGACCGCGTGTCCACGCGCTCGTGTCGACCCATCCTGATACGAAAATGTGCTCAGTATCCAAGAAATGCATAAGCGAGACTAAAATGGATTTTCTAAGAATTTACAAAGATGGGGACTCACCTCTTCCAAATGACAATGTTTCCTAAAGAGGCAACCCTAATTTTAAGAGGATATAAATAGGGGGGAAACACACTATGGCTGGTCAGATTTCTAGGGTTAGGGCTTGGTTCAATGGGTGTGGGCCTATGGGCCATTAAGCCTTTAAATCATAAAATGACTTGTGATTTCACAAGCCATTACTTAATCAATCTAGCTCCTAATTTCTCCAAATTAATTCCAATGAGCTAAACCTCATTAACTTAAGTCAACCTAGGTTTTCATATCCTAATCACAAGGTCATGACCTAGGTTTGCCACTAGGTTAGTCTCCAAGGTTAACTTAAGTCAAAGACACTAAAACACCAAAATCAATTATTCTAAAAATTACTTAAAAATCACATTAATTATAAATAATAATAATAATTCAAATTAAATTCTAAAATTTTGAAAATGACCAAAATATCCTCATACTAGAAAAGTGGTAGTGACAAATCTACCTCCTTAAAATAATTTCGTCATCGAAATTTAAAGGCGAAACTAACTGCTAAGAAGGATAGAAAAGTATACCTCAAGGTCCAAAAAGATAGGGGTAACGCTCGCGCATCTCATCCTCCCACTCCCAGGTAGACTCGCCTGGAGAATGATGCCTCCATGCGACGCGTACCAAGGGTATCACCTGGTTCCTCAATACCTTCTCTCGGCTATCCAAAATCTCCACAGGCTGCTCTGGATAACTGAGAGTAGGTCCCACCTCAATCTCCGAATGATCGAGCACATGGCTGGGGTCAGCCACGTACCGTCTCAACTGTGATACGTGGAATACGTTGTGGATGCCCACTAGTACAGGTAGAAAGTCAAGCCTGTATGCCACATCACCGACTCTCCCGCTGATAACGAAAGGGCCGATGAAGCGCGGGCTAAGCTTCCCACCTCCACCAAAACGTATCGTACCACGAGTCGGAGATGTCCACAGAAAAACCATGTCTCCAACCTAATCACAAGCAAGGTCTCAAGTTACTAAAAATCAAACATGATCAATCAAAAAAAATAAAACAAAATACAACATAATTCTAATCCTATCTCTAAATCTGTACCTCAAACTCCAGCGGCCTCCGGTGGCTATCGGCCCAGTGCCGATGTCTGTCCTGCGCCACGTGAATTCTGTCCCTGATGAGCTTCACCTTCTCGGCTGCATCAACAACCATTTCTGGTCCCAGTAAAGCTCGCTCTCCAACATCATCCCAAGATAAGGGTGTACGACACCTACGCCTGTACAGAGCCTCAAATGGTGACATCTCAATGCTGGCCTGATAACTGTTGTTGTAAGCAAACTCCACCAAATACAGGTGATCCTTCCAGGAACCTCCAAAATCCAGGACGCACGTCCGCAGCATATCCTCAAGGGTCTGAATAGTCCTCTCTGACTGTCCGTCCGTCTGGGGGGTGGTATGCGGTACTAAACTTGAGCTGAGTGCCCAAGCTAGTCTGCAGACTCCTCCAGAAATGGGAAGTAAAGCGACTATCCTGATCTGAGACTATGCTGACGGGAACTCCGTGAATCCTGACTATCTGTCTCATATACAGCTCCGCAAGCCTCTCTGTAGACGTACCCACCTTGAATGGCAAGAAGTGGGCTGATTTGGTCAACCTGTCAACGATGACCCAAATCGCGTCTTTCCTTCCTGGCGTACACGGCAACCCCGATACAAAGTCTATGGTAATATGTTCCCACGTCCACTCTGGAATAGGCAACGACTGCAATAATCCTCCGGGCCTCTGCCTCTCTGCCTTGACCTGCTGACAGATCAAGCATCTCGCTACGAAGTGGGACACCTCCCTCTTCATCCCATACCACCAGACATGCTCTCGCAGATCTCTGTACATCTTGTTGGCACCAGGATGTATAGAGTACTGCGATCTATGATCCTCCTGCATAATCTGCTCTCTGAGCTCCCCGCTGGGCATATATAACCGGGAACCGTACCTCAGGGCACCATCCTCTGCAAGTGGGAACTCAAAATCCTCCACTCCTGCACTGATCTGCTCTCGGATACACCGCAGAGCCACATCATCAAACTGTGTCGCCTTGATCCTGTCCATCAAGTACGACTGTATCTGAAGGCCCCATAACTGCATCTGTACTCCGGGCACAATCATCTCTATCCCAAGGCTCTCCAAGTCTGCAAGGAAGTACCGATCCATAGTCAAACACATGGCTGTCGGATACCTACTCAAAGCATCGGCAACCACGTTAGCCTTCCCCGGGTGATACTGAAGTGCGATGTCAAAGTCCTTCATCAACTCAAGCCACCTGTGCTGCCTCATGTTGAGCTCTTTCTGTGTAAACACATACTTCAAGCTCTTGTGATCTGTAAAAATATCTACCCTCTCGCCATACAGATAGTGCTTCCACAACTTCAAAGCAAAAATTACCGCCGCCAGCTCCAGGTCATGGGTAGGGTAGTTCTTCTCATGGGGACATAACTGCCTGGAAGCATAGGCAATCACCTTCCCATGCTGCTACAAGTAGCAACCCAGCCCCTTCCCTGAAGCATCACTATAAATAGTGAATCCACCTGATCCTGAAGGCAATGTCAGAATCGGAGCTGTCGTAAGCCGCTTCTTCAACTCATCAAAAGCTGCCTGACACTCCTTTGACCAAACAAACTCAGTATCCTTCCGGGTCAACCGTGTCAACGGCTCTGCAACCCGGGAGTAATCCTGCACAAATCTCCTATAATATCCTGCCAGCCCCAAGAAACACCTGATCTCTGCCACTGAAGTCGGCGCTGTCCAAGCCTCAACTGCTACAATCTTCTTGGGGTCAACTGAGATACCATCTCCAGTCACCACATGCCCCAAGAAGTCCACCCGGTCCAAGAAAAACTTACACTTGGAGAGTTTCCCATAAAGCTGCTCCCTCCTGAGAGTCTCTAGCACTATCCGCAGATACTCCTCGTGCTCCTCCTCTATCTTGGAATATACCAAGATATCATCAATGAACACCACCACGAACTTGTCCAAGTAATGATGGAATACCTTGTTCATTAGATTCATAAACACTGCTGGTGCATTGGTTAGCCCAAATGGCATAACCGAAAACTCAAACTGCCCGTACTGCGTCCTGAAAGTGGTCTTGGGGATATCCTCCCTCTTCACCTTCACCGGGTGATAACTCGACCTCAAATCAATCTTGGAGAACACCCGAGCTCCGCTCAACTGATCAAATAGATCATCGATCCGCGGCAGTGGATATCTGTTCTTGATTGTCAGGTTGTTAAGTGCCCTGTAGTCGATACACATCCGTACCGACCCATCCCTCTTGGGTACGAAGAGTAACGGTGCACCCCAAGGTGAAGAACTCGAACGAATGAAGCCCTTGTCTTGCAGCTCATCCACCTGCTTCTTCAGCTCCACTAACTCGTTGTTGTTCACTCGATAGACATGCTGGGAGATCGGTTTCGCACCGGGAACCAAGTCTATCGAGAACTCTACATCTCTGTCCGGTGGAAGCCCTGGCAACTCCTCTGGAAACACGTCCATAAACTCTGCGATCAAGGGATGCAGAGCCACCTGCTCTTCAACTGAAGCTCCATAAAAGACTCCATCGTCCTGCTCTACCTGCCGTCGGGTGTACTCAAACTCTGGCTCTCCTAGCGCCCCGAACAAAACTCTATCCCCCACGGCAATCAATATAGGCGTGGTGTCTACTCAGCAAGTCCATACCTAATACAATGTCGTAGTTCGGTAATGGCATGACTAGTAGACTCACCCCCAACTCTCGGCCTCCCAATATGACACTCCGACCTCTGCAAATATCACTCACGAGGATGACCCCACCTCCGATCGTGATCTTGCAGGTCCTAGGCAATGGTTCAGAAACTAAACTGTGTCTAATAGCATACGATACTGACACAAAGCTGTGGGAAGCCCCAGAGTCAAAAAGTGCAA
This sequence comes from Iris pallida, assembly GCA_029216955.1. NCBI lineage: Eukaryota > Viridiplantae > Streptophyta > Magnoliopsida > Asparagales > Iridaceae > Iris > Iris pallida. Next base: position 7,377,093 of record JANAVB010009400.1, on the reverse strand, counting down.
ATGTTGGAAGGGAATCTAGGAGAACCGAACCTGCTGTCAGCTCTCCGATGGCCTCGGCATCCTCAGCTGCCACGACAAAAGCTTACCCCTGCTGTCCACCTCGTGCCTGCTGCTGGTGCTGCTGGAATCTCTGCTGTTGGGTCTGCAGGGCTGGTCACCTCTGTTGGCCTGCTGGAGCCTTAGCTCCACCTCCCTGCTGTCCTCGTCCAAAAGCCCCTGGGCAGTCCCTCAACTGGTGATCTCCCGTACCATATAGTAGGCACTTGCCTAGCTTCTTCCTGCACTCATGGATCATGTGCCCCGGCTTCTTGCAGAAGGCACAAATGACTACCTGACGAGGTGCCTGCTGTCCTCTCTGCTGCTGTTGCTGCTGAAAGGGTGCACGACCTTGCTGCTGATACTGCTGCTGAGCTGGCCTCTGCTGCTGCTGCTGCTGGAAATGAGGCCTCTTGGCCTGTCCCTGACTGTTGCTGCCACCCTGGAAGTCACGACCCCTCTTCTGCTTCAGTCCTAGGTCGTCCTCCGCCGCCATGGCCCAAGAAAATATCTCAGCATAAGTGGCATTCTGGTCGCTATTAGTCAGTGACCGAACCTCTCTAATCAAACCCCGGCGAAACTTCCTCGCCTTCGTCTTTTCAGACAAATCATCAATGAACCAGGCCAATCTGCGGAACTCCCCGGCATACTCAGCTACTGTCTGGTTCCCCTGAACCAGAGCCTCGAACTGTGCCTCGATACCTCCCAAGGCGACATCAGGAAAGAACTACTCCTTAAACAGCTCCTTGGAATGGGCCCAAGTCTGGCCCTCAACTCCTACCCTGGGATCTGCCTGATACCATGTACGGGCCAAATCCTGCATCTGGCTGCCCGCTGCCTCGATTTGGAGTCGCGCTGGTATCTCCGCCAGTCGGAAGATCTCCTCAATATGCTCTATCCAGTCATCTGCAACATGGATGCCCTCTGTGCCGAAGAACTCTCGAGGATGCATCTTCTGGAAGTCCTGAATGTCCTTCTCCCTCCGACGGGGCTGCTGCTGGGTCCCCTGAGCTGTAATCATCTCGACTGTAGTGCGCACCAGCTGGTGTGCCTTATCGATCCCCTGTCTGAAATCTGCAATCTGCCTCGTCTGCTGCTGCTGATGGGACTCAAGAATCCTCTCCACGAAGGAGAAGAAATGTGCAGCATCTACCATCCCCGCAGGCGGAGGCTGCTGCGGTGGAAGGATCTCAGGAATCACAACTGGCCTTCTGACTGCTGGAGGTGCTCCTCCAAAAGTGGCAGAAACACCGACTCCTGAGGGCTACACTGGCCTTGTGGTACTGGAAGCTGGCTGCTGGACACGAGAGGTGGCAGACCCCTCTCCAGCCTCTCCCGTCACGGGGCGATGCGATTGCGTCTCAACCATCGTGGAGACACAGATCAAACAAGAAACAATTACTGAGAATGAGTCGAAAAAAATCAAAGGAGGACAATTTAAATTTCTAAGGAAGACAATAAGCAGCAAAATAGATATACGAAATCTGATAAAGAATTTTCCTAGTGTGATTGAGTACCTTCAAAAATATGTTAATTCCTACTGCAGGCTGCAGCGATATTCTAATTCGAATACCACTACATTTCCAACCTAAACCTGCATGGGCCACCACTAAAAACGTGTCACGACCCGCACCCTAGAGTAAGGGCATGAGACGTGGGTACGTCCAGCCTACGCCCAGTGTCGACGGTAGAACGATGTCCTAGGTCACAACAACTAACAATTGAAGGTATTAACAATTATACTCCCCGAATGTGGGTGACATAACAGAAATATAACTCAACCACAGCTAAGGTAGAACAGGTAAGATGGAATGATAATGAAAGATAAATATATCCAGAATAGAGAATCACAGAGATACAATCCAGAATCTAAGTGTCAAAAATAATACATAACTCAGAATATCTCAAAATCTAATACAGTGATCCAAATAGTAAGACAATCCTAAACTAATGAAGTGTCGTCTACTGCTAATGGATCCTGCTGCTGGTCCAAGTCCAGGCACTCATCTAGTGTGGCACCGCAGTAAGTAGGAAAGAACGCCTCAGCCTCGTCCTCTGTAATATTTTCAACAGGTCAAGTCAGGACGCGAGCGAGCACATATCTCTCAACAGTTCATAGCAGGTTAGGAGTATAAATCATGCAATAGAGTAAAATATAAGAAGTGCTGAATGGAAGTACAAGTAAACAGGAGATATTTTATAACTGAAAGTAAATACATGATAGTAGAGACTGTAAGTGACTACGTGATTTAGAGTACAATATGGTTATGTAAACGGCTTGGGGGCACATGAATACAAATAAGGAGCACATGAATACCTACTGGGGATTGTGTCCACATAACCAATTCTACTCACCCCGCCCCAATCAATACACAAGGATTCGTTCAAGTTATGTCATAAGCACATGAATACAACTAAGATACGTGAACTCATGTAATGAGTAGTACATGAGGCACATGATAAGCACATGAAAGCACATGAGAACATATAAAAATATGAACTAGTACGAGTACAAGGAGTACCTGAAGCACATGATAAAGTACATGAACATGAAATACCCGATGCACCCGTAGAGGGATAACATCTCATGAAAGAATCCATATAGTACTAATCCGTGAAGATACGTGTCAGCATCATGTAGAGTAATCTAGAGCAAGAATATAATCCAGACAGGTATGAAAAGATCAGAGAATGTACTCGCCTGCTAACTGAAAGTCCGAGATGAAAGTACTATCCGAGGAGTGGTGTCTGGCTTCTATTTAGAACAGTACAAGTCACAACAAGTCCAGAATAGAAATATAATGCACTACAATGCGTTTTACATGAATCTAGGTCAATCTAGACCAAAGTCAACTCTTGGTCAACTCTGGTCAACCCTAGAAGTCAAACTAGGTCAACCAAGTCAAACTTAAGTTAAACTAGTCTAATCTAGGTCTAGCAAGCCATTCTAGGTCCTAACAAGGCTAAACAGTCTATTCTAGACTCCATACTAGGCATATCATGCCATAGGCTAGAAGACTAGGCCATGGGCCAATAGGCTATACCATGGGCTAAGCAACCATATCCATATCTATATCTAACCAAATACATGTATACATATATACCATACATTATGTCATTGGTATCCCATGCTCTATGACATATCATATCACAACATCCCATATATCATGACATGTCATAACCCATATATATATATACATTCATTTTCAAACATTCCTATACATAACTAATATGTATAGGTACAAAACTATGATATATATATAGGTTACAAGTTCATATAACAATGCATATATAATATCTCTAGGGAAGGAAATGAGGGGACACATGAATATTAGATGTGTGAGTGTGTGTCATAGACTAGGCATGTGTGTGTGAGATAGAGAGTGAATTCAAGAACAGTGTATACATTTCAATGTGGATGTGTGTGTATAGGGAACAGTAAAGGGAAGAAAGGAAATCAATTTTATATATAAGGAGGAATCTCAGGTTTAGGAAGACTCACCAACTCAGTTTTGAAATACACATTCTCAGGTTATCATGTTTGCAGAAAACAACATTAAAATTATTGTAAGGTAAACTCAGGTTTTGGTTTTCATTTCAGTCATAAGGTAGAAACAGTATACACATTGCACAGGAAATCAGTGAGGAATTTCAGGAATACAGTTTCAATAGGGGCTGGAACAATTTGCAGTTCCTAACTCAGGGTTATACTCAATCATGCATCAAATCAGTTAACAGGAAAACAACCTATACAAATCATAATCTCAGGTTTACAGGTTATAGGCCACTTTGAAAGGAATGAACAATTAGTTTAGGAAGGATGATATTGAAATCAATAAACATGAATTTCTTACATTCAAATTCAGGTTTTCTCATAAATCAAACCACCCATTAACAGACCCCTTCCCAACAGTTTACACCAGTATTAAAAGGAAGACAAAACTGGAACTAAGGTTCATAATTCTCAGAATATGACATTCGAATGAAGGAGAACTCAGATATATGCCAATAAAAAGAAGGAATCAATATAACAGAGATGTATCAGAAAAACAGTAAATTTCCAAAATCGAATCCCATTTCTCCATGTCAAAACATTTCTAATATGCAACCTATTACAACAGAGATTATACAACATTCCCAGGATCTATCAAATGAATAAAAACACAATTTAAAGCCATTTTCAGGAAATAGGAAAACTGGAAATAAACTCAGTTCAACAATTCGAAATGAATCCACATACTAAAATCCCCTACCCAACCCAAAAGCCTATATTTGAATTCAATACTTCCTTAATATGAACCAAACAATGTGTGAGGGTAGTTTTCAGTGAAATATCAATAATGAACAGGCTTAAAAGTTTGGAAAAATTTTCTGAAACTAGCAGTAACAGGAAATATCAGAAAGCTATTTGAAAACCTCATTTGAAACCAATACTCCCACATTAAACCCAAATCAAACATGTAACTAATCTAATATAGCTAAAATATCATAATTAGGATCTAAATAATACTTAATAACATGATTTAAAAGCTTTAAAAACAATTAAACACAAGAACAACAATTTAGCACACTGGAATACACAGTGTACCACACGTGCAGGCACGAATCTGTGTCCGACACGACACGAGAGTTCCTAAAACTCTAGGGACCTCGTGTCAGTCATGGACACGACACACACGTTGAGTTTCGAGGGTTGAAACCCTGTGTGCACAGAGAAAACGTGCTCGAGTAGCAGGGGATGCTCCTGTCCGCGTGCGCGTGTGCACGACCGCGTGTCCACGCGCTCGTGTCGACCCATCCTGACACGAAAACATGCTCAGTGTCCAAGAAATGCATAAGCGAGACTAAAATGGATTTTCTAAGAATTTACAAAGATGGGGACTCACCTCTTCCAAAAGGCAATGTTTTCTAAAGAGGCAACCCTAATTTTAAGAGGATATAAATAGGGAGGAAAACACACTATGGCTGGTCAGATTTCTAGGGTTAGGGCTTGGTTCAATGGGTGTGGGCCTATGGGCCATTAAGCCTTTAAATCATAAAATGACTTATGATTTCACAAGCCATTACTTAATCAATCTAGCTCCTAATTTCTCCAAATTAATTCCAATGAGCTAAACCTCACTAACTTAAGTCAACCTAGGTCTTCATATCCTAATCACAAGGTCATGACCTAGGTTTGCCACTAGGTTAGTCTCCAAGGTCAACATAAGTCAAAGTCATTAAAACACCAAAATCAATTATTCTAAAAATTACTTAAAAATCACATTTATTATAAATAATAATAATAATTCAAATTAAATTCTAAAATTTTGAAAATGACCAAAATACCCTTATGCTAGAAAAGTGGTAGTGACAGCCAACCCCCTATGCGTCCCCAGCAGCACGATCTTATGCGCCTATGCTCGGTCACCACCCTCACCCCCTATGCGCCCCCTGCAGCACGACCCTGTGCGCATACATCAAGCACAACCCGAGCAGCCAGGTGCAGTAGCACCCCACCTCCCCGTCGTCCCCTTTGCTGCCCTATTGTGCTGGCCCCAACATGGCGGGCAGTGCTCCAACACTCCTCTGCAGGTTAGCGCTGCTGCTTCTGCCCCTACAACTTCCTCCAAGGCCCTAGTGGGCCTCACCTCCTTTGCCGACATGGTCCGTCCTGATCGGAGCGCTAAAAAAATCTATACTCCCCAACGTTTCTATTCCAGATATCGAGTACTCCTCCCCCTTAGATGGCCAGACAATTTTGATTCCCTTATCCACCTCCGATCTAGAGTCTCTGTACGAGTGATTCTCCTCAACATTTGTGTTGCAATACCCCTCGGGCTGCCCTAAGCTTGCAAGAGTTCAGGAGGAAATTGCCAAATGTAGCTTCACATCAGATTATCGAGTGGCACCTCTAGATCCCAAAAACATCCTCCTCCACCTATCATCGACGACTGATCAAAAGATCGCACAAACCAGAGGCCATAGCAAAATAGACTCAAAGGCCATGTCGGTAGTGAGATGGTCTCAAGATCTCAACCCGAAAGAGGACTTGCCTATAGTGGCCGTATGGGTCACTCTGCCCAACCCACCATTGATATGCTTCATCCTAGCCACCCTAAAAAGGATTGTCAACTCCTTCGTAACTTACGTCGCCATGGCAGAGGAAACCAGGATCCTCACCAAAGCTAATTACGTAAAAGTATGCGTAGAGCTGGACACCTCGAAAGAACTACCAAAATCAGTCAATATCGAGTTAGGACACAAGACCCACTCCCAACCCATCCTATATGATAACAACGTCATATACTGCAACCACTACAACAAGAGAGGGCTCCTCCTCAAGTACTGCTTCAAAGCACACCCAGAACTAAGATAGAAACTGGTACAGAAAGCTCGCTCCCTCAGAAGGCCTAGGATCAGAGATCGCTTCTTCCATCCCCTCCTCCGAACTCGCACATCAGATTCGCCGCTAGTCCCGAGCCGACTCAAAATCCTAGCATAACCACCGAACAGGGAACCTCCCCCACCACCCTCGAAACCACCACCATCGACACTTCCAACAGGTTCAGCGCATTGGCAGGAAAAAAGAACACAATTGTGATAGAATACCTCACTAGCCAGCCCACTCAAACACATAAGAAGAAAGTCAGGTAAACCCGGTTGAGAGCGATCCTTCGCCAAGTTACCACAGAGAGCTGCAGAAAACCACCACAATCTGGAGGATAACCCCAGCGATAAGGTGGGCAAAGAAAATCTAGAGGCACAGCCAGTTCGAGCCGACGCACTAGCTATCCTCGGACCAAATCAGGTCCATAGCTGTAAGCAAGCCATGGAAGCATGCATCTTCGACCCATCCACCCACTTCGGTGTAGCAGTCAGCACAGGAATAGAACCATACACACACCCCAACGAAGAAGAATCGTCGGCCGACCCGAATATCGAGTCACACTCGGCCAACAAAACAAAAAAATTGAAAAATAAAGGAGCCACAAAGTCTACGGCCATGACCACCAGGTCCATCGGGAAAATCTCCAAACCCCAACAACCCTCCAAGACCAATGCCTAACATCCTTACTTAGAATGTTAGAGGCCTGGCGAACAAACCAACCGAGAGGAGACTGATCAGCCTCAAGAGAATCCATAAAATTGACATCCTCGTCCTCCTAGATCCCAAAATACCTCCCAAAAGGCTGAAATCTATCTAGCTTCCGCTGGGCTTGCACACTGCCATTGCTGGCAGGCATGACATTTGGATTTTCTACTCGCTGGAAGTGCAGATCAAAGTCATCCATGACACTGTGCAAGCCCTCTCATGCTGGATGGCGCACCCTCTCCCTCCTTTCTGCCATACATGGTAGCTGCGACATCGTCGATCAAAAACATCTCTGGGCGGACCTCCTGGCTATGCTAACGAGCACTGCCAACCCCTCTTGGCTTTGTGTGGGCGACTTCAACACAGTCACCTGCAGAGAAAAGAAGACTGGCGGCCGCCTTCCACCCTCAGCGATCATGCAGGACTTCAACAACTTCATATTCAATGCCTACTTAGCCCCCTTATGTTCACAGGAAACGCTTTTACTTGTTGCAACATGCAGGAATGAACCTGTAGACAATATTCCAGGTTAGATCGTGCCCTCTTCAACCCCTAGTGGGCTGATATGGGCATCACCTCCCACCTCGCCTACCTCAATGCCACAGAGTCAGACCACGCCCTTCTCCTCATCGAGATCAGCAGAAACCTTAACCATATCAAGAAAAGTTTTCATTTTCTCGACTTTTGGAGATATCATCCCTAATTTTTTAGGATCGTGGAAACGTATGGACGAGAGATGACTCCCTCGACCCTCTCATCTACGTAGCTAATAAACTCAAAGCAACCAGAAGAGCTCTCACCAATTGGAGGAAGCAGGCATTTGGGGATATTTTCCAGGCCGTAAGAACTGCTGAAGACGATGTCATTTGTGCCGAATCCCTCTTTGAATCCAACAGATCGCCAACAACCAGAACAATATTGAACCTCTCCAAAGCCATCCTTAAATTCTGCTTGAAAGTTGAAACGGACTTCTAGAAACAGAAAGCCAGGCTGAAATGGGACAGCAATGGTGACAAAAATACCAGTTACTTCCACTCCTGTGTTAAGGGCGCAGACGGAAACTCAACATACATCAGATCGCATTCAAAACCAGGAGCATCATCAAAGTCCATCGGGGCATTCAACTGGCGGCGGCCACCTTCTACTCGAAGCTGTTCTCCAAAGAAACCGTCATTAAGGACGATGACTTCCTAGTGGAAATCCCTCTCATCATCGACGACTCGGATAACATCCACCTAGAATGCCCCCACAATGAACAAGAAGTAAAAGCGGCAGTCTGGGCGTTAGAGGCCAACAGCGTACCCGGGCCGGACGGGTTCAACGGCATTTTCTTCCGCACGTGCTGGGATATCATCAAGGCTGACATCCTCGAGGCGGCGTCTGCCTTCTTTAGAGGAGCCAGGTACCCAAGGTTAATTTTCTCAGCTAATCTGATATTTATCCCTAAGCAGGACAACACGGAGACCTTCAGAGAATTCTGACCTATCAGCCTATGCACATTCACTAATAAGATCATCTCGAAAGTTATTGCTATGCGAATGACCACTATTCTTTCCAAAATCATTTTCGAAGAACAAAACAGCTTCGTCCGTGGCAGAAACATTCAAGACAAAATCATGTTGGCCCAAGAAATAATCACATGCATGAAATTCCCGGTCCGAGGTGGAAATATTGCCACTAAATCTGACATGGAGAAGGCATACGACAGGCTGGACTGAAAGTTCATGATCTGGGTCTTCCGAGCCTTCGACTTCTCGACCACCTGGACCGACATTGTTTGGAGATATATCAACAACTCTTGGTTCTCTACGGTCATTAATGGCCAGGTGGAAGGGTTCTTCAAATCCAGTCGGGGAATAAGACAGGACGACCCGCTATCGTCAACTATCTTCATCATTGCAGCATAAGCCCTTAGCAGAAACTTGAACAAAATGCCGAGATCCCCACACTTCAAGCACTTTCACACTCCTAGCGGCTGCCCGATCATCACCCACCTTGCCTATGCCGACGACATCCTCATCTTCTCCTCTGGTGACATCGGGTCATTAGAGGTGGTTCAAAATGTGCTCCAAAGATACACCAGATGCTCCGAACAACGAGTCAACCCCAACAAGAGCGTGATTTACATCTACCACAATATTAACAGGGACCATGCTACCACCCTCACCAACATTACCTCCTTCTCCGTAGTGTATCCACCTTTCTCCTATCTCCGATGTTCGTTGGTATACGACAAATCGAGTGCAGCTATATTCGAAGAGCTAGTGAGCAAAATCAGGAAAAAAATTGGAAGGCTAGCATAATGCAATGCTATCCCCCAGTGGAAAGATGGTGCTAATTAAACACGTTCTTCCATCCATCTCCATATACACCCTAGCATCTTGCTCCCCTCAAGAAGGTTCTCACCACTTTCGAGAATCTATTCGCTAACTTTCTATGGGGTCACAACGAATCGAAAGACAAACATCATTGGACAAACTAGAATTCTATGGAAAATGCCACAGATGATGGAGGTTTGGGTTTTACGAGACTGACACACATCGTGAACGCCTTCTCCATAAAGCTATGGTGGAAGATTCGAGTGAGTCGTACCCTGTAGGCACGTTTCATGAAGGCAAGATATTTCAAGCACATTCACCCGGCCAGCGCCATTAGCAATACCAGATCCTCTGCGGCTTGGCACAAAATTCTGCATGGCTGAACATTGGCTGAACCAATTATCAGACTCACGTTAGGAGCAGGCGAGTCAGCGATCTTCCTAGAAAGGTGGATGGGAACGAACCTTATTCCTCGCCTCCCAACCGCTTCGATAAATAGCAAAATCAGAGAAATATAGGGCATCAACGGAGACTGGAACTGGAATTGGAATAGAGTCCAGGACTGGACTAGGGTCGATACCGCCAACCTTCTCTGGGAATCCGGACTGAAGATTGGATCGGATGAAGATAAGCTCCAGTAGTCAGACAACACCAATGGTGACTGTTCAGTCTCCTTCGCTAGAAGGATCGTCCGTGGAGTTGGCCCTCCGAGGCCCATTCTGGGAGCCTTTTGGAACTCCTGCATACCTAATAAATGGTCTTTTCTAGTGTGGAGAGAGGTCTACAAAAAACTACCCACAGACGACATCCTTATCACTATAGGATTCTCTCTTACGTCTGTTTGTCACTACTGCGTCGACACCCAGACAGAATCGATCGACCACACCTTTCGCAACGGTGAGTCTTCCGCTAACGTCTGGGCAGCAATTGCCCAAGGATGCGAGATTACATTGGTGGGTGGAAGCTTCTCTGATCTTCTGGCCATTGGGCTAACGCCTTTCATTGCCACCAGATCGTCGTAGCCGTCACCACGTGGGTCATCTGGAAGAACCATAACAAAGCCAGATACGAAGGCCACCAACTCTTCGTTACCCAGCTTAACAGGGAGGTCATTTGCCAGATACTAAAGACAAGCAGGCTTTTTCCTCACGGGCACCACGACTTCTGGAACGCGTTATCCTCCTGAATGTTGCCAGGAGAGGCCCCTTCTGTATTTCTTTATTTCATTTTTTTACATACTTGTAAAGGCTTCGGCATTTTGTGCCTTACAATAAATAAAAGGGGTGCTTTAAAAAATACATATATAAATATATAGTGTGTGTGTGTATGTGTGTGTGTGTGTGTGTGTGTGTGTGTGTGTGTGTGTGCGTGTGTGTGTGTGTTTCTCCTTAATCTTTGAATATTAGAGAAATATAAATTAAATTTATATTTCTCCTATCATTTTCTTCCTAATCAATCATTTGATTTTCAAAGTTGATAATTTTACTTCAAAAACTGATACTTACCTTTTTTCTAATCATGATCCACTAGTTAAATTCCTAAAAATTCCTTTGAAATTCTTAGGAATGTAGTTGGAATAATTTTGATAACCTATGATGGCAAGACAACATCGCACTTTCACCATTTAGTTGAATTATCGAGATTACGGGTTCACTGCAGCCAGCAGCGTACTGGCGTGCCATTTATTTGAATTATCGAGGCCTTCGAGTAAGTATAAGTTATTGAATGTTGTTAAAGCTATGTCCTAGTTGCCCTATTTAACCTTCGAGTTGTATGTTAATATTTGTAGAGCTAATAGAATATTCGATACAATATCATATTTGAGTCATGAAACCAAGGGCTTACTGCAGCCAGATGTACACTTGCGAGACATGGATTCTCGGTGAAACGATTTCAGATATGCATACGATTTTTGAATACCATAGAGGCTATACCTTTTATTGGTATATGAATATTGATTTTTTATAATCCATAAATTAAGTTTATACATCTTGTCGATAAACCATGTTTCTTTCCTAGAATCGTCGTTCCTCCTAACATTCATTTGAAAATCTACTACTAGGCTTGACATCCCATTTTTTATTATCGAATTCTCAATAAACTGGTCGGTCATTCCTTCTTATCTTTCCTATTTAAATTCTATCATTTAATTTTTCCTAGTAATCATTTAGAACCGATTATTATATTTTGATTCTATTCCACTAGATTCATCATCATACTTAGAATGTTGAATCTATAATCGTGTCTAAAGGATTTTGGTTTAGTAATGGATCGTGCCAAAGATTCCAACTAGATTATTCTTAACGACCTTTTAATCACGATTAGACTATTTGATTGTATTTCGATCGTACCAGTTCATATGTTTTCCTAGATTTTGATTCTATAATCATGCCTAAACATTTTTGGTTAAATAGTTAATTGTGCCTAATGACCTTTTTCTTGTTTAGCTAATCATATTTCGATTATATCATTGACTATTGTGACTAGACCATTTTGACCATGCCTTAATCGTGCCACGTTGTATCTTTTCTTAAGGTTCAATTCTATTCAAAATCTAACTCGTTTGATCATTGATAAAATTATTTTCTTGATTATATTCTTAGTCATACCTAATCGTGCTCTTTGAAATTTCGAGGACAAAATTTTTCTAGGGTGGGTAGATTTGTAAGCCTACATCCCGATTTGCAAATTTTTATTTTCCTAACTATTTAGTTTATTTGAACATCATGATTAGAAATACTTTCTCTTGAAACGATTAAAGATTATTTTGCTATAATTTTTGTATTTCAAAAACTAATTAAAATTTATATTTTGAAAATACTATTTATTTTTTCTAAAAATATATGTTCTCAAATTTTTGGAAATATAAAATATGTTGTTCAATATTTGGTTTCTAAAATAGTTTTAAAGGTTTTTCATTTATTTTTAAATAAGATTTTGATTAAAAAAGGGGTATATATATATTAAAAAAATGATTACAAAAAAGGTATATATATATATATATATATATATAAAATATATATATATATATATATATATATATATATATATATATATATATATATATATATATATATATATGAAGTTATCTTGAAGATATTGTTATATTCAAATTACTAGGATGACTAATTATTTAAAATAAGATTTGAGTTATAATAATATGCTTTAAATTATTTTGATTGAAATTAATAATTTTAATTCTACCTTGTTATATTTTTGTTCAACGCTTCCTATTATTTTCTTTTCTATTCTATTTAAATTTGAGGACGAATTTATTTCTAAGGTTGATAGATTTGTAACCCCTCTTCCAAAATTTTGAAATATTTTTATATTTGTTTGACTTAAATAGTGCTTTTTAGAATTTTATAGATATTTTAATTAAATAGTTATTATAATATAAGGCTTTAGTCATGGTTAAGATTTGGAGTACAAGATGACTAAATTTTTTGGCACGGATAGTATAGTCGTGTACTTTAACTAGTATTTTAGCCATTGTAGGGAAGGCCGAGCCATAAGTGTGTTCTAACTACAAAAAATAGTCAAAGTTGCGACATGACCCCTAAAACTGATTTAATTATTTATTAATTAGAATATTGACTTTTTAGGAGCCCCGGTTGTGTTAAACTAGTCAAACTGGACCCATATCAAGCCCAAGCCCATGTAGAGATGTTATGTGTGCAAAGACGCCCATGTAGACATACTTTATGTATATGCATATATTTTTTATTTTATTTTTAAGGATTGACAATATTTTATAAATATTTTAATACGTATTATATGAGTAATATTAATTTTAATGACATTTTAGATTGTTTGCATGACTTTTGGTGGACCTATTAAATTAGAGGTAGAATGGGTCACCCAATACTATATCTCTGTTAGTTTATTTTAATTTATTCTTATTTTTTATTGGGGGGTGTGTGTGTGTGTGTAGAGAATATATATATATATATATATATATATATATATATATATATATATATAAAAATAAGAAAAAAAAATATATATATATATATATATATATATATATATATATATATATATATATATATATATGTTAAAAAAAAGGATATCCTACTGTTCCCTACAAATAAGCCAGCCCTTAACAGCAGTTGCTATATATATATATATATATATATATATATATATATATATATATATATATATATATATATATATATATGCCACTGCTGCGAGGAGCACACTACGGAATCTGTCGAGCACGTCCTTCTTTCGGGGGAGCTGGCCACCGGCCTTTGGTCCAAGCTTCGCAATAGACTTACTTTGGTTCAGCCAACTGGAGACTTCTACGATCTCCTGGCCTACTGGAGCCGATCCCACGGACATCAGATCGTAGTAGCCGCCGGTATTTAGGTTCTATGGAAAAACAGGATCAAATTCAGATATGAAGGCCGACAACTCCCTCTTCCTCAGTTATACAGAGAGGTCATCAGACAATGCTTCAAAGTTAGGAGACGCTGCTCTCACGTCTCCAACTCGTTCTGGGAGGCCCTAGCTTAGACCTTCCTCCCCTTTTTTGTGTGCGTGTCTCATGCTTTTTATTTTCTGTCCTTTTGTACCGCTTGTGCGCTTACTTGTATAGGCTTCGGCATTTTGCGCCTATTTCTTCAATAAAGTTCGGGGTTCCTTAATATATATATATATATATATATATATATATATATATAAAATATATATATATATAAAATATATATATATATATATATATATATATATATATATATATATATATATATATATATATATATATATATATATATATAGCAAGTGGCACGAGGAGGGCTCTCGGCGTGGAGACCCGGGATCGAGCCCCCTCCCCTTCCGCACCAACTCGGCTGGGTGGTAGTGGCCACGGGGTTGGTGGGGATGCACGGACACCGAAAATATTTATATATAACGAGAGGGAGAGGGAGAGGGATTCATCGAACCCTGACTCTAATCCTGCCATACGCAAACCTATGACCTTGCCATCGACTCCCTGACGCCGTGCCCACAGCCTGCCAACGCCGGAGCACCGCTGCCGTACAGCCACCGGCTGCCTGAGAACGTGAGTTGTAGAGACAGCATCAGCAGCCTGTCAACCAAAGTTTCAGGTCGGTATTTTCCCTCATCTACTCTCCGATTCTCAAACCAATTGGTTCTTTGCAAACCTAACATATACCTCTTTAAACCCAATAGATAGTTTCAAATTAAATCGAAACGAAATCGAGTTAAAAATCGACTTCAAAATTGGCAAACAACTGTTTTGAAACGAAACAAAATACTAGTTCGGGGACCTATTTTATAAGGCAAAATTGTGCCAAACCATAGCAAAATTTTAAAATCTACTTGAACAGAATTTTAGAGAACCTAAACTCCATGGAAACTCCATTATTACTTTTATTTTTAGTTAACTATATATCTATTTAAATCAGTACAAAAATCAGGGAAAAATGGTAAAACTGTTTTCGAAAAAAAAACTTTTTTTGATACGGGGTGTGTCCCGCCAAACTGGACCACTTTGTCATGTACCAATTGTATCGAAAGACGCATATGGTGTACCCGAACGTGTGGGCTTTGGCGGAAGTTGATTTGGACGTGTTTGTACGTCAAAAATTCCCGTATCAGCCCTCTTGCAAACTAGCCCATAACTTTGTGCACGTTCTTCATATCGCGATGAAATATGTGCTAACGAACTCATGTCATTTTTCTGGTCCTGTGAGCCAAGTTTGGTCTGATTATGAGAAGGTTGACCAAAATGCTATTTTGGTGGGCACACAATCCGACTCAATGAACGATTTTGTACACATGCTATTTTGGTCCAAAATTACCGTTTTGCCTCTATGTCCAGAATTGGACTTGTGGTTAGTCAAACTGAGATATATTTTTTATGCCAAACACGATGGTGATGTCTGTTTCAACATCTGGAGACATTGCGCGAGTTTGACTTTTGTGGTTCACTGAGTGGTTGGATATTTTGGGTTTTGCGTCCTACCCCGAAGCCAATTGGGCTATTCCGAACACAATGGTATTATCGATTTCACCACCAAAGGACCCCAGGAGTGTACATTTCTAATATATTTCATATTTGATAACTTCTATGATTCGTGTATTATTTTACATTGATTATCTGTTAGATTCTCGACACGATGGTTACACGATATAGAAGTTATGGATTCTTTACATGTTGTTTTTCGTGACTGATGTATTACCATGTTCATGACCTGTTTGAATCCATTAGTACTAGACGGGCGGAGAAATACACTAGTAGACATGTAAATATACCCAGAATCATCCTATTGGTCTAATCGTGTCTAATAGTAGTCACACACTTCACGTGCGGGGTCCCGGATTTATCCCTTAGTCGTTTACATGTCGAAAGTGGTATTTCAACCTCTAGTTAGATGCAGTCCTGCTGCATATTATTGTTTGTGTTTCAGTCATCTATTATTGTTACTTCATTGTCTTTATTACCATGCTCTCATGTTTTTACTCACATGTTTCACACCATGATTCTCTGTTTATCCACTCAGCATGTATTTTAGTATTATTTATTGTTTTATAGATTTTGTCAATTATTGGAACTGCTGTTAGAATGTACTCGTTCCATTCCAGACTAGAAACCAAATTTTTAGGTTAGTCGCGACTACTCGTAGTATTGGAGAGATACGGGTGAAATTGAAGGCCAACACCTAGAAGACTAGTTAGATAGTTGAGTTAGTTGTTTCCTATTTTGTGAGACTTTATATATTTTTAATTAAATATAAACTTATGAATATTGTAAATTAATTTAATTTTGTGAATGAGCAATTATTGTAATTTTTGAGCATTATGGTCTAGACAGCGTTCTACCGTCGACACTGCGGCGTAGGCTGCATTTGGACATGCACTCGTATTCCGAAAGGACGGTGTAGGTCGTGACAAGTCCAACCGTTCATATGTCAAAAGATATTTCAAACTCACTGTCTGGTTTACCTATATATTGTGGACACACAAAAAAAAAGAAGAAACGATGTCTTTTCTTTATTGGCGCAAGGCACCACAAATTGAGTATGCCTGAGAGGTCCTGCACTGAGGATCCCCAAGTACAAAAAAGAATTCTGGGGAATGGGACGATGGAGATCAAGTGGCAGTTGCTCCTTTACTCCGTTGACACTCCGATTACAATAGTAGAAGAAAACCTAAGAAAATTGCTAACTCTCGGCTCACTGGCAAGAAATGCAGCAATTTGGCTCTTGAAAATGCTCTCCGTTCTGTGTTTTAAAGAGGGATGAGACCCCCTTTTATAGTCGTTCGTAACCTGGAATGATATTAAACGCCCACATGAAGGAAACACACTGGTTTTCATATAGGCGCGTAACCCTGCCTTGGGCGTATAGGGTGTAGGCGCATACAAGCTGTGAGATCGTGGGTTGGTCGTGGTATTGACGTGACCGCAAGCTTCGGTACATGACTGCTCGTGGAGACTGATGTGGCCGTGCGCTTCGATGCACGTTTTGATCATGGCTTTGATCGAGTCAGGCTTGGGCGCATAGCCCTGTTTCTTGTGCCCTCCTTCACAGGGGTGGTTTGAGCGCATAGAGCTTCACAGGATGATGGGCGCATATAGCTTCACTGGATGATGGGCGTATATGAGCTTCACAGGATGACTTGAACACATAGGAGCTTCACTTGGGCCTATATATCCTCCTTTGGCTTTGGGCGCATAAGGCTTAATTTGCTGAAATTTTTATGTTTCTACAAGACCCCCTACAAAGTTTTCGATACTTGGACAAGTTCAAAATACTTTGAAAGAAGCATGGACTTTTTTCTTGTGATGCAATGGGCGCATAGCACGGCTTTTCTTCTTAGACGCATAGTATTTGACCAGCCTGTCAGGGAGATACGACTGTTGAGATCTTCCTTGAAATCTGAACTGACAGATTCATCGGGGTGGAATTTGAAGAGGTCCATACTTCGTACATTGTCCACGTCAGCAAGTGGCAGTCGCATAGTATGCAAGGAGCTGGTTCTTTACATGGGCACAAAGGCCATTGTGGGCGCATACTGTACAATGGGCGCATAGGCATATAAAAGCTTAGTGGGCGCATAAGAAGCGGCCTGTGCCTATAAATAGGCCCTAAAGGAGAGAGAAAGAACATTATTCCCTACACTTAGAATTTTTCAGAAAACTCTTCATCTTCTTTCTTTGAGAACTATGTCTCCCAAGGTCGCGAAGAGATCTGCGAATGGTAAGGGGCCGCACCGAGTGGCTCTCCTCCTGCGGCAGCGTCCTCGGTAGTCCAGGACCCGATTCTGGGTGAGGGCATGCTTCAAAAAATAAAGTCTCGAGCGTTAATTTGCGACGCACAAACTTTTCTTCTGCCTGGGCTCTTGCGCCTAGGGCAACAAACTTCTGTGGGCATCATTATGCGCTCATAGAAGTTATACGCTAATACTGTGGTGAGCTATGCACCCATATGTTACCATGTTATGCGCCTACGTGCTATGACATGTTATGCGCCCACGTGCTATGACATGTTATGCGCCCACATACTGTCGTGTGTTATGTGCCCAATTGCTTTGGGCGCATGTCCCTTTGGGCGCATAAGAGTCTTCCGGCACTTAGCTTTTCCTGCAGATTTCTAAGTCTGACTTTCTCTTCTGTCTTTGACTCTTGCAGCATCCATGTCGAAGGCTGAGACCGTTGTGAAGGAGGAGATGCCGTCTCCTATCATCAAGCAAGAGCCATCGTTTGTTAAGGAGGAGGTGATACCAAAAATTGAGGAAAAAATAGAGCTGGCACCCATCGGGGAGGGAATTACTCCCAAGATTGAAGCTGCTGTAAAAGAGGAGCACAAGTCTGAGGGTAGTAGCACAGGGAGTTCTGACCTTCCAGCCCCGACCGAGGACCTTGATCAAATAGATCCTTCATATGCAAAATGGTTGAGGGAATGGTATATGCCTAACCACAACTAAGATTCGTGAGTTCCCGTAAACGTCCACATTTTGTGTCGATATTTCTATCTGTCTTTAGCTATAGTTTATGTTTCGCTTCTTTTGGTCATCAATGTAATCCTTTACTTCTCATCCAGATGAAGAGATGAAGAACTCTTTGGTTTGCTCATGAGATACAGTCCTGTGAATGTAACTGATTTTGAATAAATAGAATACATTCACTCCATTCTTTGCTTGTGGTATCTGTGGTGCTTGTAGTAGAGGGCCTAATATAGCATTTGTGTAAGGGTATCCCGCTAGAGAATTTTGATGTGACCCTATTATTCGTTTTATATTCAAGTTATTCGAATATAGATAATAAGTTGAACGAAGCTGCTAGTAGAGATAATATGGACATAATAGCAGAGGATATTCTATATCTGACCAGAGGTAAGATGGACATGGAAAGATATACAACATTAGGTGGGAGTGGATAATTCAGAGGTAATAAGGACGTGATTATTCTTGATGAATGCTTTGCTCAGAGGTTATATGGACATGGCAAAACATAATCATTTCACTGGGGAAATAATTATCGGAAAACAGAGGTAATATGGACGTAACTTATTTCGTCAAACCGAGTTTGGACAAAGTAAAAAATGGGAATGATTCCACTGGGGAAATATTTTAGAGGACCTATTATCCAGGGCGCATTCAAGACTCTTAAAATACAGATAATAGTTAGATAATTTTTTGAATCATATAAACATCGCACTGTACATTTACATGACTGAACATATGTGAACAAAAAAGGTTACACATAGTATTTCTTCAGGAACTTACCGTTGATAGGCATCATGAGCAAATCACCATCAGGCTTGGTTAGTCGGTATGCACCATTAGAATACACTGATTCTATGATGAAAGGACCTTCCCATTTAGGCTGGTATTTTCCTTTTATTTTGTGTTTCATGACCATTGGTCTTCTCACTGCTAAGACTAGATCACCGAATTGGAAGATTCTTTCCTTCACCTTTTTCTTGAAGGCTCTGGAAAGACATGCTTGGTATAGCTCAATACGCTGCTGAGCTAACAAGCATTTTTTGTCTAGCTCTTCGAGCGCTTGGAGTCGCAGACAGTAGCTTTCTTCGGTAGTCAACTCGCTGGCTAAGGCTACTCGAAGAGAAAGAATCTAGATTTCTAGGGGAAGAACTACTTCGCTCTCATAAACCAGAGAGAATGGCGTACTACCTGTTGGAGTCCGGACCGTTGTACGTTAGGCCCATAGACATTTATCGAGCTTCTCGTTCCAATCGCGCTTGTTTAAAGACACGAACTTCTTGAAAAGTTTTATGATGGTTTTGTTTAAGGCTTCTGCTAGCCCATTAGCCACTGGATTGTAGGCAGTAGAGGCTACGTTCTGGATAAGATTCCTATTGCCAAACCGATAGAATGCATGGCTTACGAACTGTGGACCATTATCATAGATGATCCTGTGAGGTAGGACGAAGCGGTAGATAACGTGATGTTTGATAAAACTAATCACGTTTGATGCCTTCACTTCGGTGAGCGTTATAGCTTCCGCCCATTTGGAAAAGTAATCGGTTATGGCTAGGATGAACCGATATCCTTTGGAGGATGGCGGGCAGATTGGTCCTATGACGTCCATGCCCCAGGCTTCAAACGACCAAGATGCTACCATCGGATATAGAAACTCCGAAGGTTGATAAATAAAATCGACGTGGAACTGACAAGCTCTATACTCCTTTACATATTCAACAACATCTGCTATCATTGTGGGACAGTAATAACCTATTCTTTTGAGGCTATCTTATAATTTGGTGCCTGGTTGATGTGCACCACAAACTCCATCGTGCGCCTTCCAGAGTGCATGTTTGGCTTCTTTGTCTATTAATCATCATAATAGTAGCCCTGTCGTAAGAGCGTTGGTACAACATCTTGGTAGCTGTATCGTAGTAAAATCTGAGGGATCGCCTTTGGATAGACACTGCTTCTTTCGGGTCCTCGGGAGGATTCTATAGACAACGTAGTCTATGAAGGAAAATCTCCAGTCTTTGACATCGACGTTTGTTTCTGCTGCATAACTGTGATGAATATGCAAGGCATTTTTCACACAAAATAGTTCTCGACCAGACACTGTGATCGACTGCTGAGTATTGATAGGAACGGTCAAGGAAGCAACGAGACCGACTAGAGCATCTGCTTCTATATTCTGTAGTCGAGGTACGTGCTCGATGAAGAATCCAGCGAAAGTAGACGCCAACTCAATTGTTGCTCTGTGGTAGAGGATGAGATCTTCGTGGCAAACTTTATAATACCCTCGGACCTGACTAACTATTAGCTTAGAATCGCCATAAGCTTCTAGATAGTCGACTCCCAGTTGCTTTGCCAGTTGTAGGCCGATTAATAGAGCATTATATTCGGCTACGCTGTTGGTGCATGGTTCCACGAGAGAATATGTTCGGTGTATAACCAGATGATTAGGTGACACGAGCACGATACCTACTCCAGCCACGATATTTCCTTTGGGTCCTTTTCTTGATGTGCCGTCAAAGAACATTCGCCAAATAGGGATTTCTTCAGTTGTAGTGTTAGACTCCACCACTTCGTCAGAGATTTTATGGTAGAGTTTGGACGATTCTGGCACCGTATGAGCTCCCAAGAAATCAGCTATTGCTTGGCCTTTTACTGCCTTCTGAGGAACGAAGATCATATCGTATGGAGTCAATAGCATTGCCCATGTAGCTAAACGGGAATTGAGAGAACCCGGTTTAGTCATGAGTATTCTGAGAGAATTGACTTTAGATATGATGTGGATAGTCTGCCCAGACACGTAGTGACGTGTCTTTTGGATGGCAAATACTAGTACAAGGCATTCCTTCTCCACCGGTGTGTATCTGTGTTCGGTATCCACCATTCTGCAGCTGAGATAGTAGATTGCCTGTTCATGGCTGCCTTCATTCTTCTGAGCTAATAGGGCGCCAAGAGAATCGTCCATAGCACGGACATATAGTAAGAAGGGCTTCCCCATTATTGGAGCTACCAATACTGGAGGGCTTGTAAGATACGCCTTGATGTCATCGAATGTGCGTTAATATTGTTCAGTCCAGACGAAAGATACACCTTTCTTCATGAGCTGAGTGAAGGTTGACACCTTCCAGAGAGGTTCGAAATAAATTGTCTGATGTAGGCTAGCCTTCCTTGTAGTCCGCGTAGCTCTTTGAGATTTTTTGGAGGATACATATCGAGGATAGCCTTCACTTTCTCCGGGTCCAGATGTATACCCTTTGAAGTGATGACGAAACCAAGGAACTTGTCGCTGGAGACTACCAAAAAAAACTGGTTGGATTTATCTTGAGTTGGTGTGCACGTATTAGTTCGTACACCGTTCTCAAGTCTTGGAGGTGGTTGCCCTTGAGACGACTTTTAACTGCGATATCGTCTACGTAGTATTCTACTGTTTTGTGCAAATGATCGCGAAAAATTGTGTTCATGGCTCGCTGGTTTGTGGCCCCTACATTTTTCAATCCGAAGGGCATCACCGTATAGCAGTATACCCCCAACGGTATTCAAAAAGATGTATGCTTCTCATCGTCGAGGAACATCTTGATCTAGTTGTAGCCTGAGAACCCGTCCATGAAGGACATCCGCTCGAAGCCGTAAGTATTGCCGATCATTACTTCGGTGATCGGTAGAGGGAACTCATCCTTCGGGTATGCAGAGTTCAAATCACGGTAATCAATACAAACTCGAACTTTACCATTCTTTTTTATTACTGGGACGATGTTGGCAACCCAGTCTGGGTGTTGTTCTTCGCGAATGAATCCATTGGCAATGAGCTTCTTGACTTCATTCTCGATGGCTTCCATGACGTCTGGTCGGAATCGTCGTTGTTGCTACTTCACCGGCTTAGCTTTAGACGAAATATTCAGGCAGTGCATGACGACTTTAGGGTCCAAGCCTGGCATATCTTTATAGCTCCATACAAAGATGTTGATGTATTCTCTTATAAGCTGTACAAGAGATTGGTGTTCGTTGTCAGATAGACTTTTGTTGATGAAGATTGGTTTGAAAGATGCTTCATCTTCTAGATTAACTTGGATGACTTCGTCTTCGGTAGGTGGTTCACGTTATTCGAAGCGCAGCTCCTACCTAGTATCCACCTTTTGAGCCCATTGTTCAAGCTCGATTGATTGGTCATCGTCTGTAATTTGGTCAACAGAAACCATGTTGACGGACAGATTTGTCTTGAATATGTTGCCAATGCTGGAGTCTGAGTCCTAGAGGGAAGAGTCAGAAGAATAAGAACAACGATCTGCTTCATTATCTGATCTTTCAGGAGTTGTTGGAGGAGTGACATAGCCCAAACCAGAACCGTTTCGTTGATAGTAGTTCTCAGGTTTGCCAGAAGAAGCAAAGTGTCGTATTGGCAATCGTCGTCCCTGGCCATAATTTAGCTCCTGGTCGCTTTTGATGTCATATCCCATGTTCTTGATGATGTTCTTGGCCTGCCAACTATATCAAAAAAGTTGCATTTTTCTAAAGTCATAGTCAGCCTCTGTGTTGTGCTTGGCAGAAGTAGAGTCTGGAACGAACTTTCTCTCGCCAATTATACGACCGAAGATGATTAGTTCTTCATCCTTCTTTCTGGCTGGAATAATGAAGTAGTAGATATCTTCTGGTTAAACTTTTTCCCGTAAGTGAGGCATCGTGACCGGCATACAAAAGTGTGGTCCTATGCCGTGCTCCAGAGCGTATATCGTATATATGTAATGGTTTACAGATTGATAGACATCGGAGTAATTCAAAGATAAACCTTTACTAAGGAAATACGCAAGTTCTTCTTCAGGGATAACAACATCCGCTGAAGGTACATTATTATGAGTATTGATATACTCATTGAGAGGATCATCAGCTAGAAGAGGAGCCACAATCTTGGCCGAATTAATCATGTAGGGTAATTCCTCAGGGTTAGGAGGACGAGCATCAGTAGGTTCCTCCCGGGGTGTTTTGCTAAGAGTGATGGTGAATGGTTTGACCTTGTTAGGGTTCTTCTTTTTCACCCAGATTGTGAAAGGCTCCGGAGTACTTTTTGGAGTAGTACATCCTTTGACTCGGATAATTAGGAGACCATCATTGGAGGATGGACTTGCTTCAGCTTCATTGCCAGCTTCGTTGCCGTCATCCTTGGGGGGCTGAGATTGGTAAAGTACCGAATCCCCATAGTAAGCTTTGATGCCCTTAAAAGGATCGACATCAGCAAACTCCGTCTTTACGACACCGTCGCTGTTGACGTACTTGAAGCACTGGTGAAGTGTGGAAGGAACGATCATGTTCTCGTGTATCCATGGACGTCCCAACATGACGTTGTAGGATACGTTGGCATCGATCACATAGTAGGAAACCTCCGTTCGAAGATCACCGATCTGGCATTTGAGACGGATCTTGCCCAGCGGATGGCTTCGACCAGCATTGAAAGCCATGATAGTTGTGTTGGTTGCAGATAGCTTGTGCAGAGGAATTCCCAGAATTTGAAGCAAACTTCTAGGAATGATGCTGAGGGAGGATCCTGGATCGATGTGCATGCGGTCCACCTTGATCGCCCCGATATACCCTGTATAGTATAGGGGTCTATCATGACGATTATTTTTGAGTAGCATGTCCTCCTGTGAAATGGTGATTTGGGCACCACTTCCATAGTACTGTGGCAGTACGGACAGGATACAGGGTCTTCAGCGGGGGCTTTAACTTCAGCGAGATACATGTCGGCATGTAGTAATGCCTCACTTAAGTCCTTTCTTATTTTGTTGGAGAGTCACAACAGATCGAACAGAGACAGCCTAGCAGGTGTATTGGCTAGCTTTGCTAGTATGTCAAAGTTGTAGGGCCGATCCATGCCTTTGAGAGTTGGCACCTTCAGAGACTTGTCAAACCGCGTCTCTTTCTGCTTGGCTTTGTCAGAAGTTGAAGGCTTAGACGGGCCGGATTCTGAGCTTATGGGGGTAGCAGGAGGTTGAGAGGGTACTTCTACTTCTTGTGTGGGGTCGTATGTCCGAAGATAAGTCTTCCCCGATCGCGTCTCGCCAAATAGAACCTCGTAAATGGGAGAGGATACCATATGGCATGACGTGTACTTCTTGCCCCGTTTTGCTTTGTGAGGTACCACCCCTTGCGTCACTTCTTGTACAAGGTCTGGATGGACCCACATGATGTCAGCACGTTCAGTCGTGAGTGGCACCAAGGTTGAGTTGCGAGTTGGCGGTAGGTTGACGACTTCCATTATTGCTTTGGGAATCGGTATCACGCCGTCCGAGACTTCTGTAAGAGGAAAGTCACCAAACTGAAGAGAGATCATGTTAGAAGATACGACCTTGTCTTCAGCTTTGAGATTGATCACTTGGCTGTCGATAAGCTGTTGTATCTTCTTCTTTAGGACGATGCAGTCCTTGGTAGAGTGATGCACGTACTGATGATAGAGACAGTACTTGGGATCGTTGAGTTGGTTCGCCTCTGCAGGACGTCGTGGTGGAGGCAATGTCAATTTTTTACCCTTTGTCAATGTATGAAAGATGGTAATGACATCGTCTTCATCAAAGGAGAAGGTCTCCTTAGGCTTGTCGGAGGCGCCTTGAGAATTGGAAGCTCCTTTGGATGTGTCAACCTTCAGGACTTTTTTCCCTTTACCCCCGCGGACAGGGATAATTTAAGGATGCTTACCCTTGTCTTCGGATTTGGGTATTTTCAACCCCAGTAGTTCTAGGTTAGGAACGTCATTTTCAGCAGCATCAGCGGCCCCAATGAAAGTGGGCAATGTATCATACTTATGTATACCCAGACAAAACTTTACCATGGGAAGGAAGTTATGTCGATATGTATCCATAAGTTCTGCGTCTGGTATACCGACGGAAATCTTCAGTGCTAGCCGCCTGAAGCATTCGATGAAGGCGATGACAGACTCAGTCCTCCTTTGCTTGGTCTTGATGAGAGTGGACATACTAACATGCATGCCACTCTCGTAAAACCTGTTGAGGAATAACCTCTCCAAGTCTTTAAATGAATTGATACATCCGTCAGGCATACTGCAGAACCATTCGAAAGCCATCCCCTACAAGGTGCTAATAAACAGCTTCGACAAGAATGGATCATCTCTGGACAAGTGTAGAGTCTGGTTTTTGAAGTACGTCATGTGTTGACGAGGAGAAGTCAACCCGTCAAATGAATTCAGCGTCAGCGGCTTGTAGTTGGGAGGGCAAGTACCATTCTCCCACTCAGGGGGATACGGTTGAGATATCCCTATCGTCTGAAGCTCGTCTTTGTGTGAGATGGTGTTGAGATGGGTGACCAGGGAATCAATTGCATCCTATTGATTGAGCAGGTGTTAGAAAACAGCTGCTGAACGATTGTCAGGCATCGTTGGCGAAGGACCACCCCAGCATTTGTAAGATTTGGAGGAGGCGTAATGGAATGATACTCCTTTTGTAGGAAAGGAGGGTTGTTGCTATGTGCCGGACTAGCATGAGCCGAGACATTTTGTTGAGGTGGAGGAACAGTTGTAGAAGCATGGAAAATATTAGGATAAAGGCATAAATGGCCCATGCGGTTTTGGGTAGCAAGTCTATGCGGCTCATACTGGAGTTGCCCTATGCGGCCCAAAAGAAGACCCTCAGACTCATGCGGCTCGGGAATGAATGCGGTTCAGCAGGAATATGCGGCTCAATCGACGACACGTGTGACCCCCCCCACAGTTGGCCACTGGAGTAATGGCCTCATTTAATGCTCTGACACGACTCGACGGCTGTCTCTGACATAAAGTATCATAGTGGCTCTACCGTAATGACAGACTCTTCGGGAAAAGAAGAAAATCTCTGACCCGATCTGACAAAAAATCCTAGATTGACCGCGTGGCAAAAGTCTCATGCGGCTCGGATAGAGAACAGCTTCATGCGGCTCATTGAGGAGTCACTCTAATATGATTAACAAAAATCTGCCATATACGGTCCACCCATAGCCCGGTCTATGCGGCTCAACACCACGCTAATTCATGCGGCCTACAGAAACTATGCATATGCGGCTCACGAAAAGTTCGTCCCCTGCGGCTCGATGAGGCATTGACTCATGCGGCTCACGAGTAGTATCCTCCTGCAGTTCAAGTGTTGGTCACCCTATGCGGCCCTGGCAGGATCTTCAATTTAAAAACGTGGCAATGAAGATGCAACAGAATCCCAACGAGAATATTTGACATCATCATCATAATTACCGAGATCAGGGCATATCATTCATCATCAAGTCAATAGGACACGTGGCGAGCAATCAAATATTGGCATAATCAATCACGAAGATTTAAAGCAGTCAGCATTAACTGCTCATAAGATTTGGTGTTATCCGCATTAGTGGCCGAGATTCATTACGATCAGGATCAAGGGCCCAGATAGAATGAAGGAGCGCCGACATTCCAAATAGATAATCATCAGCAAACCCTAATGATCCCACCCCACTCTTATAAATAGCCAGCATCATTCCCATGTAAAAAAAGGTCGGCAACAAAAGAATAAAAAAAAAAGATGAAGAGAGAGATATACACAGAGAGAGCTCCCCCTTTTTCTTGATACTCACAGAGAGAGAGAAGCCAGGAGAGCAACCCGAGGAGAGTAAGAAGAGCCTTTCTTCGTCAACGCCGAGCAGATCTTCCCCGAGCCAAGGCTGCATACCGATCGTCCAAGGAGTAAGGCAGAGCGGCCGTCGCTTTCCCGAGCCTCTATCGTCACCCCCCAGAATCAAAAATAAACAATCGTACTTAGTCTGCTGTTCCTAGGTTTTCGTCCCTAGGCTTTCTTTGTACGAGCGAGTTTGTATTGTGAGTCTAAGTTCAGTCCTCCGATAATTGTTCTGTACTTTTACAATCAATGGCAAACACGATGGCGACTCTGCTGGGGACTAACTTCTCCACGACTGAGGAGTTGGTGACGCAATCGGATGCAGCCAAACTTGGCTCCACACAACAGAAGATGGTCGTCCGCTTCGACCAACAGGCGTTCGAAGAGATGCTCTCTGAAGGCAGCGCTGGCCCGGTCCAGAAACGCACCCGCACCACGAAGGCTCGTAAAGAGTGGAGGCCAAAGTCATTTGCTCCTCCCCAAGCCCTCGATGGGATGCCCTCGGTCGCTCAAAACGGCGAGAAAGATTCTCCTGCGGCCCCACTTCAGATCGCAGATACCTCTGCTGTCCCCAAGTCCGGCAGAAGAAAACACTATGATGCTGGACTTGCAGGGGCAAAGAGGGTCTCTGCTCAACCTGAACTGCAGAGAGGTATTAGCCGCAGAAAGAAAATCCATACGGCCACAACCGTCAACCACATGAAGAAAACTCACGCGGCCACTTCTGTCAGCCGCATAACTTATGCAGCTACAGTTCCCAACCGAATGGATGAGATTCATGCGGCTAGTAAAGTCAACCGCTTGCAGAAAACCCATGCGGCCACAGATGCCAACCGCATGCGGACAGCCTGCACGGCCGTGACTCCTAATCGCATAAGAACTTGTCCCACAACAGAAGACAGTCGCATGCAGATAGCCTGCACGACACCCAACGCTAGCCGCATAGCGTCTCTACCGCGCTTCTCTCGATCAGTTTTCGACCGACTCTCATGCGGTCCTAACTCTGATCACTTTCTGGATGAAAATTCAGACTCTGTGATACCTAATGTGGACTCTTCCTATTACGCACCCACAAGTGCTAAAAAGAAAAAGTCTAGGGCAGCGCGGGCTCATCAAGTCCAGACAGCTGCCCCAACCTCTGACTATCGGGGCGTCCCGCTGAGTATCACGCGGGCCTCTGACGGGAAGTTGTATAAAACCACTCGAGTCCAGCCTCCGGCGGCAAACGGGCAAAGTGGTTCCTCTGACCTGCGTGAAGCTATCCTCCACAAACGCAAGGAAAGAGAAGGAGCCTCAGCATGCAGAGAGTCCTCACAGGGACGTCACTGCACCCAGATTATCGTCAACTGCTGTTGCAACAACACGGCAGTAACGGAAGACTGGCCATCCGTCTTCCAAAGATTACAACATCCGAGCTCGGAAGACGAGGCACCTCCCGTTGCCTCCTGTAATTCCGTACGGAAAGTCCCCGTAGAGGGGAGAGGGAAGAAGACAAGCATCTCTAGTCCAAAGATATCGGCCACTACAGCTAAGAAATTGTCGGCTAAACGGTTGCCATCCACTGGAGTATACCAACACACCCGTTCGAAGACAAAATCTGCTGCAACAGGAGGCTCATCGTCCCCGACCCTGGGGGTCGTAGGAGCTGGGGGTAGTACTCCTCCGAACATCCACAATAATCTAATATTTCAAGGAGACGAACCCCGAGAAATAACCCTCCCATCGGGTACAACAGATGCTGATGTCCCCGAGGACATCCATGATTCTCTAGACGAAGCAAGCTCCAAAGCTGGGAATAGTGTTCCTTCCGAGTCCGAACCTGAAGAGAACATCCCCACATATCCAGATGATTTCTCGACGCATGGGTACGACTCGGAGGGTACATCCTCCACCACTCCCTCCGTAACTCCTCATGTGAAGGCGGTATTCATGACAGACAGCAATCAAGGCGGTTCCAGCGATCGCCAGTGCATTGACACGTTGGAGGCCATATTGCATGCCTTGGTCAAGTCTGTAGACGAAATCAAAGCGGCACTGCCTACTCTGCAGGGAGTGACACCTGGCCAGACAAGCACGGGTCCCGCGAACAACATAGATTCAAATTCAGCGGCACCAAACCCGGGCAATAATGCTCCCGAGATAACGGCCCCTACCGCGACAGATGAGGCCCGAAAAGTAAGGAAAGAGGTTCAGGAGCTTCGAGCGATGTTCCACGCCCGAGAAAATTCTCAAGACCTCAGAATACGGCAACCATACCCAGCTGAATGGAGGGATGTGCCCTTTCCCCCAAGATATAAGCCGTTCAATATCAACCCATATGATGGTAAGACTTCAGCAAGCCGGTACATCACTTACTTTGAGGTCACTACCGACCATCTGCCCCATGATGACGCCATCCTCACACGGTTATTCATTGGGGCACTGGAAGGAGTCGCCTTCGATTGGTACCGCAACCTGCCAGATAATTGCATCCACTCCTTCGCTGGCTTCAAGCGCTTGTTCTTGGAGAGGTTCTATGAGGTAGGGCAGGACGTCACGATGTCTACCCTCATGGACGTCGTCCAAGGAGAGAAAGAGCTGACAAGGAATTACATTGAGCGGTTTCGTCAAACCGTAATGAAGTTACCATCTGGCAACCCGGACTCTTCCTTGATTGAAATTTGCCAAAAGAGACTACTCCCAACAATTAGTCTCTGGATGGGCAAAAGTCAATTCAAGGACTGGAAGGCCTTTATCATCAGCGCTACAAGTGCCGAGGAACGATTGAAGAAAGATCGCCAACTGGGGTTGCATATCTCAGAGGGAGAGAGCAAGGGGAAGCGTCCCAACGCCAGCAACGACAATGGGGGTAGCCCCTCCAACAACCGGGACAACAAAGGCAAGCAGTCCATGGTGATCGATACAGCCCAGAAGCCCGAGCCACAGCCAGCAGACAAACAATGGCCTCAAATCACTTATTCTTTCGAAGACGGCCACGTCAAGCCTATCTTGGACATGCTTATACAAGGAGATAGAATTCAGCTTCCTCCACCAAGGCGGGAACCTCGGCCTGCTAATTTAGAAAATCCGA
Source organism: Iris pallida (assembly GCA_029216955.1). Taxonomy (NCBI): domain Eukaryota; kingdom Viridiplantae; phylum Streptophyta; class Magnoliopsida; order Asparagales; family Iridaceae; genus Iris; species Iris pallida. The sequence continues at coordinate 7,347,003 of JANAVB010009400.1, read as the reverse complement.
AGTTCTGCCATTACCACCGCTACGTCCACCATGCTACACATGACTGCTACCAACTGAAACGGTATATCCAGAACCTCATCGATTCGAACGCTCTGGCTATCGACTTCGAGGAGGTAACCGTAGCAGCCAACATGGTGTCCGTACAATTCGGCAATTTCCCTCCAACAGAGACTCAAGACGGTGTCATACCCATCCCTTTGGCAACGATAGAAATCACTAATCTTCCGTCTACCCGTGATCAAACTCCCGGCCTAGTACCCCTCACCACATCACGAGGGAAAATCATGTGGGTTCATCCGGACCTAGTCTACGAGGTGACTCAGCCCACTTTACCTTCTAAAAAGAAAAGTGGAAAGGTCAGATCATGCCGCACCGCCTCAGCAGAGGAGGAGGAAGTCTCAGCCGTCACTACTCGATCTGGAGCACAAGCCCAACCAGTGGCCGAGAATCCGACTAATGATCAGCAGCCCACAAACGCTGATACTCCGGGACCGGCTCAGCCTTCGACGACCGACAAGCCTAGGCCGAAGGAGACTCGCTTCGACAAATCCCTCCGAAAGGAGGCACCTCAGGGGCTGGAGAGGCCCTACAACTTCGACATCTTGGCACAATTGGCTAATACACCGGCCAAATTGTCCTTATATGAACTCCTGAGGCTCTCGAAGGATGTCCGCACGGCTCTAAGTGAGGCGCTCCAAAATGCCGACGCATACTTGGCTCAGGTCAACCTCACGGGAGATAATCAGCCTACAGATCTCCAAGATAGTGCGTGTACAGGTGCAATGCCCAATATCGTCTTCTCTCCGCAGGATATGCTCATCAAAACTAACCTGCACGATCGCCCATTGTACTACACTGGATACATCGGCGACGTAAAGGTAGACCGAATGCACATTGATCCTGGGTCCTCCATAAGCATCATTCCGAAGGGCCTGCTACATAATCTTCGTATTCCAATGCATCGCCTGACGCCTACAAGCACCGCCATTAGCAGTTTCAATTCGGGCAGGAGCTACCCAATAGGGAAGATTCGCTTGAAATGTCAGATTGGCGATATCCAATCAGAAGTCACCTGCTACGTCATAGATGCCGACACTTCTTACAATATCCTTCTGGGGCGGCCTTGGATACACGATTACATGATCGTGCCTTCCACGCTACACCAGTGCTTTAAATTTGTCGATAAGTACGGCTTCGTGAGGACAGAGTTTGCTGATATCGATCCCTTTAAAGGGGTCGAATCTTATTACTCAGACTCCTGTCTGTACGAAAAATCAAAGAAGCATCTGGTCGAAGAGGAGGTGCAAGCTCACACCAAGGCAACCACAAGATCAGAAGAACCCCTGACGATCCACCTCCAGGCTCGTAAACCGGGCAGTTCTGCACCCCTTACGGCTACTCTGCGTAAGGACGCAATCAGTCTATCGGCGCAAGAAGAGCAGATGAGAGGCCAAGTGCCGAGACCCACACCAGGGCCTTTTACCATCAGACTACCGAGAGTCGGTCAGCTCCAGGCGGAGAAACTCAATCCCTCCGACAGGCCGCTCACGATACGTCTTCCTAAAAAGGGCCGTCACCCCGACGCGAGGTCTGACACTTCCAGCGAACCAGCCACTCCTCGCCCCACGTCAGATGCCAAGCTGGGGGTTGCTAGTCTACCAACAACTCCACGACCTGCTCCCCCGGTTGGGCCTCTGAAGATCAAGCTGACTAGGTCGCTCTCCCAGTCTTCATTTATACAGGGGGTGGCCGAAGAAGAACCAGAATTAGCCAAGTATGTGGCTGCCCACTCCGATACCCCTTCCGCGGATGATGTAATCCCTCTCGAAAAGATACCTTATTTTATCAATAAAGGGCTATCTTTGAATTACATCGAGCTCAACAAGCTATGTACAATGTATGCTATGGACCACGGTATAGGCACTCACCTACACACACAAGTGACAAATGTATATACCACAATCCAGCTTACTCCGGCAGAAGACGCTTACCGAATAGTCGAGGGAGGGGACCACCCGATTATCTTCGGCCGGAAGGACGATCCGTACCCCTTCACTATAAAAGAAGTCGATCTTGGGTCAGATACCGGGAGATTGCCTCTATACCTTTATAGTCCCCAGTCCAAATACCTCATGCAGAAACAAGGATATGATCTAGAAACTACACCAGGTTTGAATTACGGTACCGGACGGCGACTACCTTTGAAGCCCCCAGTACCGTCTGGTAAACCACGGGACTACTATAGCAAAACTCGATGTGGACTAGGGTATGTAACTCCCACAACGACTCCAGAGAGTTCAGATGAAGAATGTGATTGGCAGTTACACTCAACTGGGTCACCAACTTTCGACTCAGACACAAGCATTGGGGACATATTCAGACAAGTCCTATCAGTCAACATGGCATTTGCCGATGCTTACGAAGAAGACGAGGACATTCCTGAAATCCTCGAGCTTGAGCCGTGGGCTCAACAGTTAGACGCACAATGGGAAAAGCGGTTCGAGCTAAGAGAACCTCCTACGGAGGATGAAGTTATACAGGTCAACCTCGGCACCGAATCCTCTCCAAAGCCAACCTTCGTCAGTAAAAGCCTAACAGGCGAGGAACGAGAATCACTGCTGGAACTCATCAGAGAATACATTGACGTATTTGCATGGAGTTACGAAGACATGCCGGGATTAGATCCCGATATTGCTCTCCATAAACTCAATATACGGCCGGATGCAAAGCCAGTCAAGCAGCAGCAACGACGCTTCCGCCCGGGCGTCATGGACGCGATCGAAGCCGAAGTCAACAAACTGATAGCCAGCGGCTTCATCCGTGAGGAGTAACACCCTGACTGGGTCGCCAATATAGTCCCGGTCCTTAAGAAGAACGGGAAGATCCGAATCTGCATCGACTTCCGTAATCTAAATGAGGCATGTCCGAAAGACAAATTTCCCTTCCCGATCACGGACATCATGATTGACAACACATGCGGCTTCGAACGTATGTCATTCATGGATGGATTCTCGGGATACAATCAAATCAAGATATCCCCCGACGATGAGAAGCACACATCATTTAGAACACCGATCGGCACATACTGTTACACAGTCATGCCATTCGGTCTAAAGAACGCTGGTGCCACATATCAGCGGACTATGAGTATCATTTTCAGAGAACATTTGTGTAAAACAGTGGAATGCTACGTCGACGACATCGCTGTCAAGAGTCGTCGTAAGGAGGATCATCTACAAGATCTGATAACGGTATTCGACCTGATGCGAGCCCACAACCTGAAGATGAACCCTACAAAGTCGTTCTTGGGCATATCCAGCGGAAAGTTCTTAGGTTTCATCATCACTGCACGGGGTATCCATGTAGACCCTGAGAAAACCAAGGCAATAATGGAGATGGGTCCCCCGAAAAATCTCCGCGAACTTAGAGGCCTCCAAGGGAGGCTAGCCTATATCAGAAGGTTCATTTCCAATCTCTTCGGACGATGCCGGCCGTTCACACACCTCATGAAGAAGGGAGTCTCATTCGTATGGGACGAAGAATGCCAACACGCTTTCGACGACATCAAAGAATATTTGTCAAATCCTCCAGTCCTGGTGGCCCCGGTCCCTGGAAAACCATTCTTGCTCTATGTACGAGCAATGGAACACTCCCTCGGTGCCCTGCTGGCACAAAATAACGATGCAGGACACGAACAGGCCATATACTACCTCAGCCGAATGATGGTCGGGCCCGAACACCGATACACTGCCGTAGAGAAAGAATGCCTCGCCTTGGTATTCGCCATTCAAAAGACGCGGCATTATGTTACAGGACAAACCATACATGTGATCTCACGGGTAAATCCACTCAGGGTCCTCATGACTAAACCAGGGGCGCTCAGCTCTCGCCTCGCTACATGGGCAATACTGCTATCCCCATATCATATGATCTTCGTCCCACAGAAGGCTGTCAAAGGCCAAGCCCTGGCAGACTTTTTGGCGGCCCATCCAGGATCGGGGTTATCCAGAATATACGAGAAAATCCCAGATGAGGTTGCCGATTCTAATACAACCACCCACGACAACATATGGAGGATGTTCTTCGATGGCGCTTCAAGAACCGGACCCAAGGGAAACATCGTCGTCGGGGTCGAAGTAGTATTGATCTCTCCTACCGGGCTAGTGATCAATCGCGCCTACTCTCTCACGGAACCCTGTTCCAACAATGTGGCCGAATACAACGCTTTGGTCATTGGCCTCCAACTCGCAAAGGAGCTGGGTGTAGAATATCTCGAAGCATACGGCGATTCACAATAAATCGTCAATCAGATTCGGGGGTCGTACGAAGTCCGCCATGAAGACATGATCCCCTACCACCAAATAGCAATCAACATTATCTCCTCATTCGAGGGATTCTTCATCGAACACGTCCCCAGACTTCAAAATATCGAAGCCGATGCCCTAGCAGGCCTTGCCGCTTCCTTAGCAGTGCCGAACTAAGCGCATCACTCGGTTGAGGTGATAGGCCACGAACTGGTCTGTCCCAAGAACAATATTCAATTCGTGGTGAGCTATTCCGCCCAGACGGTCGACGAAACACCAGACTGGAGACAGCCGTTCATTGACTTCGTCGTATACGATATCCTCCCGGAGAATCCAAGGGAAGCCACCTCCATCAGACGGCGTTCTCTCAGATTCTTCTACGACACAGAGACAAAGATGCTGTACCGACGATCCTACGACGGATTATTACTCCGGTGCTTGTCAAACACAGAAGCCAAAGAAGCTGTACGAGAAGCTCACGACGGTGTTTGTGGGGCCCATCAGCCTGGCCCTAAGCTACAGGACCGCCTTCGCCGTATGGGCTACTACTGGCCCACGATGGTGGCAGACGCAATAGACTATGTCAAAAAATGCAAGGCTTGCCAAGTCCACGCGGACTTCATTCACCAACCATCCGAGTTTCTACATCCAACGGTGGCATCCTGGCCATTCGAAGCATGGGGAATGGATATCATTGGTCCAATCACCCCACCTTCCTCCCGAGGACATCGCTTCATACTTGCGATCACCGATTACTTCTCCAAATGGACGGAAGCCGTCCCACTCACAGAAGTTAAGACTTCAAACGTGATCAGCTTCCTTAAGCATCACGTCATCTACCGCTTCGGACTGCCGCAGAGGATCATCCATGATAACGTTCCGCAGTTTGCAAGCTATGCATTCTATCGTTTCTGCGACAAACACCGCATTCAGAATGTCGCTTCGATACCATATAACCCGGCAGCAAACGGGTTGGCAGAGGCATTCAATAAAACAATCATCAAACTCCTCAAGAAGTTTGTCTCCTCCAACAAACGTGACTGGAACGAGAAGCTCGGCGAATGCTTATGGGCTTATCGTACCACGGTTCGAACAGCTACTGGGAATACACCATTCTCTTTAGTATACGGGAGTGAGGCAGTCCTCCCACTGGAAACTCAGATTCCCTCACTCCGCGTCGCCCTCACTTATCAATTGACAACGGATGATAACTATCGACGCCGATTACAAGAGTTGGAGGCCTTAGACGAAAAGCGCCTACTAGCCCAGCAAAGGATCGAGATATACCAAGCACGTATCTCAGGAGCCTTCAACAAGAAGGTTAAAATCAGAACATTCCAAGTGGGCGATCTCGTTCTGGCAGTCCGGAGACCAATGGTCATGACTCACAAGACCGCAGGCAAATTCCAGCCAAAATGGAAAGGTCTATTTGTCATCGAGGCCGTGTTCTCCAACGCCGCCTACCGCCTCGCCGAGCAGAATGGGGACTTGCTTATGTTGCCCGTCAATGGCAAGTTTCTGAAGAAATACTATGTTTAGACAACATTCTCCAAATTATCGAGTCATGTACCCTCTTAGTACCCCTGAACTCGCACCCACCATTCTCCAAATTATCGAGTCATGTACCCTCTTAGTACCCCTGAACTCGCACCCACCATTTTCCAAATTATTGAGTCATGTATCCATTGATACCACTGAACCCACATCCACAACATTTCAGATTACCGAGCCATGCACCCGCTGGTGCTACTGAACTCTCATCTCCTCAATATTCTAGAAAATCCAAATTATGTACTTACATTCCGGTCACTCTCTCAGATAGTAAGTCACGTATAATCATACCTCTGAACTTTCTTCCTGAAAGAGATCCTCCCTCATGATCCACTACCCGCGCTCCCAATGCACAAAAAGGGTAATCGATCCGCTAATTTTCGAAACGACCATGTCCTCATTACCTCTGAGTCGTTTTCACTTCCACCAAAAAACAAACCGCCCCCTCGCATAGAATTTCTATGTCCTCCTACCTCTGAATAGTTCTATGCAACCCTTCTTCATTGAGCCCACTCCTGCCATGTCCTCATTACCTCTGAGTGGGAAGGCTCCGTCGAAGAAATCACCATATTTGCCATGTCCACATTGCCTCTGAGCAAGTATGTTGGTTCCCTTTCAACCTATTATCTGTACCCACAACCGGAGTGCGACAAGGATAATAGGTCCACAAATGTCCTCTGTTGACTACAAATGTCCTCTGTTGACCACAAACGTCCTCTGTTGACCACAAATGTCCTCTGTTGACCACAAACGTCCTTTGTTGACCACTATTGATTATAGAAAAGTCTTCCGTGAAGTCTCCCCCTACCATGTTCTCATTACCTCTGAGTAGGAAGATTCCACGATAAAACCCTCATGTTTGCCACGTCCTCATAATCTCGGAGCAAATATGACTGGCTTCCTCCCACCTTATTATTCGTATCCTGAACCAGGGTACGCCAAGGATAATAAGATCCACGAATATCCCTTGCTAAGCTTCTTAGCATAAATCCACCATCCTACCATGCCCCGGGAGCCCAGCTGCTCTACGGCATTCCTTTCCCCAGTACCGAGAACATCCATGACTATTTTGTCGTGGCTGTCCCGGACATTCTGATCAAACTTGTTATCCGTACCTAAAACCAAGGTACGCCCAGGGTAACAAGTCCACAAATAATCCTCCAGCAAGTCCAATTCCATGAACACCACAAGAACAAGAAAGAGAAGATGAGTTGAAACATGCTCATTTATTTCAAAATTCAAAGGAGCTACATCAGTGGGGATCACATCCCTTGCAAATCAAAATATACACATATGAAAAAAAAAAAGAGAAGCAGAAGAAGACAGATGGCGGATCACTGTTCCGGGGCACATAGCACCGTAAGGCGGTCCTTTATCAAGGCGACCGACCGTTCAAACCTCTGTTTGGCTCGACGCTCAGCTTCCTGGTTCAATACCGCCGGGTCCTCCAAATGAACGTGGGCCTGCCAGTTGTCCTCGAACTTCTTAAAAGATCGCTCCAAGTTGGCAGAAGTTCGAGAAATTTGCTCGGCCTCCCGAGCAATCGACTCCTGTTCTGCATGAGCAGCCTCCCGCTCTGACTCTAAGAAGGCCAACTCCTTCTGGAGTGCGAGAATCCGCTCCTTTGTGTCAGCTATTCCACGAGAGGCAGATTCTTCCCGGGCCCTACAAGCCTGACTCCGACGACCCAGTCGGTCATAGGAGACGGAGAACTTGTCAAGATCCCCCTGCACAGCCGGCCCGGCAGTCTTTCGAGCGAGTTTGATCCTGTCCCGAGCAGCAACCAGGAAGCCCCGCTCTCGTTCGATCGCAGCAGGCAAACCGGCCTGCCGTACTGCCAGCAGTTGGGTCACAAGCTGGTCAGCCTCTGTCAGCTTAGGCTCCAGGAACGCTGCTAACCCCAGCCCGCCAGGAAGACCCTTCAGAGTGTCAATTTGGCCCCGAGCTCCCCGTAGAGACAGAGAAAAAGGGACCCCCCGTTCCACGGCAGCGTTTATACCCCTCCCTAAGTGGCGATAAAAGCTGTCAACCACATCCTGCGTCACCTCGTCCAGAGCCTCCGAGGAAACCAGTGTCAGCGGGAGTGTGGCTGGTAGCACGGAAGAAGACACGACGGAATCTGCCGCTCCTGCCACAAGAGAAACCAACTCTGCACGGAAAGACGCTTGAACAGTGGCCAACTCCTCTTCAGCAGCCCGCAGGATTTGGATGCTCGACAAGGTCGAGAAGTCGACTTCCGGAGCCGTGTCAACAGCGGAAGACGAGGCGGAAACCATTGCCAACTCCCTCCCCGTCTGCCCAGAGACAGCAGGAGGCTCTTCAACATGAGAGAGAGGAGAAGAAACATTCCTTTCGTCTGGATAATGGCCGACCGAACTCTCCCCGAGAATATCCGCGGCGGAAGGTAAAAGGTCAGGACCTGCAGGGCCAAGGCAACCATGAATCGACTTGACCCGAAGGATATGTTGATAGAGCGAATAAGCCCCTTCGGTAGTCAATATATGGCCTATCTTACCAATGAAGGAGTATGGAGGCTGAGGTTCGTTTACAGCCACCACAGCCTCCTCACCAATAACCTCCGAATCAGGAATCAGAGAGTCGTCCCCGGGAGAAGAGGTACTGAGAACGGTGTCATCTCGCCGAAGCTCAACGACCGCAGGGGTGGGCCCAGAGGAACCTTCGTTCCCCCGAGCTGATGCTTCGGCAACCCGGGAACTTCTAGCCGCCTCCGGGAGAGCCCCAGCAGAAAAGACCGCGGCGCACATATCGCTGATTAAGACAGCAAGGGCGGGATCAACCTCGGAGGCAGTAGATGGTTCAGAAGACCCCGGTCCGTCGGACGCCTACAAAGAAAAGTGATTAAATCATATCTGCGAGAGGAAAGGGAACTACAACAACGAAACAAATCCAATTTAGCCTTACCTCCAGAGTAGCATCGGTACCGTCGTCCCTTTCGGTAATAAGCGATCCACGAGACTTAACGGCAGCTCTCTTCACAGAAAAAGTCGCTCTACTGCCAGAAGATTCGTGCCTGACTCGCTTACGTGAGGAACCAGACACAGCCGGAAGCTGTTCTTCCCTCACTCTTCCACCTTCTGTAGAAAGCAATGGGCCCTCCGCCGGTTCATCAGGGATGGGAAGCGATTGATCTGCTACTTCTTCGCCTCCATCAAAAAGAGAATCTTCGCTACATCTTCCTCCCCAGCCGACTCGAAAGGTTCTGATTCAGGGAGAGGAGTCTGAAGCGCTAGTTGCTTTCTGGCCTTAGCCCCCTTGGGCTTCTCCTCTAAGCCTGTACCCACGATAAAACTGGTACTCGGATCAAAATTAATAGGAGGCTTGTTCGCCATGACATGATACAAAGCAGCCACGTATAAAATTTCCCTTGGCGTCTGAGCATCAGGGACCGAGAAGCTGGCTCGAGTATGATAAGCATCATAATAATTCCATGCCCTGACACCATCAAGAACACTACCTTCGAAGCCCAAACCAGGATTGGGATGATCAAGGAATAACTGGCTATAACCGAACTGCCGAGAAAACCTACTAGGTAGGTAAGGCTCCAGGTACACCCTATCGCGGTTGCGATAAACCAAATGAGCAGGACGGATGTTACGCAACCAAGTGAGCATATCCGGAGATAGAAAGTGAGGAGGTCCAGTACCATCAAGGTGTACCTTACTCACATCCTCATCAGAAAAAGGAGGAACAGACACAAAAAGGTGACACCCATCTACCCTTGCCAGCGCCCTCCGACAAGCCGACATAGTATTGTATTCCCAAGACTGGCGATGGCATTTGAAGAGGAAAGCATCTTTATCCGTAGCATCTTCCGCTATCCCGGGTCCCAGCAAAGACTTGTAATGCATCGCCAACCACGCCATCAAGTAATGGAAAGGCAATTCTACGCGCTCAAAATCCAAGGTCTTCTTACGCGCAACAACTTTGGATAAGAAGGTCCGAAGACCGTGGTGGATGCTGCACACCATGGCGGGAAGAAGGGCCAGCCTAACTCCGAACACCAGTTTAACGGCGGGAAGAATAAAATGGCGACCGATCCTCTCGATGGAACCTGCTCCTTCCGAGACGACGCAGTTCCGTAACCATATCATCAAAAAGCCAGCTAGAAGCGCCTTCTCTGACATCTGCATGGTCCCATAGTAAAAATAGCTGAGAGAGTCAGTTTGGCTCCCAAATATGTCACTCCTGGACTGCGACTTCTTGACGCCTGACATCAAATCCTTCACCTCCACGTGCGTTTTAGGGGTTCGAGGAGTAACTCCACCAGAAGGGTTAACTTTGAAAAGGTAACTAATCCATAATGTGGTGTGGGGAGCGGTCCCTTCGGAGCTATCCGCTGTCTTTATGGCCATCTGGTGACAAGCACTATGGTGGCACAGCAACTCCCAGTATACTGCAACGAAACCTGGGAATCGTCGGTCCAAGTCCTCAAACTCCTCATTCGAAGGGGTATACACCTCGAAAGGCTCATTTCCCCAGGGGAGTTTAGAGACAGTATACATCTCATGAAGAGCAAGCCCCAGCTCCCCTACTGGTGAGAAGAATGTCCCCGTTCGCCAGCTATACATCTCCAAGAGCGCCATGAACAGCGGCTTATTAATAGGGAGCCCGTGACAAGTCCCTCGAACAGCATGATAAAGTCCCACCTCACGCAAGAGTGTTCCGTAGGTCTGCAGGACCCAGGTGGTCAACTGGACCCACATAGAAGTAGGGTTTATCCAGTTTGGCAACGCTATCCTACCAACAGGATAGGACTTCTTACGGACAAGCCAATTCAAGAAGGTGTCAGCCTGAGCAAATGAGAAGTTGGGACCGTATGCATTCATGAACGAGCCCGGGGCCGGACCCATCATATACCGAGGGACGGGATCCTTACCTGGGTACGCTGACCACATATTCGGATTGTAATGGATGTCGCCCATCAGCATCCCCGATTGAGTAGGGGTTAAGTTGCACACCATCTTCCTGTTCAACAGCACCATGTTGAACCACGATAAGGGATAATGGCGTTCCATAAAAGGGATATGGATTGACTCCCCGTCCAAAGAGAAATCCCAGTTCTCGAAAATCTCTAACACTCGAGAGTTCCCTATGATTAGAGCATCTCCAAAGAGGAATAGAGGCTTCAGGTATTTCCCATCCAGCCTCCCAGTGTTCATCATGGAACGAAGGTAATGAAGGGTCTGATTCTCGATGGCGTTCAACCTCTCCAAAGGCTCATCAGCAGGGAACTGATTCAATACATGCTTAATTAGGTCGTCAAGACGCACACCCAAAGCGAATTGATTTGAACCAACCAAAAGTTCCCCCGCAGGATTCACGGGCAGATTCACTAGAAAAAAATAAAAGAAATAAGGTCAGAAGATAGACAAAAAACAGAAGCATTTGAAAGGTTATTGGAGTCTATGCGGCTCAGGTTGCCACAGCCTCATGCGGCTCATCAGCAGATAGGTCCATGCGGCTCTGCGCGTCATAGCCCCATGCGACTCTGAATTAACCAAGTCCGTACAACTCAGATTCAGAAGGGTTCATAGATTCATGCGGCTAAGCCCGACTCATACAAACCGCTGCGGCTATAAACCATTAAGTTCATGCGGTTCAAAAGTGAGCAACGCTTATGCGGCCCAAGTCGAAAACACACATGCGGCACTGATCGAATGTGACAAGCTCATGCGGCCATAATGGGCGAAGTGCTTATGCGGTCACATCGATACATCTTGTATATGTGGCTTGTGCATAAAGTATGCAACAGAGCCATGGCAGCAGCTAGGGTTTTTCGGAGTGACCCCCTTACCAGCGATGGGCGGGTGAACATCAGGATGGACAGCGCCTACAGCAGCCGGCGGAGGAGCGACTACATTCGTCGCCGCAGTCGCCGTAGCAGCAACTGTCTTGCCCTTCGCGGCCTTCGATGCAGCAGATCTCTTGGGAGCCATGGTCGATGGATGAAGAAGGAAAACGAAGAGCGAAGTTGGCAACAAGGAATTCAAGCAAAGAAAGGAGGTAAAGAAATCCCCAAGAGCTGAAAAACTCCTATTTATAGGCGATCCATAAAGTAGAAAGATGCCTCGGATTACGCGCCGTCTCCAAAAATAAAGGCGAGAACGCTTCGGTCAAGGCAAAACCGACCCTTGGGATCCTCCCCCAAAAGGCGGCGTCAAATCAAATCAAAGGCAATTAATAAAGATTTGCTCACGTGGTCAGGGCGCGTGGCAAAGAGCCTATGCGGTCAGAAGCATCTATGCGGCCGAGATGCTAATGCGGCCAGGAAGCTCAGGTAAACAGAACATCCTATGCAGCATGAACGGGGCCATGCTTCTTATTCAAAGTGTTTCAATTTTACAAATTAAAAACTTTGAAGGGGGTCCTGTAGAAGCATGGAAAATATTAGGATAAAGGCATAAATGGCCCATGCGGTTTTGGGTAGCAAGTCTATGCGGCTCATACTGGAGTTGCCCTATGCGGCCCAAAAGAAGACCCTCAGACTCATGCAGCTCGGGGATGAATGCGGTTCAGCAGGAATATGCGGCTCAATCGACGACACGTGTGACCCCCCCCCACAGTTGGCCACTGGAGTAATGGCCTCATTTAATGCTCTGACACGACTCGACGGCTGTCTCTGACATAAAGTATCATAGTGGCTCTGCCATAATGACAGACTCTTCGGGAAAAGAAGAAAATCTCTGACCCGATCTGACAAAAAATCCTAGATTGACCACGTGGCAAAAGTCTCATGCGGCTCGGATAGAGAACAGCTTCATGCGGCTCATTGAGGAGTCACTCTAATATGATTAACAAAAATCCGCCATATGCGGTCCACCCATAGCCCGGTCTATGCGGCTCAACACCACGCTAATTCATGCGGCCTACAGAAACTATGCATATGCGGCTCACGGAAAGTTCGTCCCCTGCGGCTCGATGAGGCATTGACTCATACGGCTCACGAGTAGTATCCCCCTGCGGTTCAAGTGTTGGTCACCCTATGCGGCCCTGGCAGGATCTTCAATTTAAAAATGTGGCACTGAAGATGCAACAGAATCCCAACGAGAATATTCGACATCATCATCATAATTACCGAGATCAGGGTATATCATTCATCATCAAGTCAATAGGACACGTGGCGAGCAATCAAATATTGGCATAATCAATCACGAAGATTTAAAGCAGTCAGCATTAACTGCTCATAAGATTTGGTGTTATCCGCATTAGTGGCCGAGATTCATTACGATCAGGATCAAGGGCCCAGATAGAATGAAGGAGCGCCGATATTCCAAATAGATAATCATCAGCAAACCCTAATGATCCCACCCCACTCTTATAACTAGCCAGCATCATTCCCATGTAAAAAAAGGTCGACAACAAAAGAATAAAAAAAAAAGAGAGATATACACAGAGAGAGCTCCCCCTTTTTCTTGATACTCACAGAGAGAGAGAAGCCAGGAGAGCAACCCGAGGAGAGTAAGAAGAGCCTTTCTTCGTCAACGCCGAACAGATCTTCCCCTAGCCAAGGCTGCATACCGATCGTCCAAGGAGTAAGGCAGAGCGGCCGTCGCTTTCCCGAGCCTCTATCGTCACCCCCCAGAATCAAAAATAAACAATCGTACTTAGTCTGCTGTACCTAGGTTTTCGTCCCTAGGCTTTCTTTGTACGAACGAGTTTGTATTGTGAGTCTAAGTTCATTCCTCCGATAATTGTTCTGTTCTTTTACAATCAATGGCAAACAACAGTCCCAACAGCTTGAACCGCCATGAAACTGGTAAGCATATCGGTGATCTTGGCGAATGCTGTTTCAAGACCCTCTAGCCGTATGCTGGTCTGGTCGCTAGCTTCTTCAGGTCATTCTCTGTCCGCAATGTATGTAGATAATATGCGAGGATGAATAGAGGAAATGGTACAACTGGTACTGATACTATCTGTCTCTGAGTGGGCAAGTCCCTCGTCTTCAGGTAGAGGAGGTAGATAGTCACCATCAGACTTGGAGAGATCGTCATCCTCTAGATGGCTACCCCCAGTGTGGGGGTCATCTGCTTCAGCCCCTGACGGAATACTACCCCCATCTTGGGATTCTTTATCTTCTGTACAGAATCTCGCCTTTGACTGGGTGCCCATATAGACTCCTTGAGATGTGACAATCTGTTGGCCATCTGTTGGTAGACTTCGTCTTTTCCTTCTCGTGGAACTGAAAGAGAAAGTTGGGTTTGTGGTCCACCGTCTTTGATTAGGGCTTCCATAAGGAGGACCCCATGAAACCATATTGGATGAGACACATAGCGGCTTTTTATCGTCAGAGACGTGCAGCCGTCGAAATACGAACTTTCTCTGAGGTACTCTTGTTACTTTGAAGCAACAACAGTTGATAAAAATACTGGTGCACGGGTGTGCACTATGGATTGTTATTTCCTTCCTCGTTTTACGCTTATGATTTATCATGTCGCGTAAGTCAGCAGAACGGAGTTGTGCCTTACATCCCATGTTGCATGCATCGCCAAGCTTTGCATGCGAGTTCGTAAGAAGAGTTGGCGCATCCAGACTTAGTTCATTTGTAGGGGCAAGCCCTACACCTAAGTTCTGTAATGTCCTTGATGACAACCCCGTGCTATACTCGTTGGGGCCTGTCTTTTTGCTGTGGACGCATAGGCCTTGGAGACTTGGCTTGTGCGCTTGCTTCTTGACAGCATGTTTGAGTCTCCTTGATATGGGCGCATAGTATGGATCCAGAGAGCCTAGGCACATAGCCTTGGGCGCATGACCCTGGATGCCCAGCCTGCTGAAGACTAAAGTGTTTTGGTTGGGGCTATGCGCCCAAACACTCCCTTGGGCGCATGGCTTTGGGCGCATGCTTGGTGGAGCAGCATGGTTTTCTTCCAGTTTTACCGCCTTCGTTTGTGAGCCTTGTCGGGTTTGCCCAGAGTGTCGCACACCCCGATTCTTGGCATCGTAGTGTTTTTTTCTACCAAGTCTCGAGTGTCGAATACTCTGTTGTTAGTTGTGGAAGGAAGAAGTCACTGGGCTAGTAGAGCTCGGAACGGTGTGAGCCTTTTCCATTTGGAGAACTTCTGTGGCAGAGTCGTGCGCCCATGTGACAGAGTCCTCCAGCTGCATATCCGCTATGACACTAGCAGGATATGCGCAGCGAGCCTTCGAAAGCCAAGTCTTGTGAGACTTGTTTGGCTTTGCTGATGTTGACGGGGCAGAGCCGTCCCTCGAGAGCATCTCTTCGAACGCCTGCTGATCGAATTTTACGATCAGCATCTTTTGAGTGTTCCCCACTTTGTCGGTATTGGATTGCGTCACCACCTTCTCGTCAAAAGAAAAGGTAGTCCCCAGCAGAGTCGCCATTTTTATGGACACACACAAAAAGAAGAAAAAACGCTATCTTTTCTTTATTGGCGCAAGGCACCACAAATCGAGTATGTCTGAGAGATCCTGTGCTGAGGGTCCCCGAGTACAAAAAGAAATTCTGGAGAATGGGACGATGGAGATCGAGCGGTAGTTGCTCCTTTACTCCGTTTACACTCCGATTACAAAAGTGGAAGAAAACCTAAGAAAATTGCTAACTCTCGACTCACTGGCAAAAAGTGCAGCAATTTGGCTCTTGAAAATGCTCTTCATTTTGTGTTTTAAAGAGGGACGAGACCCCCTTTTATAGTCGTTCTTGACCTAGAATGATATTATGCGCCCACATGAAGGAAACACACTAGTTTTCATGTGGGCGCATAATCCTGCCTTGGGCGTATATGGTGTAGGCGTATACAAGCTGTGAGATCGTGGGTTGGTCGTGGTGTTGACGTGGCCGCATGCTTCGGTGCATGACTGCTCGTGGAGACTGACGTGGCTGTGCGCTTCGGTGCACGTTTTGATCATGGCTTTGACCGAGTCAGGCTTGGGCGCATAGCCCTGTTTCAGGCTATGTGCCCTCCTTCATAGGGGTGGTTTGGGCGCATAGAGCTTCACAGGATGATGGGCGCATATAGCTTCACAGGATGATGGGCGCATATGAGCTTCACGGGGTGACTTTAACACATAGGAGCTTTACTTGGGCGTATATATCCTCCTTTGTCTTTGGGCGCATAAGGCTTAATTTGCTAAAAAATTTATGCTTCTACATACATGTTCATTGCTAGTTGTCTTATTCATATATGATCTTGCTAGTGGTTTCTTGTACATGTTTATTGTTTTCAGTTCATTTACATGTTTCCTTTATTTTCTACTGCATCTCTACTTGTCTAACTTATTTTGTATTAAGTTATATTACTGCAATAGGGTTGTACTTTGCTCCTTTCCTGACTGGATTATTCCAGGTGACTTGCTGTCTTATGCAATTTGGGCCTTTCTGGGTAGGTAGAGCATTTTGGAGGCCAGTCTTAGATTCTAGATAGAATTTGAATTTATATATTAGCGGATTTGTTCCCGAATAGTATGTGATGTATTATTGGAGTTGTAAATTTGAATAGTTGTTGTGAATGAGAAAATAGGGAATTTTTTCGATCAAATATTGTTTATTTTGTTTGAGATTAATATTAAGATCTAGACAGCATACTACCGCCGATGCTGCGGCGTAGGGTGAACTTGGCTACGTACTCGTATCTGAAAAGCGGGTGCGGGTCGTGACACTTCCACTTGGCACGCTTGGTCATAGTAAAACCGATAGCAAGTTTACCTCCATCCTCGGGAATAGTAGGTTAAGGATCTGTCAATACGTAGCCAACATTGACAAGTTAAGGATCCAAAAATAATAATTTGGAAAATCGATAAACAATTTAGATTCGTCGATATAAATCATCACATGAGGTATAGAGGGTCCGACACGTTTGCGATAGCAAGTCAGGATATTCAAGTCTACTATACAAGCTATCCAAGGCATCGTAGAGATCGATTTGACTCGTGGGCAGTATGTAAGATTAAATCTAGAAATACATTCAACGTTGGAGACCAACATACCAAGAGGACCAGATCGAAAAGTCCCAATACTTGGTACAACAGTCGGATACCATGGATGTTGAAAATATTGTTGAGGAAAATAGAGGGAAGGAAGAGGTTGATACACAAGACTTAGCTGTCAACCAGAGGAGAAAGAGGTGTCTTGTCCTAAATATTTAAGATAAGGAAGAAGAAGAAGAAGAAGAATAATAACTTGATGAGGATGAGGATACAAATGAAGTCGACGAAGAGGATGAGAATAAGGATGATGATGAGGACGAGGATGAGGACGAGGACAAAGATGATGACGATGATTAGATTAAATATTGGTATATATTAAAAACACTTTCAATTACATGATTTTAGTTTGACCTCATAAAAGCACTTGTAACTTAGTGAATTCAGTTTAAACTTCTGCAAATTCTTATTTCAGATGGCACTCCAAGTTCTTTTCTTTGCGGCGTCACTCGTCGCCCTGCTGATGGCTAGCACTCGTCGTCGTGGTGCTGGTGGTGCTGGTCATGGTGGTGGTGGTGGACGTGGTCGTGGTCGCCTTCAGCTTTCCCGGGAGGCGACCCCTACTAGCGATCCCGACCGGAAGAGTACCCCGGGCACAGACTCATCCCGTCGTCGATCTACCATGGGACTATCGACACCTTCGTCGAGGGCATCTCCATCCGCTAGCGGATCCGTTCCTCCAGCGGATCCACCAGCGGTACCACCAGTTACTGCACAGTGGGCCCCGGAGTACCCCCGGATTCAGTTACACCCTGTTACTGGTGAGTACATGCACGGAGCCACGGATCCTCCGACGTCACTAGAGAGACCGATGGGCGAGTTCCGACAAGAGCTATGGCCCGCGGGTGAAGCGTAAGTAAATTTAAGTTAATTTAATAAATTTGTTTCATTTATTCAAGTTAATAATCCAGTTGTTGCTTCTTTGTAAGTTTTTTCTGTGGGATGCTACCAGGCTTCTATGACAGATTATTCGGGCTAACTAATATGGCCCCTACCTCAATTTTTCTGAGGTGCCTCTAGACTTGGAGTACCACTGGCTCGACGAGATAACGGTATATATATATATATATCTTGTGATTAATTATTAATTACTCTTTAATCAACTATTTTTTTAATATCGTGATAATTGAATTTGTTTGTCAGTGGATCTTCTGGTGGCCCCCCCTCGCGAGGAGGCGATCCGCTGGACCTATAGAAGCGCCATCGAGAAGAAGATCTGGGATGCGGTTTATGACCTTCAAACAGCGCATTTGAAGAAGGAGTGGATCCGACAGGACTACTATGAGCATCTCTTGGAGAAGATGGATGCTCCTGCCTTCAAGCAGAAATCGGAAAAAGTGAAAGCGAACCAACGGGCCGTGGGGCTACATACGGGGGGATCAAAGCCCCATGCAGCAACACTTGCAGAATTGGTGAGATACCGCAAATTCATTCCACTATCTAATTCGGTACTATTAATATACTTAATTAATTAAATTCTACGAATATTTCATATGTAGACCCAACGGACGTTGAAGAAGGAAAAAGATGCTGACTCGGTCACCATGTACGATGTATTCCAGCATACCTACAAGAGGCGGAAGGACGGCAGCTTCGTCGATGAGAGGGCCAAGGAGACGGATGCAAGTACTTACGTTTATGAGACTTATGTTAGAATTATAAGTATTCAAACTATAACTTAGGTAAACTTAGATTCAGACGATAACTTAGGTAAACTTAGGATTCAGACTATAACTTAGGAAAACATAGGATTTAGATTATAACTTAGGCAAACTTATAGTATAAACACATTCATTTGATAGGCTGCGTATCGTGAGGCCCTTAGTCGGGTTCAGCCATCTGCTCCCGTGTATGTCGACAAAATGACGCCCGTCGGGACGCCCTCTTCTAAGGCCGCTTGCTACGACGACATGTTCATAGATACCGTCGACGGCTTTAAGAAAGGGAGCCTATACGGAGTCATCTCCATGGCGCCGTTGCACGTGGCGATTCCGAGATTTTTACCTCCCTCGTCTCCTCCCGCGGCCTCGGCAGACAATGATGTGACGTCCCAGCTTGCGCATCTGAATGAGGCGGTGTCGGACTTACGGGCGCAGTTGTCCACGTACTTTTCGCGTTCTTCTACTGCTTCCGGTCCGTCTGCTTTCGGTCCGTCTACTGGTGCTGCCGGTCCTTCTTTCGTCGGGCGTCTCTCTTTTGACCCTACTGTCCGTATCGTACCGCCTCCTGCTGTGACGATCCTTCTCGACCTGATGTCGCCAGAGTAGCTACGCCAACTTCCAGACCATGTCTTAGAGGGATTGCCGCCACACCTGGTAGAAGTGTACATGTGTCGGGCGCAGCAGGGAGTACCCGTACCATCGGATGATCCAACTACTCCTCCTCCTTAATGTTTGTATTTTGAATATTTTATACACCGTTTAAATATTAAATATTTGTGTGGACAATTTGAAATATTGGATAATGTTGACTGTTTTAAATGATTGGTGTATTATTTATGTTGGTTTGTGTTGGAGGATGTTTGGGAATGATCTGTTTTATTTATGTTGGTGGATGTTTGGGATGTTTAAAGTTTGAATGTTTGGATAATGTTGAATGTTTGGATAATTTGTGTTATTTATGTTGGTGGATGTTGTGTGAACAGGGAATGCTCTATTTTATGCGAATTATTTTCAAAAAATTCCCAGTTAGCGATGGACCCGTGACTACCAACCGACGGAATATTCGTCGGTAACTGGGACTATTCCAAGTTAGCGACGGATGGCAACTACTCACCGACGGACGGTCCGTCGGCAAGGTTCTGGAAATATGAAAAAATCACATAACCGGATCGACGGATATTCCGTCGGTAGGCCGTTGCTAGTAGTTGGTAAAAGTTTGGCGACGGATAATCCGTCACCAAATCCACGACTGGTCGACGACGGAGTAGCAACTAATCCCGACGGAATAGCGGCGGAATATCCGTCATCACGGTTCTGGAAATATAAAAGATTCACAGAACTGGGTCGACGGATGTACCGCTACTATTCCGTCGCAAGGCCGTCGAACAACAGCTACTACACGCGACGAGTAAGCGACGGAGATTGCATATCAGACACCCTCTGATACACGTGTACAGATACTCTCTAATACGCAATTACCGACCATTTTAGCAATGGATACGGCCGTCGCTATGATACGTTCTTTGACGGAAATCCGTCGGCCATTCATCACGAAATGTACGAATATGGTTGACGAAAATTCGTCGCAAAATCGTCGTTGGGCGACAACTTGATGATGATTGTTTTTTAGCGACGAAGCTTTTCCCGACGGATATTTTTGACCAAAATCCGTCGGCTATCCGTCGGTATTACCATTTACCGACGGCCGGGCAACGAATACGGCCGTCGCTAAAGTGATGAATTTTGGTAGTGCTTCATTTCATGAAGTGCGAAGCCAATTTCCCTGTGAGGCGTAATGAAAGTACCAGTCCTCTCATTATATCTTTCAACTAAGCCAAAAACATGTGAGCATTCGGGCGAAAGCCGTGAGCAGTGGTCCAAATTGGATCATAGAGCTCTAATTCGAGAAGTTTATCTTTAAAACGATCCAAAATCCAAACCACTACACTGTTCCAGCGCTTCATGTCATGGTTCAGCTTCAGCCTTCGCAAACATGTTCGCGAAGACAGGTACTCTGACGGGAAGCAGTATTGATGAATCTTCCGGAGGTATACAGCTTGGCCTCAAACCTCTCAGATAGGAGCTGTATCTCTCCGAAGTGTTGAAGAACAAATCCTTGTTTTGCGGACCCAATCTATAGCATATCCTTCCGACTCTGGCCTATTAAATCGGAGTCAGATCCCATGCCATACGTCGGGGATAAATAGAAAATGCATATCTAGACAAAGATAAGTGTCTCTACATTTCTGTGAGGTACTTGATTCTGCTCCCACATTGATAAAATATGTCTTCTCTCTTCACTTTGGGTTGGGATGTCTTCTTGATCGCCTCTCCAAACAAGAAAGCTGGTTTCTTATGAACGACATTGTCCAGACTTTCTAAAGGCTTGCCGTTCATCAAGTATAATAAAGTAAGATTTTTTTGAGCTGCGAGCATAGCTCTTCTGGACTCAGGAAGATCATATTGAAGATATTGAACGTGGGAAATTTTTCTCGATATAATGACACATTGAAGGCCGAAGCATATCTTTCAGCATTAGGGTCTTCTCTGCGATCAACTACAAAAAAGAAGAGAATGAAAGATTAATTATGAAGCCTATATAACAGTATCTAAATTTTAAACAGGTTGCACAAAGTCACAGGTTGCGCGAGCATCTAATATAATTTAGGTTGCGTATGATTCTATGTTGTGCAAGCCTATAGAGTGCGCTTGGTGTCAGTTCAAGATTAATATGAATTTAAGATCTACATTGCACAAATTATCAAGTTGCGCCTAGTGCAAACATGAAATGCGCATGTTTGAAGGGTGCATTCGCACAAGTCATTATATACACTAAATTTGAAACATGCGCAACACAGTTCGTAAAATTAAATAGTATAATTTTGATGCAGCCAACATTCTAAAAAGAGGACGAGTAAATAGAGTGAGTTCCTACACTCTAAAAACAGGTGGCGCATGTTACAGAATGTGTAAATCAATCAAAAAATTCTAAAAAGAGATAATTGACTCTGGATTTGCTTGTTCACTGGCGCCTAAGCGATGGTCAATTTGTTCTATGAACCTTTGAGAGGTGGGTTGGCTTGTTTAGCTCTTGATGATGGAGGCGCATGTAGAAGCATAGAAAATATCAGAATAATGGTCCATGCGGCTCCGGATACGAAGCCCATGCGGCTCATATGGGAGCTGTCTTATACATTTCAAAGGAAGACTCTCCGTCTCATGCGGCTCGAGAGTGTATGCGGTTCAGCAGGAATATGCGGCTCGTTCGATGCCACATATCCCCCTTTGGGATCCCTCCCTACAGCTGGCCATTTGAGTAAGTGGCCTCATTTAATGCTCTGACACGACTCGACTACCGTGACGGCTCTAACATAAAGTGTCATAATGGTTCTGCCATAATGACAGACTCTTCGGGAAAAGAGGAAAATCTCTGACCCGATCCGTCAGAAGTCCCAGGTTGCCACGTGGCAATCAGCCATATGCGGTCCACCAAGAGTCCAGTCCCTGCGGCCTAACACAACGTTGTACATGCGGCTCCCTGAGAACTCATTCCCTGCGGCTCAAGGCAACGCTAGTTTATGCGGCTTGCAGAGACTATGCATATGCGACTCATTGAGAGTTCATCACCTGCAGCTCAATAAAGCATTGTCCCATGCGGCTCACGAGGAGTATCTCCCTGCGGTTCAAGTGTCGCCCATCCTATACGGCTCTGGCTGGACCCACGATTAAAACACGTGACATCGAATCAATCGAGGATCTAACCGAATCCCAACAAATATATTTGACGTCATCCTCATAATTACCGAGATCAAGGCATATCATTTATCATAAAGCCAATAGGACACATGGCGAGCAATCGGGCATTGATATAATCAATCATGAAGATTTAAAGCAGTTAACATTAACTGCTCACAAGATTCGGTGCTATCCGCATTAATGGCCTAGATTCATTGTAATCAGGATCAAGGGTTCAGATAGATTGAGGGAGCGCCGACATTCCAAACAAATGATCATTAGCAAACCCTAATGATCATACCCTACTCTTAAAAATAGCTAGCATTATTTCTCTGCAAACAAAAAGGGGACCGGCAACAAAAAGAATAAAAATATACAGAGTCAGAGAGAGAATACACAGAGAGAGAGAGAAGCCAGGAGAGCAACAGAGGAGCAAAAAGAGCACTTCTTCGTCAACGCCAACCATCTTTTCACAATGAGCCAAGGCTGCATACCGATCGTCCAAGGAGTAAGGCAGGGCTGCCGTCGCCTTCCCGAGCCTCTATCGTCACCCTCCAGAATCTAAAATAAACAATTGTACTTAGATTGCTGTACCTAGGTTTTCGTCCCTAGGCTTTCTTTGTACAAGCGAGTTTGTATTGTGAGTCTAAGTTCAGTCCTCCGATAATTGTTCTGTACTTTTACAATCAATGGCAAATACGATGGCGACTCTGCTGGGGACTAACTTCTCCACGGCTGAGGAGTTGGTGACGCAATCGGATGCAGCCAAACTTGGCTCCACGCAACAAAAGATGGTCGTCCGCTTCGACCAACAAGCGTTTGAAGAGATGCTCTCCAAAGGAAGTGCTGGCCCGGTCCAGAAGCGCACCCGCACGACAAAGGCTCGCAGAGAGTGGAGGCCAAAATCATTTGCTCCTCCCCAAGCCCCCGACGGTGTACCCTCTGTTGCTCAAGACGGCGAGAAGGACTCTTCTTCGGCCCCACTTTAAACCGTAGACAACTCTGCTGTCTCCAAGTCCGGCAGAAGAAAATACTATGATGCTGGACTTGCAGGGGCAAAGAGGAACTCTACGCGAATTGAGCCGCATAGGGGTGCTAGCCGAGTGAAAAAGGCTCATGCGACCACATCCGCTAGCCGCATGGACAAAGCCCATGCGGCCACAGTCGCTAGCCGCATGAAGAAGAATCATGCGGTCATATCTGGCAGCCGCATAGTTTATGCAGCTACGGTCGCCAATCACATGGATGAAACACATGAGCCTACAGGAGTCAGTTGCTTGCAGAAAACCCATGTGGCCACTATTGCCAACCGCATGCGGCCAGCCTGCACGGTCGTGACTCCTCGACGCCCAAAGACAACTCATCCGATAGCAGAAGACGACCGCATGCAGACAGCCTGCACGGTACCCAACTCTAGCAGCATAGCGTCCGTTCCACGCTTCTCTCGATCGGTCTTCGACCGTCTCTCATACGGTCCCGACCCTGATGATTCTCTGTATGATAAGCCAGACTCTTTGGCATTCAACTTGGACTCCTCCTATTACGCACCCACAAGTGCTAAAAGGAGGAAGTCTAGGGCAGCGCGGGCTCATCGAGCCCAGTCAGCTGTCCCAACCTCTGACTATCGGAGCGTCCCATTGACTATCATACGGGCCTCGGATGGAAAGTTGTATACAACCACTCAAGTCCAGCCCCCCGCGGCAAACAGACAGAGTGGTTCCTCTGACCTGCGGGAGACGATCCTCCACAAATGCAAAGAAAGAGAAGGAGTGTCGGTGTACAAAGAGTCCTCGCTTGGACATCGCTGCACCCAAATCATCGTCAATTGCTGCTGCAACAACGCGGCAATGACGGAAGCTCGGCCATCCGCCTTCCAAAGGCTATAGCACCCGAACTCAGAAGATGAGGCACCTCCTGTTGTCTTCTGTAATTTTGCTCAAAAAGTTTCCGCCGAAGAGAGGAGAAAAAAAACGAGCGTCTCCTGTCCGAAGATATCAACCATTACAACTAAGAAACTGTCGTCTAAACGGTTGCCCTCCACTGGTGTATTCCAACACACCCGTTCAAAGACAAAATTTACCTCGATGGGAATTTCATCATCCACATCGCTGGAGGTTGAAGGAGCTGGGGATAGCACTCCTCCGAACATCCACAACAATCTGATGTTCCAAGGAACCAAGTTTGAACAAACAACTCTTCCATCAGGAGCAACGGACGATGATGCCCCCGAGGACATCCGTAACTCTCAAGACAAGGCAAGCTCTGAAGCTGGGGATACCATTCCCTTCGAGTCCGAGCCCGAAGAGAACATTCCCACCTATCCCGATGACTTTTCGGTGCATGGGTACGACTCAGAGGGCACATCCTCCACCGTTCCTTCCATCACTCCTCACGTAAGAACGGTATTCATGACGGACAGCGATCAAGGTGGTTCCAGTGATCGCCAGCACATCGACAGTCTCGAAGCCATATTACTTGCTTTGGTCAAGTCTGTAGACGAGATTAAAGCGGCCCTGCCCACTTTACAAGGAGGAGCGCCTGGTCAAACAAACACGGGCCCCGCGGTCAATATAGATTCAAACTCAGCGGCACCAAATTCGGGCAATAATCCTTCCGAAATAACAGCCCCCGCCGCGACAGATGAGACCCAAGAAGTAAGAAGAGAGGTCCAAGAGCTCCGTGCCATGTTTCATGCCCGAGAAAATGCTCAAGATCTCAGAATACGGCAACTATATCCTGCTGAGTGGAGGGATGTTCCATTCCCACCAAGATATAAGCCGTTCAACATCAACCCGTATGATGGCAAAACCTCAGCAAGTCAATACATTACTTACTTTGAGGTCACCACCGACCATCTGCCCCATGAAGATGCGATCCTCACACGGTTATTCATTGGAGCATTGAAAGGAGTCGCCTTTGATTGGTACCGCAATCTACCGGACAACTGCATCCATTCCTTCGCCGGCTTCAAGCGCATGTTCTTGGAACGATTCTATGAAGTAGGACAAGACATCACTATGTCCACTCTCATGGACGTCGTCCAAGGGGAGAAGGCGCTAACAAGGAACTACATCGAGCGGTTCCGCCAGACCGCCATGAAGCTGCCTTCCGGAAATCCGGATTCTTCTTTGATCGAAATCTACCAAAAGAGACTGCTTCCAACGATCAGTCTCTAGATGG
Source organism: Iris pallida (assembly GCA_029216955.1). Taxonomy (NCBI): domain Eukaryota; kingdom Viridiplantae; phylum Streptophyta; class Magnoliopsida; order Asparagales; family Iridaceae; genus Iris; species Iris pallida. Next base: position 7,321,613 of record JANAVB010009400.1, on the reverse strand, counting down.
GCGAGAGTCATTTCAAAGATTGGAAGGCATTCATCATCAGCGCCACAAGCGTTGAAGAACGACTGAAGAAGGCCCGCCAACTGGGGTTGCACATATCAGAAGGAGAAAACAAGGGCAAGCGTCTTAACAACGATAATGGGGGTAACCCCTCCAACAATCGGGACAGCAAGGAAAAACAGGCTATGGTGGCCGACACGACCCAGAAGCCCGAGCCACAGCCAGCAGACAAGCAATGGCCTCAAATCACTTACTCTTTCGAAGATGGCCACGTCAAGCCTATCTTAGACATATTCATACAAGGAGGTAGAATTCAGCTTCCTCCACCAAGACGGGAGCCTCGGCCGGCTGATTTGGAGAACCCAAAGTTCTGCCATTACCACCGTTATGTACACCACGCTACACATGACTGCTACCAACTAAAACGGTACGTCCAAAGTCTCATCGATTCGAACGCTCTGGCCATCGACTTCGAAGAGGTAACCGTAGCAGCCAATATGGTGTCCGTACAATTCGGCAACTTCCCTCCAACAGAGACTCAAGACGGGGTAATTCCCGTCCCTCTCGTGACAATAGAGATTACCAATCTTCCTCCGCCCCGAGAACAAGCTGCTGGTCTAGTACCTCTCACCACCTCAAGAGGAGAGGTCATGTGGGTCCATCCAGACTTGGTGTCAGAAGTAACTCGGCCCACACCATCTCCCGCCAACAAAAAGAGTAGAAAAATCAAGACCTGCCGTACAGTTTCAGCAGACAACGAGGAAGCTACAGCCGTCGTCACGCGGTCCGGAGCGTAATCCCAATCTGTGGTTGATAGTCCAGCTGAAAATTATCAACCCACTGCAACTGATGCTCTGGGACCGGCTCAGCCTTCGACGACCGACAAGCCTAGGCCGAAGGAGACTCGCTTCGACAAATCTCTCCGAAAGGACGCAGCCCAAGGGCTAGAGAGACCCTACAACTTTGACATCTTAGCACAATTGGCTAACACTCCGGCCAAATTGTCATTGTACGAACTCCTAAGGCTCTCCAAAGACGTTCGTATTGCACTGAGCGAAGCACTCCAAAATGCCGATGCCTATCTCGCTCAATCTAACCTCACTGGGGAGGACTCACCCATGGATCTCCAAGATAGTGCCTGTACGGGAGCAATGTCCAACATCGTCTTCACTCCGTAGGACATGCTCATCAAAACCAACCTACATGATCGCCCGCTATACTACACGGGATATATCGGCGTCGTGAAGGTGGATCGGATGCACATTGATCCTGGCTCTTCCATAAGCATCATCCCGAAAGGTCTGCTATATCATCTTCGCATCCCAATGCATCGCCTGACACCTACAAGCATCGCCATCAGCGGTTTCAATTCAGGCAGGAGCTACCCTATCGGGAAGATTCGTCTGAAGTGTCAGATTGGCGATCTCCAATCCGAGGTCACCTGCTACGTCATAGATGCAGACACTTCTTACAACATCCTCTTGGGGCGCCCATGGATACACGATTATATGATCGTGCCTTCCACGCTATACTAGTACTTCAAATATGTCGACAAACACGGCTTCGTGAAGACAGAGTTTGCTGACATCGATCCCTTTAAAGGGGTCGAATCTTACTACTCGGACTCCTGTTTATACGAAAAGTCGAAGAGGCACCTGGATGAAGGAGACGCACAAGCTCATACTGAGACAGCCACGGGATCAGAAGGACCCCTGACGATCCACCTCCAAGCTCGTAAACCGGCAAGTCTGTACCCCTCACCGCCACTCTGCGGAAGGACGCGATCGGCCTCTCGGCACAAGAGGAGCAGATGATAATCCAGCTGCCTAGATCCAGCCAAGTGCCGAGACCCACAACGGAGCCACTAACCACCAGGTTACTAAGAGTCAGTCAACCACAAACAGAGAAGATCAACCCCTCGGACAGGCCATTGACAATACGCCTTCCGAAGAAAGGTTGTCACTTCGATGCAAGGTCTGACACTTCTAGCGAACCAGCCACTCCTCGCTCCACATCAAATGCCAAACTGGGGGTCGCCAGTCTGCCAACTACTCCACGCTCTGCTCCATCAACTGGACCACTGACGATCAAGCTTCCTAGGTCGTCCTCTCAGTCTTCGTTCACACAGGGGGTAGTCGAAGAGGAACCGGAGCTAGCCAAGTATGTGGCCGCCTACACTAATGTCCCCTCCGCTGATGATGTAATTCCCCTAGAAAAGATACCTTACTTCATCAATAAAGGGTTATCTTTGAACTACATCGAGCTCAATAAGCTATGTACGATGTATGCTATGGAACACGGCATAGGCGCTCACCTACACACACAGGTAACAAATGTGTACACCGCAATCCAGCTTACTCCAGTAGAAGACGCCTATCGAATACACAAGGGAGGAAATCATCCAGTCATCTTCGGCCGGACGAACAACCCTCATCCCCGCACCATAGAAGAAGACGACCTCGGGTCAGATGCCGGGAGACTGCCTCTGTATCTCTATAGCCCTCAATCCAAATATCTCATGCAGAAACAGGGGTATGATCTAGAGACTACGCCAGGATTGAACTATGGTACTGGGCGACGATTACCTTTGAAGCCGCCAGTCCCGGCGGGCAAACCACGGAACTACTATAACAAAACTCGATGTGGGTTGGGGTATGTAACGCCTACTACGACCCCGAAAAGTTCAGATGAAGAATTTGACTGGCAGTCACATTCAACCGGATCACCAACTTCTGACTCAAATACCAGCATCGGAGATGTGTTCAGACAAGTCATGTCAGTCAACATGACGTTTGCCGACGCTTACGAGGAAGACGAAGACATCCCCGAAATCCTCGAGCTAGAGCCATGGGCCCAGCAATTAGACGCACAATAGGAAAAGCGATTCGAACTGAGAGAACCTCCTACTGAAGATAAGGTCATACAAGTGGATCTCGGCAGCGAATCTTCTCCAAAACTGATCTTCATCAGTGAAAGCCTAACCAACGAAGAACGGGAGTCGCTGTTAGAACTTGTCAGGGAGTACATTGATGTGTTCGCCTGTAGCTATGAAGACATGCCAGGGTTAAATCCTGACATCGCTCTTCATAAACTCAATATTCGGCCAGACGCGAAGCCAGTCAAACAACAACAGCGACGCTTCCGCCCAGGCATTATGGACGCGATCGAAGCTGAAGTCAACAAACTAATAGCCAGCGGCTTCATTCGTGAGGAGCAACATCCTGATTGGGTCGCCAATATAGTACCTGTCCTCAAGAAGAATAGGAAAATTCGAATCTGCATCGACTTCCGTAACCTGAACGAGGCATGTCCCAAAGATGAATTCCCCCTTCCTATCACAGACATCATAATCGACAATACCTGCGGCTTTGAGCGCATGTCATTCATGGATGGCTTCTCGGGATACAACCAAATCAAGATGTCTCCCGACGACGAAAAGCATACATCATTCCGAACACCGATTGGCACGTACTGCTACACAGTCATGCCTTTATGTTTAAAGAATGCTGGCGCCACATATCAAAGAGCTATGAGCATTATCTTCAGAGACCACTTACGCAAGACGGTGGAGTGCTATGTTGATGATATAGCCGTCAAGAGCCGTAGCAAAGGAGACCATCTGCAGGATCTAAGGACGGTATTCGACCTAATACGGACGCACAATTTGAAGATGAACCCTACAAAGTCCTTCCTGGGCGTATCTAGCGGGAAGTTCTTAGGCTTCAGCATCACTGCAAAGGGTATCCATGTAGACCCCGAGAAGACAAAAGCAATCATGGAGATGGGTCCCCCGAGAAATCTCCGCGAACTCAGAGGCCTTCAGGGAAGGCTAGCTTACATCAGAAGGTTCATTTCCAACCTCTCCGGGCGATGCCGACTATTTACGCACCTCATGAAGAAAGGAGTCTCATTCATATGGGACGAAGAATGCCAGCGTGCTTTCGATAGCATCAAAGAATATCTGTCAAATCCTCCGGTCTTGGTAGCCCCAGTCCCTGGAAAACCATTTCTGCTCTATGTACGAGCAATGGAACACTCCCTCGGTGCTCTGCTGGCACAGAATAACGATACAGGCCATGAACAGGCCATATATTATCTCAGCCGAATGATGATTGGACCAGAGCACCGATACACCGCTGTGGAGAAGGAATACCTCGCTCTGGTGTTCGCCATTCAGAAAATACGGTACTATGTCATCGGACAAACGATACATGTGATATCACGAGTTAACCCTCTCAGGGTCCTCATGACTAAACCAGGGGCACTCAGCTCTCGCCTCGCTACATGGGCAATACTGCTGTCCCCTTATCATATGATCTTCGTCCCCCAAAAGGCAGTCAAAGGTCAAGTCCTGGCAGACTTCTTAGCAGCCCACCCAGGCTCGAAGTCCTCCAGGATATACAAAGAGATCCCAGATGAGGTCACCGCCTCGCATACAAACTCCCACGAAAATATATGGCGAATGTTCTTCGACGGCGCTTTGAGGACCGGACCTAAAGGCAATATAGTCGTCGGAGTCGGAGTAGTACTAATCTCTCCTTCCGGATTGGTGATTAACCGCGCTTATTCCCTCATTGAACCCTGTTCTAACAATGTGGTCGAGTACAACGCTCTGGTCATTGGCCTCCAACTTGCAAGAGAGCTGGGGGTAGAATACCTTGAAGCATACGGCGATTCCTAACTAATCGTCAATCAGATTCGGGGTTCGTACGAGGTCCGCCATGAAGATATGATCCCTTATCATCAAATAGCGATTAATATCATCTCGGCATTTGAAGGGTTCTTCATCGAGCACGTCCCCAGACTCCGAAATATTGAAGCTGATGCCCTAGCTGGTCTCGCCGCTTCCCTAGCAGTTCCGAATTATGATCGAGAATCAGTGGAAGTGATAGGCCATGAACTGGTCTGTCCCAAAAACAATGTGCAATTCGTCGCAAGTTATTCTGCACAGACGATCGATGACACCCCAGATTGGAGACAACCATTCATCGACTTCGTCGTCCGCCCCTCACATAGAACCTCCACGTTTTCCTACCTCTGAGTCGTTCTATATACTCCCTCTTCATTGAGCCCACTCCTGCCATGTCATCATTACCTCTGAGTGGGAAGGCTCCGTCCAAGAACCCTTCATGCTTGCCATGTCCACATTACCTCTGAGCAAGTATGTCGGTCTCCTTTCGACCTATTATCTGTACCCACAACCGGAGTACGACAAGGATAATAGGTCCACAAATGTCCGCTGTTGACCACGAATATCTTCCGTGAAACCTCCCCTGCCATGTCCTCATTACCTCTGAGCAGGAAGGTTCCACGGTAAAACCCTCATGCTTGCCATGTCCTCATGACCTCTGAGCAAATATGTTGGTTTTCCTTTCACCCTATTATCTGTATCCCGAACCAGGGTACGCCAAGGATAATAGGTCCACAAATATTCCTTTGCTAAGCTTCATAGCATAAATCCACTACCCCACCATGCCCCGGGGGCCCAGCTGCTCTACGGCATTCCTTTTTTTTAAGCACCGAGAACATCCATTACCACTTTGCCACGGCTGTTCCGGACATCCTGTCCAAACTTGTTATCCGTACTTAAAACTAAGGTACGCCTAGGATAACAGGTCCACAAATAATCCTCCGGCAAGTCCAATTCCGCAAACACCCAAGTACAAAGAAAGAAAAGATGAGACGAAACATATCCATTTTTCAAAGTTCTACATCCTCCGGGACTATATCGCTGCTACAAGATAGAAATAAAGAGAAAACAAGCAAGACAAGACAGAAGAACAACTATGGTTCAGAAGCACACAACGTCAAGAAATAGTCCGTCAGCAAGGCAGTCGACCGCTCAAAACACTGACTAGTTTGACACATTGACTCTGAAGTCAACTACGTCGCCCAGATGAGCAAAGATTCCACTGGAGGAATAAAGTCCCCAGATTTGATATAACCCCACTCTTTCAGAATAAATACCCAGTCATAATCTACACCAGGGATACAAAGTTCACACAGAACCAAAGGTAACCATTACAAGAAAAGAGGGAAGCAAGTACATTCCATTTATTGGAATGTCCAGCTACATTCACACAATTAACAAACAAAAACCAAAGGAAATTCTTCATACAAGGAATTCCTAAAACCTAGTTACAGAAACGCATATACCACTCCCTCAACCACTTCACATACGAGGGATGCAGTTGAAGGAGATCCTCGTCCAGAACAGGAGCATCAGAATTCCCAGAGCTACCACCCCCAACAGCCTCGACATTTGGAGAGAGACCATCCTGCGCAGACGACGGTTCCTCCTTCTTCATCTCTGTCACAAAGGGAGACCCCTGGTCGATGGCAGAAGGCGGCGGCTCTTCTGTCACTGCAACCTCAGCGTCCAGCGGAGAGACTGCAAAACAACAAAATGAAGTAAAAGATATTCTAAAGAGTCATGCGGCTCATTGAAGGCAACTCGCATACGGGTCGAACATGGGGAAAACCTCATGCGGATTCAAGTCATGGGACGTATATACGGACCACGTAAGTTGAACTCACATGCGGCTCCTACATAAAGCATACCCCATGAGACTTGATCATGAGATGTGTAGGCAGACCCCGTAACTCGCATGGAGCATACTCCATGCGGCTCGGCCACAGGATATATATGTAGACTACGTAAGTTGAACTTGTATGCGGCTCAGACATGGGGTACATCCCATGCGGCACGATCAGAGGACATGTATGCGAACCACGTAGTTTTGTACACAAAGTAGGCAGTAGAGCAGACCCTATCTTCTACACAGTTGTTACCTTCGATGGCGACGTGAACGTCAAGGCGGACAGGGGAAACGACAGTCGAAGACGAAGCTGATTTTTTTTTTCTTCGCCGCGGCCTTCTTCACAACTTTGGAAATCCTAGGCGCCATTTCGGTTGGTCAGATGAAGGAAGGAGACAAAGACAGAAGCTTTTGGTCAAGAAAAAGTCTAAAAAAAATCCAACCGAACATATGCATATTTATAGACAGAAGGACTATGAACCGACGCCTCGTACGACGTGATCGACCCTTCGGCTGTCGAGGCAAACTGGACAATCAAAAGAATAAAAACTTTGGGATCCTCCCCCAAAAGATGGCGTTAATTCGAAAACAAATCAAAAGCATTTTAATGAAGATTTGCACACGTAGTCAGGACACGTGGCAAAGAGCCTATACGGACAGATGAATCTATGCGGCTGGTACACTTATGCGGCATGAACGGGACCATGCTTCTTATTCAAAGTGTTTCAATTTTACAAATTGAAAACTTTGAAGGGGGTCCTGTAGAAGCATGGAAAATATCAGAATAATGGTCCATGCGGCTCCGGATACGAAGCCCATGCGGCTCATATGGGAGCTGTCTTATACAGTTCAAAGGAAGACACTCCGTCTCATGCGGCTCGAGAGTGTATACGGTTCAGCAGGAATATGCGGCTCGTTCGATGCCACATATCCCCCTTTGGGATCCCTCCCTACAGCTGGCCATTTGAGTAAGTGGCCTCATTTAATGCTCTGACACGACTCGACTACCGTGACGGCTCTGACATAAAGTGTCATAATGGTTCTGCCATAATGACAGACTCTTCGGAAAAAGAGGAAAATCTCTGACCCGATCCGTCAGAAGTCCCAGGTTGCCACGTGGCAATCAACCATATGCGGCCCACTAAGAGTCCAGTCCCTGCGGCCTAACACAACGTTGTACATGCGGCTCCCTGAGAACTCATTCCCTGCGGCTCAAGGCAACGCTAGTTTATGCGGCTCGCAGAGACTATGCATATGCGGCTCATTGAGAGTTCATCACCTGTGGCTCAATAAAGCATTGTCCTATGCGGCTCACGAGGAGTATCTCCCTGCGGTTCAAGTGTCGCCCATCATATGCGGCTCTGGCTGGACCCACGATTAAAACACGTGACATCGAATCAATCGAGGATCTAACCGAATCCCAACAAATATATTTGACGTCATCCTCATAATTACCGAGATCAAGGCATATTATTTATCATAAAGCCAATAGGACACGTGGCGAGCAATCGGGCATTGATATAATCAATCATGAAGATTTAAAGCAGTTAACATTAACTGCTCACAAGATTCGGTGCTATCCGCATTAATGGCCTAGATTCATTGTAATCAGGATCAAGGGTTCAGATAGATTGAGGGAGCGCCGACATTTCAAACAAATGATCATTAGCAAACCCTAATGATCATACCCTACTCTTATAAATAGCCAGCATCATTTCTCTACAAAAAAAAGGGGATCGGCAACAAAAAGAATAAAAATATACAGAGTCAGAGAGAGAATACACAGAGAGAGAGAGAAGCCAGGAGAGCAACAGAGGAGCAAAAAGAGCACTTCTTCGTCAACGCCAACCATCTTTTCACAATGAGCCAAGGCTGCATATCGATCGTCCAAGGAGTAAGGCAGGGCTGCCGTTGCCTTCCCGAGCCTCTATCGTCACCCCCAGAATCTAAAATAAATAATTGTACTTAGATTACTGTACCTAGGTTTTCGTCCCTAGGCTTTCTTTGTACAAGCGAGTTTGTATTGTGAGTCTAAGTTCAGTCCTCCGATAATTATTCTGTACTTTTACAATCAATGGCAAACAGCGCATAACGAGGCGCCCTCGGTGGTGATGCGCACGATGAGGGCCCAGCAATAGCCTTTCCCTTGTCGACGGCGGACTTCTTTGGTGCCATTTGACGATCATTGGAGGAGCTTCGAGAGTTTGGAAGAAGAAGATGAAGAGTTTGAGGATAATAACTTTCAGTAAAAAGTTAAAAATCCTCTTTGAATAGCTATTTATAGCCAAACGGGTAATCCGAAACTTTTGCGCAACTTGCGCTAAAAAAGCAGAATTTGTTAAACAATGACTGGCGCAACTCGGGTCAAATTTTCTAATTCAAAGGATTTTAAATTTTGAAATCTTTCAAAACATTGAAAACATTGAAGGGGGTCTTGTAGGAGTATAAAAATCAATGGGCACCCCTCTCGACAAAGCTCCAGCATCAAGTGGTGCCAAATTATTAAGTTCCACCAGTCTCAGGTTGCGCCTATGCCATCTCAGGTTGCACCTAAGCCAGGGTGTGCGAGCTCCACGTGGCAAGCATCCTCGAAAAGCTGTTGTCATGCCCTAATTCGGGGAATCGTTCGCCTCCTCTTTGATTCATGCCGAATCATTCGTCCTCGTTAAGGTGTGATATCGTACAAGTCTGGAATTGCACTTGTACAAGGCGTGCTCCTGTTCCTTTTATAAAAGAGACATTTTAAATAGAGATTGGCAGCAAGTTAACAAAGAAGTTGGACAACACAGATTTGATTTGAAATAAGCTCTTTATTGATATCTTTGAAACAGAAAACATAAGGCTCTCAAACAGCCAAGATGAAATGCCAAACTTGGCTATAACTTGCAGAAATATTGAAATGAGATAGAACTTGTTCCATATCATATCCCGTTACTAATAATACGACAATAACCACCTTCAGCAAAATGCCTTCTTCTTTAAATGGAAACTTCAAGAACGTTTGAAGCTTCTAAAGAGTCGAACATCAAGCCTTCAGCGTCTAAGATTATCTACGAGGCTCCCGGCACCTGTGGAGACAAGGGTCAGTACATTGTCACATATGTACTGGTGAGCGACCGTAACCAATCTCACCATAAATCAACAGTAGTAAATTACATGAATGTTCACTATTGATTTGTGATCTTTCTATCTTTGCCTTAGGGTCCATTAACAATTCATATATTTGATAAGAGATGTTACAAAAATAAGGAATTCATATTGATCACCAATTTGGTGAATCTTACCAACGGTCGATAGCCATCCCTGTATATATTTATGAATACCACTTACCCTTGCCTGCATAAGACATTGTTAGCTATGACACCTTTCTATATGAAGGTCACTGGCGACACGCCATCCTGGACCGTCTTACTGGTATAACGGCGCCCTTACAGTGCAGGTAGCTAGCCCCACTGCAAGTCCCGTATACCGATGCCAGTACGTCGGCATCAATCCTTGTTCCCCCTAGGACGAACCGGGTCCGTGGCCGCAGATTACCGTTCTAGGAAATACCTTGTGCACAAGTTGTCCATGACCATGCACGTAATGCAACTTAACTAATAAGAGACATAACATGCATGATAATAATATCTTCCACACATAAGTCGTAGTTCTCATTTCATCTTGCCAACTTGCCATCTTACCATCTTGACATCTTACCATCTTACTTTGAGCCATAGGCTCGTATAATCATTCATCCAACCGAGGGACTATTTATTAGTGTTATCATTCTTTCGAATCAAAGTCCGATATACTTACCGCCCAATACTTGGGTCTTTGCATCACCTGTTCAACAATTCATATTGCAACATACAAATATCATTTGATTTGCAACATAAGACTAGCCATGTGATAATTCATCTTTCGTTATCTTTTCGAGTTATTACTAGGCATCATTTATTAAGCACCGAAGGCAATAACAAGTCTACCATTGTTACGCGTGAAGATTAAGGATCGTCGAAGGATAAAAGCCACTCACTTGTTGGTGAATTGCCAAAAGAAAGAGGTCTTCCACGCAACGTCAAGCTCGGTTCACTACGTTAGCACCTGCATTGGCACTAACCTCTGGTCAGCATACTTTTTCTCTTTCTCTCAGTGATTCGATATAAAATGCGTAGACAGTGAAAGTAAATCCATGAAAACATTCATCGAAAACAATTACGAAAATGCACACAAAAGCCAACAACAAAAGCGACATCGAAAACCAGCAGGGCAACGATCTCAGAACAAATGACTCTTATATAAAACTCTTCCCCCAAGATGCGTGCCACTGCATCTTGGGCATCATTTCAAAAGAGTCTAATCCATAGCGAAGAAAGGATCTTAATTCATTATCCCGCGATTCTGGTAAGTTTCCCCAAGTAAAGTTCCCCAACTCTCATCCGACTCGGCCATTCGGCCGCTAGCCCGTCCCGTGCTCCGCAACGAGATTCAGGGCATTACATATTAATACACTAACAAAAAGTTTTGTCCCCGAAACTTAAACACAAACCTACCTAGATGGAATAACGAAGGAGACTTTTCCTTTATATCCGCTTCAAGTTCCCAAGTCGACTCCTCGACGGAATAATTTTGCCAAAGTACTCGAACCAAAGAAACAACTCGATTCTACAAAACTTTATCCTTTATATCCAAAATCTGCACGTGCTCTTCCACATAAGACAAATCAGCTCTTAGCCCTAACCGACCGAAGTCTACCACATGACTTGGATCATGCACATACTTCTGTAATTGGAAAATATGGAAGATATCGTGCACTCCATCCAATGCTGGTGGTAACGTGATCTGATAGGCAACAGGGCCGACTCGCTTAAGGATTTCAAATGGGCCAACAAATCTCGAACTTAGCTTCCCCTTCATACCGAATCGCATAACTCCACGCATCGGTGACACTTTCAGAAATATATGATCTCCCACCACAAATTCTAATGGTCGTCGATGAATATCCGCATAACTCTTCTGCCGACTTTGTGCCACAAGTAACTTCTCCCGAATCACGTGGACCTTCTCAACGGCCTGCTCCACCATCTCTGGACCAAGTACTTGTCGTTTACCGACTTCATCCTAACAAATTGGAGACCGACACTTTCGCCCGTATAATGCTTCATACGGAGCCATATGTATACTCGACTGGTAACTATTGTTGTAGGCAAATTCTGCTAGCGGGAAATGAGTGTCCCAACTAGTTTTTAGATCAATTGCACAAAGTCGTACCTCAAGTATCTGATTCACCCTCTCGGTCTGGCCATCGGTCTGCGAATGGTATATAGAACTGAATTTTAATTGCGTTCCCAGGGCCGAATGTAAACTGACCCAAAAATGTGATAAAAATCTTCCATCCCGATCCGACACTATTGATGTCGGTACCCCATGTAATCGGATAATTTCATCTAATTATAGCTAAGCTAACCGATCGACGCTCCATGTGGTTTTGATTACGGGAAAATATGCATATTTGGTTAATCGATCAATGATGACACAAATTGCATCATTCCCTCCTACATCTTCAGCAAGCCAACTATAAAATCTATGGTTATATGATCCCACTTCCATTCTGGGATCACGAGGTTCTGTATCTTCCCGTCGGGCCTCTGGTGTTCCACCTTGACTCGTTGACAAGCTAAGCATCGCGAGACAAAGAGGGCCACATCTCGTTTCATACCATGCCACCATAAGGTCATACGCAAATCTTTATACATTTTTGTACTTCCCGGGTGCAACGAATACTTGGCATAATAGGCCTCCGTCAAGATTTCTTTTCGGAGTTCTTCATCCTTCGGGACACATAGCCTCCCCTTGAGTCCCCACGAACCGTCATCGTGCCTGGTGAAGTCGCTTGCTTCACCCCTTTCTATTATTCCGTCAATTTTAATCAAGAACTTATCCGCCCTCTGTGCAGTCTTAATCTTTTCTAACAAACTCGGCTCAAGTTGAAGTTGAGCCAGTTGTGCATTGCATCCACGAATCTGGAGCTCAATTCCCATGCTCTCTAATTCCACCAGTATTCATTTTTCAATACTGATTGATCCCACAAAGTTCTGACTCAACGCATCCGCCACCACATTGCCTTTTCCTGGGGTGTATGCGATCATCAAGTCATAATCTTTTATAAGATCCAACAAACGTCTTTGCCGCAAATTTAAATCCTTTTGAGTAAAGATGTACATCAGGATCTTATTATCGATGAAGATCTCGCAAGCCACTCCATACAAGTAATTTTGCCATAATTTCAATGTAAACACTATTGCTGCCAATTCTAAATCGTGCGTTGGATAATTTTTCTCATGCGGCTTAAGTTGTCTTGAGGCATACGATATCACTTTCCCTTTCTGAGTCAATACACATCCCAAACCCAATTCGGACGCATCACTGTATATCTAGAATCCCTCGACGTCGTCTGGAAGTGTAAGGATTGGAGCTGACACGAGACGTTGCTTCAGAATTTGAAAGCTAGCCTCGAACTCACCAGTCCAATCAAACGCAACTCCCTTCTGGGTTAGCCGAGTTAAAGGCGCTGCCACTTTCAAAAAATCCTTGACAAACTTCCTATAGTAGTCGGCCAAGCCGAGGAAACTTCGAATCTCGCTCGCCGACGTGGGTTGCTTCCAATCCACTATGTCTTCAATTTTCTTTGGGTCAACGGACAAACCTTCCGCCGAAATAACGCGCCCTAGGAACGACACGCTAATCCAAAATTTATACTTGCTCAACTAGGCATAGAGCTGATTTTCCCGTAGAGTCTGTAACACTGTTCTCAAATGCTCTGCATGGTCTTCTCTGCTCTTCGAGTAGATTAGGATATCATAGACGAATACGACCGCAAATTTATCCAGAAAGGGTCGGAAGACTATGTTCATCATATCCATGAAAGCGGCAGGGGCATTGGTCAGTCCGAAGGGTAAGACCAAGAATTCATAGTGTCCATATCTGGTTCGGAATGCGGACTTAGGAACGTCATCTAGTGTGATCTTTAACTGATGATAGCCTGAGCGAAGATCAATCTTTGAAAATACAGACTCCCCTTGCAACTGATCGAAGAGGTCGTCTATTCAAGGCAATGGGTACTTGTTCTGAATTATAACTTTGTTTAGCTCGCGATAGTCCATGCACAGCCGCATTGATCCATCTTTCTTCTTCACAAACAGCACCGGAGCACCCCACGGAGAAATACTGGGTCTGATATATCCCATGTCCAATAATTTTTGTAACTGCACTTTGAGTTCCTTTAATTCAGCAAGCGCCAACCTATACGGAGCCCTTGAGATCGGACGAGCATTTGGAAATATATCGATAGTGAATTCAATCTCTCGGTCCGGAGGCATTTTTGGTATCTCATCAGGAAACATATCAGGAAATTATGTCACGACTTCAATGTTAGCTGAGTCTGCACCATTCTTGCGTGTCTCGAACAGAAGCAAGGTACCCTTCGCAGTCAGAATATAACATTCGTCGGGCCGTAGTAGCTGAAATCACCATCGATGCCTTCGCCGATGAATTGGCCGAGTAAGAGAATTTTGTTTCTCCAGGAAATTAAAATACAACTCGCTTCTTCGCACAGTCAATCGTCGTACAACATGCACTTAACCAATCCATTCCCAGAATGATATCATAATCCTTGATATCGAGCACAATTACGTCCAATAATAGCTTCCTCTCTCCGATACATATGTAACCATCCCTATATATCATGTTAGTAGGCATCTCCACTCCTGATGGAGTACTAACACTAAGATATACATTCAACATTGACATTTTTATTTCATGTTCCTTAACATAGTCTTCAGATATAAAACTATGTGTGGCACTAGAATCAAATAAAGTACGTGCAAGAATGCCATTAAATAACAATATACTTGTCACGACAGTATCTGATGCAAGTGCTTCCTCCTGAGTCAATACAAAGACTCGGCCCTGAGCACCGGGCCTCTGATTCTGTGGTAGCTAATGGGGTTGTGGTACCTGTCCATAATTCTGTTAATGTTGGTGATGATGATGCTGCCTCGGAGGGTTCTGTTTGTCCCTCCCTGTACATTTGTGAGACATATGGCCGAATTGACCACACTTAAAGTATCCTCCCTCTAAGACATTGCACTCATTAGCAAAGTGCCCTCTGTTGCGGCACTTATTGCAGAACGGCCCAATCTGATTGGGTCGCTGATAGCCACCGTGATTCTGGCGCTATGGTGCCTCATATCTACCCCCGTTGTTTGGTCTCTTATTATGTATATTCTGCACTGACGCTAGCACTGGCACCATCGCAGGATAGTGTGGGTCTAACTCTTTTACGTGCTCATAAGGCTCTTGAAAAGTCTTATACTTCTAAACCACAACTTAAGCCTTCAGAGCAGGCCTCAAGCCCTACTTAAACCGATGAGCCTTAGATGCTTCGTCAGTAAACTTCGTAATTGCATACTGAGACAGTCTCGAGAATTCTGCCTCATACTCCTTCACCGTCAAGTTTTCCTGTTCGAGCTTTTGGAATTCCAATTCCTTATCTCGCTACTCAGTCGAAGAGAAATACTGAGCCAGAAAGGCCTCCCGAAACATCTGCCAAGTTATTTTTGTTGTCCCATTCACCCCCGCAATGATCCTTTTCTGACCTTGCCACCAGTAGTGTGCGTTGGAAACCAACACTAGTTTCACACCCGATACCCTCTTGGATCCAGTAACACACAAGGCTTCCAGGTGGTCCTCCACCTAAACTAGCCAATCCATAGCAATGGTGGCTTCTTCTGTCCCTTTAAATTCTTTGTAGCAGATTTTCTTGAACTTTGTAATATCGATCACAACAGTTGTTTCCTTGGCCGCCGGAGGTTCCTCTGCCTCCAAAATCTCGCTCTCCCTTGAGACTGGAGTGCCTTGAGCCCCATTGTTCACCACCGATCGGACCAACTGTTGCAGGATATCTACCTGCTTTTGTTGGGCTTTAAATTGCTTTGCGTTTTGCCTCTGCTGGCTTTCCAACAAAGCCAGTATCCTCTCCATCGGGTCGGTTGAGGCTACCACCCTTGAGCTACTCATATTGTTCGTGGTACTCGCCTTCATCATCTCTGTAAAAACAGAGAAGCTTGTTAGTCTCATAAAATATTTATGAACTTATTGTATGGAACATCTCATTTCGGGACATTAAAACTAATGTTTTCAAAAATTAATAAAGCTGTATCATTTTTGAAATCTCAAAACCAAGAAATTCCCAAGGAAGTAATGTCGTGCTTTGATACCAAACTGTCACGCCCTGATTCGGGGAATCGTTCGCCTCCGCTTTGATTCACGCCGAATCGTTTGTCCATGCTAAGGCGTGATACCGTACAAGTCTGGAATTGCACTTGTACAAGGCGTGCTCGTGTTCCTTTTATAAAAGAGAAATTTTGAATAGAGATTGGCAGCAAGTTAACAAAGAAGTTAGACAACACAGATATGATCTAAAATAATCTCTTTATTGATATCTTTGAAACAGAAAACATAAGGCTCTCAAACAGCCAAGATGAAATGCCAAACTTGGCTACAACTTGCAAAAATATTGAAATGAGATAGAACTTGTTCCATACATCATATCCCGTTATTAATAATGCGACAATAACCACCTTCAGCAAAATGCCTTCTTCTTTAAATGGAAACTTCAAGAACGTATGAAGCTTCTAAAGAGTCGGACATCAAGCCTTCAGCGTCTAAGATTATCCACGAGGTTCCCGGTACCTGTGGAGACAAGGGTCAGTACATTGCCACATATGTACTGGTGAGCGGCCGTAACCAATCTCACCATAAATCAACAGTAGTAAATTACATGAATGTTCACTATTGATTTATGATCTTTCTATCTTTGCCTTAGGCTCTATTAACAATTCGTATATTTGATAAGAGATATAAGAAGCACACAGTGATGTTAGAAACATAGGCAATTCATGTTATTCTAACATAAGGAATTTATATTGATCACCAATTTGGTGAATCTTACCCACGGTCGATAGCCATCCCTGTATATATTTATGAATACCACTTACTCTTGCCTGCATAAGACATTGTTAGCTATGACACCTCTCTATATGAAGGTCACTGGCGACACGCCATCTTGGACCATCTTACTGGTATAACGGCGCCCTTACAGTGCAGGTAGCTAGCCCCATGACAAGTCCCATATAAATATGCCAGTATGTCGACATCAATCCTTGTTCCCCCTAGGATGAACCGTGTCCGTGGCCATAGATTACCGTTCTGGGAACTACCTTGTGCATAAGTTGTCCATGACCATGCACGTAATGCAACTTAACTAATAAGAGACATAACATGAATGATAATAAAATCTTCCACACATAAGTCGTAGTTCTCATTTCATCTTGCCAACTTGCCATCTTTACCATCTTGCCATCTTACCATCTTACTTTGAGCCATAGGCTCGTATAATCATTCATCCAATCGAGGGACTATTCATTAGTGTTATCATTCTTTCGATCCAATGTCCGATATACTTACCGCCCTATACTTGGGTCTTTGCATCACCTGTTCAACAATTCATATTGCAGCATACAAGCATCATTTGATTTGCAACATAAGCCTAGCCATGTGATATTTATCTTTCATTATCTTTCCGAGTTATTACTAGGCATCTTTTATTAAGCACCGAAGGTAATAACAAGTCTACCATTGTTACGCGCGAAGATTAAGGATCGTCGAAGGATCAAAGCCACTCACTTGTTGGTGAATTGCCGAGAGAAAGATGTCTTTCACTCAACGTCAAGCTTGGTTTACTGCGTTAGCACCTGCATTGGCACCAACATCTGGTCAGCATACTTCTTCTCTTTCTCTCAGTGATTCGATATTAAATGCATAAACAGTGAAAGTAAATCCATGAAAACATTCATCGAAAACAATCACGAAAACGCACACAAAAGCCAACAACAAAAGCGACATCGAAAACCAGCAGGGCAACGGTCTCGGGACAAGCGACTCTTATATAGAACTCTTCCCCTAAGACGTGCGCTACTGTATCTTGGGCATCATTTCAAAAGAGTCCAATCTATAACGAGGTAATGATCTCAATTCATTATCCCGCGATCCTGGTAAGTTTCACCAAGTAAAGTTCTCCAACTCTCATCCGACTCGGCCATTCGACCGCTAGCCCACTCCGTGCTCCACAACGGGATTCAGGGCATTACAGCTGTAATGACTGCCATCATTACTGACAGCTCTGACAGCTCGTCAGTCGAAGAAAATCCATTTGAATCCCGTACAATGCGACGTTCGATAAGATTTTGTCAGCATACAATTAATGCTGGTAGCTAGCTTGCGCAAGTTATCAAGAAGCACGAGAATCAATTATCATAACATAAAAGATCCAGTCAAAGGTACCAAAAGTCTAGTTGCGCGCGTGCACCACCTAGAGTGTTGGTGCCACATGATTAACTTTTATTCAGAAACAGGATGATATGGTACGCATGCCACTAATCTCGAAGAACGTGTCCACTACACTGCCCACGACCATGCGTATCTCACTCAAATGATGCCATACGTCCCCAGCAGTTCAAGAAACCGTTCGCGCAACTGGATAGAAGGCGCGCAACCTGAAGTGCGCACAACTCAGAAAATAGTTATTTTAAAACTCTATAAATAGAGATTCAAATCAGTTTAAAGCATCACTAATGATCATAATCTCCTGCTAAAGTGTTGTTGCATCCTCCAGAGGCTCTTGTCTTCGATATCACATCGTCCAAGGAATAAAGTGATCATCTTCTGATCAGATTTCTATAGTTGTACTTCTCCAGAAATCAATTGTACTCTTGTACTCTTTCTTAGTTTGTAGAAATCAAACTTTTGTTTTTGCAAACACCAACTTGTCGGTATTGTGTTCGATTTGTTAACAGTAATATTGGGGATCATGTTTTCACTATAATAAATCATAAATCTTAATACGAAAACTTAAATACGCACCTTAATTTGTCCATTTCGTGATTCTTGAAAAAAATAAAGCGATAGTTTTTTTTAAGATCAACTTTATACGAGATACTTGATCTTTGAAAATGGTTTCTCTCTCACCAACTCCTCAAATTTTAGAAAAGAAGACAATTATGATTTTTTATCTCTCTTTGGAATAACAAGACACATTATATAACCAAAAAGCCCTGGACTGTTGTCCCCTTTTGCCTGGCTCAGGGCCAGGTCTGCCTATCAGGAAAATAGCATTCTTCTTCCTAAGATGAAAACCTTCTGAACTGTAGTATAATTAGCTAGAGAAAAAACAAAATTATCTTTTTTTGATTATCTATTGATCTACATACTTTGGAAGGGATCAGGAATAAGGTGTTGTCAGACTTCAAATTAATGGATGGTAATATATTCCGAAATTGTTATGTAATAAAACAAAGAGATAATGCAGAAGTCATTTGCATGGCGATTATGTTTGTCTAATCGTAATTCACATGCTATAGCGAAAATGAATAATCTTTCTCAGCGGATGCAAACAAAAAATAATTTACCTAGTTCATAACTTGGATTTCAATAAAAAAAAGTATATATATAACTATAGCAGGTTGGTTTAAATTTAATAATAAGAATGACTAAGATTAAGGGGTGTTATAACTACCACTTACCAACATAGGAGTATTTTGGTAATTTTGTATATTTATTATTTTTATATATATTATTTTTCATAGTGGTTGTCTAGAATTATATTAGTGTTAGTTAGTGGCTAGCCAATTAAATTTTTTATGTGTTAGTAAAAATTATCGTTAGTCATATCTTTAGCAAGTAGAAATAATTAAGTTTACTTGTTATGAAAGGAATATTTCTTTTAGTTGTAGAGATTTATTTCTTTAGTTAATTATATTACATTCATGACAAAAGGAGAGGGGACAAACTTGATATTTTGGTATGACCAAAACCTTACTATAAGCGATCATTTCTAATTAGGATTCATCCATTCGTTCCATTTCACTCATTAGCCTCATTTTTTTTCAAAGCTTCTTCTTTCCCAAGCAAACCCAATTTTCTACCAATTCTACCCAATCCTCTTCCAATTTCACTCATCCTCACTATCACGGAGGCCTAGAGCATTGGAGACCACAAGAAGATCCATAGGAGAGGAGCTTGCTAGGAGATCATGTCCGACTCATCCCTTTTGTGTCCAAATTTGGAGTTTTCCAAAGGATAGACACACAAGTTGGATAAATCTCTATTCTTCACCAATTTCATGGTTAGGAACACCCATTGAACTCATAGGAACCTTCCCATATGTGAATTTGACTTCTTAATGATAATAGATCTAGGTATTAAAAGCTTTCAATTTGGTAGATCTACGTTTTTATCATGAGTAGTGTTGATTTCTATGCTCAATTTGTATTTGTTACGAATTTGTGACCACCAAGTGTTCGATACGTGTCTCCAAAGGGATTTTTGTATCCTTTTTGAGTCGAGATTGGCTGCATGTGTCCTAAATAGGATACGTGGTTTTGTGTCATGGTATGTCATGATACACATGATTAGATTAGGGTGTATACATGTGTTCTTTTGTCCAAAATAGCTCAAATTTGTCATATTATTCATACTCGTTTTTAGCAGCAATAGCAACTTAGAAATTCTATAACTCCTAATCTAGGACTCCGATTAATCTTCCATTTTTTAGAAGAACTGTATCGAGGTTGGCTTTCCAAATATTTGTATTAATAGGCCAAATTCATTCTAGAACATTTTGTAAACTGTTAGTGTCAGGTGTCCGAAAGACGAACGCGTTTCAGTGTTTTTGCAATTCCGGGAGCTTCCGGGCATGAAAATGAGATCCGTTTGAAGTCTCGGAAAGATGATACAAAGGAATACGACATACTTTAACCCTAGAATTTAGTAAATAAGTCTAACAGGTGCATTGTTGATTTCAAATAGAAAACTGACTATACAGCATAGGCATTTTGTGTATCCTATGAGCCTAGGTAGTATGGATATTGTCACGATCCACTACCCAAATTGTTGGGCCGGGCCGAGCCATGTCCAGCCTACGCTTGAGATAAAGCGTAGTAAGTTGTTCTAAAGATAACAAGATAAGGCTAAAATGTGCTAACAGTTCTACAAGTAATAAAGAGTCAGAAATGTCCTAAACACAAAAGTCATCTCATATATAAGTATGTCCCAAGTACAAGTCCAAAATATAAAGCTGGATACAGGTCCAGTCACAAAATACATAGTCTAACAGTATGACTACTCTCGGAACTCCGAGCAACTATGCAAACTAGACGAGTTTCCCCGCAGGTACATCCTCGTAAGATAAGGCCTGGTCCTCGGCAACAACTCCATAGCAGGAATCGCAGAGCAACTCCTCCTCAGTAAGAATACCTACAACGTTATCCTGTCAGGACGGGAGCAAGTACTGATTCTAGCAAACTAATATACGAAACATGAAATGAACATAAGAGGAATAAACTGGAAACATGCCATCTCATAATCTATCATGGCAAGGACACATATGTCATAAAGACAGATGTATATGTAATGTTTAAAACTGTAGCAGGTACGTGATCATCAATAGGTGTACAATGTGTAGGGACACATAATGAAATATACTTTCGTACAAGTGATACGGCGATAGATGTACATACGCACAAATCCGCTTTGAGATAAAGGCCTACAGCGCAGTAATCATATAGAATGAAACTTTGCTCGGTAAATACATACGGAGAAGGGGCATGATCACGTACTCTACTAACAGTTTCCCCATAACCCAGATTCTAATCAAGTGAGAGATATATAAAGACTGTCCTAAGCATGGTAGGGACTGAAAATAAATACAACATGTGAAGATTTGACTTGGTACCCCAAGGATCAGCATTTAACATGGTTGGAATCGCAGTTCATTGTTGTAACAGTATGTAAAGTTTGTAGAAGTACTTGCCTTTAGCAAAGCAAAGCAGCAATAAAAATGCTATAGATGCTTGGTGACTCGTCACTATAGAAATAACACATAAACTTAGTTTTTATACTAAGTTAAACACTAAGACACTAGTTGTGTGATATGATTTTCTGACTGGACACCTAGCCAAAAGATGAGTTTAGCATAGGAGATCAATGTAAGGTGACACAATACTCTAACTAACTTTCTAGGGCATTTACACTAGTGCGGGGTAAGGTCCAATACGTCTATAACTCAAAACAAGATGAAACATTAAAAGTCGTAATTATTCAATAAATAAATCAAACTGTATACTGTGTTCCAACAATTTTTGAGATAGAAAAAAAACTCAATTTTACATAAAATAAAGTACCAAAATGATCCTTGTTAATTATAAAAATTTATACTAATTCTTTTGGAATTTATAAACCTTCATAAATATTTATTAAAAATCAGCAAACATATGTATCCTGAAAATGAGTTCTGTTTTCCTATTTTTATAAATACTAAAATTACTTATTAAATGCTGGAAAAATTAAAATAAATTATCTAAATTAATATAGTATTTAAATACAATTTGTCCCATATTTTTACAGAAATTAAAATATATATAAAATTCAAAACTAGTAAGTAACCATTTCTGGAAATTAATTAATTAATTATTTACTATTTTGTCCATGTATTCGAAATTGAACCGAAGTCCAGATACAGGATCCAGAGCCATAAATCAAGTCCAATATGACTTGTATAGACTCTGAATGTATTAGACACAATTGGGCACAAAAACTCATGCTAGGCTTGGACATCAATTACCCATGATTAATGAAATACAGATATTTAAATATAAATAATATATTCTAAAGTAGTAAAATATACAAGTCACAAAATTATACAATAAAATAACTTGTGAAATTTTACATAGTAATATTTTATACAAAGTAGAATTTGAAATACATATATATAAATATAGAACAACAATATTTATATATAGATATATATAATGGATATATATACATATAATAAATATACATATATATATGTAAAAATACTAAAAATATAATATAAATATATATATATATATATATATATATATATATATATATATATATATATTTATATATATATATATATATATATATATATATATATATATATATATATATACACACACACACAAATACTGTATATATATACATATAAAACAGTATATATATAATAATATATATATACATAAATCCATATATATATATACATATATATATAAATACATATATACATATATACATATATACATATATAATAAAATAAAAACAAAACAAAAAGAAGAGGGAAAGGGGGGGGCTCGAACTCGGGTCAGGGCAGGGGGGTGTTAGGCGCGGTCGGGCTGGCCAGGGGGTCAGCCTGAGCTATGTGTTAGGGAATGGGTTAGGGTTAGTTTTATGTTAGAACTTAGGTTAATGAGTTTTAACCCGATAGCCCAAACTTCGTGTCCTGACAGTTAGGGACACGAAGAACGGCCGAGTCCAAGTGTCCTGGTCATTTACGACACGCACGACACGAGTTTGTCGTGTCCAGACTTACCACTAGGCTCGTCGGGATACGGCGAGTCGTATATGTGAAGACGAGTTATGTCGGAGAAGGAAAAACAAAGTGACACATACGTGTCCAAGTCGAGCGGGCTATTGATACGACGACAGGGCGGAGGAAGCGTCGGTGTCGCGGCGCTGGGGTGGCGCTGCACTCGTCTCGGCGAGATGCGTCGAGTGGTGGTGGTCGCAAGCGTCGACATGGGCTGTGGAGGCGGCGCTAGGGTGGTCGTCGAAGTTAGGGTTAGGGAAAAGTGGGGTGGAGACGGGCTGTGGTGGTCGGAGAAGGAACTAGGGTTAGGATTTAGGTCTAGGGGGGTATTTATAGGGAGAAGGAGGTCGATTGTGGGGTTGGGGCTGGCCGGGAAAGGCGGCTGAAGTCGGTGGTCGTCGGGGCAGCTGGCCAGTCGTCGGGGGCAGTTGGAGGAGAGAGAAAGAAACGTGAGGGGGGGTGACTGGCAAATTGCAGCAAGGTCCCCCAAAGATTGGGGTCTTGCAAAATAACCCAAAGCCTAACAGTTTGTAAATAATTATTTGCAAATCACAATTAAAACAATTCACTAATTTGTAAACTGTTATAATAACAATTTGACAAATTGCATAATGATATTAAAACAAATTTAAATATTACAAAATAATATATTTTGATTTAAAAATTAATTAAAAATTATTTTCAAATTCTAGAAAAATTTCTAATAATTATTATAAATTATTTTAAAGCTAAAATAGGTCATTAACATCTAACTAACACTAACTAAACCAAATTTGAAAAATAGGGGCTGACAGATATCATGTGAGTTTAGATTTCATATGTTGTCAAGTATATATATATATATATATATATATATATATATATATATATATATATATATATATATATATATATATATATATATATTAGTTCCGCTCAAATGGGCTTGCTAGCCTACCTTATGGTACATTTTTGTTATATTTCACGCTGGATTCCGTAAGTATATTTACTACTACATTGGTTTCAAATTTTTTCTTTCAATAAATGGTAAAAAAAGATATCATTACATCTTATGATTCAAATAAATCTTTTCAACAAATGGTAAGAGAGAGATTTAATTCTATCTTAGGATTCAAATGGATCTTTTCAAATAAATCGTAAAAGATCAATTTAATATTAATACTAAATTAATATTAATATTAACATTAATGTTAAAATTATAATTAAAATTAACATTAATATTGACATTATCATTAATTTAATTTTAACATTAATATTATCATTATCATTAACAATAATATTAATATTACAATTCAAATTCTAATTCTAATTCTAATTCTAATTATAAAAAAATATTAATATTAAAATTAAAATTAATGTCAATTTTAACATTAACATTAATTTTAATTTTAATTTAGTATTAATGTTAATGTTAATATTAATTTTAATTTTAATTTTAATTTTACTGTTTATCTTAACGTTAACATTAACATTAATGTTAATATTAATTTATCTATTAATGTTAATTTTAACATTAATGTTAATTTTAGTATTAATATTAATATTAATGTTAATATTAATATTAATGTTAAAATTAATACTAATGTTAATATTAATATTAATGTTAATTTTAACATAATGTTAATATTAATGTTAATTTACTATCAATATTAATTTAGCATTAATATTAATTTAATATTAATATTAATATTAAATATATTTTTTATTATTTATTGAAAATATTTATTTGAATCCTAAGATAGAATTAAATCTATCTTTTACCATTTATTGATATGATTTATTTGAATCCTAAGGTAGAATTAAATCTATATTTTACCATTTATTGATATGATTTATTTGAATCTTAAGATAGAATTAAATCTTTCTTTTATCATTTATTGAAAGAAATCATTTGAATCCAACTTAGTAAATTTACATACCGAATCCACCGTTAAATATAACCCCAAAATGTACCATAAGGTAGGCTTGCAAGCACATTAGAGCAGAACTCTGTGTGTGTGTGTGTGTGTGTGTGTGTGTGTGTGTGTGTGTGTGTGTGTGTGTGTGTCTATATATATATATACATATATATATATATATATATATATATATAAAAAAAAAAAAAAAAAAATATATATATATATATATATATATATATATATATATATATATATATATAGGTAATATCTATTACTTAGTGTGTGTTAGTGTTGATACAAACGGTTATCAAGTGAGCCAATTACTGATAAGTTATGTGCCAAGGTATTAAAATTTGGGACAAGGTACTAGTGTGATATTTAGATACAATGAGAATATTGGAATCATGACACTCAAGTATCATGTGTAAGGATAAGTGAGTATTGGCACTTGAGTAAGGTATCATATTTGGTCAAGTATTAGTATTAGAGTTAGTTGGGTAAGTATCTAGAATGATAAGATATTGGTCAAGATACTAAGATATTGGATATTAGAACTAGGTAATGGATAATATCAAGATGTCAAGTACCAAGAGTAGGATGAGTGAGTCCATATGTGTATGATATGGTAAGCATAGGATATCCTAAAATTATTTGGATATGTAATAAATGAAAATGGTATATTGATATATAGGTATAGAGGTAAATATATTACTATAATCTATAGTTATACATGTCATAGGATAGGGATATAGGTATCTTGGTATCAATTGTAGGTAACATAGGATACATATCAATGCATATCTGTATCAAGGATCAAAGGTAGATATCTGTAGGTATATGTACATATAGAAATAGATACTAGAATACATATGCTATATAAGGTATATGTAAGGTAGCCAGGGCATGGTATAAAATGTGATATAATTAACGAATTAAGGTATTATAAAATAATATGGTATAGGATATGTCAAGTATTAGGTAGCACATAGTATCCTTAGAATATGCTATCTATATATGTATATATATGTGTATATGTATATGTATAGGTAGTTAAAGTAATTCTAAGGGTAAAGATAAATACCTTAGTAGCAAGGTAAGCCATGAATATGCATAGGATAGCAAGGGTACAATATCATATATCTATTTTATATATGTATCATATAAATACCAATATTATAGGATATATATATATATGTATATATATATATATATATATATATATATATATATATATATATATATATATATATATATATATATATATATATATATAAAATATATATATATATATATATATATATATATATATATAGGTAGTTAAAGTAATTCTAAGCGTAAAGGTAAAAGTTAAATATCTTAATAGCAAGGTAAGCCATGGATATGCACAGCAGGATAGCAAGGGTACAATATCATATATGTATTTTATATATGTATCATATAAATACCAATATTATATATATATATATATATATATATATATATATATATATGTATATATATATATATATATAGTATATGAAAAAAAAAATATATATATATATAGTATATGAGTAAAGGGGTACCCTAAAACCATAGGTAAGTGTAGACAAACATGTGTGAGGGTATAGTAATGGATAAATGTTTAGGAATATAGTTATAGTAGGATATATGTATATTATATAGATAAAGGGCAAATATTTAGATATGGGTAAAGGGTATATTGGTATATGTTATGGATAGGTAAAGATAATGATATATGTAATAGGTATTGGATGCATCCATGGATAGATAAAGGATAAATTAGCTATAATAACCCCAGATAGTAGTTAACTAGTAGAGATGTAAGATATATGTATTGATACTTGATAATATTAGCTACTATGGCTAATACCTTCAAGGTATGGACCTAAAAACTGTAGGAACGAAATCGTAAAGCAGAATACTCTAGAGGGGGGGTGAATAGAGTAGGCAGCAGAATATTGCTAATTAAAAAATCTCATTAGCAGTTAGATCACAGATATAAAAATAATCACAACGTAAATGACAGTAATGAAAAAGTGATCAGAAGGCAAACGCAAACACCGAGATTTATACTGGTTTCCCTCTTGTGAGGACTAGTCCAGTCGGAAGAACTCTAGCTTCCAGTTGAATCCACTATTGGAAAAATACCGCAAGTTTTCATACGAAGTCCTTGCAACTTCTACAGACGCGAGCTTTGATACGAAGAACTCGACCAACTTCAATTGTGAAGAGTTGTATCTTCTATCAAGCCTCTGATTACAATCGCTCTGAAACTTTTATACCGCACCGCACTGGCAAATCGACTAGAGGATTGTAACTGGCTTGGGATTTGAAAATGTAAGCTTTTGAGAACTCTTTGGAGAAAATGTAAGCTTTAGAAGAGAAGAGATTTGAAAGTGAATTGGTGATTTGAAATGATTGAAATACTTCTCTATTTATAGTTTTTCCAAAGACAGAACTCTGACAGAATTTGGGCAGAATTCGGACAGAACTCTTTGTAACAAACCGCAACTGAAGGGTGACCAAGTTCAAAATCAAACATTCACTAACGTTCATCTTGGCCGAACTCTGGCCGAACTCTGGCCGAACTCTGGCCGAGTTCTGCTAGGGTTCTGCCAGTTCATTTTTGAGAAAAATCAATTTGGCTTTTTGAAAAGTCCTTCAGAAGCTTTTTGTAAAAATGATGTTTCAAAAACATAGGTCATTTTTAAAGAGATATGTCAGTTTTGAAAAACGATTCCGGACAACCATTTGCCAGTACGACTTGGTGTACAATGTATTCCTAGACTCAATAAAATGAAAAATTACATTGCTTTGAAGGAAATACATTCTGAACGGCAAACGGCTTCAGTCTTGAACATAGTAGATATCTATTATTGAGCAGTGTCTAAAATGTCATAGGTAAACATCTGAATTGACTTGTATTTATATCGAGACAGAGTTTGATCAATTATTAAAATCAGGTTTGACCATGACCAATGGGCCAACAATCTCCCCCATTTTGATAATTGACAAACCTTGCCGATATAACATCTGAGTATGGATCAATTCAAAAATGTGTAATACCAGAGAAAATAAAAATTATTTATAACCTACATTTATGAAGATGTTAGATCCTATTTCTCCCCCGTTGTCACTTAGCAAAATAATTGCAAAAGAGAATGCTCCCCCGCAATAAATGTATAAGTAACAAACAGTAAAGAAACACAAGAAATATATATAAAACATTCATCACATGCATGGTATAGACAGTTAAAAAGATATTGTATAAACAACACAGGCATGGTATTTGTCACAGACAGTTTATATGGAAGCAAGAAAAGTAATGCTATAATAAAGTTGAAACAAATAAAATGCTGAATAATAAACTAAGTAAAATATATGCCAAACTGAGGCATAATAAAAAAAACATGTCTATGATGATTAGCAGATAATAACTAAAATAAGAGTATTGATAATATCTTGGAATATCGAAGCATTTCCAAGTAAACATAAGACAAAAAGATCAGTCTCAATAAGAATAACATCTCAAAAGTCATCATCCTCATCATCATCGTCAGCGGCTGTAGCGCCAGCATGTCCAGATAGACCAGCTCTAAAAGTACCAGCTCCAGAAGTATGAGGAGTGGCACCAGAAGTACGATACCAATCGTAAGCGTTCCTTGACTGGAATAGAGAGTGGATCGCCTCATCATCAACGCGGTATCCAGAAACAGAAGGGTCGCGAGGTAGAGAGCTAGCTGAGTGACCCGTCTGCGCAAATCTCAGATCGGCAAAAGAGTTGGCAATAGCCTAGAACCGAGTCACGTCACAAAACTCACGTTCCCTGGAAGTGTCAACATAGAATGACTGTAGATCTAAAAAGTGCTGATGAATACCCTCAAATGTCATAGGGTAAGAATGAGGAGGACCAGGTGCTGTAGGAGTAGGTACGGGAGGAGCAGGTGCAGTAGGTAGAGGAACAGTGGCAATGCTACGACGAGAGAGTTTGAGGAACTTGGGTTCAGGGTCAACAGCACAAGTAGATAGGTCAATATGAAATCTCTGAAAGATGCGTAGGATGAGCATCGCATAAGAGAGGTTGCGGTCTCTTCCGCAACATCTACCCATCATCTGAATGATAGTCTTAGGGGCAGAAAAAGAAATCCCCTTAAGAATGTGATAAAGAGCAGAGAGCTCAAGTGTAGTGACATCATCTTTGGAAGTAGAATTTGGAAGTAAAGTGGAATAGATAATGCAATATAATTCGTAGTTAAACAAGTTCAAGTTATTAGCCAACGAGAGTCGTACAATCAGGGAAATCAAAATCAGTGATGTCATCGAGCGGGGTACCTTCGTTTGGAATACCAAGGATTTCTGCTAACGTTTCATCAGTGAATTCGATATCGATCCCTCCAACATGTGTTCTCGCGGTGAAAGTGTCTAACATGAAATTACAATAGAATAATCTAATGGTATTAGTAGCAATAGAAAATTATAAGGTAACAAAGTGTTGTAACCCTAATACCTCAATGTAAGGGCGATGGTCAGGAAAGACAGTCCATTTAATCGGTGAACCGGTACAGATAGTACGCATAATGAAATCGGTATACCACAATAAATCTTGATCGAAAGTTTTAAAGTAAAACTCGTCCGATGCACCGTCATCCGATTGGACCGGAGAAAAGAGGAAATCCGTATACGGATCCGAAGACGATGCCTCTTCACTGGCATTGGTCTTCTTCCTCTTGAAGGGATTGAACTTAGGCAATCTTTCCCAAAAATTCTAGAATCCCTAATAATTTGAAAGTGGAGGAGAGAAGGAATTATACCTTCCAAGAATTGGATATGTTGTTGAGGACAAAATTCTCCGCACGAATCCAAAGTTTGGACGAAGATCTCCACGCGGATTGGAAGAACAAGGGTGGAGAAGAGCTAGGGTTTGGAGGCACGACTGCTGCTGTTTGAGGATGTTTGGAAGAATAAAAAAGAAGGGAGCCTCGGGTTCTGGCTGGTACATATATATACCCA
This sequence comes from Iris pallida, assembly GCA_029216955.1. NCBI lineage: Eukaryota > Viridiplantae > Streptophyta > Magnoliopsida > Asparagales > Iridaceae > Iris > Iris pallida. Next base: position 7,291,683 of record JANAVB010009400.1, on the reverse strand, counting down.
GCCGAACTCTGGCCGAATTCGGACCGAACTCGGGCCAAATTCGCCAAGGGTTGCCTGGCTATATATGTGTAAGAAAAAAATAACAATGAGGCCACATCTTTTTTATTAATTCGTTTCAAATATTTAATTCAGAGTTTAGTAATTTTAAATCTCAAAATAATATAATTAAAAATATTTTATAAATTAATATTCTTTACTAAGCATCAGTCTCAGATTAGCTGTAGGAGTACTGTCCCAGATAACGGAGGTTCACCAGGAAACTCTTAAGTACCGCTTCGCTTCGACCGTAGTCGTGGTGACAGACAGACTCTTTTTAGGCTTATCTCAAAAACAGTTTATGAGTATCGAATAAATTAATTAATAAAATAAAATTAATTAATATTATTGATATCTAAAATGCCTAATTTTTGATGTAAATAATTGAAACGATCTTCCGCTAGAGGTTTTGTGAGTATGTCAGCTATTTGATTCTGAGTGTCTATGTATACAAGGTCTATATCTCCATTTTGTTGATGATCTCTAAGAAAGTGATGTCGAATCTCGATATGTTTAGTACGAGAGTGACATACTGGATTCTTAGTCAAATTAATAGAACTAGTGTTGTCACAAAAAATGGGTATGTGTGTAAAATGCAATCCATAGTCTTCTAAAGTTTGTTTCATCCACAAAATTTGTGCACAACAATGTCCTGCGGCGATATACTCAGTCTCGGTTTTTGATAATGCAACAAAATATTGCTTTTTACTAAACCAAGAGACTAGAGCTTTTTCTAGAAAATGACATGTACCGCTGGTACTTTTTCTATCTACTTTGCATTCGGCAAAATCAGCATCAGAATAACCGGTTAAGTCAAACGATGCAGTTTTGGGATACCATAAGCCGACAGAAGGAGTGCCTTTAAGGTATCGGAAGATACACTTAACTGCGCACAAATCTGATTCCTTAGGATTAGCTTGAAAGCGAGCACATAAGCAAATACTAAATATAATGTCTGGTCGACTAGCAGTTAAATATAGCAAGCTACCGATCATACCTCAATACTTACATATGTCGACAGGTTTGCCTTGTTCATCAATATCAAGCTTGGTTGAAGTCTCCATTGGAGTGCTAAGTGGCTTGACTGCTTCCATGTCGAACTTCTTTAATAGATCCTTTGTGTACTTTGCTTGATTTATGAACGTCCTATTGTTGGTTTGTTTGATTTGCAATCCAAGAAAGAATTTTATCTCTCCCATCATGCTCATCTCAAACTCATTCTGTATACACTTTAAAAATTCTTGACAAAGAGATTCATCAGTAGATCCAAAGATAATATCATCTACATAGACTTGAATCAAAAGAATATTGTTATTCAAAGATTTTATAAACAAAGTAGTATCAACCTTTCCCTTTGAAAAACTATTATCAAGTAGAAAAGAGCTTAGACGATCGTACCAAGCACGAGGGGCTTGTTTCAAACCGTATAAGGCTTTCTTCAACTTGAAAACATATTCAGGAGATTTGAAATCAGTAAAACCGGGTGGTCGAGCTACATAAACACTTCTTTTATAAAATCATTTAAAAATACACTTTTGACATCCATTTAAAATAACTTAAAATTATGAAAATATGCAAATGCACATAACATGTGAATGGATTCTAATCTCGCAACTGGGGCATAAGTCTCATCGTAGTCGATACCTTCTTTTTGATTGTATCCTTGAGCTACGAGTCGAGCCTTATTACGAATCACTAAACCATTCTCGTTCAGTTTGTTTCGGAATACCCATCGGGTGCCAATGACCGGATGATCAATGGGCTTGGGAACAAGTTCCCAAACTTGATTCCGTTCGAATTTGTTTAATTCCTCTTGTATAGCATCTTACCAAAAATTATCACTACATGCTTCATCAATATTTTTGGGTTCAAACTGCGTGACAAAATCAACACAAGAAGCTATACCTTTATTAGAGGAACGAGTACTTATACCCTTGGTAATCTCACCAATTACCAAGTTCTTTGGATGCTTAGCCAAGAATCTCATTTCTTTTGGTGTAGTCTCAAGATTGCTAGTTCCGGCTTCTTTGCTTGGAGGTTCATGTGATGCCTGATGTGATGGTTCTGCATCTTTGTGTGAAGGTTTTGCAGTAGCTGTACTTGGTGCGATTATGTCTTCATTGTCATCATCGTCTAAGTGTTGATTTAGCTCATCAAACTTGACATTGATAGATTCTTCAATGATCATGGTTCTTTTGTTGAAGACTCTGTATCATTTGCTCTTTGCTGCATAACCTAAAAATATACCTTCATCGGCCTTTTCATTAAATTTACTCAAACTATCTTCAGTATTAAGAATAAAATATTTATAACCAAAGATTTTGAAATAAAAAACATTTGGTGTTCTATCAAACCATAGTTCATAGGGAGTCGTCGTCGATATAGGTCAAATTAGAACCCTATTGAGAATATAGCATGCTGTATTTATATCTTCAGCCCATAAGTATCTAGGTAGACTAAACTGGTTTAACATTACTCTAGCCATTTCGGAGTCCTAGGACAAGAGAATTCATGCAGATAACCGTGTGTGTCACAAAATTGCTTGAATTCTGCATTCTCAAATTCGTCGCCATGATCACTACGAATGCGAGTAATCATGAACCCTTTTTCATTCTGTACTTTCTTGCAAAAGGTGACGAATTTTGATAATGCATCGTTCTTGCGTGCAAGAAAATAAACCCATGTATATCTAGAAAAATCATCTACAATAACAAATGCATATAACTTACCACCTAGACTAGCAATTCTACTTGGTCCAAATAAGTCCATATGCAACAGTTGTAAAGTTTTAGTGGTACTTACAGCGTTCTTGGATTTGAATGCAGATTTGGTAGCTTTGTTCTTTTCATATTCACTACATACCGTATCCTTCTTGAAAGAAATATCCGGTAAGCCGCGTACCAAATTCTTCGTAGATAATCTTGAAATTGTATCCATGTTTGCATGACTGAGTCTCATATGCCATAGTTGAGTCTCAACGCTTTTGGCCATCAAACATCTACCTACTTTGTTAGCATCTTCCAACAAATAGAAAACATATATATTGTCTTCCCTAATACCTTCAAATATAATACTACCAGTTGAACTGTCAACTATAGTACATTTATCTTTTACGAAGTTAATACCATAACCGTGATCAGCTAAATGGTTTATGCTGAGTAGATTATGTTTTAACTCGGTAACTAGACAAACATCTTTAATCACTAGATAGGGAGCCTTACCAATGTCACTGATACCGATTATGTACCCTCTTAAATTATTATCGAAAGAGACGTATCATTCTTTATTCCTCTTCGACAGTGTTGCGAATAATGAAGCGTCACCGGTCATGTGCCGTGAGCAACCGCTGTCGAGGATCCATTTGCTCCTAGCATGTGAAGGGCGTCCCACCTACAAAATAATTATTAGATGAAACTTTTGGTACCCATTTCTTGTAGGGTCCTGACTGGTTAGTTTTCGGTATCCATGCATAAACATTTAAATCTACTAACTTTCTGATTCTACATGTAGAAAATATATGACCAATGAGGCCATAATAATGACATTTAGCATGTTGAGTGTTGATAGTAGTGTGAGGTGCATGATTGGTAGGTTTTGCTTTTCTCGTATAGAAGAATGCATGCCTATTAGTCTTCTTGGGCATAGTTTTGGTATGGTTTGGTCTGACAGTGTTGGGTGTGTTCCGATGATTCGGTAATTGACATGTGTTAGAATAGGAAGCAGCAACTTCAGGCCATTTTTCTAAACTAATTTCCAACTTTTTGGAAGTGTCATACAATCTTGTATAGTCAGATGTGAGTGATTCTAATCTGACCTGTGCACACTGGAGACTCTTTCTCTCCTTAGATAGGTTTTTCTTTAACAGGATAATAGTTTGGTCTTTTTCATCGGATAGCTTAACAGTCTCGTATAACAACAACTTAATAGATGAAAGCTCACCAGACTCATTTAAAGAGTCATTATCTCTAACATGATCTAGTAGGTCGGTAAGTCTTTGTCACGACCCGCACCCGCTTTTCGGACGCGAGCTCGTGAGCAAGCCAGCTACGTATCGAGCGGACTCCAGCCCGACTCGAGTAGGTATAAGCTATCAAGGTCATGGTATCATATCTAGTCTAAACTATATCTCAATCCACATGAATCATATAAACAAGAATGAACAAGTATGGGTCATGGTCTGCATTCCATTAGCATATTGTTCGATTAGACTCCAAGAATGATATGAGTCTATAAATAAGCAGAGTATATCATGGTACTGAATATAAAGCACGAGAGGATAATAAAAAAAATATCACAAGCAAATACCTGTATCATACATCGCAATCCTCTACTATCCCGCTCTACTAACTAACTCCACACAGTCGCTAACCCTGAAGAGATCATCAGGTCCTCAGAGGACTAGCAAGATACATAATATACAAGCCAACATGTAACAGTAAAAATATACAAAGAAGTAAGGAACAATCAAGGACATCCAACGAGACAAAATGGAACAAGACTCAAGATCTAAACACAAGGATCCTAAGACACTGGCATGCCATACTAGAAATGGCTAATAGGTCAAATCTATAGACTGCGGTCAAGGCAAGTACTCACAATCTATAGTATCTCAATCGCAGTCAAGGCAAGTACTCACAACCAAGATAGTAGCCAATCCTAGTATAAAAATCCTATAGACCGTAGTCAAGGCAAGTACTCACAATCTATAGAATGTGAAAGTCAAGTCCTACTCAAATCATGTCAAGTCAAGTCAAGTTATAATCCAGTCGAAAAAATTGTGGTGTAGGACTAGACGACTCTATGAAGAAATACATATGAAACTAACACAGTATAACAGATAGAACTATCATGACAGGAAGGAACAAGAATGTGCAGGCGACTAGAAACATGTCAAGTAAAACTTTAACAGGATGAGTGTACTAGACATGGAATAAAGCAATCACGAATGTAAGGAAAAGAACAACAGTGAGATAATGAACATGCATATAAATTATACTGTACAAGCTGGCAAGGTATACTTGCCTGGAGGTTGCACGCAGATCCCACAAAATATAGTCAACTGGTGAGCCGTAAAGTCCAACTCATCATAACTGTCTTCGAAAGCTGAAACAGACATTTTTATCATTCTCAGAATAGTCAAATTATCTAGGATTTCTTATCCTTAAGTCCAATTCTGGACACAGGGGCAAAACGATAATTTTGGACAAAAATGATGTTTCCTGTTGGACCTGCTCTGTACCGAAAAGTGTGACAGGGTCAATGGTCTCTAAAGTCGTCAAACTACATGTCTACGGATCCGGTTTTTTCGATACGAACCCAACGGTATGTCCAATTTTGGATTCCGATGGGCCGTGCACAAAATCACCTGTTGAGTCGGACCGTGGGGCCCACAAAACGGCAATTTTATCAACTGTCTCCGAATCGGACCAAACTTGGCATACAGGACCAAAAAATGATACGGTCCTGTTGGCGTAAGTTTTGTCTCGATCTGATAAACGTGCACAAAGTAATTGAAAAATTTATACAGAGGCCGATACGGTAAATTTTGACGGATACGTCTCAAATTCGTCGCGCACACGCGACCAATTTGAATTCCGTCAAATCCCACACGACCATGAAGCCGATACGCAACTTTTGATGCTTTCGGTTCACGACCACGTTGCCCGGTTTGGCGGGACGCACGTGGTATCGGAGTAATTTCAAGTTTTCGAAAACTGTTTTTATGGGTTTTTCTCGATCTTTCCCAGGGTTTCCTTTACTGGATACACAACTAGAAATTAAACCAATAATGGGGTCTCCATCTCCTATAGGTTATCATTAGGTCTGTTCTAATAGAATTTGATAATTCGCCATGGATTGGTGGCAATCTACCTTCCAACGTAGCAGAAAAGTTATCAAAACAGGACATAAATTCTATGGTTTTTTCCGACCTTTGGGAAAATAATTCGACCAAATATAATAAAAATCCTAAAACCAGTGGATGGATCTCCTAGTCGGTCATGTCTACTAGGCGTAGGACTTTACGGAATTGAAAATGGTGGTTCCTACGTCGAGAGGGATGTAAACGAAGTATCATACCTGGATGTGCTGTCGTTGCCCTGTTTCGCGCGTGCTGTCTGCTCGGGTGTGCGCGGCGGCCGTCAGCCTCCCTCCGGCGACGCACCACCGTCGGGAAGGTCGCCCAGTACAGGCGAGGGTCGTGGGGGTGCACGTTTGGATTAGGATTTCGGTTTTGTGAAGTTTCTTCCGATCTCTTTGTTATACACGGTTATGTAGACTTCGGCTCCCCTGGTTTCACAAGGTCGGGGTTTATTAGTGCTCAGGCTTGGGGCTGAATGGGCTGTGGGGTGTGGGGCCAATCAGCTGGGCCTGGCTTGGGCCAGCTGCTGTTTGGCTTTTGGGTTTTGGGCCTTTGGCTGTGGGGGAAGTAGTTGCTCGACGGGGTCAGCCCACTGGTGAATGGTTGGTCGGGCCTGGGTTATCGAATTGCTGCTGTTGTGGGCTGTGGGAATTTAGCGTAGTATATTTTCTATATACTAATGTACTCTCATATATATACGTATATCTATATATATATATTTTTTTTCTTTTTATATATATATATATATATATATATATATATATATATAATATATGTATGTGGTGTGTGTGTGTGTGTGTGGGTGTGTGTGTGTGTGTGTTGTGTGTGTGTATATATATATATTTATATATATATATATATACACACACACACACACACACACACACACACACACACACACACACACATATATATATAATATATATATATAAATATATATATAATATATATATATTTTTTTTTATATATATATAATATATATTATATATATATATATATATATATATTATATATATATATATATATATAATATATATATACGTAACGTATACACATGTATAATATATATATATATATATATATAATATATATATACGTAACATATACACATGTATAATATATATATTTACATATACATACACTCACACACACACACTTATATATATATATATATATATATATATATATATATATATATATATATATATATATATATATATATATATATATATATATATATTATCGTAACATAACATAATTACTTTTATATATACATCTATATCTATACATGTGTCTACTACATATATACTTATACCTCTACCTCAACAAGTATTCCAAGCAATCAAATAATACTTTAAATATCTAAAAACGTATGTACATACATATTTTTATTTTATATATAATCCAAACTTCCAAACGGTATTATTATAATTATATTAACAATATTAATAATAGTAACAATTATAACAAACCAGGGAATCCAAAAATAGGTACGTATACAAATATGGGTTTTAGCCTAATATTCCAAAAATACACCAGGGTAGATAAGAAAAATCATTTGAAATAATTTTAGATATCTTATGAATATCAAATACTTATATATATATATATATATATATATATATATATATATATATATATATATATATATAATAACAGTAATAATATTAATAATAATTACTTACAAAACATATATAATAGAGCATTTAAGAAAAATACGTACACACAAAATATATCGACACTAACATCTTGGTCACACTTCATGCCTACACGGGCTTGAGCTTGGTTCAGGTCCAATCTGGTTTGTTTGGCACGATCGGGTCTTCTAAAAGTCAATAATCTAATTAATGGATATTTAAATCATCCATAGGGTTGAGCCGCAACTTAGCTTGGTTTCCTAGTTAGGACATCACTATGGCTCGGCTTTCCCTACCAGGGCTAATACACTAGTCAAAGCACGCCGCTGCACTATCCGTGCCACGATTCCTAGTCGCCTTGTACTCTAATTCCTAACCATGACTAAAATTATCTACCGTAATAATTAACTAAATAATTATTCATAAAATCTAAAAATTACCATTTAAATCAAATAAATAAATAAAAAATATTTCAAAAAAAAATTCGGGAAGGGAAGCTACAGTCTTTCTATTTCACCTTGTACTCTTTGAGTACCTTCTTAGAGGTTTCATATTTACTACGAAGTTTCCTGTAATCATCTAACAGTTCACTGAAAGCCTCTCCTAGTTGCTCAAAGGTGAAATCATCATAAGGATCAAATAGAGGATTAGTGATTACCTAATCGTAAGCCATCAAGCATACATTTGCAGCGTCATCTGATTGTTCATTTTCTGAGTCGCTGGCTTCACTTTTATGCCATATGCTTGTGTTGGCGTACTTTTTTGATGTAGATTTCTTCAGATAGCCTTTGTCATATTTGCTGTTTTTCTTTGATGATGATGCTGTTGGACAGTCTTTCTTCATGTGTCCTTCCTTCTCGTATCCGTAGCAAATAGGATCTTCCTCGTTGTTGTTGTTGTTCTGTCTTTTGTTCTCCTGTTAAATCTCATGAACTTCTAGAATTTTTTTACCAGAAGAGCTTGATCTTCAGAGTCGGAGTCACTATCATCAGAATCATCTTCGATGGTTCTTCTATGTTGAGCCTTGAGAGCGATCGTCTTCTCTGACTTCTCCTTTGGTGTAGCATCTTCAAAGTCTTGAAGTTCTAACTCGTGAGTGAGTAGCTTACCCATGAGTGTTTCTAGAGACATTGTTGAGAGGTCGTTCCCTTCAATGATTGCAGTAGCCTTTGGAATCCAGTTCTTGTAAGGGCTCGTAGAAGTTTGCGAATCTTCTCATGGTTACTGTAATCCTTGACTAGTGAAGACAGAGGATTTATAATATCCAAGAATCTTGTAAACATTTGAGTGACTAATTCACTTGGCTTCATTTTGAACGCCTCGTACTCCTGAGTAAGTCTGCTGATCTTTGACTCCTTGACTTGTGTTGTTCCTTCGTGGGTGTTACTTCGAGAAGTTTCCACACTTCGTTTGATGTTGTACAAGTAGACACCCTATTGAATTCAGTTCTGTCTAAAGCACAAAATAAAGCGTTAATAGCACGTGCGTCAAGACTAGCTTTTTTCTTTTTCCTCCTCTGTATATTTGTCATGGGTTTTTCAACTAAAACTCCATCAACATTTACACGAGGGGCTTTTATAGCAAAGCATCAATAACTACAGACCATAAGTCAAAATCAAGAGATTTCAAAAAAAAACTCATACTCGTTTTCCAATAAGTGTAATTAGTGCCGTCAAACAGTGGAGGTCTGTTTGTGGCTTGGCCTTCACTTGTGAATTTTACAGTTGCCATATGTAATACTGTGATCTATAAAAATTAAATATAACTGCAATTTTACCTTGCTTTACCTGTATAACCCGCTCTGATACCAATTGTAGGAACGAAATCGTAAAGCAGAATACTCTAGAGGAGGTGAATAGAGTAGGCAACGGAATATTGCTAATTAAAAATCTTGTTAGCAGTTAGATCACAGATATAAAATAATCACAAAGTAAATGACAGTAATAAAAAGTGATCAGAAGGCACACGCAAACACCGAGATTTATACTGGTTTCCTTCTTGTGAGGACTAGTCCAGTCGGAAGAACTCTAGCTTCCAGTTGAATCCACTATTGGAAAAAATCGCAAGTTTTCATACGAAGTCCTTGCAACTTCTATAGACGCAAGCTTTGATACGAAGAACTCGACCAACTTCAATTGTGAAGAGTTGTATCTTCTATCAAGCCTCTAATTACAATCGCTCTGAAACTTCTAGACCTCACCACACTGGCAAATCGACTAGAGGATTGTAACTGGCTTGGGATTTGAAAAGGTAAGCTTTTGAGAACTCTTTGGAGAAAATGTAAGCTTTAGAAGAGAAGAGATTTGAAAGTGATTAGTAATTTGAAATGATCGAAATACTTCTCTATTTATATTTTTTCCAAAGACAACTCTGACAGAATTCGGACAGAATTCGGACAGAACTCTTTGTAACAAACCGCAACTGAAGGGTGACCAAGTTCAAAATCAAATGTTCACTAACGTTCATCTTGTCGAACTCTGGCCGAACTCTGGCCGAGTTCTGCTAGGGTTCTGCCAGTTCATTTTTGAGAAAAATTAATTTGGCTTTTTGAAAAGTCCTTCAGAAGCTTTTTGTAAAAAGGATATTTAAAAAACATAGGTCATTTTTAAAGAGATAGGTCAGTTTTGAAAAACGATTCCGGACAGCCTATTTGCCAATACGACTTGGTGTACAATGTATTCCTAGACTCATAAAATAAAAAATTACTTTGCTTTGAAGGAAATACATTCTGAATGGCAAACGGCTTCAGTCTTGAACATAGTAGATATCCATTGTTGAGCAGTGTCCAAAACGTCGTAGGTAAGCATCTGAATTGACTTGCATTTATATCGAGACAGAGTTTGATCAATTATTAAAATCAGGTTTGACCATGACCAATAGGCCAACAGAAACAAGTTATTAACAAGTATGGACTAGCAAAATCTAGTTTACCCAAATTATTGACCCTAGAACTAAGGTATTGACTATAGTTAAGGTATTTGAGATACGGACTAAGGTATTAGGTAAATATGTGATACGGATTAAGATATTGTGATATGGGTTAAGGTAAATAGCTATAGGCCAAGGTATTGCTAGAAATTATAGGTAAAAGTATATATTAGGATAATATATGCTAAAACTTATTATTATAGCCTAAAATCTAGTATTGGCCTAGTATTAAAAGTATTGACTAGTTTACCTCGTTAGCACCTAAAACCCAAGTAGTAACATGTTAAAATCTAGTATAACTTTAGAAATCTTATAAATAGGTAAAATCAACATATAAAGTAGAAAATGATCTAGTTTGACTGTGTTAACCTAGATTTGATCTAGTTTGACCATAGAAGCTGGGCATTTACCTAGTTTAACTTCCATGACCTAGATTTAACCTAAAAATTATATTCAAATTAGACATCACTGATTATCACTTCAAAATACCAATTGACATTGATATTCCATATTTAGGTCTTTGTGATTCCATTTTGGATATCAATTATTACTCTTTGCTCAGGACCACAGGCAAGTACATTCTCTGATAGTTTTCATTTTCTGATATTTACTATGATTCATGTACTTAGTGATATTCGACTTGATTCCTGACACAATGGTACACGGATTGGTATAGTTGGATCCTCGATCATGACATGTTATCTTCATATTGTGCATGATTATCATATTGACACTATTATGATTCGTGTATTGTAACATGTCCTGATTTGGATCCTCTTAATAGTCGGGATAGGGAAAACACTATCTAGATGTATGATCATACCCTTATTGTGCAAGAGAAAGTACTGTGAGTGTTAATCATACACCTCACGTATTACTAGCATGCCCTATTGTATTGTGCAAGTTTCTAACCGATCACATGTCTACACTAGTACTTTAAAACACGTAGTTAGTACAGTTCTTTCCTGTCTATTTCCTGTTCACTAATGTTCTCTTTTACTATATCTACTAATTCTTATTACCTGATCTATCCATATTATTTGTATACTTATTTGTACTTATATTTCTTATACTGCTCTTTATCTGTTTTGTCATATAGTTGTGATGTCTAATTTTTATATTGATATTTTCAGTTATGATTCAGTTATTTATTCTCACCATGTAGTGCACTCATTATTACTTTTTATAACATTTATCATATAATTGAAACTGTGTTAGAGTTTGTACTTCGCTCTAATTCCGACTGGATAACATTTTTA